>CM030890.1:20642491-21842491 GCA_018136845.1 Heterotis niloticus
TTCCCTGATACTCCATCACGCTGTAAATTACTTCAGGAACTTTCTACTCATGACACATTGTTCTCCACTGGCTGGGCTGGGCTGTTGCCTTGTTGTAGAAACATTGAAAGTGTCGTTTCCAAACTCCTACACTGGGCTAAATAAGGGGAGATGGTGGTTGGATCTGTTGCTTTCCACTTCCAGATATGAATTGCACCCTGCACTGTTTTACCCTTGACCGAAGCACTAACCCTAAACTGATCCACTTAAAATTATCCAGGTGGCTAAATGGCTAAATCGGCGTATTCACATTGTAAGTTATGGTCAACTAAATAAACAAATGCAAATGTAAATGTTGCTAAAGATAATATGGGAAGCTGGGAGGATCCATCACCATGGTAACGAGAGTCCCTGATTTGGGGCAACATGCAGGCCTCGACCAGATGACCATTGGAACAGGGGGTGGGGCGGGGTGTTATGCTGGAAGGTGGAGCAACAAGGAGGGAGAGGCAGAGGGTTCCTCGCTCAGGCCTGATGCCAGCACAGCTTCTGTTTCTCGCTGTTGAGGTGCATCGCCATTGTTTGGGTACCGGCTGGAAGGCTGGAGCTCTGCATTATTTAGAGTGGATGTGTGGGCGGTCTTGGGGTAACTTTAACTCTTTAACTCATTTGTCTGGCTCAGCACCCACTCGCAGGTAGTTCACACAGTGTGTCCTCGCCGTGTATCCCAGCCTGTATTTTTAGTAGATTTAAGTCCTTCCTATCCACTTCCATGTCTAACACACTGTCACAAAGGACCCTGTTCATCGTGCAGCTTGTCAATAACCTACCCTCTAATGCGATTGCATTTAAACATACACGGGCCATTTAATAATATATTCCTATTGATCATGCCATCCCCATTGTGCCTGCTAAGGGGAACAAAGTACACAGAGTCACTGCAATGCATGACTCCCAGGGTCCATGAGACTGAAGATCGACACCATGACAGACCTCTGAGTGAGTAGCCTGAGCTACTATTGCTATTACGCTTCTGTGCTTGGCTGCACCTTTGACCAAGGCGGCTTACAGGCGTAGGATTGTCATAGTCAACAAATGAAGTAGGACCACCCTGAAAATATGAACGCAGAATGGATTGGGCAAAAATTTTCACTGTCGATCTTGTTTTGAGTTTCAAAGTTCCCTTTCTGCAAAGCATGCAGACGAGGGCTTTCCCATCACTGCCACCCTGTGGCAACGCTGCGCCACTGCATGCTGACTTAGAGCAGCGCAGACGTGAATGTCCTCCGTTTCCAGGTGTGCGGCGAGAAGAACCGCTTCGAGAAGTTGATGGAGTACTTCAGAAATGAAGACAGCAACATAGACTTCATGGTGAGAGTCTGCCGCAGGCAAATCCTTTCATCGCTTGGCATGAGCAGACAGTCAGACAATGACTCCACCATATATGAGCGCAGAATGAACAGCAGGAATTACACTATGTTATAAACCTTTGTGTCACATTGAATTGATTGTGCTTCTGTCTACCATGCCACACTACAGCTTCCTTTCTGTCACAGGTGGCCTGCATGCAGTTTATCAACATTGTCGTTCACTCAGTGGAGAACATGAATTTCCGTGTACATCTCCAATATGAGTTTACCAACCACGGTCTGGACGACTACCTGGAGGTGAGCCACACTCTGTATGCAATTACAACCTAAAGTCATGACCATTAGCATGAGCCTGGACTATAACTCTAATACTGTCCCTCTTTTTCAAAAGGTGAAGTCCATTTCTATGTATTCTAGCTGCTAAGTCTGTAGACTTACAGTAGACAACAAAGCCTGATGGACTGCCCGCAAAATGTTTTAACTTGGAAAGTCCGTGTGTATGTGCGTTCCATGAAAATAAGCATGCGTGTGTGTATTTGTGCGTTCTTGTCTGTGTGCCAACCCTGAATCTGCATGTGCGAGTGTTCTCTTTCGCTCTCTCCGGCAGAAGCTGAAGTTCACAGAGAGCGACAAGCTGCTGGTGCAGATCCAGGCCTACTTGGACAATGTGTTTGATGTAGGGGCCCTGCTGGAGGATGCCGAGACCAAGAACGCTCTGCTGGAGCACATGGAGGAGCTTCAGGAGGTCAATGCCCAGGTGATAACAGAAACTCATACACACAGACACAGATAGACAAGCACTCCATTGCATCTTCCAGAATCACATACATTGCACGCACTGACCGCATCCATGGCAGCAAGAGAAGCAAAACTGCATAACTTTATTACAACCATCTGCACCCAACCCTTGATTTTATTTGGTCTCATTCTTGGAGAGTTAGCTTGTTCATGCAAGGACCTCCAGGAACAAACACACTTTATGTTTAAACTCATTGCATGTAAGGAGAACAACATGCTGTCAAATCATTGTGAGCAGCTGGTGAAGCAGCTAATCCACGGAAACACAAACCACTAATTATAGTTTTTCAAAAGAGTGTAAAAAAGAAAAGAGAAGGTGTAGATGATCCTATTTCTTCTACACCTACTGTTTCTGAGCTGTCAATGTGGCAATGCCTCTTCGTCATTCTCCACCTCCTCATAAAACCTCCAGCTCCAACACGATGGGCGAAAAGGGATCAAGGAGCTGCTGAGCACCGGTACCCTAGTTTAGTTATTTATTTGACTTTCTTACTGTCTTTCTGACTCTGTTGTTAATACCTGTGTCAGGGGACATAAAATGCAGAGCTAAGTGCACGAGCCACACTGGCTCACCTGGATGAGAGGGAGATGCAGCCACCTCATGCCCAAAAAGCTTTCTCTTTCTATTGCTGTTGCTTCCCCAGAGTTTTCAGTGTTCCTGACATTTACATCTATTCGTTTTCATGGTGCCATTTTTCCAAAATGCCATACGAATCAGAGTAGTGCATCTGGGCATCAGATGGGAAAATGCAGATACAGACCATGATTTTCAAAATACAGTCACTCGGTCCAATACCTCCTCCACAAGTAGCCCATACAGAACTCATGGGGGCCCCTGACCGCCTCTGTCCCATTCGTAAAATAAGCTTTTCAAGTAATGATCAATTGTTTTAGTCCCGGTTGAGTGCATAAGTAGGGAACCCATGACAGGCTGACCATCAGGTTGATCATTTCAAATGAATTTTCCTTGAAAATGGGTGCTTTTCAAAGTGTATAATCCCCTTGTTGCTTTGGTAACCCAGAAACAGCTAAGCTCAGTCATTAGAAGGGGTGTCCACATACATCTGGCCATACAGTGTTTACACACACACAATTTCACGTGTGCAGAGAACACCTGCACACACCTCCACATGCAGTATTCTGTCATACTGCATGACTGTGACTCCACTACAGTGAGAATGTGAGAGTATGGTGTCTCTGTGTTCCAGCTGACCACCAGACTGCAGGAAAGCGAGGCTGAGGCCATGGAGAAGGTGGCAGAGCTTGAGAAACAGCTCATCCAGTCTGCTAAGGAAGTGGAGGTGCTCAAGGTGAAGGGCCCACAAACTCATTCAGCTGGTGAAATTCCTTCTAGCGTAACCTTCTTTATCACAATAGTTGCATGATCATTGCATTTTTTAAGCAATTTGTTTCATATGTCGCGTATCTACCATCGATCTAAACACTGTAGAAGTGTGTTTAATGAATGTGGGCTCACATTTCTATTCTGAGCAAATTTCACTGCACATACAGTAAATACAAGTTATAGTCAAGTCACAAATAAATATAAAAAGAAGCACATGGGTACCTGAAGAAAATGTAAGTAAGAATAAAGAGGAAAATCTTTATATGTTCAAAGGATTATAAATCAGATGTGTATTGCACATTTTGCAGGAGAGTCTTCGGGAGTTGTGTTCTCAGGTAACCTTCCTGCAGCAGCGAGAGCGAGAGCGTGAACTGGAGCAAGAGAGGGAACGGGAGAAGGAGAAGGGCTCCTCCCAAACTTCCTCCGAGCTGGAGGCCAAGGTCCAGGAGCTGCAGGAACAGGGGCTCATCCGCATGGAGCGCTCCGCCTCTGGGAGCCTCAGTATCGCTGTGGTGCCCACCGTGATGACAGAGCCCCGGCCGGAACCTAACGCTCAAATTGGGAACGTTGAAGCAGGTGAGAGGAAATTTGGATCAAAAGCAAGCTATGTCAAAGTTCGCAAACTCCTATTCCATCCCAGTCGATCACCGATTTATCCTGTTGACTTGTGCAACGTTTGTCCATTTGGTACCGATCACCAACACTCAACAGTGCCAGGGAATTAACAAAGTGGAAGTGAGTTGAATGTAGCGGACTCACAGTCCTGTAATGTCTGTCTTAGACGTTTCTACACACATTTCTGCACACACTGGTAATCACACTAAAATAGTTGCACTCTATCTGTCAGTGAGATTACAAATCAGGTTTTTTAGACGTGGATGATAAAGATTGCAATAATAAATGTTGACTTTTTAATGATCGCAGTCACAGTTGATTTAACTAATTTTACCAAACTGGGTTGTTTTTGTATTTAAACATCTGTGAAATATGGAAAAGCTGAAAAAACATGAAGTTAAAGAATTTTTTTTAAATTGTAGACCTCAGTGTGCCAAAGACAGTTGTCGATGGTCCTCCAGTGCCTCCTCCACCAGCACCACCTCTTCCTCTAGCCACATCTTCTCAACCGGTCCCACCTCCACCGACAGCTCCACCTCTTCCAGAGGCTATAGATTCGCATGGTCCAGCTCCACCTCCTCCTCCCCCTCCCATGCCTGACACTTTGGTCCCACCTTCTCCTCCACCACCACCTGGGGTAGGACCTCCTGTGCCCCCACCACCTCCAGCAATTGGACCTCCTGACACTCCAGGTAGAGTACTTGTACTTTTCTATCTCCTCTGCTGGACGTTAAAGAAATCGTGAAAGTGTGACCCTCAACTAAAGCCAGGCCTGATAAAGCCTTCATACTCATGCCAGAAGGGAAGATGTTCTCAGACAATTTTTTTTCTTTTCTGCCATTTCACACAGGAAGTAAAAGTAAGAAACCCATTCAGACCAAGTATCGCATGCCCCTGCTGAACTGGCAGGCTCTCAAGCCCAGCCAGGTGAGCGGAACGGTCTTCAACGAGCTGGACGATGAGCAGGTGTTAGAGGTAAGGTCTTTGCCCTTCTTCTTCAACTTTTCCCCTTTCCTCCTTCTTCATCTTCTTCTTCAAACGAAGATCTGGTCCCGAGATGGCACAGAATCTCAGTTTGACTGCATCATTCTTGCAGGAGCTGAACATGGAGGCCTTTGAAGAGCAATTCAAGACCAAAGCTCAAGGCGCTCCAGCGAACATCGGCACCCTGAAAATGAAGGTGTCCGCTAAGGTTCCCAGCAAGGTTTCTCTACTTGAAGCCAACCGGGCCAAGAACCTCGCCATCACCCTGCGCAAGGGAGGCATGAGTGCCACTGAGATCTGCAGGGCCATTGAAACGTAGGGACACCACGCCACTCTCATATCTCAGCACTTCCATCTGGTTTAGCCACCTTGACTTCTAAGTTTCCCTCACTGCACCCATTTCTTATTTGTATGGACTTCTAAATAAAATTTTATTTGAACACTTAGGGTTACAGACAAATAATATCAAAAACTCCACCCTTTAAAAAGTGTCAAACACTATTTTGGATATAATTTTTGATCATCAGTTTCTGTCATTATTGTTTTGCTTATATGTCAGTCTTTCCTCCCTCTTTCTGCTCTTTTTCTTCTCTTTCTCTCCATTTCCTTTTCCAGGTATGACCAACAGTCGCTGAGCCTAGACTTCCTGGAGTTACTTGAACGTTTCATCCCGACGGAGTATGAAATGAAGCTGATCCAGAACTATGAGCGGGACAAGCGGCCGCTGGATGAGCTCTCAGAGGAGGACCACTTCATGATGCGCTTCGGGAAGATCCCCCGGCTCACGCAGCGCATCAGCACCCTCACCTTCATGGGCAACTTCCAAGACAGAGTGCAGCTCCTGCTGCCCGTCAGTCCCTCTCTCACCTTGCTAGCAACACACACCTATGACACGGGAATCTGAGCCGTGGCCTAACAATCCATAAATGACCATTATTTCAAGTTTTTAATCTCTAATACCAATAATAATGCTAATAATATCATAAAAAATTACTAATAATAACATTTAACAATACAGGAGCTCATCGATAGAATCTTACACACCCAGGGTGCTAATGATAAGGCCATCATCTAAGCACTTTAACTCCTGACTTCCTGCAGTTTGCCTTGGACGCTGGTGCCAGCAAAATGATAAAATTTTAGCCACACCACCAGAGCAGTACCACAGCACCACAGTACATAAAAGGCTAAAAATCCTGAATCAATCATAACCACAACCCATTAATAAACAAACAATGAATCATCTTTCACTTTTGTCCTCCAGCAACTGAATGCTGTCATTGCAGCCTCAATGTCCATCAAGTCCTCTGCCAAGCTGAAAAAAATACTGGAGGTATAAAACATCTGTTTTTGCTTGAAAATTTCCTTGCAGTAATAGCTATTGCATATGACAGAATATGTATTTGTTTGCCCTCAGATCATCCTGGCGTTTGGAAACTACATGAACAGCAGCAAGAGAGGGGCGGCCTACGGCTTTCGTCTGCAGAGTTTGGACCTGGTGAGCAGACCCTGTGCCTGTTTTTTGCCTTCTTTTGCCTCTTTTGTAGGAGAGTGGCTTCTCCACAAAGCCTTGGAGCAAACTAATGAATCCTTCTGTGTTCTCCTTCTGTGCATGAAAACAATTTTTCTGCATAAACTGAACAAATCTGTTTCCCGATGCTTAGAATTACAGTGTTTACACTGCAGATTCCATTATTTAGCACACAAGTCTGCCGAGCTTATTATCCAAATGAAGTATACATAGGACAGTGGTCGCAATTGTATTTACTCTTCTTCTTCTTCTTTCGGCCGCTCCCATTAGGGGTCGCCACAGCGGATCAAAAGCTTCCACTTCCTCCTGTCCTCTGCATCTCTCTCTGTCACCCCCACCACTTGCATGTCCTCCTTCACCACATCCATAAATCTCCTCTTAGGCCTTCCTCTCTTCCTCTTGCCTGGCAGCTCCATCCCTACCATCCTTCTCTCGATATATCCAGCATCTCTCCTCTGCACATGTCCAAACCAACGCAATCTCGCCTCTCTGACTTTGTCTTCAAACCGTCTAACCTGTGCTGCCCCTCTAATATACTCATTTTTAATCCTGTCCATTCCTGTCACACCCAATGCAAACCTTAACATCTTTAACTCTGCCACCTCTAGCTCTGCCTCCTGTCTTTTGGTCAGTGCCACCGTCTCCAACCCATAAAGCATAGCTGGTCTCACTACCATCTTATAGACCTTCCCTTTCACTCTTGCCAATTGTATTTACTGCTGTTTGAAATTTTAACATAAACACATTTTAGCCACAGGATTTTATTTGGTATCCAGGACCCGTCCAGCACACTAATATCTGTTCAATTGTAAGGATAGATTGTTTCTTTAATTTCAGGCTTATGATCCAGCACCTTTTCCATTTTTTGTAGCTGTTTTGCACATTTAAACATGTGCTGATACAGTACATGTATGCACTGTACTTGGGTGTGTATAAAATAACCTTTAGAATGGTTGCACTTTTGCTTTTTGTTGTGTATTCATTGGGATGCGCTGCATGCTGCGGAGTGTTCGGGCACTGACCCCATGTCACCCTAATTCCCTCATGCAGCTTCTGGACACCAAGTCGACTGACCGTAGCCAGACTCTGCTGCACTTCATTGTCGGCATCATTCAGCAGAAGTACCCTGAGATGCATTCTTTCCACTCTGAGCTGCACTTTGTGGACAAGGCTGCTCTGGGTAAACCTGCGTGCATGTGTGCTCACAACACACACACACACACACACACACACACATCCCAGAAATCCCAATTTGTGCCATGAAATCATCTCAGTTGGTGAATTTCCATAATGTGGAGCTTGATTAAATTATTGTTTTTAATAATATTATAAATTTAAACATTAAAATTATTACATGTAGAATTAAAAATTGATTTATTATTATTTATTATTAATAGTAGTAATAAATTTCTAATTGAAAAAATCCATTCCTAGAGAAAAACTGAAGAGAATGTGAGGCAGAGCATGTTTTGTCCTTTCAGTTGGTCTTTTTCGTCCTTTGTAGGCTTTCCTAATGTCTTCAGACTTTCTTTTCAACCTTTTAAGGAGGTGCTTCCGTCATTTTGTGCATTCATGTTTGAGATATGAAAAAGACCTCACAGGTTCACAGGACGGCTGCCCGTGTCTTCATCTCCGCGTAACATTTCTGACAAATGGTTGGCGCTGGACCACGTTGAGCAGATTGGTAGCGAAAGGCTTTATTTGCACTAGTAGTCCCTGTTTCCAGGGTAAGGTTGAAGCTGGAATGCTAAACTTAGCCAGAAAACAGGCAGACTGACACCAGCAGGGGACAGAAAAACTTTTTCAGCGTGGACCTCCATTCCAAAATGTTTGATGAATGTGGCAGTGCCATTATGTAGAATAAAATGACAGCATAACAGGGGCAAGGTGCAGAGTTCGACAGAGTTGCAGTTTTCTTGTCCTGAGGACAGAGCTTACAAGCTTGAAGATGTCTTCTTTGAAGGATCTTCTATTCATTTTTTAATTCAGTCTTTTTTTAATCTTATGAGATTTTTTTATCCATGGTGATTGATGCTGCTTACAATTTAAATCATTTTGTGTGGCTATTTGGTAAAAAGATCGGAGAGCTCGACTCCCTGGAACCTGAGCCAGGAGACAGTTCGCATGTGCTCAGGACAATGCTTCTTTGTGCCACTGAACCTTAAGGAACCTTGAGTCCTCGCTGCAGCGTAAATGAATTTAAATCTTACAAAAGCAATCCGCATTGCTGCTCGCTGTCGGCACAGGATCATAAAATCAGGTGTCTTCTGTTTCAGTGTCCCTGGACAGCATCCTCCAGGATGTGCGCTCTCTGGAGAAAGGCATGGAGGTGACGCGGAAGGAGTTCATGGTGCAGGACGACAGCCCAGTGCTTAAGGAGTTCCTGAAGACCAATAGCGAGCTGCTGGACAAGTTGATAGCAGATGGAAAGACCGCGCAGGTTTGTCCCTCTGGTCACATCACACAGCCACAAGCTCTCGTCCAGAACAAGGCTGCGGTCTGCGGCTCCGTGTTTATTAGAATTAACAATGTTTTGCCAACTCAAATTTTATGTTTTTTCTAATGAACACACAAGGAAATATAAAATAAAAGACTGCCACCTCTGTAACAACACGTCATAATACATAATGCGTTGTTTTTGGGTGTTATTCCTAAATGCAGCTCATTGTTCTTCTGAACAATGGAAGCTGAGCATTTGCCTCTGCATTTACATTTATTTATTTAAAGTGCACAACAACAATGAGCATCCACAATGGCACCTACATGACGCTGTTTTCTCTGTTCTCTCAAATTAACGCTCTTTTATTAGAAATGAATGAAATGAAGTTTATCGACCCTATTTATGCTTGTACACTGCTGCAGTAAGACTCCTGATGAAATATAAAACTTTTCTTTGAAAGCAGTGGTGGAGGTCAAGTTGTAGCCAGGGTGAGGGTCTCTCTGCCATAGCCAGTGCATAGACCCAGCTGCTCTGTTGCTCACTTTCAGGAGGCGTATGTTTCAGCTGTGCAGTATTTTGGTGAGAACCCAAAGACTACCCCACCCTCCATGTTCTTCCCCATGTTTGTGCGATTCATAAAGGCCTACAAGGTAAGAGGGGTCCAGTACTTGCACCCACCTTTGCATGTGTGTGTCTGTGTACTGATACCGACCTGTTGAGCACATATCCTTGGCAATCGCAGCAAGCCCTGCAGGAGAATGAACAACGAAGAAAGCAGGAGTCCCTAAGAAGCGAGGATGCTGGCGAAAATCCTCCTACCCCCAGCAAGACGGAGTCACTGGGAAACAGGGTAACTGGACTGCCACCACATGTGTAGGCTGGTTTCAGGACTCCAAGTTCAGTCACACAGCAGGCTGCAGCGCACCTAGCGCAGACCATGGGGTCATTTTAGTACAAATAATTCTGCCATTGTGTTTGGATTCATACGTCTGGACGCATAAGAAGCCAGGATCCTTATACACACTGCCATTTATTTAAAAAAAAAATGGTGCAGTCTGAGAACAACGTAGGGCTGTGTTTAGCAATAAATGTTTAGAAATACTGACAAATCTCCTGCGTTGATCTCTTTGCAGGTGCCTATGATGCCCAAGATTCCCCAGATGGATCTGATAGCTGAGCTGAAGAAAAGGCAGGGGAAGCCGCTGGTGCGTGAAGGGAAGGATGGGACCATCGAGGACATCATCACAGGTAAGCTGAACGTGTGTGGAGAGGAACATAGCTGGTAAACCGTGGATTGAATCTCTCTGATAAAACCGGACAGCTCATGATGCCTGAAGTAACAGTTTTCTTTTTAAGTCTAAATGCCTAATGCTTTGCCTTTTCTCTCTCTCCCTCTCTCTTTTTATTTCACTCGACTGCCATCTCCGTTTATGCATGCCAACGTCCTTTTGCTCTTCCGACCATTCCGCACAATGACCTTTGATTCGCCTGTGTGAACCTTGCTCACCTGCTGCATCCCTCTGTGCCATCCTTATTTTACTTGACTCCTCTCGTATGCATGACTGCCCACCTTTCTTTGACCTTTTTTGTCTCCTGTGTCATCCAACCACCCTCCGTTTGCAATGGTGGCGCCCCAGCTCTCAAGGCCGTTCCTTTTACCGCTCGCTCTGGCAAGCGCGCTTCTCGTCTGCTCTGCGACTCCGGCTACAGCGACGAGAGCCCCCCGTAGACCCGGTCTCGGTCTCTCGCTCTCTGTAGGTATTGCTATTATGGGTCGGGTAGGGAAAGAATGGACCTGGTTTGACAGATGTGGTGTCAGGAAGGGACTGAAGGTGTAAGACTGGAGAGGTGGATCAGCCGCAGTTCTGTAATTGCACCTGTTTGTTGATTTGGGAACAGCATTGGGCAGTCTGGTGTTTGCATCCCTCTTTTACTGAGCATTATGGGAAAGAATAGGACATGTACATCATGCACCTCCCCATGGTGGCTGCCTGTGCTGTTCATTGTGTGCAGTGAAAAATCTCCCTGATCTGCATTAGTTGTGCATTAGATCAGAATCAGAACCAGAAAAACTTTATTATCCCGAAGGAAATTGTTAAACTGTGCTAATCAATAAGGACACAAATAGCAGGAAGACACACATAGCAGGAAAAGAAATGAGAGACTGTAGCGATAAACATGTTAAACAGAATATACAATAAATAGATATAAATAAGTATAAAAATCCAATAGACTACTCTAAGTTCTTAAAATATATATAGCCGCTTTGGTGTGTGTGTGTGTGGGGTTTGTAGGTTCCCCTCCGTCTGCACCTCTCTAAGGAAAAAAATATTCTGGAAGAATTCAGTGGCAAACCACTTCTGCTCCTCCTTACCTTGAGAACCACAGCAAGGACTGCACAGGAGTCAATAATGACTTGATGGCACTTTCTAATCCAAATGAGTGTTTTAGTGGTATTTTCAAAAAATGGTTTAGTGTTTTGGGAGCACATTATTATTATTATTTAAAATATAATACAGGTATGCTTCACTTAAAGATGGGGTTATGTTCTGAGAAATGCACTACATTACGTCCGCTTTGACTTGTACATGACACAGCTTATTGCTCCTAGGCTACAACCAACCGTTGTATATGCGGTCCATTGTTGACCGACATGTCATTATGCGGCGCGTACTCGTAAAATAAAGTGTGTTTTCCGTATCTGATTTTTCAGTTCGTGACCTGTTTTCAGAAAGGATCGGAATTGGATGATGGGATTACTGCTCTCTGAAATAAGAATATTTCTCACCGTACTCTGGTTTTAAGTTCCTGTTAAGTTCTGTTTGGAAAAAGTCAGAATTACTGGCACTTTGATTTGGAAATGATTGGATGGCCAGGAATGACATGCATCCAGAAACCAAGGAATGAGTGATTTTAGCAGAAGACTTTTGCTTCTTACACATACGTTCCCTGACTTACACCCCATTCCCTTCCTAGACCTGAGAAACCAGCCATACAGGCGGACAGATGGGGCCCGACGCAGCTCCAAGAAGAAGAACGGACAACAGCTTCAGGTGTCCTCAGACATCTCTCTCTGAAGCCCTTTGAATTACCATCAATGCACTATTACCTGCCCGAGCCCAGCAATACACACACTTTCAGCATTGGCCAAACAACTTTCTCTGGCCTCTGCTCTTGAAGGGTTCATATACAGTAACCAGCTAAGTTCACGTAGCATGGCTTCATGCTCTAGAAAACACAGCTGTAGGATGACACCACCGCTTTGTCTCCCAGAGCCCCTATAAAGAAACGCAAGACCACCTGACAGAAGTCTACATCTGTACGTTCATGAACCTTCATTACGTGACCTTCTGTACAATGGCGCGACTCACCAGTAGCTCCACGCGGTGTCTTCTTCTTGTGGGTCACCATCCTGTTCAGGGGTGTTTAAAGCTGTAACCAGGTTGTAAAAATAATCATTCAGGGATGCTACACTGAAGCTCCTTCTGATGTGAAGAAAGATGGACACAGTGAACATGTATGCATCAGAATTTTGGTGCTGGTCTTAGTCTAGCCAAAGCATGATTGTTCTCTTGGGTTCAGGATGAGAAGGCAATGTGTGTACCACAGGCAAAATTTTGGCATCCAGCACGTCGTCTGTTTACAGAATGGTTGTGATTCTAGGAGGCCAGGATCCGGCTTCAAGAAAGACGACGGCAGACACACTTTAGCAATACCGACTGCTTTGATTTGGCCGATTTGTGTCGTTCATTTAAAGAACTACGCTGTTTTTATTACAGCTTTCGGATGTTTCCGGAATCGTACTCCCCTTCAAAAACCTATTAGCAGCAGTAAGCCAGCAGGTAAAATTTGATGTAAGCAAAATTTTTAATAAATAAGTATATATAAAGCATACGTGTAAATGTATAGCATATAAAATAAAACAAATTAATATATTCTTTGCAATCTTTAAAGCCGTTTTTGTACTTGCAGGCTTCTTCTGTAAGTGGCATGCAGTCAGCTGAACCAGACTGACACACTTTACTGTAAAGTGTTAAATACTCTCTTTTTTGCAGTGCAAGCAAAGGACAATTTGTATGATCATGAAAACAATTTTTAACATGAATATATGACAATTAGCCACATTTTTCAACTTGTAGTTTTATTTTTTTGTTACATCAGCTTTGAATTAATAAAGTTTTTATACTGTTACTGAATTTGACACTGGTATTTGTGAGCTCATTGTTTGTACTGTAGTAAAATAGTGAAAGGTACCATTGTCACCCCTCTCTGCAGTGGGGGGGATGAGGGTCGAGTCCAGCTCGGTGTGCATGGGAATTCGAATGTTTTCCCCGGGGTTTGCTCGCCTGAAAGAAAGGAACAGCCACCCATTTCCACTCCTCCCTTGCCTATAAAACCCAAAATACTGTTGTTACCATGACAACAGAGGTAGCTTCATCATCAGCTCTATCAGCAAAATATCAGACAGGTGTGTACAAAAACAATAAAAATAATAAAGCATAACCACAGCCCCACCACATTACACGACTATAACTGTCAAGCCAAGTATGAACTAATGGTATCACTTTTGTCATAAAGATCAACTTTTGCATGACAAACATTTTTAATTCTTAAACAGTAGCTGCCCAGCGGTAATGGACGAGGTTCAAAGTAGCAGCATTATCATGTGAAGATGACTCCATCTGTTCTGGCTGTGAATCCCGCAATAAAGTCTCTTGGTGTTGCAAAACATGTTGTTAAAGATTAAATAATTCCTTGTATGTAAGTACAAGATCTGTCATTTCCTTAAGATGAAATGCCGAGGTACCAAGGACACCCGTTTATGCAAGAAACAGGGCTGCATCTAACTGGAAGTTTAACCAAAAACTGGTACAAAATAGAAATAGAGATGCAAATGTGTGGTTAAGTGTGAGAGCAGGTAGAAAAACATCTATTATTATTATTATTATTATTATTATTAGTAAAAGACAGTTTTGTTTTTTTGTTTTTTTTTAACCAAGTTTGAGTAAAGTGCTGTAACAGAACTGGTTCACAGTCTGGAAGAAAAAATTCTGCGTCTGCCATTCAGAATTTCAGAAAATATTTACAGGCACCACAAAGACAGAGATGCTTGCAGATGTTTTTATTAAGATCTTTGCAGCCGTCTCTCTGCGTGCAAATTGGTCGAAGACGCTTTTTTCTTTTATAATAGTCTGTACGTCTTTCGCCAAGATGAGGAGGGTAATACACTGGAATGTGGAGTACGGATATGGTCGAGGGGGCTGTGCATCGGGCGGCCCCATGGGCTCATTCACAATTAAAAACCCACAACTGTACAAGAGAGCTGCACTTTATTGGTCACACAGACAGCAATTTTTCTATTTTTGTTTGTTTTGTTTTTTAAACAGAAGAAGCCCACCGCCTCCGCGGTTTTCCCACACTGGCGCAGCACATTTCTGACAGAACACCATGGCATTCACGCTGGTTAGCTCTTCCGTATTTTACATATTGTATTTGTTTTCTCCACAGTTAAAAATCACACGCTACTCTACAAACAAGGGCATCACTCCCAAAAAAATAAAAGGTTCGCTTAGAGGAAAAGTCGCAGACATTCTCATTCTTATCGTCATGAAACCCAGCTCTTTTTCTGTTTAAAGACAGAACAGCATAACAGATCATGCCTGTGCCACAAACACATGGGATAATTTTGAAAATAAATTCGGTACAGTATTTAACCTTATGAACTCACATTTGGAAAAAAATAAATAAAAGTAGACAAAGTCTTTCGGACTACACCGTGCAAATTGTCTGGAATATACATGCATTATTTGTGACTGTTTTATACTCTTTTTTTTTCCAGTTCTAAAAATGACTGACATACAGTAAATGTCTCTGGACTCTCTAAATGATTCAGTCTATTTACATGTTACTTTAATTTCATTTTCATTGTCATAAAGCAGAACACCCCCGACATTTATGTATAAACCCACACAAATGGACAGAATAATGAAAAATATGTGCATACATTTTTCAGTTTCTTTTTTTAAGAACGTCACACGCTGCGATAGGTGTTTGACCAGTGTACACGAGTGTTAAATGAGGGAGGTGTGCAAGAGGATTTTCTCATTCCCGTCCGCAATGTGAGTCGAGTTTGAGGTGTGTTCATGGCGAGAGAAACCGCTCTCCTCCAAACCCCGCCCCAACCTGGTCTTCTTTATATGCGCACTGCTGTTCAATTGAAATGGAAAGCTGGAGCGAGACGCGAGATGGGCCCCCGGGACATTTCTGGAGAGTCTAAACCCCCCTCAGGGGACAGTGATGTTTGAGGAAGCATGTTGGCGCCACTGTCTGCCCACATCTGAGACAAAGCAAGTGGAGGAAACAAGAAATCCCGGGTGCAAAGGAACGAACAAAAATGATTTCTGAGGTTATATTCTGCAAGAGAAGAATATACGGGGAGCATTTTTGCACGACATTCGAGTTATTCAGTGCGCAGGATCCAAACACACTGTTGGGTAACAGGTAGCACCTCAGATGCAAAGTTTGGCGACTGAAATTTGCAGTTATAAGCGCACCTCACATGTAGCATGAACACGGCACAAACACAGCAGCGCTGTCAGGGCTGAGATGTTGGGCTACGGTGTCCCACCAGGGGCTTTTTTTGCAGCAAAAAACGTTTTCCTTTTCTTCATTCATACCTTCTTCTGAGTCCCCACACGAGGTGATATGTATATAGTGCACTTATAGAATAGTCTACATATATATAATATGAGCATTGGTGAGGTAAGAAAAAAATGTACAAATTGGTTAACACCAAATGTTCATATGATGCTTGATAAATTTATGATCGAATCTTTTTGGAACACCCTGTCTTTTTTGTGTCACATTTGGTATGACGGAGATTCTTCTAAAGGGACTTGCACAGCTTCCAATTAAACGCCACTGAGAAAGTTTGGGAAAGCTGGGTAATTTGGGCCATCCGATTCCAGTTACGTGGCCCTCATGGGAGTTGTTATGACAGCCTTTGGGCCAGGATCTTTAGGAATATCTCAGCCGCTGTACTAAATTGGATCACAAAGAGACTCCCGGCCTGCGAAGGTCCAACGGTGTCAGCTAAGTATCCCAAATGTAGAACCTCAGAAACCATGCCGCTTTAAGAAAAGGCCAAACTGTACCAAAGGGATAACCGTAGGAGACTGAAAATGACAGCAGAATGTACAGTACGGAATATACAGCGGAACCAAGACGACTTGCACGTACGGCGACGGTGCAAATCTTCGTGGTGCCAAACACGTGCTGATCTGGATGCGAGTCAACCAGAGCAAAACAAAAGCCTGAAACGTAGACTTCGGCAACAGTTCAGATGAGAAGTCACATCACGCGGTCAAGTTTGCCTATATTGTTTGTTCGGTGTGTGTATATAAGGTACACATTCTGTACGTACACACGGGACACACAATATATTTGTACACGGCACATATTCGTTTGAAAATAAATATAAAGCAGTCCACTCACGTAAAAGGTCTTGCTCGTGAGTCAAATTATTTCTTAATATGGTATACAGTTTTGAGAATTAAAAAAAATATACAAAAAAGATCTGATTATAAAAACAAACGGATGAGGATCTCATTTTACATTATATAATATATACTCTATGTATCACACATTATATTAATTTCATACACAAACAAGACTAAAGATATATATTTCCATATATGTATTCTTTGTTTGACTTCTTGATCAATAAATTACTTTCAATACATTTTTTTCTATTTGCTCTTTGTACTGAACCACTTCTGTGCTTGGCTGTAAAGGAGCCGTTGCCTGGACTTCTCCACGTCTGCTGTCCCAGCAGCGTTTTCATGTTCTCCTTGGCCCACGTGCTCCATTGTCTCAGCTCCGAAAATCAACCAGGTGAAGTGGAAAGTGTCAGGTGCGCATTTGTGCCACATTTATCTCTTTGTCCTTTTAACCACCGAGTCGATAATCCATCTGAGTCACAGCAGTCAAGTACATTTAACTTCCTTTTCTCAGCTGCATGTTCGGAAAAGGCTGAGCTCGACTGAGCTATGGTGCCAGGGACGGTCGGGCTCATCGCTATTCACTGCGACGTGGGTTTTGCCAACTCTGTGCGGGTAACAGTCGGATGTTGCCCCCCGTGTGCACAGGAAATCAGAGAGGGGCCTACTTATTGCAATTCAACTACAACAGCGCGGCACAGATGATAACCCAGGGTCTGCGCAGTATTTTGGTCACGTTCCTTAGACAATTGAAATATGCATCTGCTTCTCTTCAGCACTCTTGGGCTTTCTGACATTTTGATCATCTATGCTGTACAGTCAGCTTTACACCCGGTCCTGTATTGTACTCCTTACCCGGGCAGTCCTAAGGCTGCACCAGCAGCTGCACCCTAACTCAGTATCTATGGGCCGTGGCCAGCCTCCCACTTTGGTTCACTATTAAAACATCACAGGTTGCTCTCATCCTTACTGAGCTCCTACTCAGGTTCCACACACGCCGCAGCCATGTAACCTCCTTACACGCGTTCACGCCGCCTTGTCACATGCTGTCTTGTGGACAATACGGCATCAAGAAGGAGGACAGCACCGTCACTTACTGTGCTCCCAGTTGGTGAAGCCAGTGTTACCTACTCTAGTGCCAGTTAAAAAAGCACATTTAGCCTCAAACAACAGTAACCATGCTGGAAACATAATTCATGTTGAGCCTTTTCTAGAATAATACCAGTTACCTCACTGCACCTGGCCTCAACTATAATTCAATAAACTGCTCCATAACAGACTTAGTTTAACTTTTGTGAAAACCTAACGCACCCCTGAAATGAAAATCCTGAATGAATTCGGGTAATCCTTTGTTGTGATGGACAAAACCAGGCTTAAATCAAAGCAATGTTGAAGAAAATAAATACGCTTTTGCAGGAATCTCGACACAAGGAATATTTGCCGAAAAATGTTTAAATTCTGCCTTGTTAGTTTTCATTTACTGCTCTACTGCCAAAAGTTCAGAACAAGTTATACAGTTAAAAACATTTTAAGAGATCATAAATATTTTGGCAGACAGGATGAGGACAAGGGTACCTACTTTGCACACTCGTGTGCAAAGCCCTTCATGCAATTCAACTTTTCAGCCCCCAGTGCAGGGGCCTCCATACCCTCATTTTTACCTGGATTGCATGTTGAAGGAGAACAACTGGCCGCCTTTCATTCCTTCCCTTTGACATCCAACCCTCCCTCTTTACCGGGCAGGGAAAAATGGCCGTTTGGGATTTTAATGCTGAGAGTGCGGAGCCAGAAGACATTAATAGCATTAATATTTAAAAATATTTGTGCTCTTCTGAAATTACCATCTTTTCCGAGCCGGAGGAACGAGGCTTAACTATTTCTCAAGAAAATGACCCTTCGAGCAGTTCTCAGGGTTCTCGCAACACAGCCATACGAGGATGATGCATGAAAGTGCTCTCGAGTCTCTGGCTGCTCTCATAAAAGGTTGGCGAAGCCCAGGGAATGAGCAATATTTTATGGTAAATTGCAGCTCTCCCTCAGACATGACTGCCTATGAATGGATGTTTATGAAAACATCAGAGTTGTGTTTTCCCTCCACCGCAGAGCTCGCATCATGCCTGCTGCTTTGATGGGACCATGTCTGCCTGACACCCTTCACCTCCTTTCCTGCCCTCATCTCCATCTCGTGCTGTAAAACACCGATTGTCTCTCAGGCCGTTGCCCTCATTTGGTCAAATCGAGATTTTAAAGCATACATTAGTCAAACAGAAAATTATTTCATAACCTTTTGAACCTTCCATAATATTGGCAATGATGACCATCCATCTTCCCTTAAACAAGGAACAAGGGGGCTGGCTTACCTTCAAACCCGTGTAGGTGGTAAATGACAGTAGCTGCTAACCGCTAACCGCTACCTTTGTGCGCTCCTCCCAAATCCCAGGCGACTGCCATGCGGAAAAACCACAACCTCAGCCATCTTTTGGAAAGAGGCAGAATAAGGTCTGTACTAGGAGGAGTCAATACAAATGTACACCCATATCAGCCTTTCAACAAAGAGTACAGCGTTTCATTATGGACCGAAACCCCATTTTTTCATACTTGTCCAGATCTTTCCAGGAACAGAGCGGTAGAATTTTAGGTACTGAAGTGAAGACATTAGACTTTCTTAACATAACTTTAACGTGAACATATGTCACCGTTGAGTAATGGTGGACATAACCTACTTACTAACAGTGTATCTTACTAACAGTGATTTTGCACCTGGCGAAGCTCAGTGTTCCCTCCTTCAGGCTCGTGCTCCACAAGTTTTGTGAAACCACCAGAACTTATGCAGTAAAGACGGAATTGCTGTGCCCCAAACATGATCCAGGCAGAAGTAGGTGCAGCATTCGCTGTCTGCAAGCTCACGATGAAGGACAAAGGCATCATACTAGTTAATTCCACCTGAGCACAACAGTAAATGGAGGCCTTGGTGGTGCTCAACCAGTGAGTTGTGCTTAGACCTTTGGGCTCTGACTCCTGTTCAACCAATGCTTTTCTCACACCAGCCATTGGACATGATGGGACTCCTTATCACAACAACTTGTTTTCAGCTGTGGAAGTCAGGTGCCAAACAGGTACAGGGGATTTTGCAAGTCGACATTCCAATGTTTGGATGAATAAGGCAAATGCATGAATTAGCACCCGGGGTAAAAATTTAGTGGGTGGAAAAAAAATTACTGATCAGCAGTCCTCTCCAATCCTGCACCTTCCCTTGCCATTACAGAGTGTGGATAAATGCAGCAGCATTGGGTACCTCATGACTTATTTGGACTTTGTATTTTTATTTTTGCCACTTCAGAGCGTTTCCCTTTTCTCTTTAGGGTGTTTGTCGAGAGAACTGGGCCGATGTCTGGTTGTGGCAGTGCTGATAATATTCGAGACCAGAGCACTTGTTGCCAAGATGGGGTAGATGGTGAAGAGGAAAGCAAGGCAGAAGCTGATGGGGGTCCTTCCAATAGGCTGGGGTCAAAAAGTAGAGGCTTTTGAGTACTGCTCCTTGAGCACTCGGTGGAGAGGATCGGAGTAGAAGATGGATTTGGAGTTCAGGCTTGAGACTGACAGGCTTGGGAAGAGGGCCTTGGCTGGGCAGTTGGATGGCAGCAGGGATGAGAATAGAACCTTATTCTGGGAGGGCTTTAGCAGTGTGGAGCTGAAGAGACTGGAGGTGGATGCCAGGGCTGAACAACCCAAGAAGCTTTGGGACCGGACCCCAGAGATGAAGAGTGGCTCCAAGAGGCTGCTGCTGCTGCTGCTGCTACTGCTGTGGCCCAGGGCCTACAGGCACAGTCCCCGGGTGCAGGAGAGGAAGAGAAGCAGGAGGAAGAAGAGGAAGAAGAAGAGGGAGGAGTATGGGGCAGGATTCAGAGAAGAAAAGAGAAACAAAAAAGAACTGCAATCTTAGAGTTGAGAAGGCTGCCGGAGCCTGAGGAGGTCCAGCTGTTCGCCACAGTCCCACACACTGGAAAAAGGTAGGCTGTTGTGTGTTGTGTGCACCAGGGCAAGCAGGCTGCTGGGGGTGATGCGTGATGCTCAGGTGGGAGGGGGTCTCGGGACCAGCAGAAGGGGGGGGGGGGTTGCTGGAGTCTGTTCAGAGGTTAGAGAGCTGAGCTCAGGAGGACAGGGAGGAGCAAGACCAAGCAAGTGGAGCGTTCATTGCTGACCCCACAAACAGTGCAGCACACAGCACAGGTGGGGTTGTGCACAAAGTTTGGGGTTTCACCAGGTGTGGAGGGTGTGGAGACACAGGCAGACAGGCAGGCAGGCAAGTGAAAGAGGTCGGGGGTGAGGGAAGAAAAAGTGAAGACAAGAGAAAAAAAACAAGAAAAAAAACAAGAAAAAAAAGAAAAGAACACAGGGATTAATTTCTAAGGTCAGAATCCACATGCATGAAGCTAACCATGTGTACCGTACACCTTTCTAGCAATAAAAGAAAAACATTTCTCAAAACATGAATTGAAGAACAGTTAAACCGCATGCAATAGCGCTGCATTGAACAAGGGCACTGTTGCCCATTTCCTTTCCATTTTCACAGGCCTATGTTTTCTTAAATGCATGTAAAAATGGACATTACAAGCCTGAGTTGTAATGCTGAAGTTGGCCTACAGACGGCACCATTCCCGGCAGCAGTCACTACGGCAGCCTCCATCGGGCAAGTTTGCACTTGTGAGGCTTGACACTTACCAGGGAGGGGAAAGAAAATGAGAGGGGAGACATAAACCAGGTTTTTCCAGCGATTAAGTGATGTTTGAAAGTAAGTGTTTAGCCCGATGCTGTATCAAAACAAGAAAGAAAACAGGAGGCCTTGTCTCACAGTCGCCCGTGCATTAAAACCGAGGACAGATAAATGATGGGGGGAAACTATTTGGTTGGTTCCATGGCTACGGAATATTTAAAACATTCAGGTGTTTCAGACGTACCAAAAAAGCTGGAATTATCTAACCAAGGACACGGTGATAGAAGTGTCTGAACGAAACGGCAAACAAAAGAGAGGTTGAAAACGATTTAAATGGTGCTCTCGTGAACTTAACTAAATCTTTACAGTTAGCTACTAAATAAACTATTCCAATTTAATTTATTTTCACTTGACGTCTTGCTTCCTTGACCTGCACAGAAATGGACTGACATCAGCATGTATGTGTGTGAACGCAAACTAAGGGCTCCTAATCTGTCATGTTGGAATTTCTGGTTAGTATTTTTCTTCTGCGTGTGCTGCACAAACCTGGGGAAGCAGTAAGGAGTAAGACACTGAGATATACAGTAAGCACTCAGGTAGGAAAGTTATTTCTTTTTCCTTTCAAGCGCTCCCACCATCACACACTTCAGACTCAGAAACACTCCAGGATATTGTGGTAAACCTTAGCCTCTGCAAATATTTGCTTAAATGCTGTCTTGGGCGGTGAGACAAACAGAAATTAAGGGGAATCTGTGGTCACATTTTGTGCGCATCTGCTGAAACGCTGCGCAGTGTGCAAGATGATGGGTGGGAATCCGATTCAGTCCGGAGAAAAGGTTTGCTCCGAGCGGCCATGTGCAGGTGACACACTTTGGCAAATTTTTTTAAAAAATGCTCCAAGCCTTTTATCTATGTGAACAAAAAAACTTGAAAGGAAGTGTCGCTCGCATTCAATTCATACACAAGGCACACAAATAAAAAGTGCATTCTCTCTCTCTCTCCATCTATAATTTTTTAAGTAAGTGAAAATATATTATATCGCTCCACTGTAGACACACACATATTTCATTTGTATGACCAAAAAAAGTTTATTTAAAAAAATGTATTGTATTTTTTCCATCCACAGAATCTCATAATAAAGTTCCTGAGAAAAATTGTAAAACCATGAAACTGCGACAAAAATCGTAGCAACAAAATATCACATTGTGTCATCCCTGGTATGTTACTTACTTTGAAGATCAGAGTATGAGCTCTAAAATGTGATCATCCATCATTGTTAACCCCTTAATTCTGGTCAGAGTCACAGCAGCCCACAGCCAATCCTGGCATCACTAGGTGCTAAATCATGGAACTAACCCTGGATGGGACTCCAGCCACTCTCAGGGTTATCTCTCTCTCTCACACTCACTCTCTCTCTCACACACACACACACACACACACACACACACACACACACACACACACAAACACACACACACTACCTTGGGTAATTTAGATAAATAATAAAACGCATGTCTTTGGACTGTGGGAGGAAGCAGGAGCACCTGGAGAAAACTCCCGACGGGAGATCTCACACCCAACCAGCCCAGGCGCTGTAAAGCCACAGCCCTACCTGCTGAGCCACCATATCGCCCCTAGAATGTGATTATATTATTGCATAAAAACTGCACAAACTGCTTCAAACACCCTATTGGCCAAAGTCAGCGCAGACCCCCAAACACAGTTTAGGTTTTGTGTCTTCCAGGCTGTTGGTCTGGATCTGCAGGACCAACTTCCATCTAAGTTGCCTTCTACTCACTCACATTATGTTAACTCAGCAAAGACAGTTTATCAATAATCTACATATTGCATTTATCCTTCATATACAGTATAAAAACTTTAATCTTTGCTCTACCTGTAATTGTGTCATTGCTTAGCTATTCATTCTCTAAATTTTCTTGCTCCATTCCATGTTCTGTGGACCCCAGAATCTTCATTTTGTGTTCATCTTGCATGCTTGTTGTATAAAGGCGTCTGACAATAAACAATTCTTGATTTTTTGGTGGTCCGTAAAACCAGCCATGTACAAACACATCACTTCCCTCCTTCCACTGTGGCCTACTAGACAGCTTCCCCTGACACTTTAAGTAGACCAATTTATGGAAACCAGGAAACAGAAGTGGTCTTTTCCTATGAAAAAGACATGGTCCCTGATCAGGAAATAGGCAATAAGAGTAAAGCCAACGCTGTAGCTGTGCTCCTCTCTGATTAAGCCCAAAGGGCTGTTGTTTCTGTACATGCTTGTCTGCTCATAACACTTTGCCACGGGACTTACAGACAGACGGCCTAACTCCATTTGCTCAGTAAAAGACAAAAATCAGACAGAAACAAAACAGTGCACAAACGTGCGTGAATAAAACCTGGATCACAGACTGCCTGTTACAACCCAGCCTTGCAGACCTTCCAGTCACAAATGTATCTGAGCAAACACAAGGTGAACACCAGCTTTTGCTAAAATCCTGCAAACGTTGTCCCACCCAGCATGAAGTAAGACAGAGAAGGTCTACTGGCAATGCCAACCAGCCTACCTCTTATTAATATTAATATTAATAATAATAATAATAATAATAATAATAATAATAATGTCATTATTCATCTTGTTCTTGTTATTATTGTTACTATCATAATTATTTTGTTTCAGTAAATACTGAGCTGTACAAGGTTAATCTACTAAATGGCATGCTGTGCGCATCACTCTGGATGTAAGTGACAATAATGGAATTATGTAAGTGTACTAAATCTATAAATATCCAGGCTATGCTTATGTCTGACAGGATGGACTGATTCTGTATTCTTGACTTTTTGTGATTTCATTTCTATCAAAATCACAGAGACCTCCTGCAGGTTTGGACAGCAACCTCTGATGTCAGATATCGGGGGTCTGCAATAGCTATTACTGCTTCATGACACTGTACTGAACATCTTTTTTTTTTTTTTTAAATAAGGCAATATTATTCACAATTAAAAAATAATTGTATATTTTCAAGGTCAACATTTAACAATAATTTTAACTGCAATTTCGTGTGCTCTAAAACTTCAAAATAAACACAGTGCTACATCAAGAACTTGGAATTTTTTTTTTCTAAACAAAAGCAAAGAGTGACACTTTTTCAAGATTTCTTAGGGACACGGAACCTCCTAGAAGCTCCATCAGGATAAAGAAGATAAACTGTGTTCCAGACCACAATGAAGCACTTAAAACATGGCTAATGCAGCAGGTTGTCCTTTGAAGAACAAATGATTCCTTTCACACCTTTACAAGCAACCCATGGTGCAACCTCAAGTGCCTTATCTCCCACCTAAAACTTTAAAATCCGGCCATCTGTCTGCCGAGGTCACAGGAGTTGCTGTTGCTAAATTTACAAGATTTATGGCGAGTTCCCTACACCAGATTAGCTCCATGCAGAAAGAGAGGGGATAAAACCCTTTTTTTTGGGTGGCTGTCACTAACAGCGTTCTGCACAGCAAGCAAGGCCACCCCTGCGTTCCTCCTGACAGGCTGCAGCGGCTGGGCTGGGCTGGGCTGGGCTGGGCTGCTTGGGATGCGGGCGATACGCACACGAATAAAGACAGACTGCCGTGACAAACTCCATCCGCACAACAGCTTCTGGCCGGACACCCTGCAGAGCGAGGACACGGCATGGTGGCTATCTTTCCTGAGTAAACACGGTGCACATGCATACAAACACACAAAAACATACAAACAAACAGCACTCACGCCATTTTATACATTTTAATTACAATAACTGGCAATATTATTTAATATTAGCACTGCTATAGTAATATGTTAGTACATGAATATTATTAGCATTGCTCCTTTGTCATACATCAATACTCCGAAACACACCTATACAGGTAACGGGCATTAGACTTTATAAAGGCTCCAATTTAATATTCCTACAAGACTTACAAGGCACTGCATTTAGGAGAACCAAACATTCTGACGCCTGTAGTCATACTGGCAGTTGCGGTTCAGTTTGTGCTACACAATGTCGTCCACCTCCATTCCCCCTTGTTTACTAGCATGCCGGTTTCGCCTGCATTTTTGCATGGCTTTCTTCCGATTCCGTTTCTCTTTGCTGTTCTGCTCGGCCTTTTTCTGCAGTTAGGGCTGAATTAATACATAGGCACCGAGCAGCGTGTAAGCATGTCGTGTTTATGACGCCCTTGTGTTAGGAATATGACGCGTAACAAGTACGAAAGAAGCGAGCGAGCACGGGCACGCAGCCATACAGCATTACAGATTAATTATTACAGTGAAATTGTTGCGCTATGACAGCTGAAGCTAACTATTGAAGTGCAAGCATCTTAATGGGATTTGACAATATATCAGCATAAATGGATGTTAATGTTGGGGCTCAAGATGCAGAAATTTTACCGTTGAAGCTAACAGTAATTATAAAGGGTTTTTCAGCAACAAATTGCCTTTATTTGGCAGGGGGAAGCTGCATGTTAACTACAGTGACAAAATTAAATTGGGATCAGACCAGATGAACACATACAAAGAAAGTAAGAAGTGGAAAGTGGATGTCTGGGCTGCAACTAAGGGGGTCAGTCACCCGATAATCATAATGGCCCAGAAAAACACCACGTAAACACCACCCTATGTATGGGCAGCACTGCACAGAAATGTTTTAGTTTGTGTGCAACAGTCTAACAGCGCTGAAAAAAGTCACATTTTTCATATTGTGCCTTTCCATTCCTGTCTCCGGAGATGATCACGTAGCACGTCTAATTCACACGCGCTGGCTGTGTTGTTAGGCAAAGGGGGAAATGAAGAAGGACCACAGTCCATGCAGTGATTCAAGGCCCAGGCAGCCCTGTGTTGCGGTCTGCATTGCTCACTGTCTGAAATGGAATTAAATGGAAAGCCGTCAGTCAAATGCAGGAGGGTAGCAGTAAGGGGCGTTGATGTGTATGGTACGGGGCAGCGGTGGAATGATTTCAGGGATTGGCATTCTCTTAATGAGTCCAGAGGAGCAGCACAGGTGAGGATGTGGTACAGAGAGGCAGGGGACTCAGTATACAAAGGTAGAAGGGGGTGGTGCTCTCAGTTTGAATCACAGCTTAGGCCCTAAACAGGAAGAGGGGACAGTTCGGGGCTGACGGAAAGGGTGAAGTCTCCAGGAAAAATCAGGGAGACGTCAAATCCACGATGACATCCACCATCCTCCCCGAGGTGATGGTCTGATTCTCGGATCTTGGTAACCTTGGAAGTTTTCCAGATATCGGCGGACACATGTAAGACAGCGTCCTCTCAACAGCTGGTGTCGTGTGTTCAGCCGAGGCCTGGATAAGACCCTTCAATCCATCCGCGAAGAAAGATCACTTTGAAAGGTCGGAGAGGAAAACGGGAGAAACACAGCCATACCCATTCAGCACGGTAAATATATTCAAATGTGCATTTTAGAAAAAGAAGGGCACAATCCTATCATGAGCTGCAGAAAAGGGGTGGGGGGAGATTATTTTGGTTCTGGATCATCACGAGGCATCCAAATGCTGTGTGATTATGCTCCTGTAGTGACAAAAACAGTATGGAATTCAGGCCCAGAAGCCCCTGCAGACTGAGACGGCAATCTATGCTATGTTCTGGGTTTTAGTTCGTGAGCTTCTGTGCGTTTCACACCATGGCATTCACTCTGTGCTAGAAATTAGGTTGCAGATTCCAGTAATCGTACAGATCTGGTCCATCCTCAGTGCCCGGGTCTCTATGGAGACTGCTGCTCTGTCAGAACCTGACGGACTTCGACGTGTTTAGCACTTCAACTCATCCCATAATCCAAAGGCCAAAATGTCAGTAACACAATAAGCTGCATTCTGGGAGAGATTTAGCCCGGTGTTTTCAAGCTTCAAGAATCCCTTCTACGACATCTGGCCCAACTAAAGCCACCTTTCTCCACTGTGGATTCTCAGCACGGCCTTTTCAGAATACACAAAGGAAAGGCAGCCGCTGTGACCCTCGGTCCATAGCATCCTTCTGTTTGCAAATAGAAACTCTTCTGTCTGCTTTCTCAAATTGCCAAGTGGTTTTCACCTCAATGTAACTGCTGTTCGGTCCACGACGTGAGCCAGGCCTCCTGACTTTTAATTTAATTTAACGGAGAGCAATAACAGAATTTGCAGTTACAGCTGACTAGTGCAGATCTCTCAGTCACCAATGGATCGGGACCTGTTTATATAAAACAAACAAACAAACAAACAAACAAAAAAGAAACATCCCTTCCTGCCCCTGTTGTGGTCTTGTTATAATAGCAATTCCAGTTTACAGTTGAACAAACACCTCAGAGAACAACCACCACTCTAACCATAAACCCTGGAAATCACAGCAGCAGTGTTTAGGTACAAAAGCTGCATCTAGAGCCGCTGCTCCCTTAGTCCCCTAGTGCTCAAGAGAAAGACACCCATGAAAATTAACTTATGTAGAAAATACAACCGTGCCATATTTTATGGTCCTTCTATTTTTCCTGGGTAAAATGCAAGCTGAGAAACACTGCTGAGCTTCATGCTGTTAGAATTCTGTCAGTGTAACGTAATGAGACAGATAAAGGGCCTGTTAATCCATAAAATAGAAAAATACATGAAGTTATTTTGGAATATTCCACTGCTCAGTAAGGCATATTTTGTCAGGTCTCAATCAGATGGAAAACCTGTCTAGGAAGGAATAATCCATCATGCATTTGCAGGTAAATTTTGGTGGTAGGGTTGGTATAGCTCAACATTCGGTGTCCAAGGCGTTGCCTGCTTGCAATAGCCTGTTGCACCTGAACATGCGTCCATTTTCACTGACTTAGCAACATCTCCAGGCTGAGACGTGCCACCAAGGAGATGAGAGTACCTTGCAGCATTTGAGTTAGAAAGTTGCCTTTTTTCATATATAGTTTCCTTTATAAGACTTACCTGCATATGCTTTGATATTGGACAATTTTGAACTCAATTTCTAACTTTTTGTACAAAAAAGATATAATACAGTATGCATAAGATAACCCGGCACTTCCACAGTCTTTGCAATGACAGCCTGAGCAGTTTTTTTTGAAGATCTATCTATCTATCTATCTATCTATCTATCTATCTAAATGGACAGACATTCAACCATTGTTAGACATTCCCTACTTCAAATATTATATTATGGACAGCCAGCTTCTGTAGAGAACTCCCGTTCCGTGAGTTACACTCAGTATCTTAGCAGTTGCACAACTTTGTTTATTGCCTGTTTATTTTAAGTTCTGACATTTTAAAAAATTTGGTTACAATTTAATGCTGAGGCCATCGCCATTGTTAACTGCATGGTCTTCTACGCAGTTTCTACAGCACTTTGAACAGTTCCGAAAAATTTTGAGGTTAGCCTTTTTAATGCGGGCGGGCCAATTAATTTCCAAACCACAAACCTGCCGAAAATATCAGCAATCGATCTAAACGGCGTAAAGTAGCAGCATGATGTTATGAAGAGTCCATATGTGAAAAAAGTAGAACTTGCATTTAAAGGAGATAAATAAGCTCTTAAGGAAAACAAGGAGTCCAGTTGGCCCAGATGTTTGCTGAAGAGGAACAGAGGCAGTTGACACACAGCACCGTCTCCACCACAGCCGGGTGGGATTTCAGTTCGAGCCCCGCTGGTTCAATGCTTCTCCTCTGTGACTGGGAGAAGCGGCTTTGATTGATAAGACTCTTGGCACCAATCGGTGCCGCTGCGCAGCTGGGAACAGCATCCACTTGGTTGATCTGCACTCAGCATCCACGCTCCATCATTCCTTTCCTCCTCCTGTCACCATTTATTGTGCTCTCATTGCTATTATTTCCCCCAAAGCAGTCTCTACTTCTCCCCATGCCCTTAGCACTCTCTCACTCCCCCTCCCTTACAACTTCCTTTCCACTCTGTCCTCCACCACCATCCTCTTGTCCTCATTGCTGTGTTTTTTCCCCCGCTTTTCCTCTGCTTTTTACACCTCCTCCTCCTCTCATTCCTTCAGGGGAGGCTGAGGAGAGCAAGGGCGCAACACCCTGTACGGTGCATTACACAATATCCCTGGCCCGCAGTGTTGGTCTTTAATCCCGCAGAATGAAACTCCAGGTGGTTTCATGCTGGAGACTGCAAGGCCTACAGCTGCTAGGGCCCACAGTGGCGGTCAAACACTGATAATTTAAAGCACTCTTTTCCATTTTTTTTTTTTTTGCAAAGAATTTACAGTTACATTTACAGTTACATTTCCACAGGGGAAGATTATCGTTAGTTTGGTGCCTGGAATGAGGAGAGTCCTCGGGAAAATCCGAGGTAACGTCACAATGTCACTTATACCGCCCCAGTGGCAAAGGGCTTGGAAGGGACTGGGATTTTGGCCCATAAAAGTATCCAGGGCCCCACATTTGGCAGCGTTCAGCTTACTTGGCATGACACAGAAGACCCAAGGTTAACCAGTCACCCCGCTTCGGCCACAGTACACAACCCTGGCGAATGCAATGAGACTGCTCCACAAAGGTGATTTGAGGTCCTGATGCCTTTGGAACATTTTGGCACAGATTGTGTGTCATTGGGTTGCACAGGGTGCTTTTGGCGGAGAGCTACAGAGCCTAGTCAATCTCAACTGCCTTTTCAGGCAGAGACCCCGCTCATCCCTGTGGCAGCTGTCCAGGGGAAATTAAATATGTTCTCCAACGCTCTGGCATCAATGGGCTGGCACCAAGGGGTACAGGAGCCAGAACAGTTGTTAGGGGTCACAACAGGTAAACATCAGCCAAAATTATCATGGCGCAGGGCAGAGGCTGTGGGAGGTGAGGGGCCATTAGAAGTGAAATACCTGCGGCTGGCCCTGGACCTTGAGGAAGTCATCACGTTGCTTTGCTGGCTTGGTCTTCTCCGGACTGCCTTGCTGCAGGTGCTTCAGGCGTGACGTGGCTGAGGTGAGGGACACTTTGCCGGTGCTGGAGGAGCTGCTGCCAGTCTGTAGAGCAAAGGGTGGAGGGCAGGACCAGGGGAAGGGAATGAGGTGGTGAGCACAGGGCGCAGAGTGAGTTTCTGGATAAACGTGCAATCTTCATATGTCACACAGTGAGACACTGCCACAGAGGGAAATTTTTATCTGAATGGACAGAAGCACACAGTACTACACTCAGAAAGAACAGTTTAAACAGTTTAGCTGCACTTAGATACCCAGGAAATTTTTTTCAGTAATGTTGCACTGTTAAAAAAACGTGAAAGTTCAAGTTCAAAAGTTCAAAATTAAAGACGGTTATTATATGATTAAAAAATTTTTTCTATTTATTAAATGTGATGGGAGGAGTGTGAGAAGATACTGTGTGAGAAGGAGTAAGAGGAGAAGCTGCTGTAAGGGTTTGTATGGAGTTGAGATGCTTGGAAACAAAAAAGTCTTAAGAAGCTCCTCCTTTCAAAAAATCCATTACCTGAACAGTGAAGTGGATAAAAATAATTTAAAAAAGGATATAATAAGAAGTAATTATTTCTCAACAAAGGTTTTATCATTTTATTCCATTTTTTCCTTCACTCTTCTTTGTAAATTATACTCATTATTGGGTTTTTCACTTGCAGTGTACATTTTATTTTTTTCAAATATCCTGTTTTTCTTTATGATTCACTGCTTATTGATTCTCTAAAACAATAGATTCTTCTTTCACTTTTGTTGAAAACTAGAGAAGCCATTTTGCGAAAATAAAAATCTAACAGACTTTAGGAAAATAAGCAGTTCTGCAGGCGCTGGGAAAGCACCTGATAACCAGATAAAGTACAGATAAAGTTTGGATAAATTAGAATTTCTTAATTATTATATCTACAAAATAAAAATAATGTGTAGACCTATATATCGTATCTATGTCACTAAATTAATCATCTTTTCAATGGGTACAACTTTCTGTGTGTTTGGATTACAGCTGTCTGTCACGCAGATGCACAATGTGCTGTGAGACCTTTTATCAACAATAAAGAAGTGCAAATGCTCAGCATGGTTTACATTAAATATTTATCAGACAACAGAGACAGCGAGGCGGGCATACATATATAACAGCCATGATATTTCTTAAGCTTGTTTTGATAGACAATAGAAAATATAAAAAAATTAAAAAAATAAAGCGGGATTCCAAAGAAGGGCAAGAATCTAAAAAAAAAAAAAAAAAATTCATTCCGTTTCATGAAAAATTGAGTGAGATACCACTGCATGGATAACTAAATCATGACATCGCCTGCTGAGCCAAAGATCGGAGATAAAGGGAGTTTATTGATGAAGGGACAACAGTGCCATCTTTAAAGGGAAGAAAATTTGGTGAGACAAGCGAGTCCGTGTGAGGTTCGTGCGATGGGGTGACAGCACCAAGCAAACACGTTCCCTCCAAATTAATGTGTTGCTGCGGTCCAAGAATTTTCAGGCGTTACCAAGGTACAGGCGTCCTCCTGACTTGGTTTTCAAAACTACATGAAATTATTCAACTGAAATCATTTAAACTGAACTTGGTTAATACTCTTTATTGAGGCCTGACCAAATATGAGGCGGTTTTTTGCATTTATGAGGTGCAAGAGCAGACTATTCATTCAGCAACACCCAAAAAGGTCAAGAGGCACTTCTCTAGAATGCACTCATTACCCATAATGCCCTACCATCTTGAAGCGTTACTTTCACATTACGTCCCCAGCTTATAAGGTTTCAACTTATGAGCTGATTTCTAGCAACGTACATGCTTGTACGTAGAGGGACACCTGTACTTGCTAATTCCAGTAGGTGTAACCAAAATAAGGTTGAAGCAAGATAGTACCAGTGGAGAGCGTGGAAATGCTTGTTATCTTGATTTGTCAGTGAAGAAGAACACAGCTGAGAGATTCGAAAGGAGACACCAGAGAGAGTGAACGGCCTTATTGTAGGAATATAGAGACAATCACAGACCAGCACAATAACCAAAATAGGACCTGGGTCATCTGCGGTGGGATACTGAAAGGCTTGGGTGGAACAGATGGCTTTTTTTTTTAAGATGAGTGAAGTGGTCACTGAACCAGTAGTAGACTCTTCCGAGCTGCTGGTGTACTTCCTTATTTTCTCTGACTCCATCCTCCCCTCTGGTATCAAACTAAGCTTTCTCAAGTGGTCGCTCACTGATGGTTGGCAGCTGATCTCCTGTATGGTGTTCTCCAGCTCACGGATGGTTTCTTCCAGGCTGTCCAGCCTCTTATAGGTACTGGAGCACAGCTCCTGCTCTCCACCCTCTCTGGGCTGGCTCCCTGTAGCAGAGCACTGCTGGGGACTGTCCAACCCCGTTGATTTTAGTTCACAGGCTTCAGTGTTGCTCTTAAACTTTCCATTTGCTTCAGCAGTCACTCTGCATGGTTCTTTTTCAGGATGAAAGGAGAACTTCAGGGTTCTCTGACCAGTCTGAAGGCCCCAGCTCAAAGCTTCCTTAAGTGTATACAAATGCTCTCTCGGGAGTTTGATCCTGGGATGAGCAACTTTCTTGAAGGTATCCACTGATCTCCCCAGTCTTGGTTTAGGTATTGGCTTTCCAGCAACAGCATGGGGACCAGCATCACCATCAACTCCATGATTTCCATAACTGAAATCATCTTCTTCCAACAGTGCTTCTAGGTGTCTGTAGGCCTCCTTGACTAGCATCTGTTCTCTGAAAAACAGGACTATGGGTGCACTGCATAAATTAAGTCTATAAACACCTCCTCCATGTGAACTGAGCTCAGAGATGGTTTGTGACTGGACTGGCAAGATCAGTGTCTGCAATTGCTGCACATGCTGCTCAGTGAAAACCTCTGCCTCAGTCCCAGATACCACCCTTATCTCTTCGTGTGTAAGTATTAAAGCCAGGTCTACTATGGACTCCTCCCCTTCAGTCTCCTCAAAAGACTCCTGTATCCTTAATTCCCAAAGTTGGGGCTTTGTCTGATATTGTGGTGAAGGGACCTCTTCAGTTGTTTTGGTGACAATGGCTGACTTGTTCTGTGAAACACTTTGGGTCTGAGCTCTGCGTCCAAGACTTCCTGTCACCACAGTGAATGCCTGGCAGGGGCTCCCTGTGGACCCTCTATTCTTCCTTGCTGTTCTGTCCAGCACATTGTGTTCCTGATGCTCGTGCATTTGGGCTGATCTCTCAGAAGGAGAAGATGGAAAAGGAGAGCACTCGGTAAGCAAAATCTGGGGAATCTGTTTGGAAGGAGAACTGCAAGGCGTTGCTTCCATTTCCTATTAAACAAGATAAATGGTATAAACAAAAGGTTTGCACACCCATTAAGAACTCACGGTTCTTCTGCAAAACAGAAGAGAGACACTGCACAATGAAATGCTTCTTCACGGCACACAGCATGCGTACCTCTGAGGTCAGTGCTAGTGCACAGGGGGGCCGCTGATACAGCCGGCCTGTCTCCCATTGCAGGCTGGAGCAGTCCATCGATGCTGAGGACAACTGACAGACAGAAAGGCACGTCGTCCACTGACTGCTTGTGCCCGCAAGTGCACGCTGCCACTATAGACCACACAGAAGCACGCAGCACACTTCACACAAGAGCAGCTCACACGCTTCACGGTGGCAACATCATTCCCAAAACATCCAAACCTACAGTTGATTCATAAAAGAAAACCTTACAGTTCTATCACAAAAAGACTGCCTTCTGCACGAATTTATAACAAAGCAACTTGGAGAAATGAGTCTTTACCACATGTGTAATTTTTGGTGTGACTTATACCTGAAAAATGCAGGTGCTTCAGGCGTGCACGCACACACGCACGCACACACACACACACACACACACGCACACACAAGTTTGAAGGTTGGTCCTCAGAGCAATGTGGTCTAACAAGGTGAGTAGCACCACGGTTAGTGACAGAATATGGCTTCAGTGCCTTAGTCATTTCAAAGGGTAAAAAACCAGTTCCGCCATTAGAACAGTTAAACTAGTGTTTAGTCAGTTAAATGAGGGGTTTGGAAGGACTTGACAGAGAAAATTAAAGGACCAGAGAGGTTCTGCAACCATCACAGCATTTACAGTAAGGTTGTGCTTCCACTGGATGCTTATTTATCATGACTGCTGTTTACAAGCACAGCAACAGCGAATGTGCTGACTTCCAACAAGTGGTTAACGTGAATTTCAATTTATCTGCCATAATTAGATGGAGCCGACAGCAAAAACACACCATGTCAAAACGTGTGCGCATCTGCCAGAGTGAGGGCATGTAAGTCTGCTGTTGCATGAAGTCAGGCTCCCCCTGTGGTCCGACTGACAGTTAGTTGAGGTCAGTCATGGACAAGTTAGTGTGGGGATAAGGATGGGAAAGCAGTAGGGGAGGAGGAATGGTAGCATGGGTGGCCCCAAAAGCCACAGATCACAAAATTCCTTGTAGCTATTGGTTTACCTTCCTCCCCAGATCAATTGAGGAACTCAGGTCCAGGCTGGAAGGAGGAACACGGGTCCTGCGCAAGGTGTTGGGCAGGGAGTGGGGAGGGGACACTTTGACTTTGATTGGGGTTCTCTGAAACACCTAGTGAACGGGGGGTGGAAACAGTGAGCTGAACCACAGAAGCTTCCCCACAGGAGAAACTGATTCACTGACACAACATACAGTATAACACTTAACAAAAAACCTTGAAACAGGAGGAAATTTTTCATTTAGAGGTTAAAAACCTTTTAGGATTTGTTAAACACAGTGGGTTGCATGTGGGCGTTCTGGATGAGAGAGTTTGGCAGTTCAAAAACTGCAGCTCAAGACCCTGTCTGAATACAACAGGTTGAGATCTGAGTACTGGACAAGCTGTGCCATCCCCCTGGGGGGATGATCCAAGGCTATTGCCACGTTGTTCTTTTCATTGTGCTGACTTGTCTGGACCTAAGGAAGCCCAAAGGAAAGAAAAACGCATGGGGACAACACCCATATGGCATGAGTCACTTCATTCTGGTAAGGGTATGACTAATGGATTTTCAGCAAGGTCTGCTGTAGTGTTGTGGGATTCCAATGAGCTGCTGCCTCGATAACAATGGGTATGCAAACATGCAGCTCTTACATGTATTTGGGTCCAGCGTTATAGTTTTTATGGTAAGATGTGAGAAAAGGGATGATAGCCAAGATGTTTGTCAAAATATGATTAATTCTGCGACTGCCATAGATGCCCGCCTACCTCCAGCTCAGCGATGATTTTTTCCTCGTCGTCTTCATCCTTTACTCCAGAAGCAGCAATTACAGGGGGAGTGGAAGCTGGCCTCGGTGCTTCTGAGACGACCCGCCGCAGTTTTACATGGGGTTTCTGCAAGTCTGTCTCCTCTGATTCAGCCTTCTGTGCAGAAAGGACAGGCAACAAGAGGGGTTGGACTATGATGCACGTGACACACACACACACACACACTCACTCACTCACATACATGAAAGCAGACACTATGGACAGATTTAGATTCCAGGGTTCACCAGAAGAGGCATGCATTTGGGCATAGAAAGGAAATCGGGGCAGCTGCATAAAGCTGGCCCCCCTACAAATGGCACAAACAATGAAAACCTTATGGTTTGTTAGTGCTACATTTGTTTTGTGCTGCAAAATAAAGGATTTGTGCCGTTTTTGCTTTTGAGATATATGCCTTAATTTTGTCCGGCTGTGACATCACTCAGGCCCCCACAAACACAAAAATGCACGAAACCGGACACGTTCATTAGTGCCAACTTTGTTCCGTAAAAACCGCGGTTCTGTCGCTTTCCATTTCGGAGATATTAATGATTGTTTGCACTGCATGTGATGTCACTCACCACCCCCCCCACAACCGCAAAAATACAAGAAGTCGGGCGCATTCGTTAGTGCTCTTTTTGTGCTGTTTGCAGCCCCAAAGCAACTCTCTATGCTTTTTATTTTCTGAGATATTAACAATTGTTTACATGGTGCATGTTGTCACTTAGCCCCCCTACAAATAAAGGCCTATATCTTAAAAACAAAAACGGCACAAATCCTAATTTTTGCAACACAAACCAGCACAAACATAGCACTAACAAAGCACGAGGTTTTCATTGCTTATGCCATTTGTAGGGGGGCCGGCTTCACACAGCCAATCGGGGCACCGGGAGGAAACCCACAGGACCAACGCATAAGAAGCAAACTTCATAGAGACTGAGGTGGATTTAAACCCACAACCAAACCCAGAGTCCAAAAGCTGTGAGGCAGCAGCGCTACTCATTGAGACACCTCAGAAGCACAATTCATTATATAAGTGTGTTTACCCCTCTTTTCCCCAATTTAGCCGTGGCCAATTACACATTTCTTATCTCACGTTCAAAGCACAAAACCCACACTAACTGTACAGGCTGCAGGCATCTCTGGATGATGTAACATGGTGAAGCACCATTTGCTTCACTGCACCCGCAGTGTGCGAGCAATGAGGGGGAGAAATCCTCAGACCACACACCCACCTACAGGCAAATCTACCCGGCCGGTACTCCCCTGGTTGTTCAGCCGCTGGTGCCCAGAATAGCACAACAGGGAATCAAACTTAGATCTCCACCAAAGGCCAAAGAATGGCTAACTAATGCGCAGCTGGAGAGTCCCAAAAAACACAAATGAACTGCTTATGGTGCCCACCTTAACATGAACCGCTTCAGTAAAAATACTCTATTGTTTAAATAAGCCAATTATTAAAGTGCACAGTAAATCACCCCCAAACAAACATTTAAATAATAAAAAAAAAACATAAAAGACCCTCCCTTCACTAAAACGCAGTTTTGTCACAGACTGCCCTCTTGGTTCACCAGTTCTGTGCTCGGTCTACACGGTGAAATGCATTCCTCACCTTAACAGTTTTACTTGTGACAATGACCTCTCCGCTGCGATTTGTAGTAAGTCCATGGGATGATGGGAAGCTGCGGCGGGGCGGTGGGGGTGGAGGCGACTTGGAGGGCTTCTCCGTGCGGTACCGCGGTACTGTCAGCTCGTCTATGGGGAACCAACTATATGTTTGAAAAGAACCCTTTCTGACATGAAGGTATTCAGCTTAATGACTGGACAAAAAGTTACTCATGGTATACTGACTGGGTGCATTTTACTGTCCAATAACAACAACAAGACACCGCAGACATTTTATAACTCTTTTAGGGTTATTATCAGTGGTTACTTTTAGGGCTAGGGTTAACGTTGGGGTTACTGTTCTTCACTCTGCTTCCGGCTGTCAGCGATTAATTTTGCTATGAGTGTCAGACCACATAGTTGCAGTGATGGCCATCGAATGGCTTACCAGATCCACGGCATGGGCCAATCTCCTTGGTTGCCAGTTTTTGGGGAGCATGCTGGGGTTTGTTGGGCCGGTGCTCCGGGGTCGCAGAGACACTCTGGGATGTGGGGGGAGTTGAGGGCTTGTTGATCTGTTTTGCCGCAAAGTCCAGGTCCGGAATGGCCTTCATGAGCTCAGCCTGGGTCTCCTCAAGCAGGCGGTTGATGTCCTGGGCGCTGTATTGAGTGAGACTGGCTCGCTTTTCCTCCCAGTCCCGCTCTGCAGCCTGCCCACCACATATGGAGATGCATGGATATAGCAAGCTGCACACAGAAAGTCCAAAATCCTTTCCTCTGAAGGAACTTTAAACCTTGCTTTCATTTTGTTTAAGCTTTTATGCAAAGTTTGTATCTAATTTATACAACTGTATATTTTTGTAAAGGTTATGTCATAAAGTAACTTTCTTAAATGTATAAAGGCAGTACCACCTTCAGGTTGCAAGTCCATATCTTCAGCAGCAGCCTGCTTTGCCTACAACACTGTGTTCAGCTCAAAACCATGTTTAACAGCCTTATTCCCTTGAGGAATTTCGTACTTCAGCTTACTAACTGTGCAGTGTGAAGCATCCATAAACTCAAAATTTTAATACGGAAATGAGGCAACACGTATAGAAAGAAACGCACACGGCAACAAAAAATAAGAAACATAACATTGTGTGCAAATGTAAATGTGGGCTGGTGGAAGCGCAACTGGTGCACCCAGCAACAGAAGATTAATGGCTGAACAAAATGGGTTTTTAGTTCTTGAGCGTAATGCGTTTCTGTATGGGGTGCTCTTTTATAAGCTTATTTGAAGCTGTAACACTTTTTCCTTACTGTGTTGAGGAATAATGTAGATTAAACCAACATAATTTGCTTTTTTGTTTTCCTCTACCTTTTTTATACATGGGTTGCATAACCATTTCTTTGCACTAGAACATTTGCTCCTTCACTACTAGCTACAGACAATTTAGAGTGAACATTTAATCCCAAACACAAGTCTTTGGACTGTGGGAGGAAACAGAGCATCCAGAGGTAACCCACAGAGACGTGGGAAGCAATAATTCACACCTTCCTAAGTGCTGAATGAAAATCCACAGATCAAGCATAGCTTATGAAGGTGTCACAAAATTGTGTGAACGTGACAAACTGGTGGATATTAAGCCTTTGAATGTGATACTAAGGTTTTTATCTCAAACAAGAGACACAGCCAGAAACACAGAGATATACACAAAGTTAAACGTGATAAAGAGGTGCTCAGTACCAGTCTGACCTCCACCAACACCGATTTGTCTGCTCCCCCCCGACGGCCCGACAATTCTTCCAAGGCCCGGTTCTTGAGGGTCACAGGTGTGTGGGGGTCATGATGAGAGCCAGATGGACTGTTGTGACCGGCGCCAGAACCAGAGTGGGCTGTCCAGTTTGACAGACTGTTGGTGTTAGCCCCTAGGCCATTCAGGTTAAGAGGGGGGCTTGTGGGGACATCAAAATCGGCTGTCTTCTTAAAGTCGGCAGCGTGCTTGGGTGATGGGCTGGCAAAATCTTCTGGTGACTTCCATATGCCTTCATTCACTTGCCTGCATACATACACGGACATAATAATCGGAATGGAAAACTCAGTCCACTGTGAACCACGATGGTCTTTCTGAGCAAATAAGGACTCCTAGTCCTCTTGGTGGCCATTTTAGGTGCTGTACCTGCGCAGCATGGTCAGTGTGTCGGTGATGTTCTTGCAGCGTTTCAGCAAGGCATCCAGCCTGTGTGGCTCCTCCTTGAGAAATTTGACAGCCTCCACCTCCACCCTCAGCACCACACGCATCTTACTCTGCAGGCTTGGAAACTGATCTACATAGCAGGAAAGAAAGCCATTAATACTGTCCACACACTTCCTTGTTTTACTATAGTTTATCTAGTTTTTCCCTGCAATGTTTTATTACTTAATCGTAGCACTCCCCTTAAATAAAGCTAATTCTGTGAAACAGCGTGGCCTAATGTGGCCCTGTGTGTCCTAGAGTAAATCTGACTTGGGCAAGCATTTCTCAAGTTAATTCTCGCTCGGTTTGTGTGTCTGTTGTTGCCCCAGAGTCACTGTGTGGCCTCCAGAAGCATCTTCACACCCAATTACGTTCTTAGCCCCTGTGGATTAATAGACAATCATGGGGTGTGATCATAGTATTTAAATGCACGCTCGTAGGACTGGAGTTCATTGTACCGCAGGCTGTGTCTGGAATAGTGTAGATGCTGTTGCTGAAGAAGGATCTTCTTTGTGTTTTATCACGAGTTTCTTTGCGCTGCATGTTTCTTTAACAACACTGCATCATACCTGCCCACTCCTCCCCGAACCCAGCATGTCTATCAAGCCACATTCTGATGTAACTTATGTGAACTGTAGCTTAGTGTGATGCACTTTAACTTGTTAAAGTTTTATCCAGTAACTGAGAACATCAAAGAGCGTCTTAGTGTATCTAAGGCTGTCAAACCCTGCCTCCCAGACTCACTCTTGAGTTCAGCGAGGGTCTCTCCAAGCTTCCTCAACACAGCAGCCTTCTCCTCCAGTTCCTGCATTGTCACTAGTTTGTGGTTCACTGACGTGTCCTTTTGGATCTCCTCCACAGATTTCTCCAGGTCGCTACAGGAGCACACAAACGGAGACCTCAGGCAATAATAAGTTTTCCACTGCACCTGATATACACCTACCTCCCCATTAAACCATCCCAATTTGTTCCTGTTAACAAATATAAAAACACAATATTATGACAGTGATTAATAGATTATAGGGAAAATTTTCAATTCATTTCACGTCCATCCCAAGTTCACTCAAAAAACCAGGCCAAATGACCCCTAATGTCATAAGGAGAAAGTTGTGTAACACAATAAAACATAATGATAAACCATTAATAACAACATTATTTAATTTCATCTATCACATTCACAGAACCTTTTTTTGGATACTACGTAAAACGCTTACTCAGCATTTTATATATACACACAGTTGTCACGCATATAAAACAAGCTTTAAAAATAATGATTTCATACAGAAAACTCATCCCGACAGTGTGTGAACCACCTTAGGGAAGAAGAAAGGCTAGGTTACCTTCACATTTCCTTTTTGTAACTGTTTATCCTTTTTCACAAACATCCTATCCCTGCCCTATCCCGAAACCACTGGGCTCCAGGTGAAACCACTGGGTGCACCCTTGGATGGGAGACCAGTTCTTTGAAGAGTGGCCACACACACACTCAGTCTAACACAGTCTACATGTTACATCAAAATAAACAAATAAGCAGAAAATTAAAGCACAACGGTGCCAAACACAGGATTCAAACACCAACGTGTGAGTCGGCAAGTGAGATTGTGGTGTGCCAAAAATCAACTAAGAGCCTGAGTATGTGTTTCCCACAATGCAGTGCTTTCCACAATCTCAGATACGGAAGAATGGCCCAATTTTCAAATGAGGTTTCAGATTATCGCACCATCTTATTGTTGCAGCACTGGGTTGGATGCTGCAGGCCGGATACACAAACACTCAGACCAGTTAGTGATAAGCGTTGTTAATTGTGGCCCATATATGTGAAGAACCAGACAGCGAGACACCAAATAACTGGGGATGACTGTATTTAGGCAGCTTAGGATGCAGAGTCTAAATTTCTGAACAAAGACTTTAATCTTATGCATGTAACCCCATATAGTTTAGGACTATAAAAATTATGCCCCCACCTCATTGACCAGATATAAACAGGATCAAACTGTATGCAGGACAGACAGTTCATACCAAAACTTTTTTTTACACTATTCAGTGTCAGTGTAATATTAATGCTGAATATCAATATAAAGACTCATCGTACTGCAGCTGCTGGATGATCAGTTCCTCTTCATTGAGGTACTTCAGCCTCTCCTCTTCCACTAGGAGGCGCTGTCTTTGCAGGGGATCTTCCTGCTTGCGGAGGGCATCCATCACCTTCACGCTGATTTCTGTTTCTGTTTGTTTTAGCAGTGACAGCACCGAGTCCTGGTTTTGAAGCTACACACACACACACAAAGAGAGATTTCAGTATGATTTATCATCTGATTTGCCTTCATTTATCAAAACTTCTACATCAGCATTTGTCCACTTAAAATTACCCAAGCTCACAAACAGCAGACACCAGGGCTGCTTGTTACTCTCATGAGGATTTCTCATCCTGAGTTCATTCCAGCATTGTAGGCAGACTTGAAGACTTCAAGGTTTCAGGCAAAAATTGGCTTCCCTCTTATCCTTCTAATGTATAGCCACAAAATTTTATTATCTGCAATCTAAAGACAATCTGACAGCTTGTGACACCCAGCCCCATCATGGAATTGGTTGTCGCAAGGTATGAGGTTGGTTGTCCCTATATTTTTGAATAGGCTTTATGTAAAAAAAAAAAAAAATTCAAATTGAATTTAGTTTTTAAGCTGGAGACAACAGATGAGTTTTAAAATTACTAGAATTTTCGCCAATGTATATAAAAATATTTTGCCCGTTTCTGGTTTTTACACGACATGTTTGTAAGTAAAAGTCAGACTCAGTATTAATCAATAAGCAAAGTTTGTTCACATCATCCATAATAGACAGACTACTGAAGATTACATTAAAAGACAGAGACTAAGGACTATTATAGCTTTTGTCAATGCTATAGATCTACCAAAAAGGTATAAGGCAGGCAATGTTTGTGTGTGTGTGTGTGTGTGTGTGTGTATGTGTGTCTACATGCTTCAAAAAAACATGCACTGCCGTATTGCCCCATTCTATTTTTCTTGCAACTTTTCCCACATACAACATAATAAAAAAAATGCAACAACTATGACTTAACACCTGCTATACTCAAATAATGGGGTGTGAACCCAACCCCCTAAACACTGAGATAATCAGCACCAAGATGACCTTCAAACTAGAGACTAGCTAGCTTGATCCAGAAAGTTAAAAATAAACTTAAATTAAACCTGTCACATTCTCCTTGCTGACAATACGATACACTGCCCGGCCAAAAAAAAAAAAAAAGTCAGCACCTGGATTTAACTTAGTGTTATGATGTGGGGTTGCTTCAGTTGGTCGAGTCTAGGTTCAGCAACATTCTGTGTCCAAAAAATGAGGTGAGCTGACTACCTGAATATACTGGATGACCAGGTTTTTCCATCAATGGATTTTTTTCTTCCTAGATCACAATGCCAGGATTCATTGGGTTGGCTCAAATTGTGAAATAGTGGTTCAGGAAGCATGAGAGAGACATCATTTTCACACGTGGACTGGCCACCACAGAGTCCAGACCTTAACCCCATTGAGAATCTTAGGGATGTGCTGGAGAAGTGGTCCAACTTTGCCATCATCAATACAAGATCTTGGGGAAAAATGAACTACAACTACAACAGCCAGGCCCGGTCTCTCCTATTTAGTAAATAGCCTGAGACTTGGAAGTGTGCAGAACTTTTTCATTTTGTCTTTCCTTCTCTGCATGTGTGCTTTAGCGCTAGCGTGCACACGGACTCTGTACCGCTTTACCCCGTGTGTGGCGGTGCAGACACCTGCCTTTGTGTGTATTACTACTTAATGGCATTAACATGCATGATCTGCTGCTGCTCCCCCTGAACAGAATCTCATTAGGTGTGGTAGGATCAAGCGTGCTCTTTTTCGTCAGCGCCTGCCCCAGCCTTGCACAACTGGATCGGTTTATATAAAAATATCCACACGGCTTAATCCTGTACTCAGCCTTTCTATAGCAACACCCCCACCACCCACTCACAGCTCCTCTTTATGTGCAGATTGACTGCCAATGCATGTGCGTACAGCAATAAGAAGAGTATATTTGTATTCTGTATTTATTACCGTTTGGATACTTAGCCAACGCTGCAAGTGACCTGCAATTTTATCTGTTTAACAAGTTGGATATTTCGCTGGGGAAATTGAAGGGCTTTTCGCCTGGCTCATACCATCAGTCTTTTCTGAACCATCATGCTCTTCACTTTTATCAGGAGTCCGGTTGTGCAGAGAAGTGCGTGTATGTCCATAAACCCCAAGCCGGGGAAGTTAGGGTAGAATGGTGGGGCTCGGGACCCCAGGGGTCCCTGTTTTGAGTGTGTCTTAACCATAGTCTACCAGAAACTGTGCTCTCCCCCAACCGACATCAACCCCGCACAGCCCAGCTGGTGCAGAGGCAGAGGAGCACAAAGCAAGGAGCTGTTGGAGAAAGAAGTTCCATCAAGGGTTTAGGCGCAATGCTCAGCTGGCAGCTGGGCTGCAAATGAGGCGAGAGCAAATAGGCTGTGCATTCCGTAGGCCCAAGAGACACAGTAACAAGGCGGTAAGGGAGTGAAAGACGCAGTAAAAGAGTGAGGGAAGAGTGTGAGAAAGCATAAAAGGGACAACTTTACGAGCACCTCCATTCGCACCCAGCTGGAAGGCAGTTCCAGCATTAAGGAAAACCTCAGACTTTTTGTCAAAACTTGCTGTGGCTGACGGTTCCCACCGTGCGCTGAGAAAGTGGTTTGTCACCCAAAGGGTGACACTTTGCATGATTTAAAGCTGCACAGTATAAAATTATTATGTTTGAAGTTACAGGCATGTGTCAAATCACTTGGAAACAGGTGGTGTGGTTAAGGAACCGGGCTTGTGACCAAACTGCAGCACCAAAAAAACAAGGCACTCACCCCAGCCAGCTTCCATTAAAACATCTGGCTACACAAATGAACAAAGGAAAATTTTAAGCCATGCAAACCACTACAGCTTCTGTTTCCATTTCAAGGTGTTTTTAGGGTGCACTCTTCTCACCAGGGTGGCACAGAGCACCGAACAAAGTTCCACAGAATGTTACAGTAGCCAATGGAATGGTAAAATACAAATTATCCACTTCTAAGGTAACAGATGTAGTTATATAACTGTTTGGATGAGTCAGTGGGCAGCTGAGGAGAGGAAAACAAAATAGTGCCAACTAGGGGAAAAAAGTATAAATAACGAAAAAATTAATTTCTTACCCCTGCATGCCCAGATCTCCTTAGCTTGATGGATCCGGACATTGCTGTCTTAAACAGTGGCCCTCGAAGCTACACGGTCCATAGGCCACTTAAATCAACTCATTTGTGCAGTGGCCCACCGATGCCCAAGTCCAACCCAGTGCTATTAGTGTATAAAAATTAGATAATATTGACCTAAATTTTAAGAAAATGAGAAACATTTTCATGAAAGAAAGTGCACGTTTTGCAAATGGTTTTAAGTGCGAAGAACGGCCCGGCTTCAATCCTGCTATTCGAGAAGTGATATCTGGATCCAAGCCGAATAACTTTAGTCTCATGCAGGAGTCCACATTTCAGATGAGTTTCCTTTGTTTTCAGTCCTACAAGTGTTGATAATCCAAGTGTACAGCTGTAAGTTTTTGAGAACTTTTTTGACACCCTTCTGAATGGAACCAGACAAAGACATCACATCACCTTCTGCTTCCTTGCGCACCACATTCTTCAGGCTACTGAAATTAGAATAACAGCACTGCTGGTCCGGTTCACAAATGACCTCACTTGCATTTTCACTTCTATTTTACATCTTACTCACACTTGCATTGTCACCGTCGTCGATGTTTCAGAGTCTCAGATTTCAGCCAGCGATACATAATAACCCTTCTGCATCAATTGCTTCTTTGGATTACACTTTGAGTTTCTGAGCTCACAGTAAGATAATCCAACGTAATAAAACAGAGAGAACAATAAATTCAATGGTCGAATCAGCACAAATGGGCAAATGTGATAATAAACTGCAATGCCACACCGAATACCTCCTTTTCAATTTGTGACATTTAATTCACGGTGCATTAAACTAGAGCATTAAAGCAATAGGTACTGATGGCGAGAATGAAGAAGCAAAGATGCAGCCTTTAACCACATCCCTCGAGGGAGTCTCCTCGCAACAAACATTAAAATATCCTTTCCTCCAGCCTAAACACTGCAAACTTGCTTTAAGGAAGACTGTCAGCCTGCAGATCAACTGACGCCCCCACCAGTGGTCCGTGGACCACACTTTGAGAACCACCAGTGCAAAACATGGTGGTTAATGAGATTGTGATATACTGACGCGTCTGCCGAAGAGCCTCGAATGATCAAACTGTCGCTCACCCCTTAACGCCCATGACAGCAAGACCGAAGACAGTACCAGAAAAATTAGCTTTCCGATGCAGCCGTCACCCCTGCAGCCCTAGCGTTACAGTAAGCCATGCTTTATCAGTTGAACTGATGATGAAAGGAGGTGGCAATTAAGCCCCCCCCCAAGCACTGTCACTACGAGAGCAGACACAAGCGTCACATTTTTGTCGTTACATTCAATCTTATCCTTTACGGCCCATCCTTCCTCCCTCGACATTTTTGGAGATGGAAACTGTACACACTTCAATAGACACATTCTGCTTCCTGGGAACTTCCCAGGGAATCGCAGAACAGCTCCCTAACTGAACGTATGTAGAATACGCTTTTCATGGCAGAAGAAGTTCCAGGATTAACAATAAAGTAATACAAATACTATATATCTAATAACCACTGCATTAAGGTTAAATACACTGTGCGCTATGCTAAATAAAATAAATATATCACAGCCAAACATTTGGGTACCAAAATTAGGTGGAGGGACGTCCGGTTTAGATGTTTTGCTTTCTTTTTCAATCCTTTGCAACGCACTTTAATTGGTTTAGGGACATCTGTACAGCTGCTGCACGGATGTGCTAAGTGGCTCACCTGCATTTTACGCAGCTGGAACAGCTGTTCACGCAGCTCAGTGGCATTTTGCTGCAGGTCGTGCAGATGCAGCTGCATCTGCAGGCGTGTGACCGTGGTGGCCTGGGTGGCCGTAGCTGGCGGAGGTGGCATCAAGGCTAAGGGAGCAGAGGGCGTAAGGGCTGTAAATCAGAGGACAGGGCGGTCAGAGGACATGTAGGCATTAACCTGGTAGATGTCCCTACACAACTGAGGTTAGCTGCAGGTTTAGAAGAACACATACAGGGAGACTCACAATGTTCACACAGTCAGGCTTTTCAAAGCCACATCCAGTGGTAGCTTCTTTCAAACAGGAATGCGCTGGCACCTCAGTGAATCGACATCACACTAAACTTCTCACCATACCACATCATAATGAATGGGGATGGCTATAGCTTTCAGTCACACTTACACAGGTCTGTGCAATGCCACTAAAAAGGGGTTACGGATGCACTGAAGTTGTAACAGGATTAAGCCACACACCGCACTGTAACACTAAGGATACTGACCTTGACAAGTCATTCAATGTATGTAAAGAAGGTCCAAAGTATACTATGAAGGGTGAAAAACCAAACAGTCTGGAACACACAAACTGAGGAACAGGGGGGACATGAGCATGGGTGAGATGGTGGAGAGTGGGTGTAGGAGGAGCTTTGTGCCATCCATTTTTGGTGAACACCATAATGTGCAGCACGAGACACAAGGAGAGAGGGACAAACACACGTACTGGCGTCCTTTTCCGCACCAACCATCTCTATGCAAACACACAGCTGGGAAATGGCTCACAGAGCTATTCGACATAACAAAAGCCTCATATTTCAGCAATGGAGGTTCACAAGGCTTGGCTGTGCACAGCCGTGGGTGGCGAGAGGGTGGCAGGGGGGCCTGGAACAAGTCTTTGCCTCTCAGACACAGGCTTGGCCCCACATAGGAACCACACATCGGCCTCCAGCGCTGCCTTGTGCATTGGCACACCGTGCAAACTGTTGGATAACAAACGGGAGCGCCAGGAAAGACAGACACAAAAGGAAACGCCACACATCAGGAGAGACCATTGAGAGAGACACCTCCACTTAGACACACCGAGGCGAGAGCAAAAAGAATAGATACCTTTCCTTTTTTTAAGGCGTCCAGCTGAAACAAAGAAGGAATGAGCTTGTTACGCAGAAAAAAGAAAACCTGTCTGTCTTTACATCCAATTCAAATACAGCTCCAAAGGATGACTCCCACTGCGGTGATTCCTGTAATGCTGCCCCCGCCCCCCCAACCCTTGTCTCAGGAAGAAACTCGCTCAGGTTTCAGTCCATGTGACTGCTCTTTTTCTGGAGAACTCCCCCCCCACCACAGAGAAGACAAATAGTTGTTTTGAATCTGTTTAGCTGGTGACTTTGTTTTCCTGCTTCCCAACCCCTGAAATCAGCTTTAGAGCAGCCGCTTATGTCAAGCCTCCTCCCCGGTGTTTAGAGAGGGGGAGCCTGGGGAGGAGGAACGTTGGTGTACAATTGTTCAGAATTAGTGATTGATAACCAAGGTGTCAGGAGTTCAGGAGGGAAGGCAGGGCCTGAAACCGAGGAGAGGAGAAACAAAGGAGGTGGCTGCAGTTATGGTAGGAGTGACCCTTCATACCAGCTGTTAACCTATACGTCTAGGGCAACATAAATAAAGTCAACAGAATAGAGTTGACTAAAACACTGGACAGCTAAATTTCACTCTTACTGTCATATTTTTTTCACATTTTATTTTTTTTTACACCCGTTCTCTGTGACAATGACCATTATGATGGGATGAGGGAAGCTGCTGTGTACTCACTTCCAGCACCAGAACAGTCACTCGTCGATTCAGTCTTCTCACTGAAATGGGGGATAAAGAAGAATCACGCAAACATCTAACAACCATCCGGAGCCTCGTTTCGCAGAATCTGTGCTTGGGATGGGTTGAGCGATAACAACAGACATTTTCGGCATTAGTGAAGGAAGCATATGTACGTACAGAACCAGGGTGTAGTTCTAAGGAGCTGCAACCTAGAAAAATGGACTTCTATCTTAGCAACCCTGTTGTCGGCACGATTCTGTCCCATATCGTGCAGCAATATGTTCAGCTGTAATCAATCCACAATAACCATCAGCTTCTAGGAAATAACCCAGCGGCTATATTTGGAATACAAGGCATGCAGAATTCGGGAATGATCTGATAATATGCAGAATAGGCTTGTGAAATCTGGCTGCAATGCTGGGAGTGTTTCTGGGTCGAACGTGTGGGTCAGCTATCGGCTTGCTTTGAGGGGCATTCGCATTTTTGGTGACGGTCTCCCTGCATCGACAGGGGTGTGCGACAGAAGACTCTCTTACGTGCTATCGCTATCTGGTCCCCTGGTCAACACACTCTGCACCAACCCAGTGAGGCTGGCTATCTGCTTCTCCATCGCTTCCATCCGCTCCCTGGGCATCACAACAACACACATTTCAGGATAACAGGCCGAGTGATAGACAGTAGACAGGAAGATATACGTTCAAACCCCCTGAGGGGTCTTGCTCTGGCTACACTTCAGATGTCCTTAAAATATCCTTTTTAAACATCTAAAGCCCTTTAATCTATGTAGTTCACCCAAGTACATGAAGCGTTTGCTAGGGTACTAAGTCAATTCACAGACATACAAAAGCTTTGTTTGGCAAGCGCTTTCGACAGTATAAATGGCTTTAAAAAATATGAATCTGTTCATAAAAAAGAAGGAAAACATACCATAATAAATGAGTACAGAAAGTATTTAAAATACTAAAAGAGAAAACACAACACCTGAGATATTTTCTAAACAAAACTTCCTTAATGGAAATCAAAATTAGATTTAAGGTCCGGCCATAATTGTTTCTCAGCTAAAATAAAAAAATTTGCCTCCTAAATTCTATGATCAGTCTAAATTTGACACAATGACACCCAGCAACTTTTCTGCCTGAGCAAGAGATCAAAAAGTAAAGAAAATCCAAAGTGCAAAACAAGTCAGCTGTTTTGCAAGATCTGTAATTCTGACTCGGTTTCCTGGCAGGCCGGAAATGCCAGTATGTGTTTTTCCTCTTTAGAAATTCAATATTATCTTTCTTTTGCTGTATAATGACTTTGCAGCATTAAATTAAACTCGGTAGCAGAGAACACATCTGGTTTTGCTACCCGGTGCAAAAAAATCTGGTGAAAAAAAAATCTATTTCTCCTTTGGTGAACATAATGGCGAATTCAGAAGTAAAGCATACATCAGTTCTCCTGTTATCAGTTCAATTATGGATCGCCTTTAAAGTCTGAATTTTTCCTTACATCTTATTATCGGAGTTCATTTTAGTTAAAAATACGCCTGTTATGTAAGTTCCACTGTGAGATAATTCTTGCACAGTAATGAACTACCAACCCACAAACACCAGCTCCTCGGTCCCTGGCTTCTCCTACCGTGTCTCTGCCTCATTGCCCGGCAGAGGGGAGCTGAACCCCGATGTCCCCCGAGTCGCCTCCCCAGCAGGAACGAGCGCTCCACAGAGAGCGTCCGAGCCAGAGCCCGAGCGGGACTTGGGGCTCTCCGTGAACGCGGAGGAGGAGTCCTTGCGCAGGCCCTGGCGCACTGGGGAGCCTCGGCTAGGTGACCCTGAGTAGGAGTCCCGGTCCCGTGCCTGGGCATCAGGAATCTTCTGTGGGGATGAAGGGGGCATCCGGAAACCCATACCCAGTGTAGCAGATGCAGCGTAAGAGTCATGGTATAAAGGACCGCCAGGCTTATAGAGGGCTTCCTCCAACTCCCCTTGCAGGGCAGCAGCTGAGTAGGTGCTGAGTGAGCGCACAGAGCCCCGTCTATAAAGTCCACCTGGTACAGGGAAAGGGAAGGGCTCCCCGAGGGCAGCCAGTGATTGCGTGGAAGCGATGCTGAGGCGGCCTTCGTGGACCAGGCCATAGGGGTCTGCATAGAGCCCATCATTCTTGAGCAGAACTACGCTCTTGCCTGATATCTCCTCATCTGGCTTCACATCACGACGCTCCAGGATGGCGCTGGGGGAGGGTGAGATGCCAGCCTGGGGATGTCCCATTGGGGGATGGTGGGGGTGGGCTGCCAGTGGATGGTGAGGGTGGGGCTGACCGTGGGCAGGCCCAGCAAAGGAGGGGGGCCGACCCCCACTGTATGACAGGCGGGAGCGGGAAGGTGATCCCGAAGGAGGCGAGGATGAGGAGGGCAGGCTGTTGAGGCGGCGGGTAGGGGAAGACTCCCGAGATGTATACACCATCTCTCTCTGTAATGCCATGGCAAGAAAAACAGGGACAATTTTTCATGAGCTCGGATCACACCAACTCCACAGCAGCAGCACAAGAACAGCCGTTCAAAGGAACAGTCGTGCACAGGGACAGTGAGGTAGCTGGAGCAGCTGGGCCTCATCGTCATTTGGTCCAGTGACACTGTCATCTGGGCAGGACCTGTACCATTTGTCATCTGGACAAAGCCAGTGCCACTATCATGTGGACAGGGCTTGGCAGTGCTGCAAGAGGGAGACTCACTTTCCCCAACAGCTTTATTCAGCTTTTTTCTATTTCCAGCACGGTATTCTGAATTGCAGTTTCACACAGCAGCTGTATATTTACAAACTCACTTTCTGTAATTCAATTCCTCCGCTCTGTGACCCAGCACCCCCATATAAACTTTATTCACAGAACTCCCTCCCCACACCTTCAATTTTAAAGATGGTTTCAATTTCATTGCCTTTCATCTTTTGGTCTCCTCCATAATGGTCCCCTCCCCAGCCATTCGTTCTTCCATCGTACAAACCCTCTCCTGCTCAATCCCCATCATGCGGGTGGCTCGTACTGACCCTCACTCCGGCGTGGCTTACGGTTTGCATCGTCTAATCTGATCATCACAGTTCATTACTGCACCAAAACCTGCCTACTCCACCCCTCTCCCTATCTATTCTAAAGGACTTAAACTAATCCTGCAATTCAGAACAAGCATTAGGGGGAACTCCAACTGAGAAAGGATCCTGGGGGCCACAGAGGGAGGGGCCCTCTGAAGAATGCTGAGGATAAGCCAATGGCACATGCACACTGAAAGGCTCCTTGGATATCCATTCAATAGAAAGCAGAGGGGCAAAATGGCATAAGAGAGATGGCAGAAGAATTCATACAGCATGGATTTTCCAAGCCTCAGAACTGTGTTATGTACAACCGCTGATAAGGAAAATGTGCTTTTTATGCTGCTTTTTTGAGTGCGATATGGCCCGCAACCAGGCATACTTCTATGGTTTTTAGAGTCGGTGGCCAACAGACATTCAGGGAGACAGCCAGGCCAAAAACTAAAAGTCTGAAGTAATACGGATGACTTTATTACATTGGCAACTCACTTATTAATTCTGTAAATTGAGACAAGATATTTAAGTCTATTACCGTGCATTGCAAAATGAGCAGTCATAGTCATTTGTAAATATGATGTTAATGTCAAAATTTGAATTTTAAATGTGTGTTATTTGGCACAAAATTCCAGTTAGACTACAAAAAAATAAAATATTAGCAGTGTACAAAAAGAGACTATGTGAAGGGTTTGTGGCCGTTGTATAACTATCTCATTTACCCCATTTCTTTAGGAAGATTACCCGTCAAGTACTTCATGAAAGCCTAACTAACAAATATATGTGTTTGAGCTTTTCTTTGAAGCTAAACTCATTCTCCCTGTTTGCTTTCTCCATTTCATATTTAGCACAAGGCATTGATAGACTTGGTCGTGGTGCCTCACTGTATAAGTTGTTTTTGCTGTGTGTAGTTAAGCATTTACTAGTAAAACAAACTGTGAGAAGTGCTCATGTAAATTTTCCAATTTCTATGGTACGATTCACTCAGTGAACAGATCGGTCAGCTCACTGTTTCAACACCATGCATAGTGGGTCATATAACTACGATGGAGATCTTTGCTTCACATCTATCACCTCCCTTTGGGGTCAGCGCGGCAAAAGAAGCTTCTCGGCCATCACCTTGCTCACCCTCAGGTCCCCATTGGCCAGGTGTGCAGCAGGGTATGAGGCGTAGATGGGCTCCTTGCGGTAGATCTTGATAACACTCCGGTCCTGGATGTCGCGCACATCCTCCAGCTCGTAGAAGACATTGCGGGCGTCGTCCTTGATGAGGATGGCTGTACCAGGGGATTTGAGCATGCCCACCGTGAGCTTCTGGGGGAACATGTGGGCGATGAGTGCGTGCAGCGTGTCCATACTGCTCAGCTCGTGCGTAATGTGGACACGGCGTGTCTCGTCGCCATACTGCAGGAAAAGAACACCTGGAGTCCAGGGGTTGGGGAGGGGGAGGCCAAAATAAAGGAAAAATTATATCACCGTTTTTTATATTAGCTGACAAGCATCTCCAGAGTGATCTGATGTCATTGGCAGGTAAAATTCAATTTTCGTGACAAGACAGAAACTGAGCGATATCAGCTGAGCAAGCCCAAAGAACAACTAATGGCATCAGAAATCATGTCCATCCCTGTGTTTGAAGGCACCACCTGCTCACCTGTGTTGAGAGGAACTGAGCACATTGTTCCTGCAAAGACTACCTGCATACTATGAGCTTCATCAGTGACCGACTTTGTTATTTATGTGCATGCAGAGCCTTCCAGAGTTCTGTCATGTTATGTTAAGGACCACAAGAGGCTGCAGGATTTAAGGATTTAAATAGCATAAACTTGCTTTGGAATTTTGTCATGACTCGTAACTAAAACTAAATAGAGAACACTTTTTTCACTCAAAATTATCCTTGAAGATATAGCCATCATGGTGGACAGTGTGCTTTTGGCACGCACAGGGGATACAGGAAGGACACTTTAATAATGCTGAGTGGGCACACCTGGTGTGCGCAGCTTGGTCTGGCTGGTGGAGCGCGAAAGCGGCAGGCTCTGCCGGAAGCGGTTCATACGGTTGAAGCCCAGAGGGATGTCAGCCTCCGACATGGTCTCGAGGGATTCAGCCGAAGCGAAGGACAACTTAGCGGCCTGGTCTGCCAGACCAGACTGGGTTGAATGGGTGTGGTGCGGGTTCCGACTCTGAGGAGAGGAGAGTGAGAGGAAAGAAAAAGAAATTTCACCAAGACAGACCAACAGCAGATTTTTATGTGGGTTGTGGTCCGGTAACCAGAAAATTGCTCATTTGAACCCCAAGATAAACCCTACTCATTTACCCGTGAGTACACTTCACCAAATTTGCTTCACAAAAAATCTACCTGGATTTGAATAGCTTTATTTAAATAGCCGGGTGTAATTATAAGCCGTGCAAGTCTTCAAATAAAATCTTCAGCTAACCAACAAAATCAGAAAGAGAGCTGGGGAAGATGTACAACTCTGAGAACATCTCAAGCATTTCAGAACGTGCAGCAATGCACCAAACAACCAGAAGGTCAGATACCTCCTCTGTGTGGCCCAGTCCCAGGCAATGGCACCTCTCCACTGGTGTGTTGGATCTGGAAATGAGGAGGTGGACTGTACCTGTTTCATGCATATTGAAATGTATGGGGAGCAGCATGGAACTCATCAGTTAAAAGACAAGCACACACTTGGGTGTGAGTGTGTGTATGTGTGGGGGGGGGGGGGTGGTTGTCAACACAGAATAGTTCAGCCTGTCTGGTTCCAGGCGTGTTCCCCCAACAGCTCTGGGGCTGAAGTTGCTGGGTTGTGCCTAATGAACCGGCTCAAAGATCCCCGTTGCCGGGAATTTTCCAGCTCCAAGCGCACGGTAATGAGTTCCCAGAGTGCACCATGGCGACGGCTCTGTTACAGACACTGACTTCAGCCTCTCCTCCTTGCCAACAGGGAAAATCCTGCGATTTGCTGTTTGCCGTTGTTGCGCAGCGCTTCCTTTCCCACAGGGGAAATACCACACCGATGTCTTTGCTTCACACGCAGTAAAATTTCTTCAAGGGCCCCTAAACTCCTCTCTGTGAGAACTTTGACTTCTCACTCTTCGCCCCTAAAGCACGAGCTAACAACAGCACATAAATAAATCCAGACGTTCATACACAGGAACACACAAGCATCATCAAAACTGGCACAATCTCATTTCATGCTAATCTCTGTCCACCCCCACTACAGCCCTAAGGACGTACAAATAACAAATGTCATCTTTTACACATGGAAAAACCTGCAAGTGACATTTATGCCCAGGGAATTTGCTGAAAAGGCATTTATGGGTGTAATCATTATGACACAACAAGGCAAATGCAGATGTGTGGATGAAAAACACTGACTGGAAGAACATATATTAAGGTTCAAGCAAAATGATCCCATTCTTAACCTAGATGCCAGGGTGTCCAAATGCACACAACTTATGCCAGGTGGCTTAAGGTCTATACCATGGAGGCATTCCTTCGAGCTAAATTGTCCAAATTCAGGTCCTCTTTTTGGAATTCAGGCCCCCAGGATCTGTGCAAATAAGTGGTTGATACCTTCCCGTTTAAAAAAAGTCAAAATGTACCTCGTGATGGGCACCAGCGCCTGGTCTAAAGTGGGACTGTTCACCACGGGGCCTCTCGTATGACTGCGCTTGGTACAAATCCGAGTGGCAAACTCCGACATGAACCCCTGTAGCTAGAAGCTTTTTGTTTCAACGGGGTGGCGAACCACCTGACTCAACTTACTGTCTTCACTAAATCCGGTTAATTCCTTTCCTGAGCTGTCAGCCATGTAAAGAGAGCTGGGACACATGAAGGAACCAGGCCAACAGGACTGAGGTTGTATAACCTCGTCTCAGTAGGCTCGCTGCCTCCGTCCAAATAAAGAGCCCATGTAGGTGGCGCTAACTGAATACTGTTCACGTAGTCTCCGATGGGGAGCTTTTCCTTCTACACCTCCAGCACCGAGGCACATCCAGATGCAGATAAAAGGCCGCCCTTGTGTAAAGCTTTCAATAAGTTGGTTTATCCATCTTCAACGAAACATTTTCTCTCGTTTTGCCCAAAAACCTCCGTCTCAGCGGCAGGGCGGCAGGAACGCAGGAAAACACAGTTAAGCGAGCAGCAAGCGGCAAAACGTGGGACTTATCGCAACCAGGAGACGGGTGAGCGATGAATGTTACTTAGAAATATAAAGGGCAGGAAGGTAAAACACCTTTAGTTATTTCTGTCGACAACTGATTGTTCAGTCGAGCCCACATTAAAAACGAATAAAGCTAGAAAAGTATGAGTTCTTTCACTTTTCATCTTGCATCAGCAAGCAGCTAATCTGCTGTGTTTGGCACTGTTGTTTACGATCCTTTCCATCCATATCACCTTTGGCTGGAATTTAATCTGCACAGAGTCAAAATGTTTAGCTGAACCTCTTCTGTTGCCGCCTTTATACTTCACCATACAATATGCTTATTAATTATTGCTGGGAGCATCAAGCTTCAGAGGAGCAAAGCTTCTCCATGCACCGGTGGGATCCAGATGTTTGCTAAGTGCTCCCCACCTCTCTCACTCTCTCTGTGTGTGTGTGTGTGTGTGTGTGTGTGTGCGCGTGTGTTTTTGGAGGATTGCAGAATGCATGGCCTAAAAATTCCTTCTAACTGCCTTGTCTCTTGTTTCAACCCACAGCGGATACATGTAGAAGGAAGAAAAGAGCTTTTCCAGTTACCTGTGGACCTGGAAGTCTGGCAGTGGAACACACAGCTTCCATGCATTGTCAGAGCATAGGTTTGAGCCTAGAGAGGGATATGATCTCAACGGCATAGCTCATCAGCCCCCCTTGGCACATCATATTACTCTGCACAGCATGCAGTTCACTTGGTTCCAAGCTCCGTGTTTAGCCCTGATGGTAGAACAGAGTTAGGTGCTGTTCGGTTTACATATTTTTTGGATTTCTTCCCCCCTCAGCTCAGCTCAACTCCTCATCCTACTGCACCCTGAACTGATTTCCAGAAAAATTCCTATTTTCATTTTCAAAGATTCAGTTGTAGTGTTCAGGACGTTGCCAGCCATAGGTGTGGGTTCCAGAGTGCCCATTTCTGATGGTTATGATTCAAAGCTGCATCATCCATTCCAGTCGTCCTCTGGACTGGATTTGAATAACAAAACACACACAGTAAGGAGTCTCATACCAAACAGTCATCAGTTTGTGCCACACTGTAGGACACCAAAAGACAAAATGACAACCAGTTTTAAGTTTTTAAAGTGCTTTTTGTCACCCTGAAATAGACATTTTAAAGGGTTAGGGAAATTTTTTATGGAAATGAATTGGGATTTCTGACATGATTCTCACATTTCCTCATAAAAAATAATGAAAATTGCTTCCGGATATTCGAGATTGCGATAGTCAAGCCATTTCAAGGAGCCAGGATATAGGTGTATAGCTATTTTAAAATAAACATATTAAAATGACACATTACACATCAAAACATATAAAGGATGAGGAGTGGCTGGGCAAAAAGAGAAGTTTCCATTAACTTTTAAAACAAATTGGGGGGGGGAATCAGAAAACATTAAATAATAAAGTAAATGGAAAAAAAAGAAATAATTCAGAAAATAATTAGCGTACTGATAAAATATAAATGTATGTATAAATAAATAAATTTACATGCAAATTAAATTGCAAATTAATTTTTTTAGAATCTATGTATGGACACATTTATACACAAATTAATACTCTATTTCCAAATCCTTATAATAATTGATATATTTAAATGGAACTTAAAACTTTCTTGAACTCTCTCAGGGCCTTTCTTTGCACCAAATATAAAAATAAAAATTTTGTATGCACAAATTAAAAGGGAAATCAAAGTTGCCTTTTCAAATCAGAAAATTCTTTTGCTCACAACATTTGCATTGTTTTTCCGATTGCATTTTACTCGGGGACTTAGTGGCCCAAATAAAAAAAAAAAAAACAATGAAAACCAGCACACACCTTCGTGAGTGTAAGCGACACGTTCCTTGGTCACAAACTGAACGGATTAATTTAAGTTTAAATTTACCTATTTTTACATGGATGCTCATAAATTTATGTGCAAATTCATGCATTTATAAAAGGATTTATATTTTATCAATTCACTGAATATTTTCTGCAGTGTTTACTGTTTTCCCATTTACATTACCATGAAATGTTTTGCTTTAAAGTTAAATTTTTCCTTTTCAACATGTTTTGACGCTTAATGAACTATTCTGTTTATACCATGGCACTCCTTGTCCCCCATAAAAATGAAGAGTTGCAAAATGTACTTTAAAAATCCTAAAATATTCATGGCATGCAAGAGGGTGGCCATGCCCACCTCCAGGATTATTGCCACACCTGACCCATGTCTCTAAACCAGAATATTTAATGGGCTGATGACGGACAAGACTCCTCGGGCCAAAGTACAGGATTTGCTATACTATTTGTTTTGTGTTTTTAAAAAAATTCTCCATAATTCCACCTTTAACACCTCATGTGTGGTCAAACCAAACCAAGCATACAGTACATGTTTCAAGTCTGTGTTTCCAAATAACTAATGATAGTTATTCACTGCACACCTGTAAGCAATGCATATGAACTAGTCAAACCGCCTATGTAAAGAGCAACACTATTCACTGGTCTTACAGTCTGACATGCGTTTTAATGAAAATGAGCACAATCCCTAAAATAAGCATTTGTAAACATGGTCCAAAAAAGCAAAGTTGTAAAAGTGACCCATCCTAAACTGTCTGTGTCTTTAACCAGACACTACTGATAAAGCATGTGTTAGTCTTGCATAGAACGAGGAACAATGGATAATGACAAATTGTGTATAGAAATATCTATGGTGATTTTTAAAATAATCTATATGTCCTATAGTTAAGATGTGCAAAATCTCAAAAATCTAAAGAAGCAAAAAGGAAAAAAACATAACGCCGCACAATTTACATCTAAAACAGAATACATTAAGGCAGGGGTATACAGGTGAAAGATTTCAAATTCAAGGTATCATCATTTTGTAGGAATATTGTGTCAAAGCCTGCACATAACATGAGTATTTGGAATCTTGCATATTTAATGGTCACCCACTTAATGTAATGTCTGACAGGAGACAGCCAGGCAGCAAATGGACAGAGTTACCGAGAAGCCCGACCATCTTACCTTTGCGGCCGATCTCATGTCTACTCCAACACCTCTGCCAAACAGTCATGGCCTGGGCTGGGTCAGAGAGTGTGTGGGGGACACACTGGCATTCTGGAGTTCTGTTCGCTGGGCGCCCTTTTAACAAAAAGTCCAAATGTGTCCAAGTGGGTTCAAAATGTCTGATGATGTTTGCAAGGCAGGCAGAGTACAAAATGTCTGTCAGATCCCAGCTGTCCTTGTAAGTAAACTTCAGATCTAACCCTTCCTGCTCATGTGGGTCTTTGGCTCTGAATGACTCCTGCTTTGCATTGGTATTAGGGTCTGGGGTGGACCATGATGGAGGTGGCAGCTGTGCACATCTGTAACCCTCCATCTCATCGCACCCCCTGGAATCTGCTTCATCCCTCTACAGATTTCACAGCCATTAACCCACTGAAGTCATGGCATACCGTTCCAGTGACCACAGTAACTGGTATCCTCTCCTTTACCCTGCTCAACGACAGCACTGCGCCAACAACTGCAACTTAAAACACCATTGCGATGTTACACTCTTGTTCGCCACACAGTGAGAAAAGTGGAAAAAAGGCCCAACATCCATTTGTGCACCATATGTGCAATATACACATCATATACGAGTTGCTTTTTATTGAATATTTAAGCGGCTAAGCACTGCTGCCGATTCTTCTCAAAGGTGATTTTTCTCCGTTATCTAATTCCGCACAAAGGCAGTGCGTTGTAGCCTCTGTTCCGTTTCTCACACACGTTGGTCCTCCAGTGACAGTGATGCACTGCGATATCTTGCCATCCAGATTAACAAAGCCACAGGGAGAAGAGATAAGCCTGCAAATATAATGGAGAATATGTAATGGAAATGACAAGTTGTTGCACTGGACCAAAGCGGCAGATCTTGCACACAGCCATGGTGCTGGCAGCATTTACTTAAAGCTGAGGAAACATTATTTTAGACGCCGAGTGGAATGCTTTTCTTTTTTAGATCGTGCAAAATCAAACACTATTTGACAGTGTTGCATAAAACGACTTTTGCTTCAGTTCTTGCTTTAGTGTGACTCACTGCAGTCATCCATTCCACATTTCGGGTTTAGCGTTCTCACATCTCTCGAGTGAAGGATATTATTTTAAATTAAGAGTGCGCTATTCAGTGTGTGCTCACATAGAACTAAATGGTTTCTGGTGGGCTTTGGTGCCATGTGAAGGGCTGCGGTGCAGTGGGTGCTGCTGAAGTGATGGCTTGCAGTGAATGAGCGTTACGCGTATTTTTTTGATTCCGTGGAATCGACGCAAGATGGTAGAAGCAACGGGTCTTATTCTTCATGTTTCCAGCAACAGGCAGAATAGCAACTGATGAATATTCCACTGAAAAGCAGAAGAATATCTGTGAAAAAACAAACAAATTTATGTGCCCATTACAGCATTTGGAAGAAGCATTGACATTTTGTGTGTATAGCACTTATGAATGTATGAATGTACAGTCCTTCAGAGCAAATTAAAATTAAACCAACACTCCAGCAATTCCATTACCTACACAAAAGGGTTTTTTAAAATAAAAAGCACCATTTTTGACCCAAATCTTCTCTACTCTGGCCCTTATGGAACCAAGCACCGTGTTTGTCTTACATAGAATGAGGAACAAAGGGCAATGACAAATTGTGTACAGAAAGGTCTATGGAAATGTTAAAAATAATGTACAGGCCCTGCAGTTAAGCTGTGCAAAACCTCAAAAATCTAAACAAGCAAAAAGGAAAAAAAAAACTGACAATGTTTACCCTCAAGTCTTTAAAGTACACAGCCAAAGGAGGGAAAGCAGTGAGTATCTTCTACCCAGTATCATGCAACACATATTAATTTTCATTATTTCACTTCTACTTGCACTGTATTTATAAATATATGATACTTTATTATAAAGTTTCAAAAAAGGCAGGACTTGCACCCAATGATTCTATGAACCTGACCAGGATGAAGCATGGATGGATGGATGGATGGATGGATGACGGAAGTAAAGATTAGCTAGGTAGTGACAAAAGGACCCCTTAAGTGTGCACAGAATACGGCTACCTTGTTGAGCAGTAAATAAAAACTAAGGGTGTGAAAACAGAAACAGGGCACTCATGCAGAAAAAAGTAAGGAAGCTGTGAGCCTTCACAACAGGAAAAAGTCCACTTTTTGCTGACCACAGGTCCACAGCATCTGTCACTCGAGGACATAACTGAGGTCTGCCAGCGACACTGTGCTGTAATAATGATGGTTGCCAGAGACTCCTCTAAAGCTGTGACACTATATTTCTTTGAACTGCTGTGCATCTCCATGGAAAAAGGTACATACGTACACGAAACCACTTCAAAGCCAAACAATTTTTCATACTTTTTTTGATATCGCTAAATGTTTCATAGGTGTGTGTGTGTGTGTGGTGCAATATGCGCTATTAACATGGCCTGTTTTGCCTAGGCACAGGTGGTAGAGGAGATATTAGACACTTTTCTGACTACAAATAGCTAAGGAAGGATGTAGAGAGGATCAGGAACAGTAAAGCTCTAAAGAGTCGTTCACCTGCAAGAAGCACGCAAGATGGATTTTTAGGCTGCAGTAAAGAACATCACTTGTGGTTTAAAGTTCTAGGGACTTCAGTGTACAGGCAACTTAAGAAGAGCCATCGCTTCTGTTGTACATGAGAGGGGTGTAGAGCACGTTGGTGAAGACTTACATTGAAGGGGTAGGGTGGGGGGGTGGGTGGCAGACCTGTGCCACATCAAAGAGGAGCAGTCACGGGCTGTCAAAGAGATGAGAGCTGGAGCTGCAAGGATTTATGTTGCATCAAAGTCAGAGTCAAAAGGGATGGGGAGTCAGCGAGCTGGAGAGAGATAACCAATCCTCCCTCAAGTGGAAGCCACTAGTGGACGGAGGGATGCCGCACAATGCCATTGCATCAGCTGGAATTTGCAAAACACACAGAAACGACGTGAGGAAGCAGGCAGGAAGTAGAGATCTACGGTGCATTGCGTAACATTCATCCCATCCTATGGATCAAATGTTTTTATTTGTGCTTCCTGTGTTATCAGTGCGCCCCTTCTAACCACACAATGTCAATACACAATGAAATAATGGGGGAGCACATTTGCATTATATAAAATAATGTTAAATTCCGTACACCAGATGATTTTTTTTTTTTTGAATGGCATTCTCTGTGTCAGTGCAACTTATTAAATTTTGCTGCACGCCGTACACGTCGGCTGACATTTTGCATTCAAAAATGTGCCAAATATCCAGCGAACGTTTAACCTATTTAAGATGTGCACGCTACAGCATTTTCTGCCATTGCGTGTGCTTGGGGGGGTTTGTGGGGACTTTTGAGTCTTGGACGCACAAAGAGGAAGGAAGTGGGCAACAGCACTGAGGCGTCACTCACAGGGAAAGGTGGGGAACAGAATAACTCGGACTGTGATTTAAGCGCATTTGAGCGCTTAAGCGGCAGTCATTTGTCTCAAACAAAGCAGCGTTCTGCAGAGAGGAAGAGGAAGTATCAACAGATAGACCCAGGTGCCCTGCTTGGAGTTCATCCTTCCAATCCTGCAGTCTCCCTTTGAAAACGTTTTCAGGTCCAACAAGGGAAGGAGGGCGAACACATTAATGCAAAACCTTGGCCCTCTCCCACTCATATCCTCTCATCCATCCCTCTCTCATTCAGTCATCTTTAACTGTGCTTCTGTCTCCAAGGTGTGGCATGGTCCTGCTGCGGTCCTTCTTGTCAGCACCATGCTCGTGCAAGTGCGTCCACCCCAGAAAAATGACGCATCCTCTCAATAAAGACTCCACGGTCAACTCCAGAACCGACAACATAATATAGATTATCTCCGAACTGGAGCAACGCAACCTCCTGCAGAACACTGCCTAATAGAAATCCCTGCATTTTTCCTCCCTTCTCACGGCCTTCGTTTGCCCTTCACTCACAGAGGTGGCACAAAGCCTTTGCAAGTGTCACCCACTATATTTAACACAGAATTATTAATTCAGGAAATAAATTGGCTTGCCATTTTGTAGGGGATAATGGCTAGAATGATGAAGTTGGTAGGTCTGTGATGGATTGGTAGGTGGTGAGAGGGGAAGGGATATACGTTTACCCTCATAAACTTTGCCTTTCATGCTCTGTCAGGAGAAGAGCACTGGCAGTTTTGTGTGTAGACTTCTCACAGTCTGCCCCACTTTCTGCTTCTCCTACTTCTTTATAGTTGCTTAATTTTCTTAGCATTACTGTGGTTCCTTTTAAAGCATAACCATTTCTGTTTTGCTCTTCTCCTCATGCTGGAGTATGGCAGCCAGCCAACTCTGCTCAAAGGTATAAGTGATACATTGGAATTGGGAAGTGCTTTTGACTCATGTCTGACTTCTAAGTGACCACTGCAATGTTTTTTAAGGCAAGGAGGAACAGAAGGGGTTTGCAGTTGCCTTCTTCTGGCATACTTTCTCCTTAGAGGGCTGTAAACTTGGAGGAGAACATACAAATTCCACAACCACCCCTGAGCTGGACTCGAACCCCACATCAGACAAACAGCCCAGGAGCTGAGAGACACCAGTTTACCCCATGGTACCACCAGACCTCCCAACTGACACATAGCCTCACAGAACTTGAGTCTCGACCAAAAGACCAAAGTAACGCTCTGTTCTTGAGCAAAAACCACCAAAAGGTACTGTTCTCAGCTAATACATTCTCTTTCCCCAAAGACCTCTCTACTTTAAATCAGCACTTACATGCACCATTTTCCACGATTAAACTGACTCCCCATGGTACCCAATAGAACTGATTACCAACAAGCTTCTAAAAAATACACCAATTTGGCCTCTTCATCCATTTCTCCCTCAGTCTATAGTTAAAATCGTTCAATCTCATGCTTTAAATGACAGATTCCACAGCTTATCCTATTATATGCAAGGTGCCTTGACTACTGGGCTTTTTGTGTGTGTGTGTGCGCGCGCGCCCGCGCGCGTGTGTGTGTGTGTAAACATGCTTTAGCTTTCTGATATGATAACATGGCATGATGTTAGCTATAGGCTAACTGCCCAGGACATTTCGACAACCAAGCATCCAACAGTCTTTTCATCATTTCACAAATCCTGCCTCTTTGAGAGAGTGGCTATAAGGAAGTTACTTCTTAGCAAGGCCAACAATAAGTCATACCTGGATTTCTTTGCTAGAATCCACATAGCACAACCCAAAACCTTTTCAAAGAATGTTTTAGCATGTTTAGTTTGATAGAAAAGTGCCGTATTTGAAACCAATGAAAACCAAGCCCAACACCTGAGTCGCACCATCCCTACCATCAAGCATGTTGGTATCAGCATCATGCTCTGGAGTTGCTTTTCAGCAGGAGGACCTGGAAAGCTTGCTGACATAAAGTGCAGCACAGATGATTCCAAATACAGGCAAATAGTTGAGGAAAACCTATTTCAGTCTGCTAAAAACTGGCATTTAGGGCAAAGATTAATTTTCCAGCAAGACAGTAACCCAAAACGCAAGGCAAAAACCACTAATAGTTGGGGGGAAAAAAAGGTTAGTTTTACTGGTGATGGACCAGCCAGATCCCAGAGTTGAATACAATTGAGAATTAATGGTACTGCCTGAAAACTGCCATCCACCGATGTTCTCCATCTGACAGAATTGGAATTCATTTGCAATAAAGAATGGGGAAAAATCCACAATCTGAATGTGGAAAGCTCAAATATGCAAAAGGACTGGGAGATGTTATTGCTGCTAAAGGACAATTTACAAAGGATTACCTCTCAGGTTTAATACGTTTGCAAATAGTAGTCACATCTGAGGGGCACAGTAATACTAATTGCAAATGAGTAAGACTTTTGCTCCGGAGAATCAAAATTTTGTTGAATGCAAAACATTCCTGATTCATAAATGTGGTGAATTTTTTGTGTTAGTGAAGCTGCAAAAATTATTTCAATGCATTAAATTTTTGAGGTGTAGCAAGAAGAACATTTTTAAAAATTCAAAGGGAAAGAGCACATTGAGCCCCAAGTCAGGTGTCCCATAATATTTTTAAGCATTGTCCAAAGCTATTACGTAGGCTCTGGAGGATCCTGAAGGTCATCTGAAGAAAGACCACTAATGCTGGCTGCAACTGCACAGAAGTAGAGAAGGACTGAAGGATTGTTGATCCCTGAAAAGGAGAACTTTGAAAGGATCAACCAATTTGGTTATCTCTTTGCTCAGTGTAGAGGAGAGACTATTCAGCATTGGTGCTCAGTGTTTAATAGTACACCTTCTTAAAAAATGCATATATTGGTGCATCCATGGAGAAAGGTGGAGTTCCCGTGGTCCCAGGGTCCCTAGAGCACATCAGCGTGGTGACCCACTTGATCAGATAGGCTTGTGAGGCTGAAGACTTGTCTCTTGCATCCATCTCTAGGCTTACTTGTGAATGTCATTCTAGAGTGACTCAATTCAGCTGCAGGAGATTTGGAGACTTTCAGTCTTTCAGAACATGAATGAAGAATGAACAGCAACACTGGGAGACTGACACATACCATGAAGTCCTTCAGTCAAGAGTTGGGTTGAACCGATCATTTCAGCCATCATTCCCACCTCACTTTGGAGAAGAAGATAATTCCCACAACCACTGTTGCCCCAACACAGTATGACAATCATTTTGTCTTTGAAATCACGGCAACATTTCCAGGCTTAGAGAATCTTATCTGAGGCTAGGAATCTGATGCCCACCACACCTAATAATAACTGAAGTGGCAGCTGCAAGACGAATGCACCCGGAAAGCTTAGCTTGGCAAAATGTGGCTACCAAACTAAAAAGGAGACAAAGCAGTAAAAACTAGAGATAGATTTCCCAGTAAACATTTGGAAGAGCAAGGGCAAACCAGTTTGGGAGCGGTGAAGTTTATTTTGCTGAGTGTCAAGAGCAGCTGCCTTTCAGGAAAGTCGAAATTTGTGACACAAGCAATGGACATCTATTAATTCAATTCCGAATTCCTGTTTCCAAATCACTTGATCACTGCGAAAAGGATGGATATATGAATGCAGTTGTGATGTCTGGACTAATGCTTTTCAGCCAGAGGGCAGTTCAGTCAAATGCATGACCAACGGATCAGCCATCTATCCATCACAGGAGCGCTGCTAAACAAGTGGCTGTTTTAACTGTCAGTGGGCAACCAGCAGCACAGTTCCTGCAGTAATGCGTCATTTAGTGACAAATGACGGATTCTCACCGGGGCTTTTAAAAATCGGTCGCCGTTGCAGGGTTTACAACAAATTAAAACACTAACTTGTAGCAAATATTGTTGTGGGTCACTTTGGATTCCAGGTAGATTTCACCATTTCAGCATTCAGCTCTGCCAAACATCTAAAACTGCCCAACTTTCTCTGTGAATCCAGGAGTACAGATTTCTTGCATATTAACCTTTATTCAATTACCTAAAGTGACAAAAGTTAGTCTTTTACCCACTAAGCTATTTATATCATTACACCATATCCCCTGCAAGTCATTTTAGGTGCTACTAAATAAAAAGTCCAGCTGTGGACTTAGATATGACTCTCCAAAATGTAACAGAGGGGTAGGTACTGGTTGAGATTTTGTTGAGATGCAGACACATGAACCAAGGCCAAGCAAGAGCTGCAGAGAAGGATGTGAAACCAAGCTAATGAACAAACTCTCTGGACTTGGCCTTGGTATGGCTAGCATGTAGTACACCAAGTTCTGGAGTGACTAACCCACCACACTTACATCTGGTTCTGTTGAAAAGAGCAGAACCACACAAAGGTATTTCACAGTCCAAATCCAATAGAGGACAGGAAGGAACCTGTCCACAATCACTGGTGACACCAACATTTGTACATCACACAGCAACAGGTCCTTATCACACCCAAGTGGCCAGGGAGGCTATAAAGAACTCCCTGATATCTGCTGAAAAATGCTCCCGTACGTTTCTATTATTTTTAAAGGAGAATTTTTTTGTATTCACTGTGACTTTTCAGTTACATAATCGCTTTTACAAAAATTTATGCATTTTTGCAGCTGGGTGTCCTCACTATATGAATCCAGGGTATATAACTGTGACCAACGGTACTACGGTAGAAGCAGGATTCAAGAGCAGCCCTAACTCACATGCTCCCCTCTACCCCATTAGCTTTGATGGGGATTATTACTGCGGACACACAGGCATGCATACACAAAGATGGGCACACATGAAGACACCAAGGCACTGACCTTAAAGCTCCAGTAGTTTGGCTGCTGCTGTGGAAAGAAGGGGTAGAGAGACAGAGACAGGTATGAAGTTAGATTCTTGCATATTTTATCTTTTGCCACTGTGTTGAGTGCAGGCAACAAGAAGAAGGAAGAAGAGAGGGGATGAAGCAATAGGAAAAAAAAAGAGTGACAAGACAAGTGAGACCTCAGAGCAACAATACACTGAGATCAGCTTCTGCAAATTGCTGGGCTGTTACGGTCTGAACGGTCAGCTTGCTGCTTTCACATGGACATTTGTGAGATTTTGGAATGGCCACTGTAAACATAACTATACACTATATATACTTTTTTACCGACTGAAATGAAGTGGCTGGCTGTTGTCATTGTGGTTACACCCTAACCTGATATAAAAAGCCTAGCTTCTTATTTCAAATACTTTTGGCAGGTTTGATTCATGAAAGGCCTGAGTAAAATGATAAAAAACGGATTTAAGAGGCTCAGTTCCTTTAAAAACCCTGGCAATCCTCCGACTTTTCGCGGATCTTTCCCCAATTCTGTTTGACCATGGCAAACACTACAGCTGACAACTGAACATTTCCCTAAAACCAAACTGCCAAATGCCAAAACCCAGGCGTTTGCCGTCTCGCAAGGCAGAGGATGGAACAAAAAAGCGGTGAAATAAGTGCAGTTTGATTTGCTTTCTCTCAAGAGAATCAGCAAACGGTCTTTTCCCAAATCTCACCCTTACTGGGCCAACTTGGCTGCGTCCAAACGAGGGATGATATGTATATTGGGGAATAAGGCAGTGGAATTTTCTGGAAACTCTTTTCTACTAAATATACATAATAAAATAATAATAAAAAAAATTTAAATACTTCAAAATTATGGTCCGTACTAAATATGTGTGAATGTTAAGTGTTAAAATCTGATTTCATAGTCATAAATACCACATAACTACAGACTTGGAACAGCAGCCCCAACAGTTATTCAGAGGAATCAAAGCAACAAAAAACTTTTCCCAAGGATTTAAAACCTGATGTTTGCTTTTTCTTACAGTCAAGAACACTTTCTTGATTAATCTTAAGTTTAGAATATCTTAGTTCATGGTTATGCAATTTCATGTAATTTATTATATTTAGTAGCTTTATTTACATGCTCGAATTGTTTTGTTTTCTTTTAGCATAAAAGATATGTTTCTTAAAGTAAATTAGTGTTAAAAGATTTCAGCTCTTTCCTTTGTACCAAAAAAGCTTAACCCCTGTGTCTTTGTCTGTCTGTTTGCTCTTTAAGTCACAAGCTTAAAATCTGGCACACATAAAAATGTACTGTACTAAATTCAGGAATTTGAAAGGCAAAAATTCAAGTTTTGTATGAAATGGGAAAATATAAGCTCAAACCCCTGGCCACCTCCCCCCCCCCATCAGTCACATACATATGCATATAAGCACACACCTACTTTTGCTCTCCTTGCGCTGTTTTCATAAACCCATCACCACCAAACTTCCACCTCCATCTTGTTGAAGGTGCTCCTTCAGGGGGGCTTAACAATGTTGTTCGACAGCAGGTACAAACAAATGACTGGACCCTAAGCTTCAATGAACAGTGTACCAAGCATTCATTAAAAATGCACAAAAAAATCAAATAATTCCATCTCCTGAATGTTTGGTGGTATATAATGTGTTATTCCACTATGCACGTTAGTCCTTACATGCCATACACTCTCTACACACGCACACAAACACTGATGCACATTCATACACAAGCCCACATATAAATGTCCAAAACAAATTGAACAACAAATTGAAAGGCAGTAAAGTTCAGGGGTGTAAAATTTCTTACAAGTGTGTGTATGTCACTATGGCCAGTGCATTGCTGTTAGTGCCATCTGTTCTGTTCACTGTTCAACCAGGGCAGCAAGTAGCTGTGAGATGTGAGCAAATGAAAATGTAAAAATTAATAAGAAATTATAAATGACACACAGACATTAGTGATGTAAGGGTAACAACATTTGGCGATACACACTGTTTTTTTCCCCATTCCCACTTGACTACAACTGGTGTGCACATTTAGGTATCTGATAGTCTGGCACCACTACTACTTATGAACTAAATCCAACCACTTTAATGGTAAAACAGTTTGGTGATTACATAATGCGTTGTTACCTTTTAGCTTCCCACCGCTACACTTTTTGACCCAGGCAACATAGGGTAACTCAGCTCATTCTTTGTATATAAGCTACATCAAGGCAAGTCTGATATCTGTAACAACTGTATTTCTCACTAATAATAGTATGTTGACAGTGTGATGAAAAATACACTTTAAAATAACATTTTCAGGGGAGAAGATGCTGGTTTTCAATTTTCTTTCCCTGTGAGCACATTTCAGAACTGCTGTTACCCACTACCTGCAGAGCTGAAGTGCAAAAGGAATTGTGCATAAACAGAAAATGAGCCCATTGTAACGGTCTGGCTAAGCCAGGCTGAGAAGAAGGTGTCTTTTCTTCTGTAGTTATAGAGGACTACACTCACTCCACTGGACACCGGGGAGTATGAACACATTTCAACACGGCGCAGACTGTATGAGCTCACCCCACTGCTCCAACCCATCACTCCAGGGACCGACTGAGCATACAGGCCACCTTCTGTTCTGTGATCAGCACGGGCCAGGTTTTGGTGCAGTAATAAAAAAGCAAGTCGACAAGAGATGCAAGCATCCCTGGGAACAACAGTCCCTAACTCCACATTGATCTGTGAAGAATGCTGAATATTTAATGAGCTTGTCTGGACTTAACAACATGGAAAGTAGAAGTGGGCATGAAATTTCAGGTGTGCTACTGTGTGCATGCACTGTGCTATTTGCATTTGAAAAATACAGAAATATCCAAATCGCAGATGAAATCCCAGCTTCCCCTTCAGTTAAAACTTTCATTATACCTTCACCGCTTTGGATATGCTGAATCTAAATTTACAGCCCCCTTCCAACCGCCCACCCACCTGCACTGCCACCAAATCCCATGCGCTGAATGGTGAAGAACACTGAATTTAATAAAATAACAGTTGAGTACATTCACTTGAAAGGTTCTGCATTAAAAGTTGGTCCTCCAACAATGAAACTGAGACCAGTCAGTCCAAAAGCTATTCACAGCTACATTTTAGGAAGAAGACTTTCATCCAGAATTTTTTTTGGTCTGCCTTTCTAGCAGCTGTTGATGGCATCCACCAATTTTATCTGGGGTCTACACAAAGACGGCAAGTGCAAGAAAATGTAGCTTGTGCTGTTTACAAAGACAAATGTATTCATAACTACATTATTTTATATTCCATGTGCATTCATGGGGAAACTAAAATATATTAGCGTCAAACTAAGTGGTACTAGGGAACCCTATGTATATTAACTGACAAAAAATTAACATTCAGAATTAAAATATAAATCCTCCCCAGCACAGGGCAACTCCTTACCTACCACCTTGGAAGAAGACCATTTTTCACACTAGACAAAAAAAGGTGAGCAGTGACTGTTGCGATGTATAAAAACCCAAAAAGACAAAGCAGGGAAAAAATATCAAATGCAGAAGGTCCCAAACATACATCTGTTGCAGTTTTTTTCTGCCCATGTCTTACTGTAAGACATTTTAACTTCTCATATACTTTACTTTCAAAGACCTGCAGAAGGGCAGGAAATATCCTGCTGTGGGACACGTTTGAACTTAAGATTGAAAGTTATTAGAAATAAAGGTTTAATCAAAAAAAGTTTTCTGTAACAATCACATAAATACTGTATCCATACCATGCATCTTTCACCGTACAGTGCTGTTTTCTACAGCAATGAGATGTGTGGCATCGTGCTACAAATTTATTCCGTTCACTGTACATTCGTCATTTCAAGCTTCTCCGATTTCGTTTTTTTTTCACAGTAAAATTGTAAAATGTTTTAAAAAATACTCTGGGCTTTTGATTTAAATGTTTGGTTTTTGAGCACTGACTTATAAATAACATTTAGTTGCAGACCTCTGCTACACATCTGAGATATTGTTGGGAAAAGAGGAGCAGATTGCATCTGTACAACACACAGTTCTCTCCATCTTACCCTACCACAGTCAGAGCCCTCTGGTACAAGTTAAGAACTAGGAATTCTGGAAGCTAGAAGCCAAATCATAAAACATCTCATTTTTACCTTCATGTAGCTTATTATAAGTATACACTGTCATTCCTAACCTTTTTCCAGGAAGGCGATGGCCTCGCTGTCACTACAGGAGATATGGAAAACATGGCTTCCAAAGCAACTTTAGCGGTAAGGTTTCTCATGATATTCACTGGTTCATAGGTCTTCCCATTTCAAAAGACATTTCTTTGGAAGGAATAGTGAGGGTCACTTATGGAGAACTCAGAAGAAACAGGTTTGTGCTCCTAGCTGACGCTGGGCTCTTGCCAACATCACTATGGCAGGACTCAATTCTGTTCTCAGCCAACTGCTGCTAACTGATATTGATTAAATATATTTAAAAAGCCAGACATATTAACAATGATTCCCATTCTCCAAAACATTTGCGTATGAAATGTGCATACATTATATATCCATGTGCTACATTATACTAGCAATATTACTCTGTCTATATTATATGTAAATATATGAGCAATACGATACTTCAAAGGCACTAAAAAGTAAGGAATGGCAGTTCTGCCCTGGTAAATCGAGACACTTGTACGTTTACCTTACGGTACGAGTGGGAAAATTAAGCTAGAATCGATCACTAGGCTATGAAACCACACACTGGATGGAATGCCAGTCCATTCCAGGGTGCAACGCAGAATCTCCAAAGCAAAATGGAAAAATGAATTTGCTTTCACACAAATAGGTTCGGAGATCAAAATGATTCAGGTTGCACACTGGACGAGCTCAGCATCTTAGTACAGTTACTGAAAAGTAACTCCTTGTGAGAAGTTCTTGAACTGTGACAAGTTTCTGGTTAGTTTAACCAAAGTTCATATAATTCCTTTTCTTTCCATTCTTTATACTCTTTATACTGTACATAATATTTACTCATACTTTAAATAGATACCTGGTTAAGGAACTGGAGGCTTTGACTAGAACCCCCCACATGAGCTACACTTTTTATTTGTTATCCAAATAAAAAATATAAATAGAATAAAAATAACCACAATGCATAAATAAGAAGAGTAGAAGACATCCGCATTTGCACCGGTCAAATTTAAACATCACAGGAGAACAGCGCCCTCCTGTAGACTACACAAGAGTTCTCTTCCTCCCAAAACACACCAAACAGACGTATGGACCCCAACTGCGGCACCCGAAACCTCCTCCTGCCCAGTCACCCATACCAACGCTTCTTCCAAGTCTACACCATAAAACAGGAGTTCTGATGCAGCAGTCAATCTGAGACGTCTTTCTTTTCTGCCCAACTTTCTTCTACGCTTCTTCCATCGTTCTCTTCCTCCTTCACCACACTGCGCTTGGCAATTCAGCCAAGGACATAAATAAATATTAAGGTCAAACTTTATCCCCAGGCTAAACCTTTCAGCTTTACTTTAGCTTACAATGCACTTTTATTCAAAGGGATTTAACCACCTTGCAGTGTTAAATGTATTCTATACACTTACTGATATCTCTGAAGGAAATCTGGTTGGTATCTTTAAGAGGGGTACAGTGGGAACTGGAAACCTTCAGGTCACAAATCCCTAGGGTTCAAGGTTCAACTACCTGCTGGTCTTAGCGAAGAAAATATCCATAAAACAGCAAAGCCAGTACAATTTATAATTCTTACAATTTTGTGCCCTAAATCCAATGTACGAGGTGGTGGACACTTCCAGAAGCTGTGGCCGGACCTGCATACCAAGAAACCACCCCTCCGGTAACCCCCACCGCCCCTCAAGACATAAACAATCACACAAAAAACCCAGGGCCACCAGCTGCCACACCTGCTTTACACCTGGCTGTCATGCAGACCTGCTGGTACCGCATCACGGAGCAGTACATGCAACAGGCAGTAGCGTAAGTATGAGCAGCGACCACCCCCCAACCTCCCTCTTGTTATCTCACCTGCACACCACCTGCGTCTGGCGTTCGCCCCTTGTTGGCAATTCAACTCCAGGCAAAAAAAAAAAAGTGGGCTGTCATTCAGGTGCAGCCATCCATCATACTCCTTCACCGGCCCCTCCTGATCGCAGACTGGCTCCTTAACTCAAGCACTGGCAAATATTTATATAATTCATTAACACTCTGGCTTATTAATGCCTTCATTGATTAATAAAGGGATCATGCCGCCACTAATTAAATAACTGGCTGGCAGGTTTGCCCCGTCTCTCCGCACTTCCCCTGCCTGCCACCCCCTCACTCTCCTGCACTAAGAATAGCAGCGAAATTGTTGCGATCGTGGTTCTCCCCTTGTCACTGGTCTCCTGATGTTTTCAGTCCAGCTCCAGTCTCCGTCTGCCTCCTTTTCCCCTTGTTCTGCCTCTGTATTGCTCCCTCTTTCCAGACCAGCCTCTGCTATGTGATATCACCAATTTCCTTATAGGGCCAAGTTGCTATGGCAACTATGGACTCCACCTGTCTGTCTCTCTCTCTCTCTCTCTCTCTCTCATCATGCTGTGTGGTGCTGGTGGCTTTGCCAAGGTACCCACACCGAAGGGAGAAGACGGACACAGAAAAAGAAAAGATTGGGGGGGGTGGGGGTTGAAAAAAGGAACATGGAATTTCAGCAGAGGATGGAGTGAGGAAGGCCAAGAGGCATGAGACACCTTGGTGAGTGCAGAACAAGAGTTCTTCTCGCAAGATGTACAACTCCCTCCATCACAAAAAAAACTAGAAATGATGGGGAACGAGTTGCGGGAGTGTGGCAAGGAATGCACGGGAAAGTCACTGAGCATCTCTTCCTCTGCTCCCTCACATCGGCTCCTTAGGTGCAGCACATGCATTTCTGTCAGACGCGTCGGAGTGAAACCCATGTATCTAATGAGCAAAGATATTTGGAGACAGGGCATTTACCTGCTCACGGGGGTGTTCCGTGCCTCCCCTGACACTGCCGTGGGATGGAGATGGGGAAGTGGCATGTTGAGCTGGGTATTTGCTCTTGATGTGGTCCATGAGAGCATCCCGCCGGCGATCAGCATCTACCTTAGGGAGGCCACTCAGTGCCTCCAGGCTCTGTGCCGCAACAACTGTGTGCCGGCGCTCAGAGGTATGCACCAGGCCCACGTTGGAGAAGCGCCGTGGTCCGCTGCCCAGTGTGCGGTACTCCCGCGGGTACTCGGCGTCGTCCATTGAGATCATGTGACCGCCGCTGCGCTCGGGATCTGTGGCGAGTGGGGAGCAAGGTGGAGAGACGGAGGAAAAGCATGAGCCCAGGAATGATGCCGTGGAAGGGTGCAGAACATTGAACGGTAAGAAAATAAAGGCCAGTTGTCCAGTTTTAATAATTTACATTTTAAAATGATAAAGATTTTTGGGTTTCTGTTGTGAGTCTTGGGAATCCTTGCAGCAGCGCAGAAACACACAAACAAACAGCGGGGAGACAACTGAGTTTTCATGACCACCTACTATACTGATTATCACTTTAGCACTTTTAGGACAAGACAAACGTAACCGACAAACATCTTCCTTCAGTACAGCATAGAAAATGAAGGTAACAGCTAAATTGTACTAAATTTTTTCATTTGTATTAGCAATTTCAGCTGCTTTCTTAGTATAAACAACTTTCAGACACGTAATTACAATGAGGAATAATGAAAAAATACTCCATCTCTCCATTTTCCATGCAACTGTCAGAATTGTCACATCCACCTGTCATTGATTTTCATTAGCCAACCTTTTCTAAATTCTTTTGATGTCTGCTTTCTGTTAGAGACTCCACCTTTCATAGTTACACATTTTCCATCCTTCTACAAACCCTGGTTTTCATCTTTACATCTATAAAGCTCGATCCGATTGTTTTTTTTCAACCCACAGACTTGACTTGAAATTTGGCACACAGGTACAAGTCACGAGTTTTTTTCATTACATGCAAAAAAGGCCACTTATGTTCTCAAATTTTGGTCTTTAAAATAAGGCTTGGAAATGAACTTTTTTTAGCAGTTACAGCACGCTGACCGAATGCCACAACTTTGATGCCGACACACTTTCTTACACACACACACGACACTACAGATTAGACACATATGCCAGCAGATGGTTGCAAGTCCATTTTTCAGGATGAGGACAAACAGGCCATTAGGATGCTGAGGTACAGCAGTGAAAAGTACTAACTATATTTATGCAAGTGCAACAATTTTTAGGGTAATAAAGTTCAGTGACATACAGTATAATTTGATTTTACCGTGTTGACCTGAATATAAGACAGTCCTGATTATACCGTGACCCCTTCTTGTTCAAACTCATTTTTGGAAAAAGGTATTTAGAACATTATATCTTATCTTTAAGAAAAAAAAATCCTATTTATTTGTATTTACGTTTTTAATCTGGTCTTTTTGGGCTTGCCATCTTTGAACACAACATTCTGTAATTTTATATTTCTTGGCTGCTTGAGAATGGTTTGACACCTCTGCCTCATTGATCTCCATAATCTTAAAATTGGCATCAAAACTCCTCCTCAGTCCTTAGCTAATCTTGCCTAACTTTGAGCTTCTTTCTTCCAGATCGTCTCAAGGTTTTTTCATTTTTCACCCTCGCAAGCTTCAGTTGATCATTTCTGTGTATTTTTGATGCCAGTGGATAAGTGACGCCACCTATTGGTGTTATATATGACCTTTATAGGTCTAGTCCTCAAATATACAAATGGTCCTCGAATTAAAATGGGGTTACGCTCCGATAAACCCTACGTTGAAAATACATTTAATACACCCTAACCTACTGTTGCCTGTGGCTACTTCAGCAACGGAATGTAGACCACGTGGTCCCTCCATCCCCATCCTCAGACTATGAGCATTGATTGGCTGACCGAATGGCATAGGAACCAATCATGGACGGGATTTGCTTCCGACCCGGACTTCCTGTCAGCGCTCAGCTTCCGTTGCCCCTTGTGAACTCTCCTGCAACCCCTGTCTTGCTAAGAATTTGTATTTTGTTTATTTTGAATTGTGGCATCTTCCGTTTTTGTTTACTGTCAATCACTAATGTTTAGTGCTAGCTCCCGGCTAAAGGTAACTCTGAGTAAAGAGTTTAACAGAACTTAAACTTATTACTGTCAAGTCTCGCAATTGCTTCCACCAACCCACTCCATAACACATATCGAACATCATAGTCTATCCTAACCTATCTTAAAAGTCATTACAGGCTTTCTGTTTTCATGCTCCTTTCAGAAGACACAGACACAGATGGCCGTTTCGTAGACATGATGGATGCACAGAACACAACGTAGATACAGGGAGGGGTATCCAAAAAAATGCTGGCAACACAGAACACCGTAGAGTATCGGTTGTATACACTAGCGACCGGTTGGCAGACTGGGAGATGCGGATTGCTGCCGCTGCCCAGCATCATGAAAGAGTATTGTACCGCATATCACTTGCCTGGGAAAAAAAAAAAAATCTAAATTCCAAGTACGGTTTCTACTGAATGCATATTTCTACCACACTATCGTAAAGTTGAAAAATTCTAAGTTGGACCATCGTAACTCAGGGACCATCTGCATATAAATGTAATTTCCAGAAAAAATATCATCTTATATTTGGGCCAATGCAGTACTTTTTACCGTTATGAAATCCATACTTTTCATTGTTTCATATTTTCCATTTTCTACAAACCATACCTTTCACTGTTCGATATTTTCCAGATTTCCACAGACCCTACCTTTCATTAGTTTTTAATTTCCTACAGTGTAAAGAATCCATCTTTGGTTTGGCTATATCGTCCTACTACTTTTGAAACACAAGTTTGATTACTATTGGTAACCCAAGATATGCTTGGGTACCCAAAATCTGAAGCAGGCTTTTACTATTTTTTGTAATCAGTGGCAAAGGGCAAATATTCATTGTCAAATCAGAAAAACGAAAGGATGAGTTGTGACTGACAGTAGATATCAATGGGGTATAAGGGTGAGAACAACAAAATCATTGGTAGCTTTCAGCTCTTTCGCCCTAGCACCCACTATAAGGATCGCCAATTGAAACTTTATTAACAGTCTATTATTTTGATGAAAGGAGATGCCACAGAAAATTAACAGAACAAATAGTCAGCACAACCACAATATGCCAAAATCCTTAATCCCATGATTATTAAAGTGGTAAAAATGTTGCATTTCTGGGCCTAAAATTGTGCTGAGCAGAGAAACATCACCCACCCATGTTGGCAGTGCAAACTGAGCAAATACTTCATGACAAGCAGGGTAAACAGGAGATATGTCCTACAGAGGCTGTGTCGGATAGTTACATAGGATGCCTTTGTCAACTAACTGGCAGAAGTAATAGAGTATTTATGCCAATATTTTTCCTCTGTGACTCCCATTGGTCTGAGAAGAGGTCCAAAACGTCAAGTACCCCAGAATTCAAGGAATTGTACTTATGACACAACAGGTGCAGGTTGCTCCCTGCTGTTGTGTCCTTGAGCGATGAACACAACATGGTTCCTTTTGCAAATGTCCAGCTGAACAAACAGGCAGGTGGTGTGCTGTGTTTGTGCATTTTACGCATGCCCTGCGGTAACCAAAAATGCAGTTTTGCTCCCTTCTGAACTAGGTTCTCTATTACTTATGCTTTGGTAATAAATTATATACTGCAAAATGTAAGCTCTGCAGAGGACTTCTGACCCTTGGGGACCGCAGAGCTAGCAAAATGGGACACTGTTCTTCCCCATAGGCAACACGCTGCAGGGTTTCACAAAATGCAGAACCTAACATTATTTGTGAAAAGATGGCTTGTTTTTGCATTGCACTAGACAGGCACACACGTTTGGAGACATTTACAGGCCAATAAGGAGCCACAAATGCATTGTTTTTACACATCACATTGTCAAAAGAGCACTGTGCAGCATGAAAAATCCTGGAAAGGTTTCAGTTGTAAGGCAATGCAGGTAAAACACACCCTTAACATACACGTCAAAGTTTCAAAAATTGGTACTCAGATCTAAAATTCCTTCTTTCAACCTGAAACCTCTCCTCAGCCATGATGTTTGACATGGATCAGCACACCAGAAGTTAGGACAGGTGGCTAAAACACCAGTAGATGCTAGCCTGTTGCTGAAAAAGGCTCACCTTCTCCTCTTCCAATCAATTCCCACTCTCCATCTGCTGCAGCACACTAGGGCAGGACATCATCATCATCCTTCTAAGGACCAGGAGCAGCCCCCCTGTTGAAACCTCATCTGTTACTGTCTCTTTGCGTGCCCTTTCAGTACCCTTAAAACAGCCCGGTAAGAGTGAGGGAATGTCAGACAGGACAGTGCTCCTTGGGTCAAACGTCTCCATCTTTTGTAACTTGGCTTTGTACTACTTAAATCAAACAAATGACAAAATAAATGAACAAATAAAGCAACAAACAAATGAACAAGTAAGCCACGACCTTAAGTGCTTGCAAATGTAAAGCTAAAGTGGGGTGACCATCTGTGTAGTTACATTAACACTCGGTTGTTTTAATGAGAAGGGTCCCCTTGGGACACTATAGATATCTTCTACCAGGCTCTAGTCTTAAGCTCCAGTTCCATGAGGTTGCCACATCTTCTGAAAAGGCTCGTGCTGAATCACAACTCGGACACGGACTGGGTGAAAAACATCGACGCGGGGGTGACGGGTGCTTTCCATATGACCTACCGTGGCATTTACACTCCCTCTCGATGGAGAACACACTTTGAGTCCCAGGTGTAAGAATACAATCGTCATACATCATTTGTCAGTGGGACTGTATTCATGCTTATGCAGGGAACAACCATGACAAACCACTCACTGACAAACACTGACACTTTCAATCTGTGCCCAAGACAGATCATTTCAGGATGTATAAGGCAAATGCTTTGACACTTCAAACACTGCGCAGGGCTTCTGTCGTAAATGTCAAAACACTTTGCAACGAAACACATCGACGCTCATCGGTCATGCGCGCTGTTTAAGGAAAGTGGGGTACAATGAATAGAGGTTACTGGTGGAAAGAAATAGGATTTTTATCAGGAGCAGAACAACATAACCTCTAATTATAATGCCTGACAGATTTAAGATGAAGCCTTCTTGAAAGAAATGAGAATACAGAATTTGCGAGCACTTACTTCCCTAGCAATGAATTGGTTTAACACTGCGGCAATTTTATTTTCTTTGAGATACGCCAGATTTAGGACAAAATCTAAGAATGAGCACCATATTTCAGGGATATTATAGAAAAGCTGAATACCATCAATGCCTTTCAAAGCAGGAAACACGCTCTCCTTCCACTCAATGGGTCTGCAAATAAGTAGCCATCTTCTAATAGAAAAAGCAGTCTTGTACCCACTAAAACTGCTGGTTGCAGTATTATGAAGATCAGACCGTGGCCAAGCGTTCCTCATCCGCATCCTGCTCTGTAACCAAGAACAGAGTTCCATAAGACTAACCCAACCACCCCATTTACTGGGAAGCTCCATAGCTAGATGTGCTGTGTATGGAAGAAGCGGTGCATGTTAAACACCATTTGGTTCAGAAGTGTGGTGAAGACACTGCATATAGGCAGAGAGAGGGGAAGGGGACCCACAGGTACATGTTAATCTCTAGTACCTCTCATACTGCAAGAACCTGCTGTAAGGAGGAGCCAGAAACTTGCAACCAGCAGCATTTAAAAGGACCAACAGAGTTACCTGGTGCTGCCTGGGTAACAATGGTATAGCAGTGGAAATGTAAAAAGTAAAAACACATTATATAAATACCAAACTGTTTCATCATTAAAGTGGTTGCATTTGGTACATAAATACGGTTAGTGTCGTTGGACAGGCAGACACTGCAGAGACTGAGGTGCGCCAGTCGTAGTCAAATGGAAAGGGAAGAAAACAAAATATTTCAAACTTCATAGCCATTACATCACTTACGTGTGCAGAACTGTTTGTGTGTCATGTATTACTTCTTATTAATTTTTACATTTTCATTTGCTCACATTTAGTAGCTACTAGCTTCTGTGGTTGAACACGTCGATAGCACTGACAGCAATACATGCGCTAGCCACAAAAACATGTAGACATTAAGAACAAATTATATATCACTAAACTTTACTACTTTTAAATGTGTTGAAATTTTTACATCAGAGTATGTACAGTGTGCAAGTGTGTGCAGACAGTAACATAAAATGTCACCAAACTTTATTATGTTCCAACTGATGTGTTTGTAAGAAAATGCAGTTTGCATGTGTTTGTAGAGCATGTGAGGCACCCATGCTACCGTGTGTGTGTGTGTGTGTGGCAACAAAATCTGTCAGTGTCACATACTTAAGTATGTGTGGATAGAGAAAATCCATCAGTGTCACGTACATACTCTCACTGTGTGACATTACTACGTGCTGTGTATAATATCATTACACTCCACTTCTCCAAGTCTTGTCATAAAAGGAAATTTATATTTTCCAAATAGTAAGTACTCTTTTTGGGCATTAATTAACTGAACTACTCAAAAACATCATGTAGAGTTAGAAATACCTGGGTCCTAAAACAGACAAACAGACAAAAAAGAGACTGGACTTGATAGATACAGAGAAAAAAAATATAAGATCTAGAGGAATATAAGATATAGTGAGACAAATGCACTCCTTGGCTTGTGTTTGTCTCCAGTGACAGTACTTAGAAGGGCTTTTGCTTACATAAAGCAAATATTTATGTTTTTACTATTTCACAAAACAGAAATCTCTTCACCAAGTATCTGCACTGCTTGTCCTAGAGACAGACCATGGAACAAACTCAAATCATCACAACTCACTGTCTGGAAGCAACACATTTCATGGTCACGACACTGCTATTAGTGCACTCATGACAAATAAAAAGTTGAACCCTTAACCATTTTGACATTGTCATTTTCAACACAAAGTCATCATGACAGCTCTCATTAGCGGCCATGTTTCCATCGGAGCTCCGAAAAAGGAGGCTCTTCCCACCGAACTGGAGTGCTTACTGCTTGTGTTCTCGGTCAAGTCTGAGCATAGCTGGAAACCAAAGATATCTGTTGAAGAAAGAAAAAAAAAAAAAAAGCTGCCGTTCCAACTTTAGAAATTATTCATCATAAGTTTTAACCCCATGGGGAGACAGAGAGCATAGTGGTTCGAGGTGCCCATCTAGATATCAGAGGCCCTGGGTTCAAAACTAATCTCCTGTTTCATTACCCTTAATCATGGTACTCACCATAAATTACTCCAGTAAAAATTGCCCTGCTATATAAATGTGCAAGTGGATTTGATATAAGTTGCAAGCTTTTCAAATCTCTTCATTCATTTGGCGATTCATCATTCACATTTGCTGTTAATGCCAGGTACTGGTGGCTGGGAGCACAGGGCCTTCTTTTCATGAAAAACCAGTCTATCACAGGGTAAACACACATACTAAGGCCAGCTTAGAGCTTCCAGGTTTACCTGAAACATATCTTTGAAAACAGGAACACCAGGTACAAAGTCACATCCAAAACCGGAGCCCAGGAGCTATGAGGCACCAGCACTACCTACTGTTCCACCACGGTGCTTCATAATATAAGCTATACGTGTTAAAAATCATTACAGCTATAATAAATGTAGATAACGTAAAGTTTGTGTCGGTAGATCGGTTTTGGGTCACCTCTTGTGGTTATGACCTCTCACTAATCCTCATTACACACGAAAAAATACGAAAACATCTTAATTCATAAAACGAAACAATGTTGAAGTTGGAAAAACCACTCACAAGAACTGCACGACAGTCGACATTTCGTGAGGAATGCATTACACCTATGCTAACAGTGGACGATAAGTCGCAGAAGCATAAATCAACATTCAACAAAGTTCGTATTTACTTCGACATACCGCGGTGTCGACGCACGGCATAATACGAATGGAAATATCTCGGAGGTGCACTTTGACACGTTCGCTTTTAAAACTGCACAGCAATTTATGTGTGTTGACACTGGGGCCCTTTACACGCTTCCTTCTGTCGATGTGCTGTGGTTAGAAAAGTATCACAAGGTGTCTTCGAGGACTGACGCAGCAAAACATAACAAGACAGCGTTCACTGCAGTCACTTCGCTATAGGAAAAGTTTCCATAATGTTCTTATTCCCCCATGTTAGCAGGTTATCTGTCTTAACAGCTGAAACATTTATGAGAGTAGAGCTTGTTTCCACTGTCCTTACGAAGCCATTATCTATGCTGCGTGCATTTCCCTTTGAAAGAGGCACTGAATTGCATGACTACCAGCATAAATTATTTCGAGCACATTAAATAAACACAAAAACACTCGGCACTTGTTTCGTAATTCTCCGATAAACTGACATATTGAGTTTAGTCGATAACTGCGGGGGAAAAAAAAAAAAAAAAAAACTTCAGACGCATGCAGCCCGGTAGCAATAACTTTTTTGCTACCGCATCTTCGAATGCAACTTTTAAAGGTGTGGACTGAGTCCTTCTCCTATATGGCCAAGGCCCCGCGGCTTCGGTCGCAATGAAAGAATTGATGATCTCATTGCATTAGAGGTTGGTATTAGCACCCAGCACCACATCCCAAAGTAACAGAACCGTTTCCTTTCCACCTTTTCCACCAAAGGGAGCGAGGACAAGAGGAAAGGAGACTGAGCTGACTGTTTGACAACTCAGTCAGCAATGCTGGGGGGGATACCGACCGCCCCAGGGAGTGATGAGCTGAGCACGTCTGCTTCTTCTTCACTATCTCACTGTTACGGCACAACCAACACAAGTCAGAACTTCCCTGTTCTTTAACTGCTATTCCCTACCAATGTGGAAATGAACAGAGTGAGAAGCTTCATTCGCACTTAAAGTTTTCTTAAATGCTCTCCTGTTCGTGGTGCTTTACATCACCCCATTCTGCGGGCGAGAAGAACGCGCACACCCAACCCTAGGGAAGAACAGTGCGCACATTGTGTTTCGTCCCTGGCGCCGCACATTTGTCAGTGCGGAAAGAGAATGGCCGAGGAAGTAAATAAAGTCGGCGCGACGCCTCATTCATCGCACCACAAATTTATCTGAAAGAGAGCGACCGAAGAATGAGCAGTTGTTCCCGAGGTAATAAGACTTGCCGATTTCTTTAATTAAATGTGTGCCCCCCCGCCCCCCAACCCGAAAACAATCCTTCAGCTCAGTTACATTCTGGTTCATCCCGGCTGGGGGATTTTAAGGGAGGATTCAAATTAGAATCACGGCAGTCTGTAATTCGCACCTCGGCCCATAAAAGGGTGCACGGGTTCATTAAATCACAGCGCTTTACTCCAAGGCTATTAAAACGGGTCCCCGAGTCCCTTGTTTGCTTACGTCCATTGTGTGCTTTGACTGGTTTTCGGGGAAACGTGCCACTGGGTTGTTCTCACCCCAGGATGCCGTGCTACCGACCGAGGAGACAAATGGTTCTGCTTCGTAGTCCTTCTGCTTGCAAACCCCGTTTTGGTATGGGAACCCTGCGCCTGAATGATGACCGTGTTCTGTGCAACTGGACGGGTTCGCGGGCGGGCCCGCTTGTTCTCGGTGCACCGGCAACCGCCGCAACATCGTCGGTGAGATTGGTCGTCTCAGTTTCAAGCACACGTGCATTGCGCTTTTACACGCGAAGGCTCTGCACCAGGATGTTGACGTCATCCTTGCGAATTGCATGTATAAATGAAACGCTGGAGCACTACAACGGGACTGGACCGCCGCATCCGTCCCACGGAGGGGAGCGAAGCCATGCACCTTTGATCTCAGCAGGAAGGTAACTCCACAATGTACCTGTTAGAGCTAAATTGTTAGAGCTCGATGGTCTGCACGACACACACACGCTGCAACACTCGTGGGATTTCACACCACTGGCATTTTCTACACGGCCACCCGGTGTCCATCATCTCCTACGATGATGAGCCTGTGTTCTGAGGAAGGTAAATGGAGCACAGTATCACATCGCTGTTAAACCCCGGAGCCAGGTAATGCAAGTCGGAGAGAAACTGAGTGACGGAAAGGGAAGCGAGGAAGGGCGGGGAAATACAAGCCACAATACTCACAGACTGAAGGAGGAACAGCATAGGTAGCTGGGGACAGGTGGTGGCAAGGTAAAAAAAAATAACATAAATCGGCAGGAAAAATAACAAGCAAATAAATCCAAACCCATGCTTCAAAAGAACCATTTTCCTGAATGGGACTTTTTTCCATGCGACAATGCTGGCTGGGTATCAGAGAGGGTGGTTTTGCCGTGTGAATTTGCAAAAAAAAAAAGAACTGAAGGAGGAACAACAGGGCAGCTGTTCTGCTGTAGAACCTCTGCTGAGTTTTGGGCTAAAACCAGTCAACAGGTATTTAACTCTTAGAGGACGCCAAAGGAATGAGTATGATTTACTTTAAGGAGCCCGGCTAAAACAGAGATTAACCCAATAACCGGGGTCACAATATAAGCAAACTAATTTTTTGAACACAAATCATCTTCATTTGCACAGATCAGTTAAGCTCAACTGCAATCTGAAGTATTGGCCCACACGAACACAACTTTTTATATATATATATATATATATATATATATATATGGTATAGCTGCAGACTAGAAATCTCAAAAGATTCTTGAGTCAAGAAGAAATTAAACTGCGGGTGAGGAGGGCCTGGTGATTTTAAATTTGTGTAGTGTAAACTGTATACTAATAAGCTGGCTGGACAGCTGCCATCGATCATAGCTCCAAGGCATACATAAAAATGGACCGGAGTGCGTTAACACTTCCCTAGCCACTATGAACTGGGTTAGATTTTTATTTCTTTCTTGCTCATGGTTCCGTAGTGTCTTCCCCGGCCATCGAGCCCCAGCAGCCGCACCTATGGCAACCTTTGCGTTGAAAAGCCTTATTATGATGAATATCCCTTCTCCCCAGTCCTATCTTCCCTCGTTCCAGTCCTATCTTCCCTCATCGGTTCATTGTACCAAGTGCCCAACGGCCAAGCAGATTCAGAATTATCGCCTCTTAACTACATGGTGAGACCACAGCTTCAGCATAGATCTTGGTTGCCAGCTCTCCAGAACAAGGAGCTCCATGTTTCTGCTAGTGACCGAATCCCAAAGACCTTCATAAGGGAGAAAAGATGCCATTGTCTGCACAGCCAGAGGATAGGCAGCTAAAGCCAGGATATTAAATGGAGTTAGAGCCTAATAATGTTCTCCAAAAACTTTATCGGGCAGCAAACATCAAGAAAGCCCCATTACTGGTATTCAAAGGCACAGAAGAAGTAGGTTTGAGATGGGTGTTAGGAGGGAGAGAGCTGGGCTACAAAATGCAGCTTTGAAGAGCCACACCTCTTTTACCATCCAAAGTCATAGTTGCAGGTTTCACTGCAACAGGTATGTCCTCTCAAAACTCCACTCACATATTAATATCTCAGGCAGCCATCACCTATCTTGCCTTGACATCCTTTCTTTATAACTGAGGGCTCTTCAAGAACACTTGAAGAAAGATTCCTGGTCTGTCTCTCCTCATGTTCTCACTCCTCGCCTTATCTGAGACAAATGTACAACTTGGGCTGATGGAGGAAAGAAACTGGCAATTCCAAAACTGTTTAGGGAACTATTATTAGCAATATTTATAACATTCATTTATTTTATTTATACAGATATGTGTCACTAAACAATGGGGATGCGGTCTGAGAAATTCATTGTTGGGCGATACTGTCATTGCGCGAACATTATGCTACGTTGAACCGCATGTACGAAGTATGAGGCTGCTGCCGGTGTAACACGGCAAACTGTTTTACAGTGAACTTTTTTCTAAATAGAAAGAGTACACTCTAAAATAACAAAAAATTACAGTATAGTAAATATAGTTGTTTATTATCATTATCAAGTGTTATGTACTGCGTATAATCTTGTGGGATTATCTTGGGCTATCATATATGTGGTTCGTCGTTGACCAGCACGTAGCTAGGCAACGCATACCTGTATTAATATTTTTCCAGTCTTCATGTATTAGGGGCAAGGTTGTATTATATAAAACTGTGCATCTGACCAAAGCTCACGTGAATATAACCTGCACGCAACTTTCCCATATATCCTCACCCACCAACACATAAAAGCAGATCTTCCTGTCTCACGTGCGAGAGCACGCAGGCCAACACTTCAGCCCTCCTCGGACAAACTTTTGGCAAAGCGAATCCCACTGAGCCACGAACAGAGACGAGCGCACAAGCTGTCTTGAAATTGCACTTACATTCAGAATCAGTTGTCTAGAGATAAACACAAACTGCGTGCAGACAGAAGTACGATTAAGGGCTTTCAAGCAAAAACAATACCCACTGGCGGAAAATTAACAGGTTGCCTTCGGTTCCTCTCCGGCTTGCCAATATGTCTCGGTGAAATGGTGAACGGGTCTCTCCTAACACAGTTTAATCTCTTAATCTCTCAGACATTAATGAGAAATTCTAGGGAAGTTTACAGAGAAAGGAAATCTAGGATTTGCCTTTATCAGCTGTATCCTCGATTGGTGACAGATATGCATATAGGACACACATACACACACACTACACATACATACACACTACACACCACACATACACACACACACTACACATACATACACACTACACACCACACACGCATACACACATACTACACACACACACACACACTACACACACTCTCTCTATTAACAGCGCAGAAGAAGACTGAGTCATGGATAATAATTGTGCTAATGAGTCAAATGAGCAGGCGTTTAAAATGAGAACCGCAAACAAAAGCCCAGCAAAACAAAGCTTGAATTTGGTTGAGATAAATATTAATTCATTCCAGCCAAACAATAAAAGGCATTCTTTTGACAAACAGTTGTTAATTATATCCATTAATGAAGTCGCCAAGGGCGCGTTTGTTTTCATGGCACCCAGTGTGGATGGGCTGTCAAATCGGGGGTGCGGGACCAAGAAGTGGCCTGTGACAAAATATGACAAACAAAAAGGCTGAACTGGCGCGCTCCACTTTGCCACTGCGCACACGGCGTGAGGGTGGAAAGGTCAGCGAGTACTCGGTCAGAGACGGCAAATGAATCCGGGCGGTAATGTGGCTGCAAACCGCTTTTGCTCTGTTTCCTTCAGCAAATATCTTACAGCTCAAATCACAATTCTTAACCCCACCGTGGCTTCCTCGAACACAGAATTAACAGAAACGACCGCCGTTCGACGACCGCGGTCGATTTCAAATAACCCCGCCGCAGCCATCCCCACACCATGACGTCCGGGCGCAGAGGGCATGAGGTGATGTGCGTGTTGAGGTGACTCCAGACATCGCACATCTGTAACCGCGCAGCAGAAGCAAACGGAAAATTCATTTCCGTTCCAGGCAAAATCTGTCAGACGAATAGCCGCAAACAAACGTGGCTAAACGCCCTACGGACGGGTGTTTTCCCCGAGACCACATACTTTTTTCACCTATTCGTCATGCTAAACCACCCGTTTCGCAGGTTTCTGCCAGTCACTTGGTGCTCGGATGAGGACACGGAACAGAGCTCCCCGGGGGGCAGGGGTGATGTCTGGCAACATCAGCAAAAGGACTTTTAAAAGGATTCAGAAGCTTTTTAAAAATAAAAAAAGCACTCCATTTCTGTCTTCTCTCTGCAGGGCACAATAGTTGGCGTACGACATTTATAACAGATGGGGTGAGAGGAGGTTGTAAGTTATAAAAAACAACAATTAGCAGTGGAGTTCATATTGTTGTGTTAGAGGGAGGGATTGGAGCAAAATGGAGCTTTTAAAACCTGCAGCACAACATGAAGTGAGATAAGTAACTAGCGACTAGTACTGGAGACTCAGTAACTAGCTGGTAACTTGCTGGCTAAGGACACAAAAGCTGGTGTCAATTGTAAACTTGGCCAGCCCAGGTGATTAACAAGGTGCTTTCTTTAAATAAATGGATAAAATTTTAGGTGGACTTGAAATGGAACAGCAAAAGAAACAGGTGGTGTGTTGTTTCCTGGTCAAATGAGCTAATACTTAATACATATACGCAAATTTGAAATATGAAATAATAATATGATTTGAATACATGATATTATGTATATAGGCACAAATTCAGATCTCCAAAATCCAGACACGCAGTCAGTCGTTGCTTTTTTCTTCAAGCCCGACGTGGCAAAGTAGTGAAAAGGTAGAAGATGTGGCTCAGACCACAGTAAACCAGTCGTACGTATTTCTAAGCTGTTTATTCGGGTGCAACTGATTCATAATATATTGCAAAGCTCTTTTTTAATTCTCATTTTCACAGCTTTAGGCTAAAGAACAAATGTACCAGAGCCGGAGGTTTCGAGTATTCACACGCACGCGGGGTGTGTAATCACTTTCAGCCGGCGTCCCCGGCAGAGGATGTGCTTTTTTTACTATAAGCGACATTAACGCAGTTAAGTAAACTGCAACTGTGCAAAAAAGCTGAAAAATTATAGAGTCGGACTCTGGAGGATCTGCTGTATAATATGAGCACATATAGAATTTGAAGACATCTACAAGTTTTTATAACTCACCAGATGTTGCCAAAAGTTATTACCGACAAACTTTGAGACTACTGAGGGAAATTATATAAAAATCTGTGTTTGAATGGAAACGTTTCGGATTTTGTGAAATGATTTTAAGACGAAATCTCGGATTTTAAATGCCATTTCAAACGTGGCTTTTCATCTAAATTCGTGCTAATTTCAGGTTGTGGCTCCTTTGTTCCTGGAAAACAACCATTATGGTTTTGGAGGAATAGGCCATTATTTCATTAATGATCAGGCATTTGATTTGAAAATACGCGGTTATTTATGAAATAGTTGGTGCTGCCCATTATCTGTTCAAGTACAACGTCGGAGCTGTGGAAACCCACTTGGGATCAGTCAGAAACTGAATAAAATGCTTGTGTACTGCTCAGCTCGTGCACTCGAATGCATGCGTATGCTGACAATGGAGAGAAACTGGCTACACTTTGACGGTGCCATTTCAGGAGAAATAAAAAGTGCAAACCGTTATTACAGGCGGTCTCTTCCAAAAGTGGCCCAGACCAATAACGCTGCCATTAGATGATGCTTCATTGTGGGATTGTGGCGGGGTGAAAGGTCAATGGACCTATACTGATGTTTGCCACACTTGACATTTGATCAAGACAAGCGATCGCTCGCAGTTGCTTGTTCCTGCATATGTACGATGGCTCATAAAGCAAAGCTTGGAGCAACATGTCTGCATGTCTCACAACACTGCAACATTCTGGTGTCCCTTCCAGGGGGCAATTTCATAGCATAGTGCCAAATTTCCAAAATTCCAAGATAATACACCTCTGCATGTGTGCATATCTAAGGATACAGCAGTTGATGATGGATGGATGGATGGATGGATGGATGGATGGGTGGCAAATTTCGTTCGTAAAACACATTGCTACTACATTTCTGTAGTTTCTATCTTGAGATCATCGTATCTTCAGTTATGTTCTGTGTCTGTTTGGCTTACTTCTCACTCTCCCTTTGAGACAACAGAAAAAAGAAAAATAAGTTAACAGGTCTAATGGGTGACCTATGGTATTGTCCAGTCCTCAAAATCAGCATGGCTGAATGGGCACAGATTCCCAAAATCTGGTGGAAAGCCTTCCCAGAAGGGCAGTGAATATTACAGCAGCAGACAGGGAACGACTTCATATTAATGCCCAAGGGTTTGGAATGGGAGGCTCAACAAGCACATATGGGGGTGATGCGCAAGTGTCCACATACTTTTGGCCATACAGTGTATTCTGAACTAAATTCTGCAAAGAAAGTCAGTGCTGTACAGAATTTCTCTGGGTCAGTAAACTTGCTGGGGTTCTCAGACCAGGTTCTACCTGCAAGTCTTTTCTTGCTCCTACTCCTGGAGGGAGGGACACACGCCATGTGCAAAAACACACCATTCTTCTTAGGATACAACGGCAGACAGACCATAAACCAGTAGGATTCACACATAAGGGCACCTTTAAACACTCAGTGCTGTCATGGTGCATGTGGAGGCTGCTACCCTGAAAATTAATTAAACAACAGAAGGTAAGCAGGTTAGAAAGAGGAGCACATCCTTGGCTAAGCGGTCTCCCTGGAAACAGGGTAGCTTCTCTATGCTGGGATGTCTTTACAATAGTAAAACAGCTCCGGTTCCCACAATTCATTACAATTCAGAAGGAAGTAAAAATAAAATATGCAGAGGAACAAAAAATAAAAAAAAAATTAAGCATTTAAGGACTTCTACAGCTCATTTAAAAACCACTTCTTAAAAAAAAAAATCACACATCAGGGGACTGGCTGAATACAGCTCAAACAGGTAGCAGAGCTAAGGAACCTTCCGGATAAAAGGAGCTGCGTGCCGTCTGCATCCATTTATCCTTGGAGAACTGTGGCAGACACAGGTGGACGGTGGACGGAGCGCTCCAGAACCTTCAGTGGAACCAGACGCATGGGTTTGGGACGTGCGGCGAACAGCTGTCGGCCATGGGTACCGGCCAACGTGAGGTTTGTGGGCACGGAAGGGGGGAGCATTGCAGTTTCACAGCAGCTGCTGTTTGCACGGCGTTTCACCTGTTTCCCGAAACTGAGTGCTGGTACTCTTGCTTCCCATTCAAGCAGACTATGAAAGGTTTGATCTATCATCCTCTCACAACAATGCCTGTGTGTCATTTTAATCTAGTTATACACATGCGTTTATTTGCTCTCTGGTAAAGAGTTTAATTTAAGGTGTTTAACCCATCTACTGAAGACTGTCATGATGTGTAGCTGATAGCGTCATCTGTCTACCATCTATGATGAGAACAGCAGAAGAAATCTTACACTGTGCTTATCACCATCAAGCACATTTTCTCAGCTGAGGCTGACTTACATTCTGCCACAGTGGCACTGCGAATTGAAAATTTCATAAAGAACAGCAGCACCTCAAAGCCAGATGTAAGGTGTGTCACCGTCTGTCACAGAAGAGCCCTTGAAATGTAAACAAGTGACTCGAGAGTGTAGCGCCAGTTTCTTTACTTGTCCTCGAGGTAAGAACCACTTAAGTAAAAGGACTAAGTGACTGACCAAATACGGCTAAACAAAAACAATGGCTCAAGGGCTACAAGTGCTAGTTATCATACCTGGTGGTTAAGGTGTAAACTGGGAGGATGGGTAAGCTGGCGTCTCACAGCTCCTGAAGTGCTTGCCTGATGTGGGGTTCAAGCCCAGCTCAAGGGTGTGTGTGTGGAGTTTGCATATTCTCCTCCATTTCTGCACCCCTCTAAGAAAAAATATGCCAGAAGAAGGCAAACCACTTCAGTTTCTCTTTACCTTGAAAACCATTCCAGTGGTCACCTAGCAGTCAGCATCGCTTCAATGGCACTTTCCAATTCCGAGGTGTAAACCAGGCACCAAATAAAATCCATCCCTGGGGACCCAGTGTGTGTGCGTGCTGACTTTCATTCCAAATATCCTCTGGCCTTGAAGAGGCTAATATATGCACATTTATTTTGGTGCCATAAAATTTCACTGTCAACAACATTTAACAAATTTTATTTGTGCTAAAAATCCTACAACTGAAAGGTTACCTTGAATAGGTTCGCATCTTCAGTTACTAAGAAAACGTAATAGCTGAAATTTTTAATAAGAACAAAAAATAAGTAACTGTAGCATCTGTACTTGTTCAGCAGATAATAATAATAATAATAATAATAATAATAATAATGACATATCCTGTTAGCTGAGAAGCTGGTGAGGACCAGATTATTACTATCTATGCTGCAGTGTTTGGGGGCCTAGTCTGACAACCACAGGTATAACTGTACTTCGGCTCCTGAAGTGTCAAATCAGTCACAGTTCAAACAGAGCTTTAACCTTCTGTTCATTTACAGTAAGTAAATGCCAGTATACACAGTGGCTCCCAGAGACTATGGCTCAGGAATATTACTCTGGTGTTTCAAAGCCCAGAGTCACCTTTAAAAAAAAAAAGAGTTTAAATATCATTGGGGATTTGATGTAATAAAATCAAGCTATAAATATAGCTGTAATTAAATCAGATGGAGTACAGAGCCAGAGTCAGAGCTTCACTTTCTTCAGCTTAGTAAGTGTCTCCCCCCAGGGTTCAGGACTGCCCTGTTGTTCCCATATGAAGATGTCAACATTGCATACAAAGAAGAACTGCTGAACATTACCTGCCCCTCAGAGATCTACCCACAGAGAGGCAGGTGTCAAGCGTGGAGGAACATAAGAAAAACAATGAGCATATATTAACCTTACATATTATCCAAAATTTTTATATACTGTTAGCGGAGGACCTACGTGGGATGCAAACCAGTAACCTGTCGCGCCCACATTCGTGCATTGATTCGCTACCCCACATAGTTTCTATGGGATAGGGAGAAAGTGTGGAGAACTCGCAGAATAGCGTATTGGAAGAGAGGTAAGGCTGGAAAAAGGAATGAAATTAAGAGACATGCATGACTTGGTGTAGAAAGGACTACGTATTTTTTGGAACGATGGATACTAAAATGACAGCCCGATGTGAACCTGTGGGTCGGTGCACCTTTGATGTCTTCTGCTATCTGCGGTGCTGCGACACCTCCAGCCCTTCCAGTTATATTTCCTGCCACAGGCCTCTCAAGCAGAACGCGCCATGGGACCCCTGAAACCGCTACAGCCCTGCCATCCGCCGCACCTCTGAACACCCCCAGCAGAGCGAACCTGCACCTGTACAAACAGATAAGTGTGCTTTGTCAGCTGCTGGTGCACGCTCAGCAAACAGTAGGGAATAAATAACACTTTATTAGAATGCACCTTGCATGCCAGCGGTGTGAGAGGAGAGAGGAAAGAGGAGGCACAGAAATGAGCTTCACAGAACAGCTTCTCAAAGAAGCCAACGGTTTGAAACTATGAGAGCAGCGCAGTTTGCACAGCATGCGTCCGTACATGGTTGAGAATTTCACCTGCATATGTTGGGTTTTACGACGAAGTCCGGTGTTGCTGCCATTTTTCTATGCTGTTATTATGGCAACAACAGAATGCAATGCTGGAGTGGCAATCGGAAAAAGCAGGACTTTTCACAATGGTGTCATGAAGATGCCTTCCCAAGCTATAGATGCAGCTGAACTTCTCACAGCCAAAAGACTGCAGAGCAAACTGGAACGAAGGCCAATTCAGCTTCATCAGTGGGCTGTCATTTTGATACCACCATCCAGTGGGCTCTACAGTGATGCAACTCACATCTGTACACTTTTTGAGGAAAATGCAAATTTGCCTTCAGAAGGAGGTTTGCTGTGATGGGCGAGAGATGGGTCACATTCTCCCTTCTCCTTACTGGTTCCTTTTTTTCCTCTTTAATCCCTATACATCTCCCCCACACACTACACCCCCACCATGCGCCTCTTTGCTACACCTCTATTTAATTTTGCAACATTTTTAAAAATATTTATTTATTTATTTATTTGTTTGTTTGTTGCCCTACCTCTGTAATCCTCCCCTTTCCTTCTTCAAAGGTTTTAAAGTATCCATGGAATTAGCTGGCAAAAGCAACATCTGCCCCCACTTTCAGAAAACCAGGATACCGCAGTTAAAAATCTTTCCATTTTCCCAAGGTGCTCCTCTCAAGAGGGCCCACTGCTGACTGCCACACATACAGAATGTGCTGCTACCCCACAAGCCTCCTTTTGCAACCCTCGCTGATGCCATTACATGCCGCACCAGGGGTTCGAAACCCTGAACTTTACATGTCGCTGGCTATGTGGGATTTCGCTCCGGAGTTCTTAAACAGTCAACCTTGATTTTATCGGAGCGTTTTGCCTGAACTCATTACAAAATGCAATGCTACATTCAACATCCAGTTTCAATACATTTGCAAATCTGCAAATTCATAACTCACTATTATTGGGGTCAAGGTGATGCTCAATAATCGTGGAAACGTAAGCAAACGTCTTTCTGACAATTTATTTTTGTCCACTACAACAAACATTGTTCATTATTCAGTAAACAATGTTCATAACTCAAAGGATTACTGAAGGATTATAGATTATTGCTGGAATAAATTAGGCAAAAATAGATTTTTATTTACTTGCTCAAGGAAGTAAATAAAAGCAACCTATTTTATTAGCACACAAATTGTTAAAAAATTCAGTGCAGGCGAAAATTTGTAGCAAATCCTAAACTAGATGTTTCAGCTCAGTGCCCCATTACTAGTTTCACACCACCATTCTGCAATGTATGTGTGTCAGTTCAGGGTCGCCATAAAAGCACAACCCTGCAACCTTTTACGCATTACAGCCCATTCGATTTAATGCACCTACATACAAGGATTTCAGATTTTACACCGCAGGAACGGTCCAACAAAAAAAAGGAAAAAAAATTACAAATACTGAAAAATGCATAATATAAAGAAAAATATAAATATTCAATATTTTCACTTTTTTGGATAAAACTTAGGCCATGAAGCATGTGACACAATTATTTTTAACTGCGTGACAGAAAAAAACCATGAAACCATTTCACAAAGCTGGCGTTAGGTAGTTCCCTCTGATCGAGCCGCATCCGCCAGAAAGCATGTTAGATGCTTTCTGCGTATTTGTATGTAAAGTGTGCTTTAATTTGTTAGTTGTTTTTATTTAAATTTTATTAGCCACATTACGTGTTTGTCACACATTATATTCAGTTCTACAAATGTTACTATAGTACAAAGTGCAGTCTACAGCATCATAGTAAAAAAATACTGCTATACCTGAATGATTCCTCTCACCATTTCAATTTTCGGGACTTGTGCCACACCTGGACGCCATATTCAACTTCGCCACATCTCTCCTATATCGTGTGGAGAATTAAGGATGAACTGTGATGCTGTTTCACTCCTTCTGTTCAATAAGTAATTTCTGTGCAGCTTGTAACAAGCTGCCACGGTGTCCGGTTTACACTCCACATTTTTCTTAAAATCAGAAAAATGGAATGTAGAGGAACATCACTGTTTGTCCTTAAGTTCCTTACAGTAAAGTATTATCATATTACCATCAAGTGTGATGGTAAACGTTGTACACAGTGCACACATGACCTCTAGCCAGTAGACCCTTCAAGTTCGACCTTTACAGGAAACCCTGCCTGTAGACCTGCTTTTGCATTTACCAGTTAAATTCCTAGAGAATAAAACATTTGGTAATAATACATCTGGTACATAATAACAATTGCAGATCTACTTTCTACTGGGGGCTTCAATAACATATTGCTGCAGGTAATATCAATGAAAGTACAATGTGTCCTTTGCAAATGTCTGAATCCATTGCATCTGAGACCATTTGCTAAAGGAGCCATGTTTGTGGGAAGAGGCACTTCCCTCAGAAGAAAGAAAAAAGACCAAATGGGCGCTCTTAACTTTTTAACCATCGTTCAAGGATCCTCCGACACGGTAATCTTTAAGCCGTCTCCAAAGTGTCAGGGTGTGGGGGTAATTCTTCTGATTTAGACATTTGCCACTCTCGAAAGTCAGAGCAGCTGACAGTGTGCTGTCAAAGAGCTGGGAGCTAATCCGGGGATCACCACGCTGAGTCACGGCAGCGGCGAGACAGAACGCGAAGTTTTAGGCAGGGGAAAAGGATAGGGTGGTGGGCTGGAGCAAGGGAGCAAACTGAAGAGACAAAAGGCAAAACAAGGGGTCTAAGAAAAATAAGGATGAGGGCAGAAATCAAGCACAGGATGCATTAAGGTGAACGTGTATCTGAGAGATGAGGCTGCAGATAAGGACGTGGCAGCATTTAAAACTGTAGCATAGCCTCTCGGGGAGCCATTTGTCACATGAAGCTCATTGCTTCAACCTCAGGTATCAAGTTGGCTATGAATAATGAAGGAAAGTGGTTTGCAGCCAACAGGGCTCCTGAAAGATGAGCAATGTCTATTCATCTTCAGGTCATCGCTGGAGCTGTTCTGCTCCTTTTCACCACCTTCTTTCTATCTAAACTGCACTCCGAAGCAGGCGGGGAAGACAAACATTAAATCACATTGACTGTCATGTGCTGTGACTGAGGACAAACTCGAGGCTTGATGGGAGAGCTTTCGGTGTGCTTAGACTTCTGCTTGAGAAGACTATCCTTCAACCCCCGCCTCATTGCTTGTGTCCCTTCCTGCTGTCTTCTCCAAAGTCACGACGTTTTCCCACACGCAAACACACAGACACACGGTCCGACACCTCGCCCAGTATCTCAATCCTGCCAGCTGCCACAGCATCCGTGTGTCATAACACAGCAACAGATACCCGTATCAAGCACATTTCTGCCACGTAAATCACCGAAATAGAGATGCAGACTTTTTAATCACTTCAAACAGACCTCAACATTCACCCTTCCCTTTCCTTCCCCTAATGTTTTAGATACTTTCTGACTACCCATCTGTTTCGACTCTCTTTCCCGCTCTGACTTGTAAGTGTTTTTTCACTGCTGTGGCATAGTCTCCTAAGCCGGGCCGCATCTCTCTGACTGACAGCTACACCTGGGCGAGGGCTCATTAGAGGAAACGGGCTCTTCCGAGATTACGCCCATCAATACACTTTCCGAAGGACTGGACTTGACCTGCTTTGCTTGGTAGCTTTTGATGTGGTTCCACGGTTCACACGTTTGCGCGGTTAGAGTTTGCTTTTAGCTGTGACGCAGAAGAGCATTTCTCCTCCATTTCTTGATGTTTTTTGTGCTGAGAGGCTGTTTATTTTGTATTACTGTGCATTACTGTGGTTGGGCATGAGTTTGAATCCCACTCGGTCTTTGTGGAATTTGTATGTTCTCCCTGTGTCTGGATGAGCTTCTTCCACTTGCTCTGACGTCCTTCCACAGTCCAAAGACAGGCGTTCAGGTTAAGTGGTCGCTCCAAACTGCCCATAGTGTGTGTGTGTGTGTGTGTGTGTGTGTGTGTGTGTGTCATCACAGTTTCATAACCCGGTACCCACTGCTTAGGCTCTGGACTGCCATGACCCTGCACAGGATAAGTGGTTAGCAAAAATGAATGGATAGGATGCTTCATTGTCGTTCATATTGGCTTCTTTATGAAAAGAAAACATATATGAAGGGTGTGGTTGCAGCCACTGCCATGCCATGCCTGGTTACTCCACAACCTAGACACACACCATCATGCCAAAAACACTTAACATCAAACAAACACCAGGTTTACTATAATGAGCTAATAAAGGCAGAGCCTCCCCTTCTGCAAAGCTCATGTGCTGAAATACTAAAACGCTGAGGTCTGTTACTTTAGGTGACCTTCCATTCTGCTCAAACCCATCCCAGGTCAATGCATTTCCCCCTCCAGGCTGTCAGTGCCCTAGTATTTACCCTGCCTCAGCATATTCCCCTATTATCCTTATAACTACTTTTTAATAGCTTAACTAACACATTTTCCCAAAGCAATTGAGAATTTTATCCATTTACATTGCATGAAATTGCACTCAGTTTTTTTTAACCTTCAATCTTAAAAATATGAAACAGCAAAAGCCGCATTACATCCTGTTTGTGTCGACCCACAAACAGCGATATCGGTCCCTTTACTGACTCGACTGAGATCTCTCCACTTGAGACTGCCTGTTCTCCCGTGATATGGGCAGTGGCTATTAACCTGGGGAAAACCTTTGTCTGTTCAGTGGCTCTTTAATATGTGCAGACCCCCCACTGACACCCGCTAAGCTCGCCATGTGTGTCAGCAGCTGCTTCCTTCCACAGGTGGCCAGAGAGCAATCTGACCCGAGCAGGAAAAGAAGCCAGGGGTTCCCATTCCCACACCGCAGCTGTTTGTCTTCTCCAATTTGGCAGATTTCCTTTTTGTCACCACCACCACCACCACCACCCCTACCCCTCTCCTTCACCTCACAAGAGCCACCTTCTATCTTTTCGCCCTTCGTTTCCTTTACCTCTCTTACCTACGTTTTTTTTTATCTTTTAATCTTCAGACCCACTTTGTCTTGCCCAGCTCTTTGACCTTCTGCCTCAAGCTTTCTCTGTACCACTTTATTTCCCAGCAGCAATTGGGGAAAAAAGAGAAACACCCCCCTCAACCTGTCCACGGCAGCTCAGCCACCAGCAGATTGCTTCTCTGAGAGTGTCATCAAGTTGCAAGGGCATTTTAGATCATAAGCACCTGTAACAAGACCTGGCAGCATTGCTTCACCAAGCCCAGTACCTTGCCATAAATCACCCTCTCCCCTTGTCTCTCCTCCATATTCCTCCCTTCTTATTGCCGTCCTCCAGTCCGCCTGCAACAACATCCATAAGCACAAGCATTAAGAGCCCTGAGCAGGAGTTCAGCACTCAGACCCTCTGTCCAGGTTGGGAGAGCAGCTGTCACAAGAAAAAGTGAGGATAGCAATCCTGGGGTTGCAAACTTTATTCTGTCCAGGATGCAGAGTGAATATCAAACAGCTTTATTCTTACTTACTAATCATTCATTGACAGTTAATCCAAATGTTACAGAATAATTTCAAAAGTAATGGTGCAGACACTGACTTCTCTCTTAGAAGAACTGCACAAGGCAGAAACAAACAGGTAGAAGTCAAAGAAAAATAAAGGAAGAGAAAAAAAAACTTTTCTCTGAGATTCCAGCACTTCTGTGGTTCAGAGGCAGAAGTTTGGAACTTTACTTTCTGTTCAAGGTGTCCCAAGGTGACAAGCAGGAAGGAAAGGAAGGGTAGGAAACTGCATGACAATGACAAGACACAAGGAGTTTCTAAAGACAGCACTTATAGAGGGAAATATGAAGCTAAACCCTGGCCATGCCCAGTCATCAATAGAAATAGCACACACTGCATCAACATCCACCAATTCAGCCCTTACGTGGAGAGTTTTCTGCAAATTCACCCCCACTTCTACTCTATTCAGTGGGCTCCAGTTGAAGGGGGGGGCTCTACAACCTTGCTTGACAGCAGCTCCAAACCCTCCGGTTGACTTTAAGCCCAGATGGAAAGCACAACAAATCTAACTCCTGAAACTTCTGAAAGTCTAATACATCCACCTCCTGAAACTGGCACGTCTTTGTTTTGTACCCCATGTCCAACCCATGTCCAGTTTGTAAACACATACAAAACCTTTGAATCTGAAAAAATAAAACATAAAACAACGAAGAACTGCTATTGAAGATCCTTTTTCATCAAGGGTGCCTATTCGTTCAATCCTCAGACTGACCCGTTTCCTCATGAGCCACCGGGGACTTCATACATCGCGGGATAAAAGCTGCATCCCTTCAGCAGGTACGCAAAACAAAGAAATAAATTAACCCACAAGTTAATTTAAAAGACACATTGCAGGAAACAAAGTCAAATCAGCCTTTCACGCACGAATTGCCGTTGTCCCTCTGTTGGGTCCCCGGTTTCCAATTAAACACATCGAAAGAGCCAAGGGAGGATGGGCAGGAAGGGGGTGTCCACGTCACTGGCTTGCTGAAAAGCTAGCAAGCACCATAATACAGCAACCCCTTCATTTCTGATGGATCTCCCAGCAGGCAGTGAGACTTCATGCGCATGTATGAAATTACCCCCAAGTTGTGCTTCACCAAAGATATTTTTGCTGTGGGCCTTAGACCCAGGTGTGGTTGTAGTTCATCTAAGCTGTGTTGCTTTTGAACATGTAGTAAAAGGACATTACTGGGCCAGCCTGTCATAGACACGAGGGCCCAGGCCAATTTAATTAGTGATAATATACAAAAAGACATGCCCACCTGTCTGGGTCTTTTGTTCCAACTCAGCACTCGACTTCCCGGTGCGCCTGCTAATGCATCCCCAAGTGTCAACATGATGAAAGAAAAGGGAATGAAAGTCCTCAAGGCAGACAGGAATACCCCCTCTCCTCTACTCTCCAACTCTGGATATTCCATTTGCCAAACCTGCGCATCAATGTGATGTCGAGCCCTCAAAATCACGTTCCCTCTCCTTCTCTGAGATGCGCTTCACTAGACCCAGGAGCACATTATGAAGGGGCTGAGCTCATACGTGACTGCAATGCATACGTGCAGGGAGATCACTCATGGAGATGCCCAGCCTTCTGCATTTCATGCATTTCTGAGACTCTCCTCCTCTCCTGAGCGACCTTCCCCACGGTCAGCAACACTAGAGTGACCTTGGCAACACCATGAGGGTTCACATTCAGAGCAGTCGAGCAAAGAGGAAGACCGCATCTCCTGGGGCAGACGGCATGGGAGATGGATAAACAATGCAGACACATGCATACCATATAGATTCAGGCGCATGTAAGCGTGTGACAGCCCCGCACTGCTTTGAACTTTCACTTCAGCATCTACACTTAGCAAACAGCAATATGAACAGATATTTTAGCATATAGAAATAAAGAGAGTGGTTAAGCAAAAGGAGGATTGCAGGGGTTGTAATAAAATTTAAAACAAGGAGCACACTTTTCCCACCTTACTCCTCTGCACCCTCCATGGCCTCCTTTCTCTGTGCTTCCTTTCCTCTCCTCTCCTCTGGTTCACTGCCACATTCGGTTCATCCGTCCGTCAGCTCTGATACTGACTGAGAGATCCAACAGAGGGATAAGGAGAAGGGACACAGAAAAGGGGAGGGGACTGAGCTACAGAACACAGCAGGAGAAGGTAGCAAAGGCAACCCTAAGTGGAGCGGGACGACTGTCGTCACTGTTGTCTGAATTCTAAAACACAAAACAAAAAAATGCTGACAAAATGCAGAAACGCAGTATAAAATGGAAGCGAGGCAAGGAGGGAAATGGTTCAATTTTGGCCAAAAGAGGAACAAGCAGCAACTAGAAGAGAACTACATCCGTGGAAATCTGCCAGTTCTTCACATTGTCTCTCTGCCCTCCTGTCGAGTTCTGTGTCCCTTTCTGTCCATCTCGGTCCACTTTCCTGCCTCCTAAACTACCCGTTCATTACCCTCATCACAACGGTGGCTCTGCGGAGACATCGGCATGTCAATTTGCCCCTCCATTCCTCTGTGACAGCTAAGATTATGCGTGTGGCCACTCCCACACTGCCCTGTCCCACCCAAATGCGCAGCTGGGACAAACTTCATTACTCGCTCACTGCCATCGACTAGAAGAACAACATTATTGATTTCAGTACATTTCAATTTTTTTGTGCTCAGCAGCAATCCTGCAAGTAGTATTGCAAAAATATATACAGCTTGTTATTTAAAAAAGTAAACGGTAGATTTTAGCAGTAACATCGGAGAATTATTAACTCCTGCAGCTCTCCTGAAGCCATCCGAGTAAATTACATCGCTTAAGGGTACAGCAGCTCATTGCAGGCTGCTTTCAGGTCCATGAGGGCATTTCTTTACCTGAATTGCTTCGGAAAATTACTCAGCTCTGATGTGCATGAGTATGAAATGTCAAAGTGTAAAATTACAAGTCATTTTGAATTATATAATGGGCTAAATAACAGAAAAGTACAGTAAAAAGAGCAGGAAAAGGGCTCCTGGGTTTCTGCTGAGTTGACCTGTACGCGTTAAGGAGGACAGAGGTTCTGTAACAGAAGAGAACCACAGAACACTACATTTTACCCAGGTTCAAATCATGAGGGGGCATGGAGATGAAATTGGGATGGTCAACTCACCTCATGTCTCCCACCTTATAAATGGAAGCATCCTACAGGGACCAACGAGTGTCCGAATACTTCGATAGCTGGGCCATACGTTTTTCACTATTCTTTAGCCGAGGCTCCTCAAAGTGGGAATGAGGTACGGCAAGGAGCCTTACACTGCCTGAGAAGGCTTCCAGATAAGCTTGAACCTGGCTCCTTGTGTGTAGAGTTTGCAATCCCAAAACGCATGTGAAAGAAACCAACCGTGAGTCAACTGAGTTGGATTCTACACCGCTACACACACGCCACCTTTGTCCTAGGCACTTTACAGTGTTAGGTGTATTACTCAAAGCCATATCGAAAATACAGTATTTACACATATACGGATTTACTTTACAATTTTAGGGTGATGATGACATTAGGTGCTACAATAGGAATGGGGATTGGATCCTGTGTCATTGGATTATAAGGCTAAAACAGTATTACTGCTGTGGTTCAAATCCAGTGGTTTGAGTCACTTCCTTTTGTCAGCTGGAGAACAGCGGAAGCAGGCAGCTCAGACACAAAAAACTCCTCTGTTCCTGGGTTTTGCTGGACCAGGCTTCTTATGCTGGACTTTAAAAAAAAAAAAAAACCCTCAGGAGAGCAGTGCCCCCAACATCCAGTTAAAAACTGAAGTGCATGTGGCGTCCAGCGTTCAAATGAGGATTTTCATTTTAAACCATCTCGGGAAATTACAATTATTCAACGATTTTGATATTTTCGCCTTTCCCCCCTCTTCAAGTGATAATCATAATCAGAACAATGTAGGCGTGTCCTTCATTTCCACAAAATATTCCAATTCAATGGCTTTTGGAGAAGTAAACAGGTATGAACGCTAAAGGTTACTAACTACTGAAGGTTACTGATCACACTAAGTGAGCCAAGGTGAGAGGACAGAGGAACGCTGTAAAAGATGACTTACAGTATTTGAAGGCAGAGAGAGGATGACTGAGCCAGTGCTGATGTGCGCCCATCAGGCTCAGCTGTTCTGTCTGTCGGAGACCTGGATTACTATCGCCATGCCTCACCTTCCCTGCTGTCGCAGTAACACCTCCACCTGCAGCTGTCACGATGCATCCATGCCCTCGCTGGCAGCCCTATCAGGACTACTCATCTTCTACTTCCCTGGTCTGGACTGGCATGTCAATTTTGACACCTCCTTTGCTCTCTCCAAAGGCCAAAGTATCATCCTGATCTGGACACTTCCCACGATTCATCACTGAGCTACCCACAGAGACACAGGAATTTACAGGCATTTTGGGTGCCCCGACATTATAACTTAGCCTGCAAATCATTCATTTCACTAGAAAAGCCTTCAACCATGTCTTCACAGCATCCTATTAGTATTAATGACCTGGTGTCCTAAGGTACAGATAGACTCCACAAGAGAATGGAAAGAATGGCAAAAACATGGACGAAACAAATAGGGAAAGCAGGGAAACAACTGGGCTCCTTTATTAAAAGGAGGATCTTTTGAAATAAGTGGCGCGGTGGGATTTGCATGGTGTGCTTTGGTCTGATCCAGCTGAGGTTGCAACGGGTAAATGAAGAAATCTGCAGTCAAACTGCCACTGACAATCCTGTACAGATTTAAAGAACCTGATAACTGCTGGAGCAGACAGCAACAACAGGAGGGGCAAAGCCATTCGTGCACTTGGTGAGGGAGATGCGGCAACATTCACAAGGTCTAAAACAGAGCCGGTCTCAAAGGTAGGGATATGGAAAAAGCTTGCAGCGAAACAAAAACACAAACAATTATCTCCCACGGCAACCAAAAAAGCCTGGGTTACAGAGCTGCAAAATGGCCGACAAATTCTCGGGTAAGAGGTGCATTTCAAGTCATCATTTTTACGTGCCTTGGCTCCTGCTCAACATCACCTAAAAGCCAAATTTTTTTTTTTTCTGACAAAGGATGCACAGGGGCACAGAGAACAACAGCAGACCTCGAAAAGTACATCTCCCTCTGAAATAAATTCCCTTGAGGTCTAACATAAATGTATCTGAAAACTCATCTTAACTATTGAAGCAAATACAACTAATGGTGGTAAAAACTAACGTTCTCTTTGAAATGAGAAGCAAATCCATGCACATCTACAAATTCTGTTTCGTTGGTCCAAGGGTGCAAAAAATACCGAGAAGGAATGAAAGCGGGAGAATTAATTAGATATCACAAGATAGATCCATCGTGTATAAACACACAAATGAAAGGAAACTCATAAATTCCTAAATTTATGTCTTGTCAAATGAATAACAGCCCTTCTTTGTAAGTGGGTGGCAGTAAACATGGAAAAGTGGCACATGGATGACAGTACTACCCATAGGCCAATTTAGTATTCACCCCTTACCCTCTCTTCTGCTTGGTTTCCCCACCATCTACCAAACTTCTCTTTTTACCTCCCTGCTACAACACAGGCACCATCCAACAGCATACGTCAGTCTTTCTTCATCAAATTCAGCCATTGCCCTGTTTATTCATCCCTCTACAGGTCACCACATTGGCTCCTCGTAGCAACTAGTAACCTCTACTCTTCCTAAGCACGGCTCATCATCTCACTTCTCAGGCAAAATGACTGACCAACAACTGTTTGGCATCCAACCTCCCCACCATCAACGGCTTCTCATGCCCCGTGAGAAGTAGACTGTTAACCAGCAGGGGCAAAATCACAAACCTTTCTTTATAAAACAAACAGCTGTACATGTTGCTCAAGCCTCTCGTACAGAAACATCTGGCTGCTAAAACTGCTCTTAATAAAAGGTCTCCCTGATCATTCTTTTCTCATAAAACATCCATGTGTCCAAACTGCTGTAAATGATCCACCTGTTGAAAATTAAATTAACAAAAGGTTCAGCTGGCCAAACCATCCAATTATGATGGAAAGCCTCACACCCAGGATGTGGCCATCACCCGCAACATACAGTCCCAGCTCATCCTGTGGTTGCGGGTCTGGTTGGCTGTATGTCAATTAGACTGAAAAACATGCATTTGGTAACTGATGCACATCCTACTATCAACAAAAAATGTAATAACGGCTCATATGCCTTGCAAGCCCATTAAGACAAGGCCATGGAGCCAACATATACGGTCAAACTGCACACGTCTTATTTTCTGTTGGTGACACGAAATATCGCACCTCAGAGTATTAAAGATGTCGACCCCGAATTGTTCATTCTAAATGAAGGACAAAAAAATCAAAGTGATAACAAAAGCTTTACTGCTCTCGGCCTCGCATAGCTATCGCCTCAAGAGAAGACTGTGCAAACATGTCTGCAGGAATTAGATTACGCAAAATAACTAGGCTATTTACAACAAATGCCTTTAGCAGTGTTATCTGAAACGGTTAAAGTAGTTAGTACTCATCAACTAAAATGACAAACAATAGAAAGATGACTGAAACAATTCAGCTGTCAAATGATCTCCACATTTCAGCGTTAGAAATAGGCGGCATTGCTACGTGAGCCATGCCTTTAAACCCTGCTGAATTTGTTTTTCTTACCGGCTCACGGAAGAATCCTGATTTGAATAAAGGAAAATCCACAGGCCCCTATCTATTCATTTTAAATAAACATTTATCCAATAACCATCTCAAAGGTGTGGAAAAGTACAGGACGCATGGCGAGATGAATCCCAGAGAGACAAATCAGTCCATCACAAGGCACTCGTAGGTTGACTGGCGCTGTAAAATCGCAGTAAGACTAAATTACACTTGGAATAACCCAGGCTTAGAATTGCAATCATTTGAGGAGATCAGAGTACTTTGAAAAAAATCCACATGAACAAAATAAGAACATAAAAACTGAACAGCACAGAAGCAACAATGCTACTCGCCGAACCACAGGCCGTAATTGCAGCAGAAATAACAATGATGATAATGAATGCCATTAGAAGATGCAGTCAAGCTGTGACCTGCGCATGGTTATGAACAGGGTTTTCCATGGTGGGAAATGATCCACTTCACTGTTCCACAGAAACCTGCCTGTTGCTCAAGGTCTTGCGGTAGCAGGAACTTATCCAAACCAAAATAACATAACACACTTTACAACCCCAAGTTACCTGACCATCTTATCACAGTACTTCCTGAGCATGAAATGCCTACCAGCAGGGGTTGGCCTGCTGGTCTCACAGACAGTAGCCCAGTGATGTTAACTGGACACGAGGTCCTGTCAAAACAAAGTCCAGTCCCACAAACAGGCTGTCCTCCACACTGACCCTGCACCTGGGCAGCAGAACAAGCCAAGTTACAATGAAGCAATGCATCCATAATACTAATGCTTTCTTTGTCTAACTTCTGTAAAAGTTTTGATTTCCAGGATGGGTGGGCAGCCAAGAAGCTTGAACCCATCTGTACCAACCTTTGATGTTCTGCCTTTCTTCCAGCAAATGTTTTTAATAGTGTTTTTTTAATTAATCAATAATCGATCAGTAATTTGTTAATAACTCAAGCTGCTATTATTAATAATGCTACTAAGTTATACATACTTTTCATATTTTTTTCAATATCACAATATGTTAAGCATACTGAAGCCATCTGCAAGAAAAACACAGTGCGCTCCACTTATAAGCCTGTCAGTTATAAACCCGATCCTTTTATATGCATGTTGCATGTCCGGTCCCATTTGGATTCAGGCCATTTCAATGGCAGTTAACTCTGTTTATAAGCACCAGAGAGTGACCCATTCATGTTCTATGAGTCACATAAGGTCCACTTTCTATTGGCTACCAACATCCGTGCTTATGGTGGGGTTGGATAGGCCAGGAGATACGCAAGCAGGACCTAAAACGTGTGCGCTTATAACCAGAACCTGCGTTCATCACTGGTGCTTATAAACGGCATTAACTGCCATTGAAATGGCCCGAATTCAAACGCTACCAGATATACAATGTGCATTTAAATGGGTTGTGCTGATAACCGATGTGCTTATAAACAGAGTGCAGTGCATCTCTTATAACTACACTGCAATATTTGCAACCATTTGTACCAAACTATGAATATATTTAAAGCTTCAATACAGAGGATGTGCAGAAAAACCCATGTTCTTTCGAAAATTGAAAAAGCAGAGGCTTTCATAATAAGCAGGGAAAGGTATCTGACCATGTGACCTGGACGAGAGCAGACAATGAGGTGGCCCGCGGGCTCCAAGCACGTCGCGTTCTGCGTCTGAGGAGCACGGCCGGATGAGCCAGGGACTAAATCTTGCAGATATGTCGGCAGCAACATGGGAGCAGGGTTCACAGTCCAGTAAGCAGCCTAAGCCGCGAGCTCTAATTGATCCTCATCATCGTGGGACCCACATTCAGCGCGACAGCAGTAAAGTCTCTGCTTTGAAGAGGCAGCTGCATACTAGTCAAGCATTAGCGGTGTAAATGCAACATCCTATTTTAATATTATCATTATTAGAAAATTAGTTTGATAGTGAGCAAGGGAAAATACAGCATTTGACAGTTATCAGTAAACACCTTGATTCAGGTAAATATCATTCAGGTGAGCTTTACAGCTTAAAACCGGCTGATATGTTCAACCAGGCAATCACATCAATATTAGTGTTCAATGAAGCTGAACTGATAGGAATATTCAGTTGCCTGGTTCACGGGGGAAACATGATTCCAATAACTAAAGCCAACATTTACAGCATTGCGCTGACTATGGCATCATTGCTGCATAACAACGACGGAGGACAAGGCTTTCATGCATACGTCCAAAACATCTCCCTTACATGTTGCATAACTCATCTTCCTGGCCCTGTTTCATACCGTTCGTATGTCAAACTCTGGAAGAATCTGTCAGATCGGGTTTGGCAGATAAATTCCCACACACTCGTGTCAGAATGCTTTTGACAGATGGGTACCAAGTAAATTGTAGTTTTCTGTTTCGCCCATACGATCAATATGTTCTTCTGTTTTTAGACTCTGTCAGCCCGTTCCCATCAGAACCCTTTCACTCAATCCTGGTTATCACTGCACTATTATTATGTAGCTGCTGTCTGTGTCTCAACAGCAGCTGTAATAAAAAACACAAGTATTTTAACTAATTTAGAAGACAAACAAAACTGTTCTTCATTACAGGGAAAGGGCTTCAGGTGTGGACACTGTGTCCAAAACCTGCTTTGTCCATTTTCACCTCTTTTGTCAGCGCACATCACAACAGTAGTTGCCAACAGAACTGAGTTTGAGATAAAGTATTTGTCAGAAGCGTCAGGACGCCGACATGTGCCAACGCGGTGACGACGCAACGCGAATGTTCCGAATGTTCGACGCGACGCAACCTTAAGAGCAAGTCCCTGACAGAGGAACCCCAGGCAATTTTCCGGAGATCCATCATATCAGGATGGGGTGGCCAAGCGCGGATCGGCCTCAGGGGGATTCGCGACGGCCATATCGGGTAGCAGTGGTTCGGCGGGCACCCGCGGCTGGTCCTGGAGAATGTGCAAGACCGCTTCCATGGACTCGGACAAGCGGTTAAGGGTCTGATCATGAGAGCCAATGAGCGCTTCATGAGCCGCGAGGGCACTTCGAACTTGTTCAGCGTCCGCTGGGTCCATCATGCGGCAGGACCTTCTGTCAGGGACTCGATCGGCAGTCGATCGGCAGCAAGGCGTAGGACCCAGATGCGGAAGGGAGACACGGCACAAGAGGGACCAACACTCTGTCGTTTATTCTCGTCACAGCCTTGGAATACAAAGGCAGGTTAACATCAAGGACAGTATTGCTCAGGTCCCGCGCCGGTGCCGGTCGGCTCGGCCGCTCTTAAGGTCGCGTCGAACATTCGCGTCGCGTTGCGTCGTCACCGCGTCGGCACCTGTCGGCGTCCCGACGCTTCCGACAGTATTGGCATAATGTAAGCTTACACAGTAGCTGTGGAGTGTGTCCAACAGAGAGAGGGTTTGAGACCCTTCTGGAACACTGAGAGATATTCAGCAGTTCTGAGCAGGAGAATAAGCTCATTCCATGGCGTTTCAGTAAAAACTAAGAACTTACATACTTTCAGTTTTAGACCTCTCGAGTGGGACCACCGAGTGGCCAGACGCGAAGGAGCACAGCACTCTTGTTCGGGTGTAGGGAGTGATGTGGTCCTGTAGGCTTTATAATATGTAGCCTGGAAGAAAGTTAAGATTTCACAATCAGCTGGACACAGACTGCTCTTTCGAACCCTGGGGTGGGACTATAAAGAGACAGACACATTTAACAACTTTACGTCCATTCCACTACGGAGCCCACAGACACACCATTATCAGGAAATTGTATTAATCTCAGTTCCGTCCTAGCCTCCATCAATGGGTAACCATAATTACAGTAATGTGCTTTGTGTGCACTTGAAAAACACAAGTAAAAACTGCATATGGGAGCAGAATCCCAGGAAAAGATAAAGAATCTTTAAACAAAAAGACAGCAGTCACTACATTTTTGCTAAATTACATTAAGTTGTAACACACTGATACATTTCAGCACTTTGACTCCCTCTGAGTTGTGAGGACATCCACGTGTCTGTGTACTACGCCTGAATAACAATAAGCTGGAATCTACCGAGCACCTCACCACAAAAACGCACATCCATCAACCGGATCGCACTTACTTTTAAAAGTGGCTGACAGACATAAAACCCCGCTTCCACATTTTCAGTCCCACGCAGCCAAGGCTGTTCTTTACCTGAAGGTCCCTACCGAGCGTGACGGCTGCATTGGCCTCTTTCAATGGCCGTGGAACCGGCTCAGCAGGATTTTAACAAGGATCCAACTAAAACCTTTCAGAATCTTCTCAGTTTTAGGAAAAGAATTATATGTCAAGAGTTCCACAAATGATTCAATGCCTCCACACTGCCTTCGCTCTTTGAAACATTAAATCAGTGTCATCCTCTTTAACTCTGGTATTTTGAGACTTGCAGAAGATCGGTGCCTACAGAACAATTTAATCAAACACATTTTATATTTCAAGCATGCTGTGTTCACTTCTGTGGCCTGAAATTGTCTGCGCTGTTCCTCAGTCCTTTGGGTAAAAGCATGCATTTGTCAAAAGCTTCTTTTTATGATTACTAAGAACTTTCTGAAGTAACTTCAGAGACGACAAAACAATTTCACCAACTTCCGCCGAGCGCTGGCTGTACATTCACTGTAAAGGCTGCAGTACTTGCAATTTTAATGCTACTGTAGAAGAGAATACATTTTACACAGTCAACTACTTGGGAGAAAGTGAAGTATGCAACATTCTCATCGCATTACGGTTGATCGAAATTGACAGAAAAGGCTGACTTGCAAGTTATCAAAATCTGCCTATGTAGAAATTTAAGTCAATTTAAATTTCTACATAGGCAGATTTTACTAAGAATTCACCGTGAATGGCCATCTCCCTTGCATATCAAACAAGCATTTTAGGCTATGCTGTTGTATTCCTGCTAAAGGTATTATTTCAATGGTCATAAACTGTAAATGGATAGAACCAATTGTGTACAGTATATAAAGTAAACTAAATGAAAAAAATAGCATGCAATGCTAACACAGTAAAAAGAACTTTAACGCCATGGTGTTTGCTGCTCAATGCTGAGGACATAACCTTACATGAAAACCCTGGGCACGTGAGGAGAAGGTTGTCAGGTAAAGCTTTTTCCATGAGAGGATAAGCAACTCAGAGACCAGCACGTGCATGCGGGCGTGCACGCGCGCACATACACATACACACAAATGTATGCACGAAAGTTTAAATTTGCAAGCAGAGGAAGTTTTGATGGTAATCCAGCCACAAGGGGATGCACAAACTAGTGTATTTCTTCGTGCCGGTCCCAAGCACGGATAAATGGAGAGGGTTGCGTCAGTAAGGGCATCCGGCGTAAAAATTTGCCGAACCAAATATGCGGACAAAAATACAAATTTCCATTACGGATTGGTATGGACAGGAAGAAGTGGAAACAATTGATCCGCTGTGGCGACCCCTAACGGGAGCAGCCAAAAGATGAAGAAGAAGAAGAAGAAGAAGAAGAAGAAGAAGAAGAAGAAGAAGAAGAAGAAGAAGAAGAAGAAGAAGAAGAAGGAGGAGGAGGAGGAGGAAGTTTTGATGGTCTCAGTTATGATAAAAGTTTAGACATTGGACAAAATCATCAGACATTCTCTGCTGAACTGCCTAAATGACACAATGACAAAAGTCAAATAGACAAAAATATTACATTTTGAATGGTTCTGTAAAAATAACAGGAAGATTACTTACTCAACAAAGGCAAATAATGACCTGTCACTTGGTTACTGTCAATGCATCTTTTTCTCAGTGTGAAATACGTATTAATGCAGGATAGTGGTTTGTCTTAAGATAATTACAATTTTTAAATTAAAAATAGAAAAAAGCCAAGCCAGTTCTGCATTTTAAGGAGTTTTTTCTGCCGATCAAACTACTGAAACTGAACTGGAATGCTATGGCAAGGCAAGCATCACCATCCTCTGAACACAGCAAGTGGCAGCTCAGGTGACAAAACTGAAATCACTGCAGTGAAGTTAAAACTTGCCAACGCCACTTGTATATAAAAAAAAAGGATTCAAACTGTGCTGACCTTCCACTCATTGCTGCATTGACAAAAAAGCGGACCATGGATGTCAGGCCTTTCCTGAAATGCAGAAACAAATGAAATGAAGAGGAAATGTGTTGAGCCAAAACTCTTCCTTGAAAACTGTAGGGCAGAAGGATTTTTTTTTTTTTTTGGTTATGTGAATTTTCCTCTTCATAGCTCCACTGATATCTGGGACATGTTTGTATAATATGAATATGCCACAAAGTGCAGAAATTGCTAAACAGCTATTTCTACTGTGAATTGCATACATCGGTATTTTTATGTAACTAATGAGTAGATGAGATTGACTTCACCATAGCGGCTGGGGTCAGCAGCCCGGACATGTGAGCAGAACCGAGACCAACATTTTAACCTGAGAGGACAACGCACTTTGGTGTGACCGGGTTGTTGGTCTGTGGTTGAGTTAAATTGAAGCAGACCGTACTGACACAAGGTTAGCACCACTTATTGTGGACAGTGAGGGTGTGCTCTACAGCGGGTCATCCTGGGAAATAATTTATTCTCAGAAGCTGATCAACATCACACAACATGTGTGTTGGAACTTGGTTACAGATTACAGCCACATAGAATACAAATGGAAATACATTTCCATCTAAATTATGTGCCATGGGATTTTCGTAGGACTGAAGATATATCCACATATTACAATAAAAACAAAATGCACCCCAAAAGAGCAGAACTCGGAGGAATGTTATAATGTTTGAACTCTGAGCAGAGTTCTGTTGTAGCTGAGAGGCAAACACCGGGACGTCTTCCTTTTAAAATTAATTATTGGGTTTTATAGGGCTGCCAAATTGCTGGCTGAAAAATGGCCTGAGAAGTGGGAAGTGTCCTGGAGCCCCATAGCCAAATGTATTGATGCCCTCTTATCACCCCACTGCAGATCCTGGAGGGATCATGGGGAGGGGAAGAGGAGGCGCGATCCTTCTGCGGGGCAGGAGGCAGCTCTGCAGGCCTCTGAAAGCAGCCCAACAGCCTGCAGGGTGTGAGGGCTACAGACCAGCTGGTCCACTGGAGCAGGCTGATATAAACTGACAAGGGTTGCTTGGAATCTGCTTGGTGTGGTGAGCCCAGCCTTCCCCCATTGTTTCAGCCCAGATCTTTAGCTTGTAGCCTGGCCAAGGGAGACAGCAAAGAGCTCTGCGCCAAAATTCCCATCAGCCCACATGATAGCTTCACTCCCATTTTGGATAGTAAACAAGTCTATCATTTTCTGTGGCACCAGAATATATGGATTATTAATAATAGAACTAAAATTCCTTAAAGTTACATTTTCTAGTTCTTTAGCAGATGCTTTTATGTGGCCATATTAGGATATTTAAAGCTACTTTTTAAAACATGCAAACAGCTGATGAGGAATAAACTTTCCACTTGACAGCAACTGATACTACATTGTATGCAAACACACTTTCAGTGATCTGTTTGCTTTGTACACTTTTGATTTCTTACTAATTCTACTTAATTTTCCACATCATTTATTAATACAAAATACATGGTGAAAATACCATTCTGCCCATTGTCATAGTCAAAAAAAGTATTTAAATAAGCAAGCTAGAAAAAAACGACCGGAAGACACATTCATATTTTCAATGAAATTCTATTTTTGCCCTCTCCCTGGATGGCTAGTGACACTCTCCTTTGATTTCTGGCAAAGAAATTAAATTAAATAAACAGAAAACTATGTTGCAAACTTTGATTAGACAGCAAAGTAAAATATAAAATGGAAATATTTTCATAAATTTAGGAAAGCAACTTTTTTTGATTAAGTAGTTATGAGCCGTATGCATTTTTTGTATAATCACTAAATCTGTAACCATCTTTTACACAGAATTCCTTCTCCAGCTCATTCATGCTGACAGATAGGATGGCTGCAGATATAGCGCAATTTTTCTTCATAGCTATGAATTCTGCTAAGTAAACATAAAAGCAAACTATACTCTCCAAATCACTGTTCAAATATAAAATACATTAAAAGTGATGAAACATTTTGTTCACAGCATTCCACTTGTATTAATGTTATTTTTCAGCGACGAAACGCCATTCAAACATTTATCTGTGAAATTTTCAGAGCAGCCGACTGTAAATCTTCTCTCCAGCTCGCTGCCACTTAAAACATGAAGAGCAGGAAGATCTAAAAATAAAGGCCAACAGACTTTCCAGAGACACACTACACAAAAAGCAGTTAGAGCAACAATCATATCCAACCCGCTTCCTTTCTGAGAACAGCACCGCCCCGTAGAAAATCCAACACAAAGAAATGCTGAGAGATAGCAGAAACAGCAGGGAAAACCACACAGCCGTGATGTAGAAGGAGCGGCGGTGGCAGTTAGGCAGATATCAGAAATCAAATGTTAAAAAAATTACTGAGAAATTTTTACGCCAAAGTTCCAAAGGAGGGCTTGGCTCCACATGCAGAGGCAGCATCACCTTCGAGGAGGAGCTAAAAAGCAGTGGGGGGACGTGATTTGCTTTGGCTGCCGCCATGACCACACCTGGTTCCAGGATGCAACCATGCACTGCCTACACCAACATGAAGATGCTGACAGCTCAGAAGAGAAGCTTACAGCGCAACCATGTTCAACAGTCATGCTTTTCCAAACACATCAACCAGCACCCAAGTACAACCATGTCTCTGTTGGCCGTGCGGACTTCTCAGCTCGCCTTCCTCATCGCCTTTCTGTCACAGTGCTCTGCTTTCATTGCTGCAAGAACATCGTAAATTAAATGAACAGACTGCGGTTATCCGTGCAGTGATCCATCACTGAACATTATGAAAAGGTTAAATGAGGCAGCAGGTGGCGCTATGTTTTGGGAACTACACCTTTTGTCAGCTGAGGCCCCAGGAGAAGCCGTGCTGTTGTACCGTAAGACAAGTATTGAATGTCCTCATTAGCTAATCAATCGCAAAATCACGTAAAGTGTTAAAACAGTTCCATTTCTTTGAATAAAAGCTTTCGCTGAGCAGAAACAACAAAAATGTCCTTGAGAGAACTACACAATGTCATCGGCCTATTCAAATGGGATTCGGCCTTTTTAATTTTACTACAGTCCAAAAAATGAGAATAGAGAGATACAGCTCCATAATCCCATGGAAGAACAATGCTCCGGTTTACAGACTCACATTAATTGACCGTTTACTGTCTTCCACTGAAGAAGAAAAATCATTATTTTATCATTATGGTTTTTAATCATAGGAGAGACAAGCAGTAATAGTTAATGGTACAAAGTGGGTTGAGTATAAGGACTGGCGTGATTCTCTTTTGCCATGAATGAGGTAGCACAGTCAGGGAAGGACAGACAAGGACAAACAAGGATTCCCCAGACTGCACCCAGAGCCCCAGTGGGCAAAGCTGGATTAGGGGAGAAAGGAAGAGAGAGGAATGGTGGGGAAATAGCTGGAGTGTGTGGTTGTTTAAAATCACGAGAGGGGTGAGAAGCACAAGAAGCACTGGGTGGAGACAGCAAGCAGCAAAAAGAAGCTGCGGTGATGGGGGGCAACTTGTCATGGTGCTGGGCCCTGGACTTTGCTAGCAGGACCAGTTGGAAGGTGAACATAGAAGAGAAACTTGGCACTTTTTGCGGTCCATCACAGTCAATAACGAAAAAGGTTAAGAGCCCCCAAGGGAAGCTGGGGAAATAAGTGACAACACTATTAGACCCAAGAAGAGCAGAAAATCAGTACCGATGACAGAAGAACAAAACGTCTGTCCAAAGCTTCCAAAGAAAGTGATTATTTTGGCAGCATGAGTCAAAGGTCAAGGGTCAACGGTAGGGAGGAGTGAGAGTTCTGGAAATGTGTTTGCTGCCCACACGTCTGCTGGTCAGACCATCTGTCAAGGTGCTGGCAGTAGAGTAAATCCATTTCTAAATGAAGCCCACAGAATCACCAGTTAAAAAACAAGATCAAACACTGCTCTCATATCCTTGATTTGAGCTCAATAAAAATTGAATTTCTGAGATTTGTTTTTTCAGTGCAGACTAACTCCACAAAACAAAAAAGTAATACTGCAAGTACCGTTTACAATAATACCATCTCTGTATCAAACCACTTATCCGGCTGCAAGGCTTTGCTTGTCTGAGGCCAAACCCGGAAACGCAGACCACAAGGCAGGGTATAGCCTGAATAGGAGGCTGGCCCATCAGACACCTCTGTCCTTTCACACAATAAAGGCAATTTAGTGACCAATTCTGCTGGAAAATGGCTTTGGACTGTGGAAGGGAACCTAAACACAGAAGGGAAACCCATGGGAAGATGAAGAGTTCATGCAAACATCTAAAGGTCCAGTTTAGTTGATTTCACCTCAATCTTAAACCTCGAATTGGTGAGAACTTTCCATTTAGTCCTGATATTCTTGAAAATTCAGTTCACCGTTTTGGTCAAAGGTGTTTTGACGATCTTTAGACAGCCCGCAGGGTTCTTCCTTTTGTTTGTTTCCTTTCTTGCATGCTTCCTGTTATTTCTGAAAATGAAAGAAAATTAAGACTAACATTTGAAAATAAAATTTCGACAAACTCAAGAAATTTGGCATGTGGAGTTAACAATCCTGCTAGACTGACAAAAATATGAATTTGTTGGACGTTCTCAGCAGACTCCCCCTTAAAGGCGTAACCTCCCTTGCATCACTTCCAACATCTCTGGACCACAACAACCCCGGACTACTCAAATAGTTATGGACAATGAAGCTCTTCCAGCTTTTGGAATGTGAGCCCCCACATACTCACATTATATAATTTGGAATATAAACAATGTTTTGAAAGACATCGTGCAAGTAAGTAATTGGTTAATAAATCTTAATTTATAAATCCCATCCTGCATGGATGACATCCCAAAACCTGCATTGTAACACCATACGAGATAAGATTTTCCTCATTTGTAAACAAGGGCACGATTATGGCCGGCCGTCCTATTGAAAATGCGTGTTAACTGACTCGGATGAATAATTTCAAGTCAGTGTTACAAGGATGTCAAATGCTTTCCTAGCTATTCAGAGAGAAGAATCCGGCCCAGCTCACAAGAAAATGAATCTTCCCCCTCCTACAAGCAAACGTGTGCCAAAAAGACGGGAGAGTTACCTGCCTGCTCGGCACGATGCGGTCGGCAGGGTGCAAGCTTGCCTGTGACTGCACAGCCCCCACAAGCATAATCCGCTGCATCTGCCAAGCCCGCCTTCAACCTGCAGTCTTTTTCTCAAACGGCAGCTCCCTGCAACACTGCCTTGTGCACCGGGTGGTACCGACACAAAGCCTTTGTAGATGACATTACTGCCTTCTCCCACTCAGGCAGGTCCAGCCTCCGTCTGATTGAAACCCTCGTATTGTATTTCCACACAGCATCCTTCACCACCTTTGCAAAACAAATTAAATACATAAATACAAAGAGATGGTTATCGAAAAACAGGAGCCCAGAAACAACACCATAACCTGATTTACAGACCCAGTATTTTGTGATTACTGAGCAGGTGAATCTCACCCTAAATCAATCCATGAAGAAATGGACCAGTCCTCTACATTGTTCCCTCTCAGAACACTCACTTCAACTACTGCATCCGGCCATCCCGAAGCAACAGAAGCTTTTGAGTAAAACTTGGATAAATCGTGGTATTCTGTTTGTCACACAAGACCTGACTCAGACTTGCCAGGAACCAGAACACATGGAAGTGCTTCAGCTGATCTCCAGAAGGAGTGACAGGTCTACATTACAACCCCTTCAGTGCAACACTGCTCTCAGCTCCTGCTTCCAAGGAACATGTCTGCTTCATTGTGAAGCTGGCAGTCCTGAATCCCATGATGCACTTCTACGACTCAACACGAGCGATCTGACAGCCTCGGCACATGCTGGGCCCGATGGCAAGCTTGCAGGCCTGGGACTCTCCTGAGGAACATGAGTCCCAGCCATGCTTCCCAGACAAACTAAATGATACCATAAATTATAACATCCCCTAAATAATTCATGTGCAACTGCTGAACTTCTGCTGCCATGACTTTTTTATGCATCATTTGTTGAATTCCCTTAGGAGACAATTCAAAACATCACTGGATCAATAAAATCCTGCTTAAGACATTTAGCGTTGCGCCATGGTGTGATGGGTTGCGGCGACAGAGTGGAAGCAGACGTATTACCGGGGAGTCAAATTAGAGCAATTATATACAGACGGCCCTCAGAGTTAGAACAACTTTCGACAGTTAAAGAAAATTCATTATTATACGCAAATGGGAGGAAGAGCGGCTTCTGGTGGTGTGACTGTTCTATACGACAGCTAACACTTTCTTCCAAAGGGTTTTATTCAGCTAACAATAAAGTATGTATGTAAAGCTTCTCGGCTTTATGCTTTCAGGTTAAGTAGGACACAACAGCAGGAAGCAACAGAAGGGTCCTAGGTCCTTTGATCATAGGTTTAGATCCTTAACCACAAATATTCCCGCTTATTATAATTCATTCTGCATGCTTCTTGCCTGGAGCAAGACCTGGACTTTTGGGGGCTATTACTCTTTAATAGAGAAACTGTCATGTCTTTCCCCCCTCCGCATGCTCTGTGTCCTTCACTTGTCCTTCGGGTTTCTGTCAAGCATGTCTTCCACGCCTTCATGAAGATGCAAGAAAAGAGAGGAAGCTCAGTGTCACGAAGGTCCTTTCAACCCTCTCGTATCTGCTAGTCCCTCTCTCTTATTCCACATCTGCCTGTTAAATGTCAGCCCTCATATTATTTCGTCCTCCTCTTCTCCTTTGTTTCACCTAGAAGGAGATAAGTAATCCTATGACATTTCAGTGTGTCACTCAGGGGCGAGGTGACAAAAAAAGCACACAGCTCTGTAAATACCAGCAAAAGGAATCCATTCAGCGACCATTTAACACTCACCGGTCTCAATGACAACGTGCTCTTTGGCATCAAATACATGCTACAGAAATGTTTGTGAAGATACTGCTTTGCATAACTTCCCTGACAACCAGGGGGACCCATTTAGAAACGCAAATTGCACTGTTTCTCTGCGTGCAGCAGAAATGCATCATCTCTGTCCCCTGCTTAAGGCAAGCAGTAAACGATTGTGGGTCACCGCTAGCTGAGGGCTTGTGTTTCTGAGCACCAAAGGCTCGCTGCCAGGTTAGAAGAGCCAAGCTTAGATAGCCCCGCCACTCGTCTCCAACTGCGACACATTCGACATCCACGCATAGTCATAATCTGTCAGGACACCGGGATGTGTCGGTGGAAGCACACATTTTCACATGCGCCCGCTCTCTATGGAGCGACTTGAGGCCGTTCTTGCACCTTGTAAAAAAAATGACAAAACAGTTATGGCGCAAGCTTGGAACGAGCTTCCTCATCTAGACAATCCCTATTAAGCTACACCTTATCGGTGTTCTACCTGTCCTTCCTATAAGCACCTTGTTATCGAAAAAGCTGCATGTAGCCACAATGCAAATGGAGGCTGAGTAATACAACCTCTTTTGATGTACCAATGTACCTCCGGGGCAACCATGTTATGTGTGCCGCATAACTTATTGGCAGCGGAGTTTGCAGGAGGAGCTTTCATGGTGGAAGCAAGAGAGGAAAGAAAGAGAACAAAACACATATTAAATAATGTGTCACCAATTCTAAATACATGAAAGAGATATGTATGCAGAGAAGGCCATGTAACACAATTAAATTAAACATATTTGCATCATGGGCAGCACGGTGGCTCAGCAAGAAGTGCTGCTTCCTCACAGCATCTGAGCTGTATGGGTTTCGTCCAGGTGCTTTGGTTTCTTCCCTGAGTCCAAACATCCGCATTTCAGGTGAAATGGTCACTCTCGATGTCTTTAGTGTGTCTGTTGGCCATTGCTATGGACTGGCGGCCCATCTAGGGAGTGGTTCATAGTCTGGCACCCAGTGTTTCCGAAACAGGCTCCAGACCACTATGACCTTCACTAGAATAAAGTGGCTAATGACAACGAACGGATGGTTATGAGCACTATCTTATAGACCGGCATCCTGTGAACTGCCTTCTTAGGGCTTATTATATTTAAATTAGGTTGAAGGAGGATAGCGGTAGATCATTGGCATTGAGGAAATAACTGAGTTCCATCTGTGTCCATTATGAGTAACCACTTATCAAGACAGGGTGAGCAGAACCTGGAAGGCATCTCAACAAGCACAGGATATGAGCTGTGGTAGAATAATCCCTGTCCATTACAGCACATTCACATTGTTCAGGTGAACTACAAGCCACCCATCTTTCAAGTTATTTAAATGAAATCATGCCATTGTCACTACTTTGACAAAATTGAACGGAAAACTTACTGATGCTGTAACGGAAAGCTGTAAGCCGTTCTATTGACAGAGACAAGAAGACAAGTCACAGCTACCTAAAAATGTAAATATAGACTAATACCTCGACCAGCACCCAGGATATGTCAAACCAGTGCTAAACAGGATAATGGTAAACAAAATAATGTCAAACAATAATAAACTTTAACTCAAAAGTTTTCTCACTGGGATCACATAAATGGCTTTTTCCTATTTATCATCCTAATTGTGTTTTACACAATCATCAAAATATGTTGGGAGGCACTAAGAAGATTGAAATGACAGTAAAAATGCTGTAAAAAGACAATAAGGTAGAAGATATCTTCAATTGGTCGGTGTCCTTGGTGTGTGATTCATTATAATAAATGCAGTGAGTGTGTGTCCTCAGTGAGCTTCTCCTGTAACTTTTCCCAATACAAGCAAACATTGTCACCATCTAGTGAAACGCATGCCCGCACCACACACACACACACACACACACACACACACACACACACACACACACACAAAAAAAACTCTTAATGATCAAAGCCTTCTGTGCTACAACTGCAAAAGGAATAAGTTCAACGTAATGAAAGAAAAAGTACAAAATGAAAAATTATAATAAAATGTTCAACTATCAGAAAACTTTTGGGCCAAAGAAAAGTGGAGGAATGTGCTCTTGGTCACGTGCATAAGGGGAAACACACAAAGGCATACACCTGCAGTTTTGGGGTGGTGAGGGCAACCACTGGACACAAGGAGAAAGAGGTTTATGATGCCAAGCGCTATAAGCGTGAGCACTATAAAACAGCGCTAAACAAGTAGTGTAAAGCAGGGTATTACTGTTCATAATAATCGCTTCCAAATTCTGTACATTTAATTTTACGAAAGTTGTACAATTAGAGGTACCGGGTAATTCTTTAGCAACAAAAATTATTTGCCAAATTTAACCACAACCAGTGTCAGAGGCCTCTATTTTCGAAAAGAAGTTTTCATAGATTTTAAAGATAATTAATAAAGCTGGATGTGGACTGAAGTTGACAACCACTGGACATGGTTATGTGAAGTCAGTGATAATGAGGGCTCCCACTGCGGTGATGACGCGTTTCTTATTTTTAGCAGTTTTAAATAAGTTTTCGTTTTAATTAAATTTGAAGTTAATGCAAATATTATAAAAGTATTACACTGCGGTGTAATGGCATCATATCTATTGCATTAGTATTCCTCGCGCCTTATGACTCTAGAACAGGCTCATGGATTACAGCACTTCACAAGCAGTTTTTGACTGTACTGAACTGATACACAGTATATTATACAGATTATTCTGTCTTTGTCTAAGGATTTCACAGATCCAAACATGAAATTTTGAAAACAAACATGGAATATAATGGAAAAAGAAACATACGCGTTATTCAGCTTTTATTAACTGTGTCTTAATACCAAATTCGATTTTAGAGTTATGAACAGCGTTATGAACAAATTGAGTTATGAACAGACTTCTGCTCCCTGCCGTGTTAGCAATTTATGTCAGCGAGCTTTCTGAAAGGTGCTGTGGGAATTTTTCGGGAGACAGTGAGATACAATTTCCACAGAATTGCATCCCAAATGCATTACCGCAGGAGATGCAAGCTTCTCAACAAAGCCTCAACACCACTGACCCATCTGTAAGCTACAGTATATCCCTCCCTTCGATCAAGTAGATTTATGTCACGCCTTTGAAAAAAATAACTCTGTTATCTCCCTTATTAATGACCGTAGTGCCAACCACATCCAAAAGTGTTAAACCGGTAATCAGTTATGGCAAATTAGAAATCTACCACATCGGCAACCTGTCATTGGCAGAAGCAGATTGGAGACAATCAAACCGACATGGTAATATTCATTCATTTTCATTTAACTAAATCTTTAGGGGAAAGAAAATTGTGAGTAGAAACCAAAAGAAATATTTCATCAAGCAGTGTTACAAAACGTTATATGAGTACCCCATGGAAAAAATACCATGACGGGAGCCAGATGCTTTTAGGAAAATGTTTGAAGGATAAAATATGCCAACTGCATTTTTGACAAACCTCACAGGTACAGTAAGAGCAAAAAGAGCCACAACCAAAGTAAGATGCACAAATAAATACTGATGTTTGGAATGCAAGATTAGAGCAGGGAGGAGGACAGAGGCCGCTGTGGGTGTGGTTGATTTAAATCTAAATTAATCTTTAAAAGACATCTGAGAAAATAGCTCGTGAAATGCAGGGCCCAGAATACAGTTAGAGCCCAACACAAAACGCTCTCCACCCTTAGCCGGTTTGGCCTGCTGCAGTAAACTCTCATCCTGTCTCAACTCTGGCTGATGCTTCTGGCTCATCACCAGTGCTCTGCTAACACCTGGTCATCCTGGCAAAACAGCGCTCCTCAGCAACACCTGTGCTTGCCGCAATGCTGCCCAGAAGTCCCGCTCTGGCAGCAACTCGGCATTAATAACCCTCAGAGAGGATTGCGCATGCAAGTAAAACGGTATTACACCTTATTTTTTGTGCTATAAGAGTAGCGTAAGTGGAAGAGTAGACAAAAACTGTATTCTTAAAGCAAGAACACAAAGAATCTAACCTGGTTAGATGTGTTTGTAAGTGCTAAACTGAACGGAACTTTGGAAAATTTAGTTAATACCTGTACATTTAAAGAACTGTTTGGAATTTGTGATTTCTGCCAAAGTGGGTGTTACACTAAAGACTGACAGGCCCCTCAAAATTGTGCACAAGCTTTTTCTTCGATCTGATAAAATCAGCAAATAGTAATTGTGCAATAAAATGTAGAAGAATCTTTTGTGATTTGGTCTGTACCCTTCAGAGGTTTTGTTAACTTAATTTCACTTAGAGATTGAGTGAAACATGAAATTTGATTCTATAGATTGGCCCATCATTCCCTACCAGTACGTGCTTTACCAGTGTGGGGCTGCAGCAGCCTCAAGCATAGGGAGTAACACAAGTGCACCCTTTGGACAGCACCAAGGTCCAAAATTAGGAAATCATACACAGTCAACCTCTATGGGTCTTGGGAAGAAATCAGACAACCTGGGCGAAACCCATGGGGACACACAAAGAAGATGGAAAATGCATACAGGGTGAGCTGGATTCTAAGCCAGGTCCAAACCCAGACCCCAGGACCTATGAGGTGTCAGCATCTGCCACACCGTCACCCTCCTATATCAGTTTTTGTGCAAGTACATGCGCACCCCCCCCCCTTATTTACGTGTGTAATATATAATTTTGGACATTCTTGACTCTTTCACTCCCTTCTTTACCACTTCCTACAGCTTTGGGGCTACAATACATCAGATGCAGTAGATAAACAGAGATGAGACCAGAAGATTGTATATGAGAACCAAAAAGCACAATTTCAAACAAAGGTGCAGCGATAATAACTGTTGTTACGTTACGTTGTGCTTATTAATAATGGTGGTTATTAATAATGCTTACAACTGACACCCACCTCTGGACGTAGGAACATGCATGTTTATTAAACACAACTGCACAGCAGCTTCTCTTTAGGATCAACCTTCTTTGTATTCATTGACATTTATGTGTGCCTGTGTGTGTGTGTGTGCACGCAAATATACTGTACATAAAATATAAAATTAGCCGTGTAGCTCTACAATAAGTAATTTTCCTTATTGTGAAATGTGTGTGTGTGTGTGTGTGTGTGTGTGTGTGTGTGTGTGTGTGTGTGTGTGTCTGTACATGAAAAACAGTAAGTTGAATTATTTCTGGGGGCGGGGGTTACCTGTACTTGCATTTATTTGATACCAAGGGATAGGGCCAGGGTCAGAGCCGTAGTCACATACAGGATTTTAAACAACACAAATGTTGATCTGAAACAACACTCGCCCATCTGTTATCCACATCTGTTCTCCAGAGCACCAGTAGTGTTCAAAAACACATACCATAGCAAGGCTACCTCGAGGGTGCATCTATACTGGTACCCAAGACATCTCAGCAGCCAGTATGGAATGATGCATTAGGATGCTGAGGAGAGATCAAATTGCATATAGGATGGAAGTTTACTGACAGGGAGGTTGGAATAAAAGTGTGCTTGCGTGCATCTGTCCCCTAATAAAGTCAATCTTTCAGGCACATTTTCACACCAATGCTTTGTGCAAAAGATATAAGAGCACTATCCCAAGAGGGATTTCCCTTCAAGGAGTAAGGAGGAGATTAAAAAAATCTAACCTTTAGGCTATAGTGAAAGTCATGCAGCAACATATTACAAATGGCAGTCATCTGACTTAGTGTAGTGAAATGAATTCATCAGTATGGAAGCCAAAAGCTGCGAATTCCCCTTACTGCATTTGCAAGCTTGTTTACAGGATACATCTTATAGCCAACTGTTATTCCCAGAATTTGGAAACCCAGAGCTCCATAATTTGCAAAATGGTTAGAATCCATTGCATTTGAACAGTGCCCACCACTATGTGGGCTGTCCCTGTAGGTCAGTACCTCGGAGAGCTGCTGCAAAGGTGCGGCTTTGACACCAAATGTGATGCCAGTGCTGAGAAAAGCATCCCCTTTCCCAGCTGGCCTCAGACCTCCTGAAAAATGCAGTGAAAATGCATTCTACAAAGCCAGCTTGCGTCATCCTGCCAGCAAGTTTTTCCATAAAAAAGACACCAGTCTTGTAGGTAATACATAACCCAATAGCAGTACCAGCACAACACTTTTAATCGATCATCACAGTGTGTATAATAATTAGAAAGGAACTGTAAAGTTATTTTTATATTTCCAGGGGAACAGACTTGAGAAAATATTCAAAAGTAACTTTTGACATTTACTGTTTTTGGTATGTTGATAATGAGATTTCTAAAACCGTCCTTTTAAATGCATTTCACTTTACATCTTCTATGTTTAAGCTGAACTTTCTAACTACATTTTTAAACTTTTAAGAAGGGTAAAGCATTGAGGGCTCCTGTGCTTCAGTGAGGAAAGGATGCATCAAAGACGCAGTTTCTGCCGTTTGTTGGGAAACCATGTTCTAAAGCAAAGGCAGAAACATGGTTAAAAATTTGTTATGGGATCCCATCGCATTTCATTACAGTAACTCGAGTAAACAACTTCCTTTTGCCACAATCAATTTTGAATTCAGAGAACATACAGTTAAGCCAAATTTGCCACGACCACCACAATGACTTTGAACCTTTGCTTCCAAACGAAAGAGAATAACAATGTGAACGCATTTTAAAGCAGTGTGTGAAGCAGTCCTTTGTAATGGTTTGACACGTCACAACATTATTTATACCCCAGAGGAGAAAAGCACCATCGTAATGTCTTTTAAATAAATTTACAACATGTAATAATGACAATCTGTTGGAAGCTTGGTTCTTGTTAATACCGGACTACCGATGTAACCATATTATACTGCCATCTCATTTTTAAGGTCCTGAATGCAATTTTTTAATGCAGCAATATCTGTAATATTTCCAGTATTTCAAGAATTGAAGCATAAATAAGTTTCTTCCCAAAACAATAAAAATAATCTGGCAACATGTTAATCTTTTCCATTTACTAATCACAACTCCATTGCAATGCTGTGCAGTGTTATGAAAGTGTCCTACCTGGGTAACAGGTGGTAGCATGCATGACTGTAGAGGCCATGACCATTTAAGATTTAAAGTTAAATGTATATAAAACTTCCCACGTAATAGCTTTATAAATAGGCAAACATCACTTTGAATGCAAGCATGAGGTCTCGGTGTAATAAAAATTGTGATAAAAGCATTATCAGGTGATCAAAGTATATCCGGTCAAACTCTTTCATTCAGTCAAAATCCTTCTTCCTATACAATCATAAATCACAAAAATGGCAATAATGATAATAACCAACGATCATATAAAGCAGTGTTTACAGCACAGAGATGCTGGGAATTTTGCCACACATCTCAGCTGCTAATAAATACACAGTCCCGGTATGTTAGACCAGGGCGGCTCAGGGGGGTTCAATGTGGTCAAGCACAGAACCTGTTAGCTTTGAGCACGCCGACTCACAGTCAGTAAATATTACTGTCTTTCACCGTCTCTTTATTAGACAAAATACCCTAATAGCACCTGAATCCATGTGTCTTTTTTTGCAAAAACTCATTTAGTGCAGTCAGATGCCCAAAGGGATTGCATATCGTTGCTACCACATTAATGGTCACTGTGAACAACAGATATGACACCATTCCCTGGCAGCATGTGTGGTTGAAGACAAGTAGGATCGTAACAGTGATACACACAGACATGGCTGCCCTTTGATAGTGACTTAATGCTGGCCTTAATTCTGTCCCCTTTTATACATTTACTTACCCAGCGACATGGGTAAGTATTTACGTATATAACGTAACTGCTGCTTTCATGGAGGCTGAATTGCAGTAGAGGAAATGACACAGCAAAGAGCCATTGTGTGTCATCCTGCAGAAGTAGACCAAGCCGTGACTCCAGCCATGTAACCATCATTACAGTTCAGTATTTACTGCTGTGCTTTACATTCAAAGATGATACTGCAGGTCCTCCTTGGCCTTGGAAATTTTTTTTTTTTTTTTGGTTCCTACTGTGCTTATCATTAGTCCTTGGTCAATACAGCGACTGCTGTACTTTTTTTTTTTTAAACTGTTGCACTACAGATGAATTTGTGGCCACTTGAGTTTCGGAAGGAACACGGACTACGGTGTCAGCCGCCCGCTGCGAAGGGCGATTGCTGCACTTGCAGGGGTGAAGAGAAAGGATGCAAAGGATGCTTCTCCTATAAATGCATCTCACGAGCACCAACTGCAGCCACTGAGGCAAAATGGAGGACCAAGGGAAGACAACGACGTGGCACAGTAAGATGTGTGTTGCTGCAGAGGTCCTAAAGAATTCGGAAAAGTGCAAAAAAACAGAACATCCATACCTTAAGCGACATTTCAAACGCTACCAGAAAACAAAGCAGGGAATGTGGAAAAAAAAGAGTTCTGCTGAAGATAAACAGTGAGGGAATACAAAGAACAGGACACAAACTGTGGTGCTAGAAGAATGGAAAATTGAGCCTAAATTCGGCACCTTCATGTTTTCAGGGGGGAAAAAAAAAATCAATACTGTGTTTCAAATCCACTGGAGATCACTAGCAGAAGCGGCCCTTTCCTATGCTCTTTTCACTGCCTGCCTCAGAACCATGGCACCTGCATTTCTGTACTCTTGATAATTCAGCCATTGCACTTCCATTTTTAATTCTTGACATAAAAACATGAACATTGTTGCGCTGAAAGGTGAGTATTCAGAATACCAGCTTGTGACAACTAGTTTATGGGACAAGAGGACACGGTCGCAGGTATCTATATGGTCGAGCTCATAGGTTTGGGAAGTTCTTGAGGAAGAGTCTGTCAGGATGGATCTTTGTTTCTGTGCCGCTCACTCTGGTTCTGATATTCTGGAGAGGGGGCTTAAAAAGGGGCGCCATGGAAACGCAGTGTTGCTGGCTCTAACTAGACACACAATGTGCTGGTGTTTGTCCAGTAGGGGTATCCGCACCTGGGTGTGTGTAATGTTCAGTGTGTAGGCAGCCTGCATGTATATGTGTAATGGTTCTATAAAGAGCACTGCAAAATGTATGTGTAAGCACCGTGTGTGTTGTATGTGTGTGTGAAGGGCTGCATGCAACAATGTGAAGGGTTCTCAGCACGTGCAATACTGCAGTATACAGTATTTATTTAAAATTATTGCTGGTTCTTTTACCTACAGTCACTAAATTGGTGTTATTCCAACATAAAATTAATTTTCCCATAGTAACTTAATGTCGATACACTTTTAATTTTAATAAAGTGTTATGAATTTTTTTGCCCTATTATTAATTGACATTATTCTATCAAAGCAGTCAGTCTCTTTAAATTTTTATGTAACTAAATGACTACCTTCTGTTCGTAACATTCATCAAGTATTTGCAAGTTAATTCTCAGCCAAGGGCAGCAGGAAAGCTAGTAAAGATGTGGAAGCCAAATTTGCCTGCACTTGATCCCAAGTGGGACGCCAGTGCTGATTTGTAAGGAGCATCGCACTTTTGTTGTTGCTGTTCTACCTGCATGCAGGGAATTACTTTCGTGAATTCATCCATCTGAATAAATGTTATGCATGTAGGTTTGGGATATCTGCTAGCAAAATGAATAATGTAATGCTTGACACTGAATGTTTTAAATAATAGAACCTTTTAGAGAAACAAATGTATTGTTTTAATATATAATAAGAACTTATTTTAAAGCATCTCCCTTAAGACAATCAGAGCCCATTTCACAAGACTATCTCTTTCTTAGGAAAACTAACAATTACCTCAAAATTCCAAGTCATGTTTTGTATATATGCAGGAAGTGGGCACAATATACGAAACAGAACATAAAAATGTCCATTCTGAAGTACAATTACAGCTGGAAAGGCACTGATGCAAATGATTCATTAAGCTGAATTTCACTTGCCAACATGTCAGCTGTAAAAGTCAATGTGGGAAAATGTTCAATGCAGCAATACGGATCAGTGCCAAAAATTAGGACACCATATGCCAAAAGGGAAAAACTTTAAAAAAGAACAGTGGTCGCAAGTCAAAGCTCCTCAACTGGGATAGGCAGTCACTTAAAAGGACAGTCCCAGGAAAGCGAAAAACACCAGAAATTGAAAATTCACACAAAACTCAATCGACACTTCTGTGATTTAATGTCAGAACAGCAGCATTTAGCTGAGGTTAACATACTGAAGTTACACTGTATGGCCAAAAGAATGCGGACACCTGAGCATCACCTCCATACAGTACGTGTTTGTTGAACCTCCCATTCCAAACCCATGGGCATTAACATGGAGTTTTTCACCCCTTTGTTGTTAAACACAGCCTTTACTCTTTCCACCAGATTTTGCAGTACAGCTGCGGGAATTTGTGCCAATTCGGCCACAGGAGCATCGGTGCAGTTGGGCGAGAAAGCCTGGCTCACGGTCAGCTTTCCAGTTCATCCCAAAGGTGTTTGGTGAAGTTGAGGTCAGGGCTCTGTCCAGGCCACTCAAGTTCTTCCACAACAACCTGGGTAAACCATGTGCCTATAAAGCTTGCTTTCTGCTTGGGGGGGGGCACAGTAATGCCGTGGCCACAAAGCCATACACAGCTGTCTGGAATGTGTTTGCATGCTGTATGGGTGCAGCTGAAACAGCTCAACTCAGTTATTAGGAGGTGTGTCCACATACTTTTGGCCATAACATGTATTTACCATCCAGAGTGGTACCTCCCAATACAAATGTGCACCTCATAGGAACCACTGCATCTAATGAATGGGCAAAAAAGAAACAGTCAGTGGACGAATTAGGTTTGATTTTTTTTCTCTCTCACATACACATGCACACAGAGAGAGAAACATGCCATCCCGGATACAAAGGAAAGACTCCCGTGGCTACCAAAGATACATTTGTGTACTGGTCCGCTAACTCAGCCTTAGTGTGCCGGTTGAAGCCCGCACGCTTTCGTCTGCATCCCACTCCAGTTACTAAACCGTAATGAACATTAAAGAGGTTTAGCACAATGCACAAAAGCACTTACCAAACATAACTAAATAGCACTATGGGGCAAAGGATAAGGGGAAGGGTCCATCGTTCTGCTGCCACAATATTTATAATATTATATGTTAATGTGCTGTTTTAGTCCCCTTTAATAAATGTATTTTTTTTTAATTCTATCTTGTGTTAATTATGGTTTAGTGCATGACATGGGTTACTGTATATGTGCATGTGTTTGCTTGTCTCTAGAATGCCTTACTTTACATTTGGTGTCCTCTCAGCATCTGCGTGGATTTTGGGGCGACAGAACTATGGGTTTGTTCCAGTATTGCAGCTTCCAGCATATGTTGTGGTTTTATGCATTTCTCTAGATTAATAAATAAAAGGAAAAAAACAGAGCAGGTGTGAGATGTGACACAACCCAGGTTTTCCTGAGTCATTTGTTGTCAGAAATATATTTTTGTTGGTTTGTACTGAGGTTTTATCTTTTTCCAAAGCAAACCCTGGTGATCGGGAGGGGTTGTATTGCACCTGAGCTCTGGGCAGGGTCTCCATAAACAGCAAAGTAAGAAGTGTAATAATGTCTCTGAGTTCCCACAAACAATCATTTCTTTACACCCCCTTTCCAACTAGCACCAGAGGTGAAACCATTGTGCTACTGGTTCAAAGCCAGTAATCTGTTGTTCAGCTGTCCACTTGTGGTGAAGGCCAGTGCTCAGAAATACATAACCTGGAATTGTGAGCATAAAACCTGTACTACTGAGCAGAACGAAAAAGGAAACAGAGCTCAATGACTCATCTATTACGCCACCAAGGCTCTTCTTCTTGCATGTACAACCCACATCACACGATGGTCCTCTATCATAAACTTGCACTTTACTCTCACTGTTACATTGGATTCTTTCTAAGCTCACGTAACAGACTTATTCTGGCATTTTATTAGTTAAGTTGGCTAAGGAAAAAATTACCACTATGCATGTAGTAAACAGCAAACAACTATCAATAGTTATCAAATTATCAATAATCATTTACAGCTTACAAATGAGAAACAACAATACAAATATGAAGCCTTGTGCCTAACATAAATGCTATAAGTTTTAGCTAAATTATAAAAAGGTGCACGCAAGAGTTTGGGTATTAAAACGGTCTTGTAAGAGGTAACTGGTGAAAAGGTGTTTAATGCACTAGAAGGACACCGGGTGAGTTTACTTCCGGAAAAAAGATGGAGAAACTCTAGACGAATGCATGCGTAAACAAGAAGAAGTACACAAAATCTTATATGTTTAATGTTAAAACATAAGCATTATTCAATTATGAACTTGCTTTTTGCTTTTTCTAACTATGTAACTAATATAATTCCTCACCAAAGTCTCATTGTGCACATGGTAAGACTTTCAATGACAAACCAAGCAACTACATTCATTTGCTCACTTTCGTTAACCGTCTGTCCGTGTCAGGACTGTGGCACCAAGCAACTACAAAGAAAGTACAATGAAGTTGAAATAGTTTCTAATATTGCCTAGGGCTTACAGAGGGCTTAGGGGCGTTGCCGTAGCTTACAAATGTTAAAACTGAGCTTGGAAATCGAAAATATATCTGTTCTATCACAAAGGCTATAATTATTTGAGAAATACTATTATCACATTTCAGCAAACGAGATAACTATTGCACTGCATGCCATTGCACAAAAAGAAATTTGCCAAAGTTGTAGAACTGCAAGTTCTGCCGAAATTGAATAATTTGTTCCTGGCCCAGTTAAAGTGTGGCACTAGAGCAGAGATGGGGGATTGTTTATGACAGTCCTTCAGTAACAGCAGCTGGACAAATTCATACCGCTTCAGTGTATAATCATGCACCAGGCCTAAAGTATAACTTTCATTTTTGAATCTCAGCATTATGCTACATTTGTGCACGTTCTTAAAGCATTAATTGTGATTTCCTCATGTTTTAAAGATGAAGAATTATAGAAATAGGCCATATGATAATTTGAGAAATGTATTCAAAATTGCATTTTTGAGTATGAAAATACAACAGGCAGTAGAACAGTAAGTGCAGTTCTACTTGGGAATATTGGAGTTGTATAATAGAGGACCGCAGTAATATGATACTTTACTCATACTCAAAGCACTCAAAACTCTTTTTTTTATGGAAAGTACCTCACCTCTCATCACTGCCACCAATATGCGGCACCCACCAAGGTGACGTAAAAGCAGCACAGTTCAGCAAACATCACTTTACTGAGACACACTTGGTGCCTATAATGCATTTCTGCATCTTTTCCACTGTCATTCTTGGCATTTGGACACTTCAGACAGAATAGGCTAAATCAGCAATGCAGAGGACAAATAGAGGATGTTTCGGTCAAATCTGCTTTTTCTTTATTTTCACAGAAGAGTGTCTTCTTGACTGCCAAATGAATTCCCAGTGAGTGCTGAAAGCAGAAAGAAACATCCTAGCAATGCTGTTTTAGTCAAAGCTGAGGTCATTTTTCAGACATTTGTGCGGGCCATATAACTAAAGACAAAAGTAAATAGATATATTCAAGACGTCACCTACGATGTTTTTTATGAAGTGAAACAAGAATTTCGACTTTAAAAAACTACAAACTGCATGTATGCAAAGCCATAGAACAATACAGAATATTTTGAGCCTAGTGATGTGAAAAGAGTCTTATGAACAGCACTGTCAAATTATGGCAGAAAGTATTGTTGTGATCTCCTGTTACTGCCTACCGCTCTGGATGCTGTGGAAGGTAACAAGGGTGGGGAATTGATGTCTGCTGCGGCGGAGGGTCCCAAAGGCCCTTCAACCCGAGCCTTTGGATGAGCCGCAATAACACAGGGGAGACTCAGCCACGTCTGAGTGCCTGCTTCATTTATGCTTAAATTAGCCTCTTTTCACTCAAACACATATGATCACAAACTGGGTATCAGCAAACAAAAAAAAAGGGTCATCATTTAGCAGCAACACCTGCACACTATAGGCAAACCCAGCCTAGTCCAACCCTACTAAGCCTTCTCCAGGCCCATTCCTAATAGTCCAAGCCCAGTCCTGCTGCTCTGTCCCCTCTCTGCACATTCCAGATCTGATAAAACAATCTATCAACAGGCACTTCAAAAGCAACAGAAGAGGATCAGCACCACCCTGAAGAATCACAAAGGTCTCAGTGTAATGAAGTGTTAGCCAGTTAATTTGCACAGCCCCCGCTTAAGTGACTATTTAGTATCCTGTTGTGCATAAATGACCTAAAACAAATTACAAAATTGAATGGTCCTTTATAAACTCTGTTACATGACATTATGAACGAAAAGATAATGACTGAGTAATCTTGTTTGGTCCTGTGCACCTCTGGTGATGGAAAGCAGTACACCGAGCTGCCAAGCTTTGCTTTTCATTACTGCGGCTAAGCCAGCACTTTCTCTGGAGCGTTTAGGGTTTCTCAAGGGTACAACAGGAAGGGCCCTTTTGGGACTTGGCCAACCTTCCGATTACACACCTATACTCTGACACCCCGCAACCAGCTGCTTCTTGCATGGGTTCATAAGCTTTATTCCTTCAGCACATCGTACATATGAGTTACTTTTATTTTAGAATCCATACAAACACTCAGACTTGGAGGGACTTGCAGGGGCAAATGATGGGAACAGAGGACATGGCAAGGCAAAACACAGGTGCATAAGGTCAACAAGCTGGCACTTGGACCATTATGCTTCTTCTGTTCTTCCTACTATGTTATAAACAGTGCTTGAGGGTCCACATCAACAACAAGCTGGGTGGACCCACAATACAGATGTTGTGTTTCTTAGAAGGCTGAGGTCCTTTAACGTATGCAACAACATCCACCACGTGTTCTACCAGGCTGTAGTGGCCGGTATTGATCATTTATACTGTGGTCTTGGAGGGAAACATCACATCCAGTGAGGGGGGCAGACTCAGTAAACCCCTATGGAAACCAGGGTCTGTCATGAACCTAAACCCTGATTCAGTGGAGGCCATGGCAGAGACCAGGATGTGGAGGAAGCTACAGTTCCTCTAAATGAAGTGAACACCATGAGCTCATTTAACTACCCTCGATGCATTAAGAAGCACTTCTGGAGGTCCTTCTTACCAACAACTATCTGCCTCCATAATGTAACCCAAGGAGCATTAAACGAACATATTGTATTTATTATTGGTGACTTATTGCTTTAAGTTTTTACTGCTTTTGTTTTAGCATTAAATGTACAACCCCAAATGAGAAAAAGTTGGGACAATATGGGAAATGCAAATAAAAAAATGCAGTAATTCTTAAATATACTTTGACTTTTATTTAATTGCAGACAGTATGAACCCAAGATATTTTGTGCTTTGTCTGGTCAACTAACAAACATTTCATTGGTTAATATGCATCCATTCCTGCATTTCAGGCCTGCAACACATTCCGAAAAAAGTTGGGATGGTAAAGCATTTACCACTTTGTAATGTTGCCATTCCTTCTCACAACACTTAAAAGATGGTTTGACACTGAGGATGCCAAGTGATGAAGCATTTCAGGTGTCATTTTGTCCCGTTCTTCCTGCAAACACATCTTAAGGTGTGCAACAGTACAGGGTTGTCGTCGCATTTTTCATTTCAAAATTGTCCACACATTCTCTACTAGGGACAAGTCTGGACTGCAGGCAGACCAGTCCAGTACCCGCACCCTCTTCTTCTGTAGCCATGCCTTTGTAATGTGTGCAGAATGCGGTTTTGCATTGTCTTGTTGAAAAATGCATGGACGTCCCTGGAAAAGATGTGCCTCGAAGTAAGCATATGCTGCTCTAAAATCTCAATGTACTTTTCTGCATTAATTCTGACATCACAGCAATGTAAATTACCTTTGCCAAGGGCACTGACACAACCCCATACCATGACAAACCCTGGCTTTTGGACTTGTTGCTGATACTGATATCTGGATGGTCCTTTTCATCTTTGATCCAGAACACACGGTGTCCATTTCTTCCGAAAAAGATCTGGAATACTGATTCGTCTGACCCCAATACACGTTTCCACCATGCGATGGTTCATCCCAGATGCCTCTGAGCCCAGAGAAGTCAACGCCACTTCTGGACATGGTTAACATAAGGCTTCTTTTTTGCAAAGTACACGTTTTAAGTGGCATTTGTGAACGTAACTCCGCATTGTAGTGCTTGACAACGGTTTGTCAAAGTAATCCCTTGCCCATGTGGTTGTATCAGCTATTGATGAATGACGGTTCTTGATGCGGTGCCGCCTGAGGGATCAGAGATCACGGGTATTCAGCTTAGGCTTGCACCCTTGCCCTTTACACACTGAAATTCCTCCAGATTCCTTGAATTGTTTTAACGATATTAGACACTTTACAGGGACAAATGTGCAAATCCCTTCCGATCTTTCTTTGAGGAACACTGTTTTTAAACATTTCAATAACTTTTCTCACGCATTTGTTAACAAACTGGAGATCCTCCGCCCATCTTTGTGCCTCAAAGACTCAGACTTTCATGGAGCTGCTTTTGTATCATCATTACAATCACCTGTCGATATCACCTGTTTGAAATCACATAATTATTTAATTTTTTTTACCTCATTACTAGCGCTAAATTGCCCCCGGCCCAACTTTTTTGGAACGTGTTGCAGGCCTGAAATGCAGGAATGGATGTATTAAATTAAATGTTAGTTGACCAGACAAAACATGAAATATCTTGGGTTCATACTCTTCATGTAATAATCACTGCATTTTTTTACTTGCATTTTCCATACTGTCCCAACTTTTTCTCATTTGGGGTTATATTATTTTGAGTGCTATATGTGTTCAGCTGTTGTATGCTCAATTTCCCTACAGGGATCAACAACGTCCGGTCCTGCCCCATCTTGTCCTTAACAGACAGCTACTATAAGCAATAAAGTACCCTTTGCATTTATACAAAATATCACTTGTTTTACTGGTTTTGAATGTGAAAACCACTGAACATGTTGAACAGTGCCTGAGTTTTAGAATACAATTTTGGTAAACATAGACGTGCTAAAAACTTTCTCCTTGCGCATGTGGCATGCGCATGTACAAAGAACAAGACCAGCGTTACACCCAGCCTGGGATGTAAAGAAATTCATCTTTTTAAAATGAGCATCTGCTTAACAGATTCAGGCCTTGCTGTTCTGATCTAAGTTTCCATACAATAAACTGTCAGTAACTTTACAGTAGACAAGTGCTAAGAACTTCTAATAATGCACTTCAGAACATTGATTTTGATGCAAGTATAAAAGTCTAATATCACTTTCTTTATGCCTTGAACAAGATGGACCTCCACAAGGCTGGGGGTTAACAGCCAACTCCAGTGCCTTTTGTCTGATGTGCTTCTTTCTTGTGGAAGTGTGAACAACATGTAAGTGCATTCATATCGCTCTCACACGGCCTTGGAGCTGTTCAGTTCATGCAAGAGCCCCATTCATCGTCTTATTTGCGACGTTTTGGCAACTAAGTGCTTCCCAGTTTCAATATCTTCCGAGTGGCATCTGCAGCATTTTTAGCCACAGACCGCACGTGTCAGTTATTGCCGCACTTCAGTGCCCAAACGCTATGTGCAACACAGATGTGCTCATTCATCATGAATGCAGCTCTTTTGGTTTCCATCCTAACAGGGTCTTTACCAGAAGCTACCCAGGGCCAAAGTCGTCCTTAGTGGCCGATCTAAATCAGACACACCACAAAATCGACACAGATGAGGTCATAAAGCCAAGTAAGAAAGACAGCCACTACAACATGTCAAGAACCACGATGCACTTTAAGCCAGATATGAAGTAATAGAATAAGTGCCAAGTGCGACCTTCTGCTACAAACTGAAGTATAAATCACAGTACTGGCAATGTATTTACATAACAAATAAATGTAGTCAATCTTTGCAATTTTTGACTGTTGGGGGAACGGTGTTAAACATATACAATTTTCCAAATTAACTGACATTTAAATTTTGATCAACAATACAGATATACTTTACAGTATAAATAGACAGTATATATAGTAGATATGTACCATATATAGATACAGTATAGATATACTGTACTTTCTAGTTTTAATGTTCCCATTATATGTCATTTAAAGCCAATAGTACAGTAACATGAAGATGTCATTTCCAGCCAGCAGGAAACGCGAGGATGTTATTCTCAATTACCGTATTTTCTGCACCATAAGGCGCACCGGATTATAAGGCGCAGTCTCAATTACGGGGTCTATTTCTGTACTTAACCCATACATAAGGCGCACCGGATTATAAGGCGCATGCTAAAAAAAAGGTAACGGAAGCAAAACAGTGAGTTTAGTTGAACTTTATTTTACTATTTAACAATACACACATTATTTTTTTATCTTTGTAATCCGCTGGCAGTTGCTGCGCCACGGTAGTCCTTGCGCGGATGGAGAGATGACACCTTTTCATAAAACGAAAGCACCAAGACGGACCTCCTTGAAAGTTTTCGATCTTCATGTCTTGTGCTATCGTTCTTGCCTTCAGTCGAATGGTGACTGTAGAGACGCTTCTCCCGGCTGTTGTTTTGCAGCATACCGGTAGTATACCTACCGGAGACGTGGCGGAGGTAAGCGTACGTATCACGTTCTGTTCTCTGATTGGTTTATCGCTGCCAACGTACGTACTTTACGTATTACGTCCTGTTCTCTGATTGGTTTATCGCTGCCAACGTACGTACTTTACGTATTACGTCCTGTTCTCTGATTGGTTTATCACTGCCAGTGTACGTATTACATCCCTGTGTCAGCGGGAAATGGTCCGACAGTCAGTCAAGCGGAGTGCTTATCAAAGTCGCACAACAATATTTTGACAGATTTTGGAACTCAGTGCACACATAAGGCGCACCGGATTATAAGGCGCACGGCCGATTTTTGAGAAAATTTAAGGCTCTTAGGTGCGCCTTATAGTGCGGAAAATACGGTAAGCCAATAGGAAAAGCAAGGACATTTTTACTCTCCTCAGATCTCAATGCTCTGTACCACACTTCATAGTCAAGGATGGATAGAAACAATTTCACAGTACAGCAAAATAAGGTACAATATTTTTTCCATAAGAAATAATCGGAAATTCGGTTTTGATACGTGAACCCAAACCCTCAGTATATGAACAGATTTCATGAACAAATTATATATATAACAACCAGTCTAATCTTTCAAAAATAAAAGAAACCAATAATAAATGATCATCTCATCAGACAGTAAAGTACACAAATATGATAGGGAGCAAAGGTCAATTCATAAGTCAGTGTGTGTTTTGCAAACACTACGCTGTTAATGTAAAAACAGCATCGTGCAAATATGCCGGAAACATAATAGGTGTATCAGGTATTATGTGGAATTGTTTACAGCGGCAACCTGTATAATGGCACAAAAAAATTCATATTTTTGTTACCTACATTAGACAGTTACTATTACATTACAGTAAATGTTCACTTTATGAACACTCTACCCCTGAATGGTTATAATATACACCCAAATTGCTGCAACCTATTTCTTAATCAGCTGCTTTTACATAATGTCGTATTTTTCTACGTATTTTATTTCTCAACTTTTGTTGCTTTTTGACTGTTTTATTACAGCTTCTATTTTCACTCTTTTTTTTATTATTTTTATTATCTTACTATTTCTCTTTGACGTTAAGCTCACAGTTGAAGTATTGGTCCTCGACCAATTATCCCACAACTGGTCACGCATTTTATGAAGTAGATATAAGTAATTCCTTGGGCAATGAGAAAATTTAGCTTTAAGGACAGCCTTTAATCACAAGGGCAGAGGGTATTTGTTGCTCCTCAGCTACACTCTATCCCCCTCCTTGCATGTGTAGTTGACTTTATAATCACTTACTCATTAAGGATTGCATTTTTGTGTTTAACCAACCCCATCCAGAACCCAGAACCCCCCGACTTTTCATAATGACAGGCGCCCGTATGCTGTCGATTCCTCTTCACCACATACACTGCTGAAAGGAACAGTAGCATCACAGTGGCTGGTTGTAGCACAGAATGACCAAGCACACAGAAGCAACTCTCTGCCTCGGTAAAACGTTTCAAAAGAGCTAAACTCCCTTTATTTCAAATCTTCCTAATCTGGTTGTCTCTAATAAAATTTGACCAGTAACCTAAACTACTATATTATGCCACTGAAATCTGAGCTTGACGCTGTAAAATCCAAAAAAAAAAAACTGAGACCATCTCACGTTTCCACTCCTGAAAAATAGAGAGTATAATGAAACTGCTAAAGCGTCAACTGCTCCCTGGGGACAGGGAACCGCCAGTAATTCCAGCCTTCATTAATCTTTTAAGCCACATACCTGTCCAGCAAGAGGGAGAATTATGAGTAAAGTGCAATACTGCAATCTGGAATAGTGTGAGTCGCAGCAATACTGAGAAGCCCAAACCAGGTGGACCAAACTCCCTCCGCCTCTGCCTCCGCCCTTCCACACCCCACCAACTATGTGAAAATGCAGATTTTATTTGCTATATACGCATGGGATCTTGTTGCAAGAGCTTAGGCAGCACACAGTAGAGTATTCAGAACCCAGGAATACGACCACCTTGTTCTATACCAGGGGTCGGAAACCCGCGGCTCTAGAGTCACATGTGGCTCTTTCATCCCTCTGCTGTGGCTCCCTATAGCTTTGGAAAAAATAATGTGAATAAATAATCGCTATTTTATTTTAGAATTTTTTTTTCCAATGGAATACTTCTTATTTTGGAGATCGAGGTGATCGAGGTAACATTAAAATAAATAAAAATAAAATAAAGTCTTTTAATATTTTGTCGATCAAAATATGCGTCACACATCCTATACGCGTCACCGGTCGCCACCTGCCAGGTAACTAATTTTGAATTTTATGTTTGCGCTTTTTAAAGTGAATATGCTGCAGCGATATGTTTTATTAATTTTAAAGCTTTTTATTTTATTTATTTTCCACAAATAAGGGAAAGACTCCAACAGGTTCGCATTATGTATTTTATCTGAAAGTAACCCAATACGTAGTAGTGTTTTTTTTTCTAGTGTTCATAAGAATTTGGTGTTTTCCTTTGTTACAAACAGTAATAAAATGTCAATCGTTTTCTTTTTGTAGTTCTATGATTTCATAAATGGAACAAACTATAGTTCTTTTATACATAGCATAACTGTATATAAAACCTAATATGCTGTGTTATCTCCATTTTAGGGGTCAAATAGGTTTAGTGGCTCCACGTGAATTTTATTTGCTGGGAAAGAGGCCAAAATGGCTCTTTTGATGTTGAAGGTTGCAAACCCCTGTTCTATACCAATACACTAAATCACCACGGCACTGAGGAAATCGATTTGTCACAGCACTGTTTCCATCCGTATCTTTACTACAGTACACGCCCACCCTTTTGACTACCCACCCATCAAAGCAAGGACAGAAATGAAGAACAAAAATACCTGCTTGGCCTCAAGTCCAGCTGGCTGCAGGCATGACTGGCAGTGCAGCTGTTATAGCTGTAAACCTGTGAAGGAAACAACCATCTTTATTGATTTACTGTGTTCTACTGTGTGAACGTGTTCCCTGGGATTTTGAATCATTCCCCTCCACTGTCTCAGCCGTCCCCATGCTATCATCTTGAAAACCATCCCGCAGTGGTGCTGAATCCCAAATAAAGAAACAAACAAACAAACAAAAAACTACTACACTTTGACCACTTCTTCTCATTTCACCTGTTTTCACCTCGGCTCAAACTGACTCCCACAGAGGACCCTGGCAAAAAAGTGCCACACCCCTGCTTGCGTTGCTGGTTATTGTGCTGTTCCCTGACACACGGTTTACATAGGAGAGCAAATAACAGATTGGGGGAGATTCACTAAGCTGGAGCAACAAACAAATCATAGGCTTCCAGCGTACACGATCGAGGGCCGTGCGGGCCAGAAAGGCAGACAAACCAGACAGAAGAAATCCCTCCCCTCTTAAGCAGAACAATGTTTGTTACATTTCACCAGCATAGAATAACACCCGGATGATGCCAAAAAACAATCCCCAGCGAAGAAGGAAAAAGGGGCTTCGGTCTTTATCTCAGCTAAACAACTCCAGACAAAGTGATCCTCTTTACCAGCTGAGTCCTTGGAGCCCTGGAACAGCCCAGTTTCATGGAGAGGGGTAAAACAGAGTGCGCAAAGTGTACAGATGCAAAGGAAAAAAATAATAATAAAACAAAATTGGTTGTTTATAGCTCAGAGGAATTATCTGATTTTGTCTTTAAAGGCGTCTGGGTATTATTTTGTTGCATGGGAAGCCATCCTTTCAATTCGTATGAGAGAGAATGTAGTCTTTTAGAAGACACGTCTAATGCAAACAGACACATCCTATAAACACAAAACTCAAGTGGTGGGAAATGAGAGCGGGGCGCGAGTTCAGCAGGCACTCTGCCGGTGTAAAAAAAAATAGCAGCAATCACCATGTCAAAGGTTCAAGTGCTTTGCAAAGGGAACGACAGCAGGAATAGGCTTTTCCTTTCTTCAGGACTAGAAATAGGACCAAATAAAATAAATAAACGACAGGGAGAGGAGGAAAACGCTACAGTTATCTTGTCTTGCCAGGGTATCGGGTGAGATATGTAAGGCATCTAGGCAGTTGCTCGGCCCGCACGTCTGCACCCCCCTTGGGTTTGTGATCACGGCAGTCCACGTACTGCAATTATACCCTCATCGATCAGTGGAAACCTTCAGTATTCATAAAACACCAAAAAGCTTGTCTTCTAGAAGCTATATAGGGGTGGGAGAGAGCCATAACTGTGAATGTGATTTCTGTGCACTTGGGGTGAGGACCGAGGCAGGGGGAGGTATTTTAACCCCAGCGGATGGAACCATAATGAGCTGAAATGCTTTACCGTTCTTCTCCATTTATTCTGCTTTTCTGCAGTTTCCTCCAGCAGCAGTGGAGTTTGCCCATGCCAAGTCATGGACAACCCTCTGCACTTGAAAAAGGTTGAAACAGCAGATTGCGCAGCCGCTCGTAGTTGTGCAATTACTAGAGAACAAAAAAAAAAAAATCCATCAGTCATTTTTCCAAGGTGGCAGCAGCAGGCAATGCGCACTGTCTCTCCAACCAGCTCACAGCTGCACCACATATGGGTTTTGACAAAGTGATACTGAGGCTTTTGCAAAGGAAATGCAGATTGCTGTACATACCGTCTACTGGCTTGAGGACTCTAGGACCAGAAGAATCCACAGTGCTTTCCCCCCCAATCTTTCTTCACCAAAATAGCTGGATTCCCGCAGACACTACACACTAAAGGAAGCTGTGTGACAATAGGGACACGGGTAACGGACTTGATTCAACTTTACAGCTGCAGTCTGCTAGCTCCGTGTTTCCAGCTTATGTAGTAAGCTGACAACATCTAGGGAGCACCAAATGAAATGTTCACATCACTTCACCAGCATGAGAGGCGTCCTTCAATCTGACAGACAGTCATATCTGCCAAAGGTGCCTGAATAGAAACACATGCAAAGGATTATCATACACAACCCAAGAAAGAACACTTAAATTTAGCACTTAAATACAATACCCACTGAAACATTTGACAACCACAGTTCACGGCCTGCCGCTTGACCCACCTCTAATTTCAATTTTGTTTTTAAAGAAATTTGAGAAATTGGAATACGTGATTGTAGACCTCCCCAAAAGATGACATTAAATGAGACAAACAGTAGGAGTTTGAAGTAAAGCGAAAATGACGCCTCATCCCAAAATCGTCCACAAAAGGTGAACTGCACCTCCACGTAACAGCACAGGCCCTGAGAAAATCTCAACTCTTCATACTGAGGGCTACATGAAACAGGAGTGCTTAACCCACTGGTCTTATGGCCTAAAAGATGCAAAATGTCAGCAAGCCCCTATTATCTATAGAAACAATCATCGCGCCTAACTTGTATAAAACAGTTCAAGAGCATCTTTCAAGGAACACAACCACAAATGACTGGTCTCAAACTGTTTCCTAGCCTATTTCACCTTTACCGCAATTCTATTTGTGGCCTTGGTAAGTGATTCAAGTAGAATAAATATAAAATTTTCAGCTTTGCAGATCTCCTCAAAGATTTGCTAAATGCAGCTTTGTCCCAGTTATCACTGGACTAAATGCCCTTTGCTCTACCTTGTGTTCCACTTTATAAAAATATGGTCTGTTAACACAAGCAAGAGATAAAAAAGTGGAAAAAAGCAAAGAGAACAAATGCAGTGCTGACACCAGCGAGAAAAACTGTGTGCAAACATTTGTGCAAACATTGCATCACAGCCACATATACCAGCCCAGGTCAGTGTTTCCATCCATATAATTAACTAAATTTAGCGAAAGCAAGCGACAGTACATAACTGTTGTATTTAAAACGATTCCCTTGTCTTTCCACCATCTGACTTTTTTCTACCAAATACAAGGCAAAGCCTTGGCATAAATGAGATACAACTGACAAGTTAAATTCCAAGCATGCAAATGAATATTTGCATTAAAATCTCATTTTCTACATATGCTCAGCATCAATGGGGCAAGCTGTTTACAGCATATTACATCACATCCTATTCTTAATTCTGAAAGCCACAATAAAAGCTAGCTAGAGAACTCTGTTTTATCGTATGAACCAGATGATATCCGTGACCCACTTGTGTGGGAAATGTTCACGTGATTAACAATCATCACAATTCATTATTAACAAAAGCGGGACCTCCCCTTCTCTTGTTTATGCAGCATCTGTGCTAGCTGACATAAATTATACATTTTTTTTTTTTAAAGAACAGATCTCCAGTAAATGTTTGACGGGAGAATCTTCAGTTACTGTCATAAATAAGTTATTCTGCCCAAAATTTCTGTCCATGTGACGCGTGCCCCTACGTCTGATGCAACGGTTCAGCCACAGTCACTGCATTAATGGCAGCTGGTGGAGCAACCAGAAGCAAGTCCACATACCGGGCCCATTAATCCGTCCCTCAGCAGAACCACCTTTGCTCTGTTCTCGTGGGGTTTCGGGTCAAAAAAGGCCAATGAGGGAGCCCAGGTTTGAGCTGCACTCTAAAATCTTGCCTCTGATCAAGAAGATTTCCTTAATCAAGTAAGTCGCCGGGGAAGCCCTACAAAGGATTTAAAAAAGTGACATTAGCAAAAAAGACAAAATAAGTAAGTTAAAACATAAGTGAATACAGTATATATATAATTAACATGATGACTGAGCATATAGTAAAGAGACGGAAAAGTTCTGTATGAAAATACAGTCATTTCTGTACACTGGCATCTTTGAACATCCAGACGCGCGTGTATATAGGGCCACATATCTTCATAGCTGTAACTGAAAATATTGAGTCTTGCCTGTACCCCAAACGTCCCTGCCATGCTCTTCTAAAATGAGAGTTTAAATAGGTATTTATTTATGACTTTAATATTTCAAATATGGTGGCACATCATCCGTTCACAGCGCAGTTCCGCGTTAGAAGCTAGAAGAGAAATGGATCCGGTCTGTTCTTGATGTTGCTGACTGGCAATTTGCAAACAGATAACTCTTTGTCTACAGTTCAATACATTGGTAATTATCCCTGGGGGGATTTTGTGGGGGTGGGGAGACCCAGGGATCTCTGAGAGGCATTCCCTGTATTACAGATATTGCTTGCCTTCTTTGTATTCTTGACTGAATTTCCTGTATCTGTGGAATAAAAGCAGGGCTACAGGTAAAGAAGAAGTGTGACAAGCGATCTCATTATTTCTCAAGCCTGCCATTTCCATTTCTTCTCACAGAAATGCAGTACGCTGTACCGTTTAAGAAGTTTACAGCATCTTCCCACAGTATTTACAGCTCCTGTGGTGCTAGAACCCAAAAAATTTATGATAAACTAGCACTGCACTTTGCCAGTAAGAAATATTGCCAGACAAACAATAAATCAGTTTCTAATCTTATTTGGAACTTAAATCCTGATTTAATAATGTCACACGTTTCCACATGTATTAAAATACATTTTTTTGTACTTTATTTAATCTGTAAATAACCTTTGAACAATACAGGGAAATGCCAAAAAAGAGCTTAGATTTATTTATAGACTCAGTAAGGTGCCATCATGGGGAAAAGGCAGACAGTTCAAGCTGGGATGGGAAGTTAATAAATAAATTGATTTTTTCACTTTAATCTTGAATCCATAGCAAGAGTTTTGCAATCAGAAGGGTGTTCTGGTACTCAGGAGAAGCTCAGTACAATATTTTATGTTCAAATTTCTAATTGTAGGCCTCTGTATTAACATAACTCACTACCTTGAGCTATAAACCACTGCACTATGAATCAACGCCCAACCATGAATCCAAAAAAAAAAAAAAAAAAACACAGTCCAATAAAAAGTTGTATCTTTGACAAGGCAGTGTCTGACCTGTTGAAGCTCAAGCTAGTGATCTACACCATAGATACTGTAACTTAACTACATTCACTGCATGGTGTACTTAAGCCATTGTGGCCGATAGAATGTGCAATACGCAGACGTGCGGGCAAGCAAATGCCAAGTTATCCGGAACTCCAGGCAAAGAGCGTTTGCTGTGAATTTAAGCGACGTGTAGAGCGAGGTGCGGCCCGTCACCAGCAGCGCGCTTTGTGGATGCTGGCAATTGGTGCACGGTGGGCATTCGCACATCAGCAGGAAGGAAAAGTGGCAGATTTGCTTTGCTGTATCTGGGTGTGATATTTCCAGGTCTATTGCTGTTACTCAAGGAAGAATTGCCCCACATGCTAAAGCCAGTGCACAGAAAACTAAAACAAGCGCGGGTTGAAGGCTGCATACTGGTTAGAGCCACCAACACTCCAGGAAGCACGTCAAAGCACCTGGGTTTTAATCCTTTCCCCTGTCGCAGCAGCTAATGTTGGAAGCTGCTTTGAAGGAACACCAGTGTCGTCCGCTTCTTCTGTGTCATTTATTATGCGCAGTCATACTAAGGCCGCCCGCTTTTCCGATCCCACAGCCTCCATTTGCTGCGAGGCTGAGAGGGAGTATGAGCAGCGGTGCAGCCTGGTGCTGTTAAAACAAACACCCTGCGGCCTGTACATTCATCTACTCCGCAACAACTATTCAAGCGGCCTATCCGCCACTGTGAGAGACAAACACAAGAAAACCTACTACAAGTAGAGAACTAATTAACTGTAAAAATGAAGATGCTAACTGTGCCTCAATTACCGTGATGTATTTTTCATGGTAACTAGGCATTAATAACCTTCTCCAAATTACAGAAGTGGAAGCAAATAATTGTGTGACTTGACTGTGATGATATCTAATACCCAACCGGGTCCTGCAAGTTGCTCTTGTAACCGTTGCGGAAATATGAAACCATTTGCGGCAGCCTTTTCTTCTTCACGGATCCACCATCTGCAAACTGTGCTGGTTGCCCTTTAAAATGCTCCAAACTTTAATGAACTGGCACTGGGGGAAATAAGACAAATTTACAGAAAAAATAATGACAGATTGCAATCACAATCTCACTCTGAATGGCAAATGCTGCTGAGCTTGGCTTTCTGATTTTTCTTCAGCTTATACAGGCCCCACTCTAGATGCGGTGCAAGGTAACAAGGCCAGGGAATTGATGGCTACAACAGTGGAGGGTCCCAAAGGCGCGTGAACGAGAGCCCCAGGCTGAGCTATGATCACACACGGGGGGGACCCAGTCATGTTTGACTTGAGCACTGCAGAGCCCCCATTTACTCAGACCCGCGTGATGACAGGCTAAAGGCCCAGGTGTCTTTAAACTGGACCTGACGAAGACCAGCACCTGCACACAAGAGACCCGCTCATCACAACTCAGCCCTGACAAGTGCTTTTCCCTTCACAAGAGGTGAACAAGTGCAGCACTCAAGGATCTCTCAGGCCTATAATAAACTGTTCAGCAGTTAAAAGCTATATTGGTGAGTCGATTTCCGGGTGCTGTCAGCACTGGTGGTCGTGAGGTGTGATTTAAATGGGGAGACGGTAGCTTCAGCCCTACCATCTACAGGTCTCCAGAGGGTGAGCCTCTAAGATTGTCTCAGCTGTGATGCAGACAAACCCATGTGACAGTCTGCAATTACTCATCCCTGTTAACTGCCATCCCAGTCAGCTCCCTGTATTACCGAAAAGCTCATCTATATGCAGAACGCATTAGCATTAAAACACGTTTATTTGACTGGGCTTTAAAATTTACTAGCAAATAAATTCTTTTGCCCATTTAACCATTATTCTTCTGGTGAATTGAGATGAAGTTAAAATTTCAGTCAAGGATTACATGTAACACATTATCATCATGCCTTAGTAAAATCTATTAAAACAGTTAGCTAATAACTACCTAAATTATAATTAATAATTTAACCCACAAGTTACAGGGCAGTAGCCTATGAAATAATAGCCCCTGGAAGAGACACCAGTCTATCACAGGGTTGCCACACCCTTTCAGGAATTTAGACTGACCATTTAATGTGAAACACGCATCTTTTGACTGTGGAAGGAAATCAGAGCATGTGGGAGAAATCTACAGACACAAGGAGAACATGCAAACTTCAAGAAAACTGAACTGGACTTGAAACCACACCCAACCAGTCCAGATGTTGTGAGGCAAGAGCATTACTTGCTTAACCACCATACCACCCCACAATTATTTAATAACTTTTGATTAATTTAAACACAAATCCTATTTATAACCATTTCACAAGGTTTACAGTCTGATGGGTAACTGGAGAACAGCTATCTTCAAGATAGTCCATCATGCAGTTCAGTTACACAGGGAAAGTAAACATTGACTTACACAGTACAGGCATGGCACAGTACAAAATAATTATTTAAGCTCTCTTTGCCTTTTGTTTCAATTCAGTAAAAGACGCTTTGTTGTTCCTGCACACATTGTCCTCAAATAAAAGAAGCACTGAACTGTCCTTGCTTTGCCATGCATGAATGATGAATACGAAAAGCAACTGATCTTTTAATATAAACTCAGCTTGAAGAATAAAGGCACATTATTCCATACCTCAGCACAGTACAAAAACGGGATCAAAAATACCTCATGAAAGGGTTGCCATGGCCTTGACAAAAGCATCATGTATTAATAACCCTTAATTAAACTCCAAACTCATCTGCTGTCCTTTTATAAATGAGCCATTTGCCAGTTTGTGACTGAACACAAAGATGTCTTCTTATTTACCACAAAGCATTCAAAGCCACAACACATTCTTCAATCATGAGATAAATATCTGTTTTACTTCCTATCAAGGTAAAGAAGTAAAGTTATTAAGAAATCTACGACTTGATAAATGCTTTAGTTATAGGACCCCAAGCTTACACAATACACCAGCCAGTGTTTGAAACCTCCCTTCACTCAATGCACTTAAATCAAGTTTTAAGGACCCACACTTGTTTCTGTGCTCATACTCATTTTGAGTAAAGCTGCTGTCGCTTCTGTCCATGCTGCTGCCTGTCCAACTGACCATCTGTTTGTGTTTGAAGAATGTTTGCAACACTCTCACATATACATATTTATGTGTATCCCTCTAACTCCTCCAAAGTGCTCACTTCCCTGGTTCTACAATTGCAGTCCTTCATTGGTAGATTTATTGTCCTTTAAAAATAGAAGATCAAATGGTGATCAGATACAGATGACCAGACAGTAATCTGGCCATTCTGGAAACTGAATGCTATACACTTTAATTTTTTCTATGATTGTATACAGTTAGAACGCCCACTAAGGGACGGTAGACAGTTGCCTTGAGGCCTCTACACAAGCCTTTGGAGTTTTGTTTCCTCTCCTCTCTCACCTTCTGGCCTTTTCTCCCACGGCTTATCTTTTTATTATGCATCATGACTATTACTAGAGAACCAAACTGTTGCATGCTCTTCAGGGTTATTGGCACTTGTATTATTCTCTGTTGTACTATACTAAAGTAAACTTAATTGAGCTGAATACCTATGTGAAACTGAAATCCCCCTTGCACCTTGAGAAAGGTGTACATTTCATTTAGCAAAGGTTTTGAAGAGCATGACTGCAGTATCCCTCCTCCCCATTCACTAAAAACAATTGTAAAAATTACTTTATAAATACCAAAGAAGGTTTAGTGATTTTTTTGAGACCTCTGACAGTCCTTTACTGTGTAAGTTAAAACACAAGCAGTCAGAAACTGGGGGGGGGGGTGACCAGCGGTCTGGGATTGAAGGCTGATGCTGCGGAATGGCACACTTTGCACTTCTCCAATCCCCTCCCATGTCAGTGGCAAAACTGCAGCTGTACTGGCCCCCTGGTACAGCTCTCCTACTAGCAGGTTAAATTTGTTCAGAAGCCACCCGCCTTCCACATATCCCTCCCCAGCTCGGCCAACAACACGCCACTACATCATGCCGTCATCATGAGCCAATCACGCGGCAGCATTTGGTGTGTCTCATAGACATGGACCCCAGCGGACAACGAGTTTGGCAGCATACAACTGACATGCATACACACATGCACACAACCTCAGATATACAGACTCATACTGAATGCCAAATCTTCCCACGTCAGAAGCTCACAAAAAAAATCTCTGTATAAACCAAAGAAAAAATTATTTTAATAAAATTGATAAGTGAGAATTCTAATAAAACATAGTACATATTTACAGCACATGGTATCCACTCTGCCTATGTACACCATCCACAGCAGAATCCACATGCTTTCTGTCTTTTCTATGCAGACTTGCTTTTGAGTGAAAAGCCTCTGGATCTTCATCAGGACTCACATTAAGACCTCTCTTCCATTGCAAACCTCAGATTAAACATTCCTCCCAAAGCTTTGAAAGCCTACAGAGGCCCTGCAGTTACCAACCCAGCATCTTGGACATATTGCACCGGCTCCTCAGACCGGGAGTATAATTACATATCCCACTTTTAACTCTGAGTCCCTGCTATTAAAGAATATTTCCATTACCCAGATAAGCCCTCTATCTGCTAATCCAGCATACTAAACATACAACTAATTTACAAGCGCAGCAATACAACATTTCACTTGGCTGATATGTCTCTGCACTATTTTTTTTGCATTTGAAATTTACTGCAAATAGATGCCTGTGCTGTATCCCAGTTTTCATCTGCATTTGAGATTTTGCAAAATCTTTTTTTTTTTTTTTACATTTCCAAAGTACAAATTAAAATACTGCGAGAAAAACTATAACTACACGCAGAATGAAACTACTTCACAAATCTATAGACGAGGATTTAAAAATTTGAAATACTTACCAAAATCACTTAATACCAAATTATGTCATGATATCCCCACATCAGCCACTACATCGATGTGAGGCTGTGCAAACCATAATCTTCATACTCGTGATATCGAGGTAACTTTCATAATGCTAAGCAGAAGCCAACCCATGCAATGCACTCACCTTTAACCATTGTACAAAATGTCAGGCTCAAAAATTAACATTCAAACGCCAGCTGCAAAGCAAAGCATCAGCAATAAATGGTGATATATTTGTTGAGAGTGGAAAAACCAGTGAGGATGGGACTACAGGAAAGGTGCCTAGATGAAGGAATCTGCAAAAATGACAGTAACCTTGACAATGCTGTAGGCTCCTCACTCACCTCCAGACAGAATACATGTCATTGCATAAACCTAAGCCACCATCCTTGACCTGGAACAAAATTCTGGCTTGGCTGCGAAGCAAGGTCATGTCTGACGGTGCATCAATGCCATGTGAGAAACGTTCGCAGCCTGGCCTGCGCAAGGCTACATGGACCAGCGCTGCTCTGCTCCCCACCCAGTGTCATCAAATGTTATCAGCAACCTACCACCCCTGTCAGACCAGGTATAGGTCGCTGCCTTTCAGACAGGTGAAAACTCAACTTGGTGATAGTAGTCAAGAATCAAATCAGAATATGAATGAATGGAATATGAATATGAAAATGTTTAAGTAGCAGGGAGAGTCAGGGCTGACTAAATGGCCATCAGGCATGGGGGGGTGTCTCCAGGCTGCCAGAGAGCTGGGAGCAGCGAGCAGCTGCAGAGACAGTGGAGATAGTTGGTCTCAAAGACACCACAGCCAGCGCCACTCAGTCATAATCAGGTTTCTCTAAAGGCTCCTATTCACCACTTTGTAAGCTCATGAATGTGCTGATTTTCCTTTCCTGAACTCATCATCACTCATCCTTTCTCCTCCCGCAGGTGTTCATTAGACAGACATTGGAATTTATTTCACTCTGGATAAACATCATTAAACATAATCTCACCTTTTAATTGACCTTGCTTTGACAGTATAGTTATGTTGCCTGAGAAAAGTGCACTTTGGTTTAATTATACAACCAACCAGAAAAACGATCCCTAAAATCTGCCTTGTTTTTTCCTAAACCGTAATCTTAAAATTTCACGTTTATGAATTTCTTTTTCTAGGAGGCTGTTCAATTACAGAAACTTCTTCTGTCCATACATTAAAAATCTTACTTTCTTATTCAAACGTATTATACTCTTCACAGCATTCTGCCCTCATTTTCAGCACCTTCTCTTCCCAGCTACTGACTCATCGATACTTCTGCTCATCTGTGCAGAACACCTCCACCTTTTCATCAGTGCTCATCACCACCTTCAAGCACCTATAGTGCCCTCCTCCTCCCTCTCTTTCTCTAGCAACAACATTTTCCACAGCAACTAGATGTTGTCCAGGTGATAGGTGTGTGTCGCCCAAAGGGAAGCAGCAGCCTCCACTCCCTTAATCTCTCTTTGCCCTCCCAACCAGACTACTCCATTTCCCTCTCAACCCAGTGTGTGCTCCTCTCTCAGTTCTCCAGAGTTCTCCAGCTTTCCTCATATCTCTGTATGTTTCTGCACTGGATCAGCCACTTTCTCTGTGTGTACTTCCACTCCGCAGTGCCTTCATACATAAGGGTTTCAGTCACCCTGCTCCACACACCTGCGTACTTTCTCCTGCTAGCCATTACAAGGAATTTGAAGGCATCGGCAACTTGGCTGTTATCCTTGGAAAAAATAACCCTTGCTTCCCTCTAGCAACACAGGCATAGCGTCCACTTTCCTGGATACATAAAGGAAGTCTACAAAGCGGACTGTCAGAGCACATCCATCAACGCCTCTTCTGGCCCCTGCTCCGCTATCCGGTCCCGCTCGGGGATGTGTCGGACAGTTGCTCCTAGACGCTTCAACAAAAAGCAACACACACTCTTCTCCTACACTTCTACAGCCCCCCCCCGAAACACACACATAAAAATACATTAAAAAATCCCTACATTTCCTTACCTTTTATCCATGCCTCACCACATATCTACAAAGGCTGTGATGGATGGCATTATGCGCACAAAGTGTTGGCACTTGCATCAGCACCAGACCGTGTGGAGGACTCCAGCTCCATCACACGTATGCACACACATGCACACATATGCACACACACACACACGCAGATCAGCATCTCCCTTCCATACCACTTTGCTGCTAAGGTCCCCCTCACATCAGCATGAGTGCTGTATGAAAAAGCATGAGCATCAATTCAAACTCCACCAAAACACATTAACCCCACCAATTCCCCACTCCCCCCCCAGCATCACCCCAACACATATCATAGAAGAAGTGACAGCCAGCAGTTGGAAAACACGCAAATTAAAAATACCTGCTACTAAAGTATGCATGGAGATAGAGTTGACATGCCTTGGGATGGTGCATTTCCCATTCTGCAACACGAAGCACTTGTGTTGTGCGTAATATTTTTTCCTCCTCCTCCTGCTCTCTCCTGTCTCTTTCCTTTCACACTGTGCTTGTCTCTCCTCTGACTGCTGCTGCTCCTATTTGCCCCTCTCCTCCTTCCGTCCTCCTTCCTTATTTCCTCCTCTCTACTGCCAGCCTGGATCCTCCTTTGCTATGGCTCCGGTCCAGCTGCACTGACACCGTGCACACACTTGTGCGTGTGTAGGTCTTCAGCATCTGTGCTTCCGCGTGAGTGTGTGCAAGAGAGCTGCTCAGCACAGCTAAGAATGAAAAAAAAATTAGCTCATGTTAGATTAATGCATTCTGCCCCCCTCCTCTTCTCCATCTCCTCTCTTAAAGGGACAGAAAATCTCTGCATTGCTACAAGCCAGACTGACATTGTTCAGGCAGTGACATATTACGGTAACCAAGGGAATTCCACAGGGCTTGCACCCTTGAAACTCACAGACAGGAGATGGGGTCAAATAAAATATCTGAACAAGTACAATGATGCACACACTGTATAGCCTGACTGGTCCATACAATCTTGATTCTATGGGACCTGAACATCAGTAAGCCAAAGGATTCCTTTTAGAGGGGATAACCGAGGCACTGTGCTTAATCACGGAATCTTTCCACAGTGGAAAGAGTGTAAATTAGCTGACACGCAGATTGTGGCAATGGAGGCAGGAGATGCAGTCAGTTTGCAACGGGTAAAATGAATAATGAAAATACATATCAGATTAAATATGACACAGATCTAGCCTACCTAGATTTCAGCACCATTTGTGTGACGACATATCCATCGGTCTTTCATTTAGCCAGGGCTCCTTTGATCTACAGCCTTACCACATTAGCTCACCCCCTGTTATCTCACCAGCCTCGCATCTCACAACATGCTGTGGCGGAACTAATGTCTCACCATGTTATTTCTCCTGTAAATCTGTCAAAACTTGCATCTCACCTCCACCACGTGCAGGATATATCATTACCCATTAATTCGTATTTGTAATCCTCCCCCATTATGCCGCCACTAACAGCTTAATATTATCTACTTGTCAGACAGCCGTCGCTGACTGCTTAACCCTGCCCTGTGTACTTGATATGATGTGGACCGCTGACAGGTCAGCTAACCTCCATTCTTCCTTAGCACTGCACCTTTGACATCAGGTTAATGGTGTGACGTAGGCTAATGTCTTCCGGCACACCCACCTCCACCTACTACAACTCTGTTAAATGCAATTGCAGAGAAAAAAATCGCAGTAGTAGTATATGCTTTAGTCAGACTGGTATATGCTGTTATATATAAAATGAAGAAATGGTATTAATAATCAAATCAGATTCAAACAAAAACACGTTCGAAGTGCATATAAATCGAAGGATGGCTGCACGTGTGCACACGCGTATGAGTGTTTATTTATATATACGCCGATGCTCAATTTAAGGACAGTGCTCGTAAGTATGTATTTTTTAAGGAGTTGCTAAAAACCTAAAATATGTTGCACTATTTTCAATCATATGACATTTTGGACAAAGGTAAGACATTACTGTAAACTGTTTTAAAATACTGTAGGTATTTTTAAAGTCATTTTTACAACTCTGTTGCATATATTTCATGTGTTGTTTCAACAAAATTTCTACCAAAACTAACTAAAAATTTCTATTTTCCAAACATTTAAAACAATACCAGTCATAACACCTTGTAGGATGGCATTCCACAGTTAGTGATGGCATTTTTGGTGCCTACAGACTGTCCTTAACTTACAACATGTTCGACATACAACGGACTTGCATTTACGACACTGAAAAATAAAAAATAAATAATTGCAGTAATAATCTAAAAAATGAAATGGACAAAAAGTGTTGAAAAAAATGAATTTTGTAACAATTTCTGCAGGTACTGGTAAGCAATTAAACGCAATGATAGCACCTGCTGACAGTTATACAAAAAATATACAGCACTACAACACGACTAAGTGTTTATAACTTATACTGTAGATGAAAAATGTAAAGACTGTGTGCTACACACCCGCCCTGCCCACACACAGTCAGTAACCATGTTCATGTGTCTCACACAGTGTTAGTTGTTCTCACAAACAGTAAACATCTTCCCACAACCACCGACATGTCCCTCATAGGACCACATCCACCTCTCTGCTTACTGTGCTGTCACAAGGTAGCAAACACCAAGTAATTAAACAATGTTATAAACATACTGTACTTTTTTAAAACCGTGGTAAAGAATAGTGTACTGAATTGTTTAGTAACATGTGGATAATATAGCATACTGGGGGCAGAGATAAAACAAAATATAAACAAATATTTGAAAAGAAGTTACCGTGTGGTGGACTGCACGCTTAGAAATAATCACTCTGTTACAAGTATGATCCGACTTACAACCAATGCAACATACAAACTGGCCATCAGTCCCGAATTCAGTCGTAAATCGAGGACAGTCTGGTAGATTTAGGTATGTTAATTTAGTTCACACTTTTCTCCAAACTGACTAAAAATGTTAAACAGTAATTTACCAATTTAAAAAAGATTAATTTTTACTACAGCAATTTAGATTAAGGAGCTTGCTCAAAAGTACTACCGAAAGAGGCGGGATTCAAACATCGGTTCTTTGAGTCCAAAGGTGACCCCACTGTTAACTTAAGGATGAATGTACAGGTATGGGCCACATAACGACATGCCGGTCAACGATGGACCGCATGTACGACGGTGGTCCCATAACATTATATGTACGCATGTACCGTATGCACGTTATGGGACCACCGTCGTATAGGCGGTCCGTCATTGACCAACAGGTCATCATGTGGCTCATACCTGTACACAATACTTGATAATGATGATAAACAACTATATCACTGGTTTATGTATTTACTATACTGCACTTTTTTATCATTACTTTAGCATGTACTCTTTCTATTTCTAAAAAAAGTTTACTGTAAAACTATGTCGTGTTACGCCAGCAGCAGCATCATACATCGTACATGCGGCGCAAGGACGTTGCATGATGTTCATGCAACAACGAACTCGGCCAACGATGCATTTCTCAGACCGCATCCCCATCATTTAGTAACGCATACCTGTATAGGAATGAACTGTACTGTAAAATTATGACAAAGTTGTGAGCATGGGAAGGTCTTACTCATCCATGACCTGAGGAGAACTGGAAAGGTTAAAGCATGAGAAAACCAGTCCAAATCCAAGGGAACATCTGCAATGGACATTTTTTCCCCTCAGTGAGGTCAGATCCAATGAGGTCTGAAGACCAATACAGAGAGAGTGCAGGCACTGAGTCTAATGGTCCGTGAGAAAAAGGGAACAGCACAGTACTGGAAGACAGAAGAAAGAGATTGGGCCCAGGAGCTCATAACAGCCTCCTTTATAAATCTTGCATGTGCCCCATGCCTCTCGGAACATCAGGCTCCCAACCACCTGGCCTGACACACAAAAGAAACACAACCTGCCGTTTCGCCGCTTCAAAAGGTCCCCCTCAATGACAAGCACTGCCGCTCCCAAGCATCGTTGCAGTGCACAGAATGCAGCGCAGATCCTTCTGCCCCCCCCCCAACCCTCCCATAACAATACACAATAACTCTCTGCCCTTGTATCTGGTTACAGTTTCAGATTGGCCTTACTGATATCTCAAATTGTGTGCAGTGGAATGAGAAGGATTAAGCAGCAAAACAGTAATGCTGATGGAATGACCTTCTGAACAGGCAGAAGGCTAAAGCGTGTTAATGGAGGACCCCCTGGTGAATGGGGAGAAGGAGAGAGCGGTCATTCTTTCAGGCAGCCCATCCACAGCTAAACACTCAGCCGTCAGTATTCAGCTAAATCTCTCCATAAGGACTCAACCCTCGGGCTGAAGATGCAACAGAAACTCCGGCGAAAGCCGGATGAAATTCTTCTTCAAAGCCCCAACTTAAGTAACGTTGCGTAAAAGCAGGTTATGACATGACCGCTGTGGCCTCTTAGTTATAAACCAAATTTTGACAATAACAATGACACAGATTGGTGTTTATAACATCAGGGTCAAATTTTAAAAAGAATTTTAGAAGTCTGCTGATAGAGAACTTGTAGGGGTTAGGGTCAATGCTGTGCAACATCGTGAAGAGAAGAATATAGCTTATGAAAAGTAAACATATTTATTTCTTGTACATTCTGCCAAGCCCCCTCCGTGATGTCAACATTTTAAAGGTGCACGGTCGCATCCATTTAGAAGTTTGACCAAATTTCTGTTAAATGATTTGGAAAATAAATGGCAAAGGACTGCGGGCATGCAGCATTTATTTATTATTTATATAATCTCGGGCAATGGCTTTTGGGGATGGCGCAGACGGCAACACTGGTGGCCAAACAACAACAACAAGCTCTTGCTATGCTCATGAGGATCAATTTGACATATAAAAAACATTATTGTGAAATAATTTAGCGCTTTTCCCCAAGGCTCCTTCGGTCTGTTCAACCTCACTGTACTAGGATGTCTTTGGAGGGCCTTAAAACATTCAGGCCTCACTACCGCAATGAGGCCAGTAAACAGTTATGGACCTTATTTTGGAGGTGGGTCCAATGCCACACTTTTTCAAAACTTCTCTTATGCCTGTCAGCGTGGTTATACGTTGATATAAAGACGGTATGAACTTGAAAGGATGTAAAATTAAACAAAACCCGACCCTGACCCTGAGCAAAGCATCTTACTCGCATGCAGACATGGCTGAAGGGATTTTGCAAGGAATTTCCCGGTGGCGCTTTCTACACTTGCAGCTCTGTTGTGTTTGCCGGCAATTTGAAGCGATTCAAATTTGACTCATTTTCACCTCATACTTCACTAAAAGCACCTTTCTTCGCGTTTACTTCGTAAAATGATAAAATACTAAGCATGCACATCTGGGCTAGACTGCACTGGCTATGATGAAAGTAATATTTCATTTTCTGACGTAAGGAACACGACAAAATTCCCCGCGCGTTTTACCGTCCATCTCAGAATGCTTTACAGTGGGTTACCCTGCACTTATTTTGTTAAATATCCGTTATATAAACTTTAATAACTGTGTGATATTTTATGCAATAACCGTGTGAGGCGTTCGACGTGTCTACTTACCTCCTCCCTGAGGCTACTGCCGGTCACCGAATGAAGTCGGAGCTGAAAGTGAGTTTAATGCCACACAAAACTCAAGACACGCACTTTCGTTTAAAAAACATTTTACACCATTGTGTGCACTTTTCAACGCGACATAATTTTTTTTAATTTATGAATCGTGTCCCAGTTGTTTTGTCTTTCTTTTTTTTATATATTTAGGCCGGTAATTCAATCTTGCGACGAGGGTCATGAATTAATGAAAACCCGACTTGGAGGGTTTTTTGTTACCAAAAACATACACGCTGTTTCGTCTGAGCACAATAGGAATAGAAAGGTAAAGTAGCCTCGTGGAACCCTATTATTATTTTGTTTTTATTATTATGCGTATTAATAATAAAAGTGTTATTCCTTTGAAAACGTGTCCATATTATTTATGTTTATGCAATAAGCTGTATGTCGCGTATCTTCATCCTTTTGTGCCCTCATTTGCATTTTACTACGTCACTGACGCGTCATTACGCTGAAATTTGAATAAATGTACCGCCTTCTAGTTACGTCCCTTTGCTTATCATTATTTATTCTCCGACTTCCCCAAAATGTCTCCCTGCCAGGAATGAAAAGGTGTAGTTTTATTTGTTTGGACCCTAATTTTGTCTCCGGTGCCTCCTCCCTGTATTAAAGAAAGTGTGTTTGAAGCACTGACGTTTGGAACTTTTTGGCCATCCCTTTAAGGAATAATAAGGGCAACAAGGGCAACCACACCTGAACTCATCCTTTCCTCCAAAGTCCATCCCACAGCAGACGCCTACATGAAAAAGAAACACCTTGGTGAAGAACAACCACCTCCAGTTTCTGTAGTAATTGCTACGGTAAATAATGTATTAGCGATAACAGTGAATTTCTGTTTTTTTCCATTAATGCTTCACGCATCTGAAACCCCTGTTGTCCCACCCATTATTAAAGCATTTAATAATAACTATTATTCTAATGGTCGAATCAATAATGCGTTGGTACGGTTCGAATCGTGTTTGAAATCCGGTGGCCGGCGCGTTGTTCTCTACCAAATTATTTATGGCCTGTACCGCCACTCTGATCAGACGATTAGCGAGTATGCCAACTTTACTTTTAAAGAAAAACAGCTTTCCCACAGCAACCTGGACCAATTCTCAACACTCTGGTTTTTAACATTTGCTCTTTGCCGAGGCTCAGTTCGTTCGGGAGGCCATCGAATTAATTGTGACGTGTAAATAGTTCTTAAATAGAGCATCTCTTTTTTTTCTGACCTGTGTCACAGCCCTCATCTTAATGTTTTGTAACAAATGAACTGGAGACCACATTAATTGTGCCGGGCTATCACATTCTCTTCTGCACCGGATGCAAACCGTGCTGAGAGCACGGAAAGGTCCGGTGCCATTCGGACACAAGTGCAGTGATTTGTTAGCCTGTCTCCAGTCTTTGGGCAAACTGCTTAAGAGTAATTAAGCTGAGGCACAGCCCAGATCAGCCTGGCATTGCCCACAGTGGACCTTTCCCAAGCCAGTGGCTGGCAGTGGAAATCTAATCTTTTCCTCCACAGAAAGTAGGGAATGTAGGTCACAGCGAGGCCCGGGGTGACTTTTCCTTACATGGAAGATGTCCCTCACATGGTGTAGTCTTCCGTTGTAAAGCTACAGCCCGTCCTGGTATCGCCTCTTTGCAGTTTTTGCTCCCGGGTCATCAAGGGAAACTAAATGCTTTAAATCAGCGATGGCATTTCGGTGGTTATGAGCGCTTCTATGTGCTAGAAAAACCAAAGCCATATATCTCCAGCACATGCATAACATCACTGAAAAGCTGCATCAGCATTATGGATATGTTTATTAGCTGGCCAGCTGCATTGAGTTCTGAGGGTCTAAGGCTAAATGATGTGTATAGGACAAATCACCATGGAGCATTTGGGTCCTGACCCAAGGGACCTCAAGGCTGATCTAGTATTAGCATTAGCCCATCTCATCTATGTGTTCCTCTGCCTGAGTTCATGCTTAGTAGCATGGAAACCCTCCCATCAAGCAGGAGCACCACCTCCTCGCTCACCAGCAGCTACAGCACTGGGACCTCTTTTAAACAAAAGCAGTAAATGTCAACTGTGCGGCACTGAAAACAATTGCAATGAGGTGGGAGGCCAAGTGAGCTGATCATCGTCCCTTCAGTGTGCAAAAAAGAGCACGTAAACATGAGGGACCACAAGGGTTCTAACAAACGCAGAGGAAAAAAGGGAAAAAAATAAGATATCACTTGATTTGATGTAATTTATTCATTTACCAGATCTACATTATTATTATAATTATTAATATCAGGCATTTAGTTGATATTTTCATTCACACACACACACACACACACACACACACACACACAGTGGACATTTAACACAGGTACAAGGACAACAGTTTCTTTCTCAGTGTCACCAAGACTGAAGATGAGTTTTTGACTTTTGAAGGAGTCAAACCATTCACACTCCTCTGTGCACTGATGGTTTATCCATGGAGCTGGTGTTCTTCTGAATGCAAAACACTGAAGAGTTCTTCTAGACATACAATATTACTTGCCTGGTGTAGAAAACACAACAGCATATCCACTTTGTAAGAAGAGTGAAAAGAGTTGGCTTTCACTCTTATCTTCACCAGCTTGTACAGATGTGCCACAGAGAGCATCCTGACCTCTTCCATCTCAGTTTGGTATGGGAACTGCACTGGCTCTGACTGGGGATCTCTGCAGGGGGGTAGTGAAGACTGCCCAGTCCATCACCATGATGCCACTACGCACCATCCAGACCATCTACAACAAGCAGTGTGTCAGGGAAACTCAATTCACGATCACAACTCTCTCACGCATTCATTGTCTGTTTTCACCACTGCTATTTGGAAGACACTGGGCCAACATCACCAAGTGCGGGAACAATGTTTTCCCTAATTTTATTTGCAACATATACAAGAACTTGAAAAAGTATTCAACCCCCAAAACTATTTTCACATTTTATTGTCTTGGGTTCTAAATGTACAATATATTAAAAAAAGAACTTTTACAGCTGATCTAGAAAAGCATATACATCATGCAAAACCTGAAGAAACAAATCAAAAACCTTTTAGCAGTTTATTAAAAAGTATAAATTAAAACTGAGATTTTTAAAGTATTTGTCCCTTTTGTAAGTATAAGGATTGCATTGTATTACCTTACCAGCTCGTCCAGTTTGTTGATAGACTTCAACTAGTAGGAGAATGGGGAGGAACAGGAATCATGGGTAGGAGTAGGAATAGCATGTATTACCTGTTCTTAGATAATTTATGAGGACAAACCCCACCACCACAGTGAGGTCCAACAGTATGGTAGATATTTTCCATAAAGCAAATCAAGATGAGGACAGAAGGGCATTCAAAATAAGTCAAGGATATGTGTAGATGTGTAGATGTGGTGAAGGGTATAAGAGCATCTGGCCAGTTTGGGGAAGCTCCTTTCCTGCTCTAACATGACTGTGCCCCCCAGTTGCTGGAGTTGCTGGAGGGATAATATATGTCCTTCCCAAAGTGTAGCAGCAGAAAAGACTTTGCCAACTACAGTTTCCAGAAGTAAACATTCACACACTGAACATTTGCTGAGATGGCCATATTCACAAACATCTAAAGCCACATTAACTAGCGTGGAGCTTCTTGAGATCCAGGGTGTGAACACTGCAGATCTCCCTCTTCTCGCCCACTCAATGACTTCACAGTTTGGAAGAACTAAAGGCTGCAGAAACCACAAACCCAGGCAAGCAAGACAAATTAAGAGTGATCTGGTTGTCAAAGTGGAGACAGGGTGCCGGCAACTGCTCAAGTTTTAATAAATGGCAAGAAGGGGGGAAAAAAGGAAAGAAACATCAGCAATATGTCAAATCTATTTTTCTTCTACCTGCCCAAAACTCATCACTCCTGCAACTCACAGTTTTCTTCAACTGTTACAGCACAGGCATCCTATTTATTATACAAATATTATGTCCCCCAAGCGATTATTAAGCTCCTGCTTAGCAACCTGTCAACATTTTATTTTTCTGCATAAAATCCAAAAAACAATATCTTAAGAAAGGCCAAGCTCACTTTTCATAAACATATCTGTACAAACTTCCTCTGAGCCTGAAACGGCTAGAATGACCTGTCCCTGTAGCCACTCACTGCCGCAGCAAATTATATTTTAAAAAAAACTGTAAAATTTTGCTAGTTTTTATTTGCTTAGTTTCTGATCCAGCTGCTGTTTCACAGGAACAGCAGAACAACCTCATTCAGGCAGAGAAATCAATATACAGGCATTTATGCACGATATGACTTTTCACTGTGAATTCCTACCATGTCTTGAAGTCACTGAAGGTCAGCATATTGCTGCAGGACCGCTGTGTATATCTCTAAGTGTCTTAATGAACTCTTGCAGCTTTCATCCTTTTATACATCTTCTTAGATGGGAGGCTACAGATGCTCTAATAAGGTCTCTACAATTGGACATTCCTGCTCATGGATCCACTAAAATTACCAAAGAAGTGCCTTTTGTTCACAACTACTGGCATTTCCCACTATGCATCTCTCCTTTCGATCTCTCCACATTCTAGATTCTTCTAGTATTCTCAACCCAGGGTCAGATTTTGAACCCTAGGTGAAATAACCCAATTTAGCACCAAGTTTGAAAAGTTTCACCTTGGGTTGCAACTTCCACCCCGGAGCAAAAACTGAATTGTGAAAATGAATCGTTTTCCATCAAGTTCAGTTTTCTCACACTCAACAGACCAAAAGATTTGCCTCTGAAAACCGAAACAAAAATTTCACTTTCTTCTTGGCCCCAGGTAGTTACAACTTGCACGACCTTTGGAATAAAAACATTTGATGCTTTCAAAAGGCAAAAAATGTAAAGGCGCTAAAAATTGCTTTCCTGGAGAATCACATTCAAACGTATCTCATAGCTTTTAAGCCAAAAAGTCAAGCGCTGCCCACTTGTCACCCTGTTATGAGGGTAACTGTGCTGCTGTTATTCTGTACATTACAGCAATGTTAATTTTGTGTTCTCTTCTGAAGGTCACAAACATCTGCAACTCTTCACCCAAGACACTGCTGTGTGAAAAGGGTGTTGTGCCAGGGTTCAGTCCAGCTCTGAAACATTTAAACTCTGGCAACTCATGTTGAAAAGTGTTTCTGTGAAAGTGGCTTATGCTGTGCTGTCATCCAGTTCACCCCAAGACAGCCAAGTGACACACAAATCTGGATATTTACATTTGTATTCTGTGAACAGAAGCAGGTGCTCATGTACAGGACCATCTCCAAAGAGCTTGATGTTCCTGTGACTACTGTTGCAAGTATTACCAAGAAGTATAAGGCCCGTGGGACCATACCAAACATCCCTGAACGTGACAGCAGGAGCAAAATTGACTTAAAGTTGAAGAGAAAAATAGTTTGAATGCTGGAGAAAGAACCAAAGAAAACATCAAAACAGATTCAAGCTTACCTTTGGGCTCAAGGTCCAACAGTTTCAATTTGAACCATCCCTTGCTGTCCAAATGAAAAGGGGCTCCATGGCACAGGAAGACTTCACTTCTAAGAAAGAAACACAAAAGTGTCCGACTGTAATTTACCAAAATGCATGTTGATAAGTCACAGTCCTTTCGTGAGAAGGTCCTTTAGATAGATGAAACAAAATTAGAACTTTTGGGTAAATCACACCATCTTTATGTTCAAAGAAAACAAAACAAAGCTTTCAAAGAAAAGAACAACATCCCTTTTGTGAAATGTGGAGGAGGTTTAGTGATGTTTTGGGGTTGCTTTGCTGGTACTGGCACTGGGTGTGTGATTCTGTGCAGTGAGGTGTTCAAATCTGTACAGAACACAATGAAATCAGAAGACTATCAAGGTATTTTGGAGCAAAATGTACAGCCCAGTGTCAGAGAACCTGTGTCTCAGTTAGAGGGTCTTGGGTCCTCCAGCAAGACAATGACCAGAAACAGACCTCAGAAAGGATCCAAGTATGGATGAGAATAAAACACTAGACCATTCTGAAGTGGCTTGAGTCCTGATCTGAATCCCATAAGACAACTGTGGAAAGAGCTGAAATTCACAGTTGGGAGATGAAACCATCAAACCTGAGAGAACTGGATCAATTTTCTTGAGAAGAGGGGGCCAAACTACAACTGGAGAAGTGCATAAATCTCATTCAGAGCTACAGAAAGCACTTGACTGCAGTTATTGTCTTTGAAGGCTATGCAATGCAGCATTAAGTTAAAGGTCCCACTATTTTTGTCCATGCTATTTTCATTTATTCATTATTTAAAATGCATTGTCATAAATCAAAACTAAAGTTTGTTCTATGAAATGTGAAACAAAGGATGGTAGACACCAAATATTTTTGTCAGTTTCAACCTCTCAAGAGAAAAATGTGGGGTTTTTTTTTTTTTTTTAAAAAGTAGAAGGGTACCAATACTTTTGGCCACATCTGTATGTACTTGCCATTCCTTCTTGTTCTCTCCAAGTTTCTGGGCTTCCTCATCCTCCAAACTGTAAGGCACCAACCTGTCAGAGGAGAAAAAAAAAAAACTTCAAAGAACTGAGCATTAATGATGTATTATATAGAGTACGTTTCTAAAAATCCTACAAATAGTCCCTTTTTACAAGGGCTGTTTCACTATTATTGACACTTTCACTGCAAAGGAGGTGCAGACAGAAGGTTTACAGAAAAGCTACATGAACTTCAGATTAAATCTGAAAGTTGGTCTGTTCAGCAGGAGTGACAGAGGCGCTTTGGGGCTCGGTTTTCATTCTATCCTTGTGATCTGTCTTTCTGTGTGGGTGTCACAACTCACAGCAACCCACCAAAACATGTTCTGGGTTCAGTGTGAAGACATCACAGAGGAGCCTGACAAGAACCCTCCGCCACCTGCCCATCATTCCGTGGAGGCACCAGGTCGTCATTAAGACACTTCTACCTAAATATTGGACACAGACTAAACATCTGGTTACGTTCTCTCTAGACAGAAATGGATCGCCTTATCTTTCTCATCCATTCTCTTCTCTTTTCGTCTCGCTTTACCTGGCCCATCTCTATAAATAAGTAAAGGACTGTTTCCAAGGCAACATCTCCAAGGAGAGTTGGTAACCTGAAATTTAGCTTCCAGCTGAAGTTTGGAAGGGTTTCCGAGGCGGCGGGTCTCTGTAAAGGCTTCTGGATTTTGTGGAGACAGTAAGGAGGACAGGTGGTGTGACTGAAATGGAAATGGAGCTCCTCCTGCATCTGCATAGCTTGGTAGAGACATACTGCATGATCTTTAGCTGTCAAGGGTAATTTTTACCGTACAAGTGCATAAATAAGAATGCAACAGCTTCAGAAAAGCCTCAACGACAATTATTTGAAACCAGCCTTTATTTGAAAAAAAAAAAACAAAAAAAAATCTTACATAGTAACTATGTTATTACTTTTGTAAAAATATAATCAATTTAAATAGCATTTTTTTTTACATGTACATATAAAATATATACTAAATATAAAAAGTAAAAGTAAACTGGCCTTACACATTTAAAAATGACTCAATGGCACAAAAGAAATAATCACCAATGTCTCTATAACAGATGGCAAAATGGATATTCTGCAGGAAAAAAAAAAACAGATAAACAAATCAACAAATTTAGGTAAAAACTGATCCAAAACTAGTGGAACTTATTTATGAGACCTTCTGACGATAAGCTAGAACAGACATGACGCTACTTTAAACACAAAACACCCATTTAAAAATTGCAGACAATGGCTTGAAATGTAAGTATTGAAGGTAAAACACTGCCTTTGTGCAAAACAGTGCATTTTTAAACAAATGCTTTATGTTATGTTTCAATGGAGCTGCTAGATTTGTTCACTTTCTGTGAAATCCCCACACACCCTCCTCCAGGCATATTTTATATACAAGTCCCACAAACCTGTTGCCGGGGGTCACGTGACTCAGCAGAGAGCATGCGGGAAAACAGCAGTGAATAAAAAGTTAAATATTGGGCGTCCCAGGGCGCCCTCTAGTGAAGAGGAACGCGCACAAATCGGCTGCGTGACAGCAGAACCCACGGAGGTCACAACTGCGGCACTGGCTTACTGAGGACAATGCAGCAGCATCTTTCATAAGCAGAGAAAAATCTGGAAAATCGGTGCATTAGGGTGAACACATGAAGGTTACATATCGCTCTAAGCAATTTGTAAAGTTCTTTTACTCATCGCTACGATCAAAAAGGGGCGGGAAAAAATCATTGGCAGGGTGGGAATGATGAAGATGGACATCGATGGGCAAAGTGACAAGGCAATGGCGGCTGGCGTACAAACAGAGTCTGTCGGTATCACACAACAATCCCACGCAACACCTGCTGCGGTTTGCCCAACAGGGCACCGTGGGGAGGTGGGAAGGAACTCCTCCTACAGTAACAGTGTGCCAACAGCCCCAGTTAAAGCGCCATGCCCTTCTCTGCCCCGCTAAGTGTCTCCTAATCAGATTCAAATGAGGACCTGTGTAGATTCTCCATCAAGGTGTGTTTACGAGGGGAAAGAATGAAAAGAGCACCTTAAGAATGAGAGAAACGGAGGAGGAACGCAATTCGCTGTTGCTACGGCTATCGACTTGTACTCATCATTCATGGTTTGTTCTCACAGATCCTTCCATAGACTGACTGCTAGGAGAGGGGTGGTGGGGGGACAAGAAGATATTCTGGAGTATTCTCTTTGGCTTGTGCAAATTATTTCCCTTGCAGACAGGACTTGTCTTTCTTCCCAGAGAAATTAATGCACTTAAGGCACCATTTACCTGTATGACCCCCCTCCTCAAATTCAACTTCTCTCAAGGGCCAGTGTATGAAATGGCAGACATTGAGGGGAGCTTGACCATGCCTTTGTCCAGAATGAGCCCAGCAATGTGAAAAAGTGTCCAGAACCGCAGTCTCCCAGCTGATTTTTTCCTCTTGTGTCCCTGGAAAACGGAAGACCACCAGAGGAGGGCTATTCCCTCTTTAGCATCTAAGGCTGTAGTTAAAGTGCCACACAGACACAGGGATGCTTGAGGCAGACAGGCAGAATGCCGCGGTTAATCTGATGGAACTCCACCAGCTGCAGGAGGTCTATGAAAAGCGTGACCCCATCATCCATGGTGTAGTAGCTCCTGCCACCCTCTTCACACTGCAGGAGAGGAAGATGTTAATTACAGGAACACACACACACACACAGTCATGTTTACCGCGTTTGCTGTAACAAGCTGTACAGGTTTGTAGCCTAGGAGCAATAGGTTATACTGTACAAAAGTCAAAATGGATGTGATGTGGTGCACAACAATGAAACATCGTTAAGTTGTGCATACCTGTACTTACTAGTTATTATTTACAAAGCAATACAGTACAGTAGTGTAATTATATGTTCAAGCTAACCCAGTATTTTCATCTTTAAGTGCATTTTCTTTCACTTTCTCTTAACACCAATAGAACACTAACTTGTATACTTACTATCCATTGTAAATAAGAACTAAATTGAAAAGCTGTAAATAAAACGTTTTAATAAACAATTGTTGCTGGTCACCTAATCATTAAGTCAATAAATATGGTGCCTTGTGGCACAGAAGTGTGCCAACTTTATCACATACAAATGGATTGGTTGTCTAATAATGCTGTCATTATGACCAAATGTTGAGACTTAAAAATAATATAATCAGTTTCATAGGACAGTCATCATAAATCCTGGTTGCCATAAGTCAAGGTCTACAGATCGATAAAGAGCTGGCAAGGAAATAGGAAGTTGACAAGGCAGAAAAAAAGGCAGAATAGTTGAGTAGAACACCATTACACACTAAACCGTGAGATTGCACAGAAGAATAAACACTCAGACGATGAGGAGCAGAGCAAAGTTACTCTTGAATATGTACACGACGACAACCCTGGTACCAGACAAGCAAGCTGTACCATTAATGGCCCACATGTATCAAAGCCTGTTGTTGGCATGTTTTTGTTTGCTCTGAGCTGTACATGGCTTTGGGGAAAACAGCTGCCAAATATGTGCGTGTAAATGTTAGAAGTGAGAAGCAGATAAATTGTTTTCCCATTGTCCTATGTACTAGAGGCAGAAGAGAGGAGAGAGAGAGACAGGAACAGTGGGGTAGACATAGCTCCCCTCACCGGGATGATGAGGTAATGCTTGGTCTTGAGCTTGTAGCACAGCGAGAGGACGAAGCACTTGGCATGTTGCTGGCTGTCCCGGATTAGGAACATCCTGTTCTCACACACACACACACACACACACACACACACACACACACACACACACAGAAAGAGAGACAGAAGACTATTATAAGGCAGACTGGACTGAAACAGAGCAGAACTGGCTGGTGGGGATAGAGGCCCTATACTCACCCGTCCACAAGCCCTTGCTCCTCAATAAGCCGCTGGGCTTCCCCGCGCGACACACCTCCATGGAACCAGGGCTGGGTCTGATGAATTGCTGGGGCACACAAAGTATGCCTGCTCAGAACCATGATCAACACCCAGTAGGAGAATCCCAAGCAGGGGGACCTACTGCATTACAGTGCTTTCTTTTTTTAGTCCTAGTATAATAACCAAAATTAACTCATTTTTGAAAGAAACATTAACTGTGACCAATTTTACTGTCAATTTTCATGATTTAAAGGATTAGGTAAAAGGGACAGCAATGTCATTCCCAGACAAGTGATTTAAAAAATAAATGAAAATGAAAGTTGTCAAATATTTTCATCTCAGAGTGAGCGTTTTGTTACCAACACCACCAACAGAGATAACGTTAAATTCTAAATTTCATCCATGGCATCAATGGACAGACCAGAGCCGAAACATTTAGTTTGGCTCATCTCCCTTTTTCAGCGCAGCTACAGTTCCTCATAGTCAATAAAGCCACAAGCATAATGGCTGAGAAATCGTTCTTGTTTATATAACATTAATACCACCAGAGTGAGCTTTGATTGAATGGGCCCTTCATGTTATGTTACTAGCCAGCAGCTGGGTGTCTGTTAGAGGATCAGTGTCTGGTTCAAGACAGCTCCGAATCCATTGCCACGGCTTACTATCGCTCATCACAATAAGTGCTCTGTCCTGTGACAACATAATCAATCAGTGCGTGTCATGGCTGCCAGCAGCGGCTAATTTGCCCATGTTACTCATCATTCCTTGCAACAGGCTGCACATCGATGGGTTGAACGTGTCTCATGTTCTTAATTACAGTTATTTATGAAACAACTACAGCTCTTTATTCGTTCATTCAGTGACAAGTGCTGTATTGTGTGCTGCTCAGTTGTGTTTGAGGTGAAACACTTACACGTGCTGCGGGAGCCATGGCAGGTGTTGGGTAGGCTGTAACGTAGTGCCGTCTTCTTCTGAAGGAGCAAAGCAGACAGGACTGTTAGTGCACCTCATACACACACACACACACATTTACGCAATGCTCCAGACAGCTAAACAACAAGAGGAATTTTTCCTGTTATAACTCCCAGTGTCACTTTTTGTCAGCCTCTCCCTGGCCATCCCTCTGTCCCTGTCTTACCCTCCAGGCCTGTCCCTCTTCCTGCTCAGCATGCTGGGCTTCTCTGGGGTTCTCAATCACTCTGCCTCCAGCCTTTCCAGAAAAATCCATGGCCACCAAAGAAGCTTCTGATACAGAGTGCTGCCAATGATATTTAAAAATCAGCATAAAAAATAAAACAATAAAATAACTAGTTGTTAATAGGAATGTCCTTAAGTCCAAAGAGGGATCTGGGGCCATCATAATGAGCAACGTACTTTACTACATTACCTGACCTGCTTCTTTAGAAAATGCAGCTGGGCAAACAGGTGAAAACCATGTCAACTGTGTTACGAAAGTGTCTGCTAAGCAGGTAAGTGATGATATTTTGTTCACGTTAATGTAAAGGTGTGCCCAAAATGAATTTTTAAGTAAATCCTTAATTTATTAAGAGACCACCTGTGTTGATTCATACTAAGATATGTGAAAGAGCAGCATTAACATTCTACTGTTAAATTATTAATGCAAATATGGATTTAATTTTTTTGTAGGGGTATGGGGAGGCACATTGAAAAGAAAGAAATTGTTGTGTAACATTTTCATGGATAACACTGGTGCCTCACAGTGCATGGGCTGGATGTGGGTTCAATCCCTGCTCAGTCTGTGTGGAGTTTGCATGGTCTCCCATATTCATGTGGGTTTCCCCCCACAGTCTAAAGATAAGTGTTGTACATGGATTGGTGCTCCAAATAGCCCAGTGTTTGAACATGTGTGTTTGTTACTCTGTCCCTGCAAATAGATGTGCAAATGAGCACATGGAGTTAAGTGTATTAAAGTAGTGCTGTACAAGAGGTCAACGTGAAACAAGGTGTCACTATACATCACTTTGGAGAAAAGCATCTACTAAAAGAATAATTGTAAATACATTTCCGCAGTTGTGCTCCTGTATGTATTAGCACTTGGTCATATGTGGCCCTAGTTAATCCCAGCGCTGCTGACCCCTGCATGTCACCACTGTGGCGTTACCTTGGGGCCCTGATGCACAGTGTCCCCCTGCTGCCGTGTGGACTGGGACAGTTGGTAGTTACACTGGAGCTGTTTTCCATACTGCCGTTGTCAGACATGCAGGACAGAATCAAATGCAAAAATATGATTATCTCCATTTAATGAAAGCGCAGAACAAAATGAAGTAACAGAAACCAATGGCTAAGGACAAAAGGTTCCCAAATACCACTCTGGAAGTGGTGCTGCTGTTGTAAGCAAGCATTTTAAACCTTTATTTATTTATTTATTTATTTATTTATTTATTTAATTTAATTTTGGAGGGGGGTGGGGTCAATTGTATAAATAAACTCCAACAACCAACGTGCATCTGTGATCTGAAGTATAGTTTGTAAGTGTAAATGTGAGATTATGGTAAGGTCACAACACCCACCTTGAAGAGCCTGAAAGCAGTGGTCCAACAGGTGCGGATCTGCTCATTCTCTGCACACAGGAGTTTCATGTCACGTGAGCGCACACGGTTCCTGCACGGCTATGAGACACAAGCTGTTAAAATGAGTCAATCAACAGCTCTGCAACAACTGAAACTGCTCCAGTGGTTCTCACACCAGCATTTCACTGATATGCAGAATTGCTCCTTTTAGGCACAAGGGTGCTGAGCTTTGTGAAGGTAATTTGTCTTCTAAAAGTTTTGCTTATTATTATTATTATTATTATTATTATTATTATTATTATTATTCATATGCTTTTACCCTGTTTTTATCCTGTTGTAGGACATAATGATCATGATTGTCTGGGACCCTTAGAGTTCCTTGCTACTGTAAAGTGATTGTTTCTATAATACTAAAAAAGTGATTGCCATATTTCTACAATATGGCTCTATATTATTGATTAATGTTGTTTTGTTAACGAATTAGGACTATTTTAGCATGCAATTACCTTTATGCAAAATGTGAAGTCAGAAGGGGCCCCATACAGTTTGCGGGCATTGATAACACTGTAGATGTTCAGATCTTCCAAATCAGCTACATACTGTAGATGTCGAGGCTCCTAGAAGACAAACGGAAACAAGGTCAGCATCTTTCAGGATGTGTTTCAAGTGTCAAACAAAGTATATGATCCATTATCACCCTTCTGGCATGTTGTTGTCTTCATTTGTAGCCTTCTGCCACAGTTTTGAGACAATGCACAAGACTGACTGTTGCTAAACACACAGTCATCGACACAATTGGTATTAAAAATTAAGAAGCCCACACTGCAACATTAGCACACGTCAAAACCGATAGTGGAAAAAATACATCAGGAGAGGCCATGAACAGTCAAATCACAGCATTCTGTAAGGCACAAATGAGCAAGTTCAAAAGGCATAGATGGAGATTGTCTGTGCAGCCACTGCTGGAAATTCTGACCTTGGAGGAGCCCTTGGTGGAGCAGTAGAGCCCGGATCTCCTCAGGAAGAAGCAGACCCTCTTCCACGCTTTGCGGCTGGGCTCCCGCACCTGGAGGAAACCCTGGATTTCTGGGCAGCTCCCAGAATTCAACAGGTTCTACAAAGATGGGGCCATTTTCATCAGTTATGCTAACTGTGGTTATAACCAGAATGTGAAGGAGTACTTGCAATGGGTCTAACATTTCAGAAGTTAATGCTAAATCACTGGCTCTTTTACCACAGGTTACAGGCAGAAACGATATTCTTGCAGTGCACATGGGAAAGACCTGCTCAGATTTTCTCTACTCACGCTTTTTTAAACAGCTTCTACAGCGATAGTGTATTCTCAGCTAAGCAGTGGGTACAATTTTCCAACATTAACCAAAATTAAAATGCAACAAATGGACCCTTAAACCTTTGGTTAATTGTACAAGTCATAATTGTTGCAGTGGGACAGCTGACATGTACTGACATTCAAATTGATGAGGGCTGATCAGGCTATGCACTTGTTACTGTGACTTACGCTTATTCACTGTCATACTATTAATCTTGCATGACAATCAGAACAGTGAGTTCTGTAACACTGAGTCAGCTCATGGCAAGTCAAAGCAATCTCTAAGGTGATGACTGTGTCAGGATACAAAGCTGTACTTCAATTACTGTATACACAAAGCATATGCTTTTTCAGTCTGCAGATCTGTTGACCTTTTGACCTCTTACACTTCATCATCTACACAAGGTTGTCACCTCAGCTTACCTGGATGAGTTCTGATGATGTCATGCCTTTGTTGACATCAGCACTATCAGATATCATGTGCTCCGGGAAGAACAGCTGAAATAACAGGGTATGAGGAACATTCACCAACAGTCACTTACAGTTCAGACACTCAATTAGCATTAGAAGACCAGAACAGACAAAGCAAAACAGGTAACACAGTGAAAGAGAACCTGGGTCCATTACCATAGGCTTCTTGAAAAACTCATATTTGGCGTAGTTCTTCCGGAAAAGGAGCCTGTTGTCACCCTCCAGTGGCCAGGTGGCCTGCACCTCCACAACAGTCTCGTGATCCTCAAGACAGCGTTCTTCAGGAACAAAGAAACACAGATAGAGCATTAGGATACACTCCTGGCAATCTACCATGGCAAACTACATCTTGTAAACCAGTTTCTTTCAAACACTACAACTACAGTCCATACAGTGGCTATGTGTCTGTCGTCTGATATTTATTTATGTATTTCAATTTTTCCCTTAAAACGGTCTCAAGTGTATCACCCCACTTATTCTCAATTAAAATCTGAGGAACTTCTCAGACAACAGCTCTAATAGCCAAAACTACTCAAACGTAGATCATTAAGTTTACCTATTTTGAGTTCAGAATCGTATTTGCCATAACATTTCACTGCTATTTCTATTTAGTGGAATCTTATCTGGTGAAAGTTACTTTCAGTCAAACTGGCAACTTAAAACAGTCTTACCCAGTCCCAGGGCCGGATGAAGCTCAATCAGAGCCCAGCTTTCCTGGTCTACACAGTGAGCCGTCTGCACCAGCATGCGGCTAACGTCACGTGCTGTAGTGCCCGCGTGGACCCACAGGGAGCGGCTACGACCATCCTCTCCAAACACTTTCACCACCTGCCATGAAAACCAATATGTAGGTATAATTAAAACACCTGCTACTACTGGTTAGCAATACACACCAATGATATTGAATCAAGAGCAAAGCCAAAGGCAGAAGATACTCAACACTGTGTGTAAAGACAAGCAGGATAAAGTGACAAATAAAAGAAATGCTGACAAAAGAATGTTGACCAAACAGAGCATGAAGCTTTGTACATCGTGCCTGGCACAGTACAGTCACCGTAAGGTGAAACAACGTTAAAATAAAGTTTACTTTAAACACTACTAAAAATAAGAAAGACTTCATTTGGATAACCTCCTATTCGATTTAATCATGTGCAATGTTTCTCAGCATTCAGCCACCTAAGTTTAATTCATCACCTATACCAATAAAACCATAACAGTGAGGACATGGAGGACACCAGAGATGTATAACAAATAACAAATATGTACTTAGAAGAGCTTAGAGGAGAAGCTTTAGACAGGACTGCTTAAATCCACCAGGTCACAAAGAGACATACTTGACTAATCTAAAACAGGATCAGAGATGTAAATCAATTTATCCTCTTTTTAGAATATGTAAAAGCTTTGGATATTACTACAATAAATTCAAAAATACAAATATTCTGTGATTCTAATGCTTTTATTAACTTTAACCTACATTAAAATAATTTTAAAATAGTGTAAAATTTTTACAGATTTATTTGATAAATATGTGCAGCGTCAATCATCTTATCAGTCATGTACAGTCACAAATATCAAGCATGAGCTGTAAATGCTGTGGAAGCCAGAATTAACCCAGTCCACATTCCTAAGTTCAGACGTGTTTTACTACTAACCAACACCTGGGTGCATAAGCATAGGTTGCATTTGCTCTGCAACAAACATTGTTGAAAGGGCAAGTGAAAAAATTATATAAACTGAAATGCGCTTTATATCTCTAAAAGTCAGCTCAAAAATTTGTGACACAAAGACCTAGTGTCACCGTCTTTGGTATGGTTAGATGGCATAGGTGTATGTTGGCAGCCCTGGAAGAAATATGGCTGTACATTCATTACTGCCTTGCATTTCCATCTAGGGACCTGAGAAACTGCTCACCCTCAATGACACATTTGACCTAAAACTAATACCTGTGCACCTGAGGGCCCATATTGCCCTGGGCAAGAAGTACAGAACAGGAACCTTCTGTTGCTCCTGCCCCTTGTGGCATGTAGGGATTACACAAGATTGCTGACTATATATTTTGCACATTCCTTGCAGCAACCCCCTTGGTTTAATATCCTTTGTCTTTTTAATCATATGTTGCAGTTTAGGGTTGTCAAGTAGAGGAATAGGCACTTGTAAGAGCAACACCACTCTGCTGCTGAAGTTTCAGGCCAAACTAAATAAAAGTACAGGTACTGAGGTTTTATCAGTGCAAACAACTAGTCCTGTTTGTGCACATGGAACCATTTATTAATATTAAAAGTAAGCAGGAATTTCTAATAAAAAAGAAATAATGAAGCAGAACTCAATGCCTACTGTTTATGTCTGCATAAAGATGCAACATCTTACCCATTTCCCATACTAACTTCAAAACATAACCTCCCCGTCCTTCTCTGTGAAACCATCACAAGCAATTTCACATTGTTGAGTTTGATAAATGTCTTAAGCAGCGATACATAACACTTAAAAGCACAAATCCTTTCAGTGCCATTCTGAGCCACAATCATTTCATGCTTAGTTGCTCTGCAATTTTCTTTAATTTAGTCGTAAATTACTCTTTGTCATACAATGAGGTAAAGTTCACTTCTCCGCACTTCACGAAATGTCACGCGCATTTTAAGAATGCATGTTTCTGTGCAGAGATTTCCTTGTTTGTTTTGGAAATTATCGAACATTGCTTTTCAGGATAGCAATTAAAGTTTGCCTTCCATATTTATCACCTTTCGCCAATGCTCAGGAAATCAGGCAATACAGCTTCAGTGTTTCTGCTGCTTTCATGCCACCTTTCTTTAGGTGTTTTCTCCTAACAGCGTCTCATTTACAAAGATTTGGCACCCAGCTATTTACTCTATGCAAGAGAGCAGCTATTCCCCGTTTGAGCAGACACCGCCAATGTTTTCTTACCTGACACCCAAAGTAACATTCCTGTCTAGGTCAAGCTGACAGTTACTGGCAGGGGTTCACTGAGGATTTTCTTTGTGACTTTTTGTGATTTTAGTATTAATCCACACTTCACTGAATGGCATAACATATGACTATAGACAAAAGCTGAAATGAAGCAGTGTTCAGTTTGATGTTGCTTCAGCGTAAACCCCATCCTCCTTAGACTTCCAGCACAACCTTGGCTAGCCTTTGCTCCCCTTTTAGGGGTGTGTATGTATGTGTGTATGTGTGGGTGAAGACACACCTGCAGATGGGCACTTGTACAGGAGTGTCTGACACTTCCCCTCCGCTGAGGTGAGGAGCTGTGTGAGGCAACAGCTGCTGCACCTCCAGGATGACTCACCCCTGGCACACACCTGATGACAGATTGTTGCCGCAGCACTTAATTAGAGGGGAACTGACGGCATCAGTCTGTGGCATGACAGCATCCACAGGGGTGTCTGCCAGCAGCAATGCAGACAACACGCTACCACATACCTGCAGACCGCAACAGCAGTCACACCACAGCACATGCCAATCAATTATCCCTATTCATAAAAAGACAGATGTAACATATAATCAGAAACCTTGTGTATCTGACAGTATAAACACACCTATCCCTTGGATTGCATTCCTAGTTAAACTGGGGGAAAAAATGTAGCGAGCCTCTTTCCCATTATTTTAAATAGGAAAAATAAACAGTTTTAACTCCTCCCCAGAAAAATCCCAACCAGTTTCCCTAAATATCACCAAAATGCGGTAAGACACCTATGCAACTAATAAATCATTACTCTCTCACCCTTTTTCTTCTCCTTGTACAGCAACAAACATTTAGTAATAACATGTGGAGACAACCATTTAAAAAAACAAACAGTGCCATTCAGTGCAGTTAACTGTGAAATACCATTTATGCTCAGCAAATGTATTGCATGACATAAACACAGGCACAGGTGAGTTAAGATTTACTGCAGGCCAGATGCTATGGGTGCCCAGCAGGGACAATTAAAGCAAGACACAATCAACAGCCATGTTTCAAAATAACAACATTTTACAGATGGGGAGATCTTCATGACAGAGTATGGCTGTAAAATATTGCACTAGGAATTCAGAATGTAAATGGTGATTTTTTTAAAGATTTTAAGTTGCAATACTATCAAATATGCTTTGCAATAATACTGTTTTGAGATGTTGTTGTTTTACAATCCCAATTCAAAAAAATACAGTGGTTGCACCTTTATACCATGTTATGCTGAAATATGCAACTTTGGTTCCTTATTTCACTGTCCATATAGAGAAGGTGTTTTGTACTGAACATATATACTGCACATTGATATATTGACTGTATAGAAAAAAAAAAAAAACACCAAGGATCATCTTCACATTAAACATATTTTAGATAATTCTGCATTAACAAACTTGTATTTCACGATAAGGCTTGGTAAATGGTTTGACTAAAAATATGGGGAGGTCTGAACATAAACTAAATTTTTTCTATTAAAAAAAACAAGAGATGTCCTGTTCAGAGGGTGTAAATAGGAAGAAAGGATGCACACTGGGAGCTGGGTGCATAATCATACTTTTATGCAGGTTTAACCTCCACAACCTTCTAGGAATGAAATTAACACCAAGAAGTATAATTAGAAGTAAAATCAGACTCCATGTTTGAGAGTTAACAAACTAGCACACCATATTTCAGCACAGAACTGTGCAACATGGTAAAGTCACAGACTGCAATCGAAGGTTTAAGGGTTGACTTGCAGCTTCTGTTGCAATACCCTTGAACAAGGTAAGGTAAGGGCAAGTGCTGTCAACTCAAATGCATGGTTTTCCTTGTATGAGAGAGGATGGTCACTGTATTCTTCCACACATCTTTAGAGTGTTGGTTGAAATTCATGCAAACATGGGGAAAACATGCAAACTACATTCTGACAGCTTGTTTTGAACCCAGATCCAAAACCACAACCCATGAACTGTGAAACTCCAGCACTACTGGGTGCACTACTACAGAGGTCATCGATTTTTACAACAGGGTCATTTTTACTGATGCAATTTTGAGTACCTTGCTGAAGGGTACTAAAGCAGAAGCAGGATCTGAGCTTAGATCCTTCAAGCTGAATGCGTGAACTGTAACCAGTACAGTATCCAGCAGCACCTTATAGCAATATTTGTTGAAGTGCTTCAGTAAAATATACCTAACCATATAAATGGGTAATGAACAGTTTAGTAAACAAAAATCTACTGTTGAAATTGACTTAGAAAGAACGCATCAACTAAATGAAGTAGTGTAAGCTCATTGCTTAATAAGTATTTGATAATATGACATATAATTAATAGTTTACACTGTAACAGGCAGTCTATAAAGACCAAATAAAACATGGTAATTGTTTGGGAATATCAACCAGCAAGAGTATGAAGTAGAATGCCACTAACTGTCTGTAAGACACCAGTGGTCATGCACATTATATGGTGATACAATACGAAAATAACACAGGAGTGTTGCAACATCATGAGGTATAGTGACTTGTTTGTACATCCCCTGTGAAGCTTTGTTATCACTCACATGTGTTGCCCCGGCAGGGGAGGTGCCCTGTCCTAGCGGAGAACCAATTGGGATGGGGGACTGGGCAGGACTACAGAGTTCTGGAAATGGGTTGGGTATTGATGGCACTGAAGAAGACTGGGACTCTCCACCCTTTAACCTAAAAGACAGGTAGCGAAACCATAGTATTGAGACATTTTCTCCTGTAAAAAAAACTGGGAAATTCTTCACTGCCCATTTTTCAGTTGAATGTCAACACAGAGAACTACAACTACTTTATCAGGTGAAAGATTATAGCTGCAGTAGCAATCTGCCCCAAATCAATATTATCTAACAAAGCAAGACTGACACAGAAATGGAAACCACTTAAGTGGAATGACAAACCATGAGAAAACGGTTATTTGAACCTCACAAGCTGAGACAGCAATGTCTGGGTCATATTTAGCCAAAACTAAGCAGATCAACAAATGATGACCATTTGTGGGCCATGTCTGTTTGGATATTGCCTGAGAGTAAATAGGTATACAGGTTACATATGTGCATTGTGTCCCTCCAACAACCACCTGATACAAGACTCTTCAAGGGCAAACATAAAGATTGAAGGTATGAAACAGGTCTGCCAGAGAGTAAATCAGTACCTGCTCTGACTGATGCTGACTGGCAGAGACCGGCACAAAGAAGGGGCGTTGGCAGATGGAGCCATCAGGCCTTTTGAGGGGAGGGTACTTGCAACATCAATGCTGCTGTCCTCAGGCCCACCTGTACTCTTGGAGACTTTTCTCCAAGGCCCTTCCACCTCCATGGAATTCTCTGAAACACAAATTGGTTGGCATTATTTGACCCATGCTAACTACTGTAACCTTTTGCCATCAAGTTCTGTTATGTGTACATACACTTGCCCCTCACATAACAGGACCCTGTGCAACAGAAAAGAAAACGCTTGTAGGAGTGCAGTATTTTTCCTGTCTTGCAGTCATCCGAACTCCAGAAATGTGCTTTGCAATCCAGACAAAGACGCAAAAGACAGAATAAACACACACATATACAGTATGTACTCAACCTCATATACTGTAGGCAACTCCTGACAAACCAAGTAGCATTGGTTCAGAGCAGTAAGTGAAAATGGAAAAAAAAATAGGCATGGGAAATTTTAAGAATAAATTAATTACTCACAAACACTTAATTATCCTTAGTTTAAGGTAATGGGAGAAAAACATCCTGCCACATTGACAGTCTTAAAACACAACTATGGATTAATAAACAAACCCATTATTCTAAATTCACGCTTTTTCTGCAAAGCAACATATGGTGTTAAAACAATTAAAAATTATGTAACCATCAATATAAAATGGTTTGTGCTGTGTCAGTTAAATCTAAGTGCATTGGTCATGTGTACTATAGCAGGAGGCAGGATTCAAGCCTGTTGCCTTTGCATCCTTACAGAGATACAGTACAAACCTGTAAATAACTGAGCTATGTTTTAAAAAAAAAAAAAACAATCTCTGGGGAGCAGGGCAGGGTCAAAATGCGTGTTCAACTTTTGTTTTATTTGTGTTCTGTAAACAAACGATAATGGGCGAGGAATAGACTGGACCAACGAAGGTCTCCAAGATCTCGTCTCTTTCCTGCTGGGGAAGGTTGAACAAAGTATATCTTTTCCTTTTGTGCTGCCTCAGTCATACACAACAGCCATACGTGCCACAATCATTTAAACGGCTTTGATAACATGAATAACCTTTTACTAAACAAGAATAAACCCTTAACCTCACGATAAAAGATTTTTTTTAAAAAGACTTAAATAATGAACGCATTTTTCTAATTTGAAAGTAAAGCTAGATAATATTTCACAGGAAAAAAAAAGAAAAACAAGTTATACTGACTCCACATCCACTTGGACTTCACATGTATCTTGTCTCTGTGTATGTGGTTTATGCTGCTTTCATGTTGTGTAGCTAGCTTACCAGCTGTTCACTAAGTAGGTATCAAGCTGTGTTTGCACACAACCAGAAAGTCAGTTTCAACATTAGCAACGGCATATCACAAACGGATAGTGTGTTAGATATCATTTAGCTAGACACATTCACTAGCTTCATGCCTTGGATTCAAGCCAGGACTTTTAGCTGTCTAACTCTGATGTCCTTACATGAACCTTTGGTTAGTCAGATAACCATCAAATCAACTAGACTGACGGAGAAAGTCACATTCTTGCAGCTTGCTAACGCTATATGATTTTATCTTTCTTTGGATTTGAATCATCTAAACTGACTGGCATTTTTCATTTGTTACTTTCTGTCTGGGTTTTTCATTACATCTCAGTTAATAGTGTAGCTATTAGAGGATAATGATCTGTACTCTAGGAGTTGTCAGTTCAAATCCCAGTCCTCCTTCAGCTGTATTGTCTTTGAGAGACATTTATCCTGACCTTCTCTGACACAAATACCCTGCTGTTTCACTTCATATGCAATTGTAAATGAAATCATATTCAATAAAGGCATCACCTAAATGGTGAATGAGTAACTTCATTTAAGCCAGCAGGTGGCAAAATGGTTAGAGATAAAGTTACATGATTTTGCATCTGTGTTCCAACTGTAGTACAATTCATCAACCCCAAATTCCCCCATTGAGGTTAAAATTTGCAGAAATAAAGTCTGCTTCCTCACGATCTCACTCCCCAAATCCTCAGAACTCTTGAACACAATTGTTATTGCAGTTATGGACTTCATGTTTCTGATTTATGAATTTTCAGCTTGCAAACAGTTTTTCAAGAAAACATTAGAACTTACTGGACAAGTTTGTTTTCTTTAAAGTAAAGGAAGTTTTACTAGAGTACTGTTTTTAACTACCCTTCTCTGAGGAGGAATGAGATCATTTACATTTTCCTAGTATAGTGATTACAGTATAGTATAGTGTTTATAAGTTTGTGATCCAATTCTGTTACATTGGCAATATAAAAAAAAGTACCAAACACATTCACAGGCCTATTTTATTGCCACAATGAGCCAAACATAAAAACAGAAACTGCTACTGAAGGATGAGTCACCTATAAACAATGTGTGCTGATGATCACCATCCTTTAGTAACACCAGTCATGAGCTGTAAACACTGTGAAAGGGAATTGGATTTAAGAAGGCCCTGTACTCTTCTACTCTTCCTTGTGTTTACTGACATCCAACAGCTGTAAAGGTAGTCAAGGGGTCTATCCACTACAGTCTGAAATTTTAGAGAAGAGAAGGCATTTAAAAAATAAAGTGCAAAACAGATCTTTGACATCTGCTAACTTTGAACCACAGAAGCCAGTATACATACTATGAACTTATACCTAAGCCATACAAAGTAAAGAAAACAATGACACGCACATGGCAACCCAGTTAATAAACCAACATAGCCTGTTTTTCCAACAGAGCAAAAATATGTGCACTAATTGAAGCTTCTGCATATTGTCCCTGGCGAAAAACATACCTCTGTGTTTACAGTAAAGTTCATTTTGGAACACAAGGAAGTGTTGAGTGTAGAGCAACAATGAAAGGCTTCCAAAACACAGTTTGAGAGGTGTGTGCGCACAAACAACTCTTCGGTTGGCTTCTCTTTATCTAGGAACCCTTCCATCAAGAAGCCACAAACTACACAAAGAAACAACTCGTGCAATTAATTGCATAACACCTGGCAAATAACCTACAATAAATTCCAGCCTTCCCTTGACTTGCACCTCAGTAGGCTGACAGTGTGACTTCACCGTGAACCAGGAAGCAGGCTGCATAGAATAACAAAAACACACACAAACACACACATACAGCCTAAGTGCATGCTTCTCCAACCCTCCACTACAGGAAATGTGATACAACTTTGGTATAGGTGGCCAGACTGGAAGCAGGCCGGGATTATTGTCACAATGCAGGAATGGGTGAATTCTGATATTTTCTTTCAACAATCATGTTGAACAGGGTAAAAAGTGTTACGTGAGTTAATGCAGGTTAGCACAGGTTATGTGTTTTGGGACTGGAGCATCTGGATGAGTCAGCCAGAGTTTGTAACTGCAAAAGGTTTCCTTGTCATCATTACAATAAGCAACATATTTTATGGCCACTTCCTTGCTTGACATGGGAAAATAAGAGTTTTCGAAGTGTTTCTCTTGTCTGTATTACACATTATACACAAAATCCACCTTTCTATTTGAAGATCTTTTATAGCCTCCCCCCCACATAAAGAGAAGGACATTGTTCACTTCTCCTACAACTGCTGTATTTGGTCTGTTTAAAGAATGCCAGCTGACTGCTTGGTCTTGAAGAGTACAAATGGCCAGGATTAGGTAAGAGGGGTGAGGTAATTGCCCCGATGGTGGGACTGCAAACAGGCAAGCAGGGGAGGAGGATGTCAGACACGTCACAAAGCCTCTTTGTGTTTCAACAGTACTGCCCTGCATGCCAGGTGACCCTGGTTCACTCTGTACACGTGCATATGTGTTTGTGTGTGTGATCATGTCTGAAAGGAGTTAACAATGCACTCACCAAGTAGCATGAATACAACTGGTAAGGATCAGAGGTTTTCACAGCAGGTGTCACCTAAGTCTTGACACAGAAAAGAAGAGGGGAAAAAAAAGCAGAAATCAGTCAATGGTTTTTTTTTAATCCCATCAATGACATGGTCTGTTAATAAAAATAAAAAAAAATCTTATATCTATTATTAAGTTATGGTATTTGTTTGATGATGTTTATCATTATTAATGTTTCTTTGCTTCGGTCACCATTTCACTAAGAGACTGTTTTGCAGTTTTTAGTGTAGCAGTTCAGTCATCTCACACCAGTGTAATTGAGAAGGGGCCCTCCTGTGACTTCAAACAGAAGCTACGGGGAACAAGGACATCTACTGCACCAGCTGCTTGACAGCACATTAACACAAAGACCACAACTACCTTCACTTATCGCAAACTGTTGATACTTCACAACCTGCTCAAGCTACAACTTGCAAAACATTTGACCAATTTGAATGTTTTCCCTTATCTAAAAAGGAAAGCACTGCATGCATAATCAAATGTGCTCAGCTTGCTTATTACATGTGCTTAGCTTTTGACGTGTTGTGGAGGGAGCCAAGGAACGATCCATACGGGCATTTACAGGGTCAAGACCAAATGGAGAGGAGACACGAAGCAGCAAGACGCCCTTTGACCGTGCAACCTGCCACTTGGACGTCAACCTTTCCCCCCGCCACCCTTGAGCAGCTACCACATGTTACGCAAGGAGGGTTTCACACTGAATCATTTCAGCCCTTAGTGTAGCATTCTAAACCGTACCTTTTCCGAGATTTGGCAAAAAAAATAAATAAAAAAATACAAGCTTCACACCTAAGACAGCAGCAACACAGTGGTGGATTAGGTAGAGTTGCCCTGTCAGAGCACTTGGGGTGTTCGGAGGAAGTTTCGAGTCCAACTCTGTCTACATGGAGCTCCTTCCCTTTGTTCATATGGGTTCCTCCCACAGTCCAAAGACATGAGCTTCAGCTAAATTGGTGACTCAACTATCCATGGGGAGTAACAGCATGACTACCTTGCAATGAAGTGGTGTAACTTCACTAGCCTTACACCCTGTTCTACTGGGACAGGCTCCAGACCACTGCATCCCCAACTTGGACAAGAAATTATGAGAGTGAGCAAATGATGTGGAAACAACCAATAAAGACAACTCATGAGAGCACTCACAAAGAGTGCCCACTTGCACCCCTTCTTGCCTTCACCTCGATGAGGGCCCTTTTGAAAATAGCAAGGGACTGCTATGATTTCCATCTTCTCACCATGCCAGGCAGTGAACAAAGGCTGACAGAGGGGGTTCACATCAACCTGTACGATATGACTTAGTGTCCTTGTCCTTAGTCTTTGTCCCACTTCCTATCCCTCTCACCTCACCACATCACACCTGGCACGCATCAAGCCCACTGTATCCTCACGGTACAACAATGCTCCCTTAAGGGATGATGGCTCTCAGTACTCTTGGGGAGTGGTTTAAGTTTGCGAACTGTCAGAAGTGATTCTATTTTATTTACTGACATGGGTAACCCGATATGTTATTTACACTCCAGAGTGAACAGCTCTGTGGTTTCTCCAGGAACAAGGCAGGGGGTATTGGCAGCAGGGAGGCTTTGTCAACAACACGGGCAATGAGCTCACTCCAGGCTGGACAGGTGCCAGATACCTGTTCTTTGTGCGCAAAGCACAAAGCAGTGCAGTAATTCAGAGGTCCAAACTGGCTGACTCACTGCCAGGATGTGCCACACTGAAACTCATGGCCCTTCTGCTCACACATGACACTCTTACAACACACAGGCCTGAAAAACAAGCAAGACACAGCACATTCAGATTGGCTCACACCTGCCACGTCACAGAAATATAATTAACAACACGCAAGTACGCGCTATAGAATCACAAAAAAAGGCAGTCAAAGCCCTCATCTATCACATATAACCTTTCTATTGGGTCACCTTTTTGATACCATGTACGTTGGAAAAATGTGACAATTCATATTAATCGATCACATTTATACTGTATAAAAGAAAGTAGTCAGACTATAGGCAAACAAGCCATTCAACTAAAATCAAAGCAAAAAAGTTTTTACCTTTAATCGCTTAAGTGACAATTTAAGAAAATGTATAGATTTAAAACATAAAACAGATTTATATGACTAGTCTTGCAGCCATTTAGAGTAAATATACTGTTTGAAGGTAATACAGCAGGTAGAAACAATACTATATCAAATATGCTCATTCTGATTGATCTTTTCTAATTTATAGACAGTGTAGTCAGCCTGAATACACATTTGAGTTAGAGAAAATACTACGGTAACATTGTATTAACAACGTGAACATTTTTTGGTGTCTGCGCTCTTGTTAAATTGCTAAATCCTGGCACAACACACGGAAACATCCAAGGTTGTGTCCACCTGAAACACACTCTTGAACCATCAGGGAGCGCGTTTCCACCAAGAATATGTAGAACACAAACACAAAACTGCATATTTTGGGTTCTGCTGCATACACTCTTGAGAGAGCTTGCGTCCACGAGCCTTACGACAGACAACAACCAGAGAGAAAGAGCATTTATATCAGGAAGCTGTGGAGGAAAACTGAAGGAAAGTCACCCAGGAGACCTGGACAAATATTACAAAATGTGAGGCACATCGAGATACATCACGTTTTTTTTTTCCCAGAAAAGTTTTAAAAATATTAAGTAATTCCTTTGTCCAAACGGATTACAATGTTAGTGTGTGGCAACTTTACAGTTATTTATCCAGGTATTCACACCGCAAGGTCTTCTTACAAGATCAATATCGGGCTGAGTACATAAATCAAGTGGGATTCGACCCTGAACATTCAGACTGCAAGACCCAACCCACGTCGTCGGGTAATTTACCTTCATATTTAAAAAAATGTGGAAATATAAATGTAACCGAATCTTTATGGAAAAAAAAGGAATGTGTTGTCAAATCATCGCTGTGTGACTCAAGCAGCGTTTTCGCGAACACCTGTAAGCAGAACCTGCGCTACACCACTCCAACTTAACTTTAGGACCTATATAAGCTATAGCTGTTTGTTTTATATTACAGAGACATTCAGGACATACTCACGTGTGCACCGTTAATATAAAAAGACGCAGAAAAAAAGAGCAAAGTTAAACGTTGGATCTGAAAGCAGCAGAAATGGAAGCGTCGCCTCACCTGCGACGAAGCTGGCGGCCGTGCGGCGAGTCGGCTCCTCCAACCGGGAGATCCTGTTCCTCAGCCGCGTGCCGTCATCGACGAGGCTCCGCCCCCAGGGGGAGCCGCGCCGGCGCCAGGCGCGCGCGCTCGCCCGCACGTGCTTCGCGGGCCGTCGCGAAAGTTCGAGTTCTTTCCTGTTCGGTTGAGTTTGAGCTCCGAACTGGACATTTGAAGCGGTTTCAGGTGAACTGAAAAAAGGCAGCGGTGAGAAATCCGTCGTTTTAAAATGGGAACATAATCAACTAGTACTTTAACGAATGTATTTTTTTTTATCAAATTGATTCGGTTCGGGGCTTTTTTTTTTCCTTGTTCCGAGTCCCATTCCTGGTATAACTTGTTGGCTCGAAGCGGTCGCCCTAAGTTGGTAGCGTACGAATACCCAGCTGTTTGAATGTTGAAAGTTATTGTGCAGTTCATTGTCAAATATTTGAAGCTGTGCTGCACCGAGGTCTTGCGTAAATAAACGTTTAAGTATTACCATGAATCTCCTGGCGCAGCAAGTTGGTATTGGAATCCAGCTCAGTCTGTGTGGAGTTTGCATGTCACCCCCGTGTCGGAAAGGCTTTTCTCCCACAGTCCAAAGTCACATGTTTCAGGTTAATTGGTCACTCTGGCTTGCCCACAGTGCGTGACCTCCATGTGATGGGCCCAGGATCAGTCTCCTAGCCTCAATGGCCAGACTCCCTGGGATCGGTTCCAGCCTGCTGCCACCCTGCCCAGGCAGGCGGTTGAGGACGATGGATGTAATAAGGCCATAAAGGCAGATCCAGTGAAGCAGCAATGAAGGGATCGTGGGTGAGGTGACCTGATGCCCCGTTACAGCCTTGGGGTGAACTTCTCTCGGTTCAGCTGTAAGTCCAGAAGACACCTTTTACCTACCTACAAATTTTATGACAAGCGTTAAGCATTTTTTCCAAAAAAAGATAGCAAGCATCCCAAAGCTTCACTTGATCCACCAACAGTTGCTCATAACACATAATAATCACTTAAGTTTTTCAGAAGAGTGCAGAAGGTCGACAAGCTGTAGATGATCCTACAGCTTCTACATCTACGAGTTCTGACCCATCAGTGAAGCTCATTCTCATCCCCCAGCTGGGTTGATGAACGGTTGCCCGCACTTCACAGTAAATAAGATACGGCTTAAAATATTTAGAAATATTTCCTACTATCGTTTTCCCTTTTCTTGTTATGCATAAAAAAGGAAACTTCAAAGTATTTTTGCACTTCATATACTTTGATTTGATTTTTCTTACAGAACCCAACCTGTTTAAAAAGTAGACTGGTGTGCTATTCAACTTTAATTGATGGCAATGTGGTAAAAGCAGCTCCAATTACAAGCAAATGGATTTACAGACAGACATCTGACCGCAGCCACAAGCATAAGTTGAGGATCAATTTGTTCAAACTGACAGCTTGAAGTTACTCTGGTAAAATCTCATCCTGCCATCTGGTGGACAAATTCAGCCACACACTTTACCCAAGCAGACCAAACGCCAGCAGCAGCACTGAGACCTGACCCCTTTCGCTATGTACTCATACCATAAATATGTGTCATCTTTTCACCAGCACCCAGGAGCTGTAGACACAGTAACAGCAAGTTGAACTTAAGCAACCCTTCACTCCTATGCTGTCTTCTGTCAGTCAACTGTACAAAAGTTCTGCTTTAGAACCAAAACACAGCTTTTAGGTCTCAGACGAATTAGAGATCAAAAAGCTTCAAACTAAGATGCGCCACACATCGTATTGAAAGACTCCTGTTGAAATACTGTTTCTTTCCTGCTGTGGATCTTACCGTCTTTTACCATGTTTCTTAATCATTCCTGGGGTGTTACTCTAGTGAACCAATGGTAGGTCCCACGGAAAGAGATATGTCTGGGGGTGTCTGTTGGAGGGGGCTGTTAGAGGTTTAGATTTGCTTTTAGGGATTTAGTTTCTCTTTCTTATATAATGGACTTTAAAACTGGTTACTGTTGTTTTACAGTAAAATTGAATTTTGTTAGTCACTTGTGACCTCACTATAAGTTGTATGTGTTTTATCATAGTCATTTTAAAATAAAGCTAGAAATTGTTTAATATTGTGTGGAAGTCCCACTGTTAGTCTTATTTCTTACTTTTAGTAACTTAAGATCCTTCTACTGTTCTGGCCTATGTTCAAACTGTTGTTTCTGCATGGATGACTAAAACAATATTTTGTTGGAAGAATTTAAAATTCCATTGTGCACTTGCTCACTTTTGGATGCATTGCTGTTTGTTACAACAGTTGCATGACCATCTGTCGATGATGACACAAAGATCGAGCAAATATGCTACACCCCAGCTCGGTAACGTGATAAAGTTTGAAGTGTGTTGGCGTTCCCTCTGCAAAATGACTATGATAAACAACTGATATCTTCAAGGGGAAAATGCAACCCATAAAACAATTCCTTGTGCTAGCAAAAATAAAAATGACACCAAACAAGAATGGAAATAGATATCTTTATTACAGTGCATTTCTCAGATGTTACAAGATGGATTAAAAAAAAGCTAAAACAAGAATTAAATCTGTTTTAGGGGGGAAAAAAATCAAATGCTGACAATTTTACAAATTTTTCAGACTTAAAGCTTCACATCTGAACAATGGAAAATTAAACTGCCTAGTTAAAATATATTTATGTATATGTAATTCTCACTTGATACTCAGAATAATAAAAAATGGACTTTACATGCACTATGGCTTTCATGGTGGACAAAGGCCAATATGTATGAGCAATATCTTCAAACTTGCAAATTGTGTTGCATTTTGGTAAAGTAACTGCAGTTGTCCAGTTTGTATACAGAGAAAGGCCACCCTCCCCAGAGGTCAAATGTAAATTTAACATTCTCTCTCTCACACACACGCGCACACACAGTATGGATTGTACAAGCTCTAGTATCACTGTCAGTTTTGGAATTTAACAGCTATAATCTTTTGCTTCATTTGGGAAGTCCCACAGGAAAGTGAGCCGTCTAAGACGTTTAGGAGGCTACATTCATTCATTCAGAGCTCAAGCGAACACACCCTCTGACTGAGCCGTGTCCAAAGTAAAGAGTGACTCACTCATTCACGCAGACTGTCCTGGCTCCTGCTGCATTACTCAAACGTTCAAGTAACGGGTTGCTGGATCTGTAATGTGTCCCAAGGGTGTAACCTACAGCTATAACCTCAGCCCCATATACTGTACGTGACAACTAACCCTTCCAAATAATGTGAGATTGAATGATTTGCTTAACAAGAAATCAGAATGGGAATGCAGTAGAATATGTCATGTGTAAAAAAAATATTGGAATTTGCAAATATATAGGTATCTGTAATAAAATGACACGTGGACTGTGGTGTGGGCAATCAGACAATAAGTATCACCGTAAAATAGTGTCCAACAACACTTTTAAGGCCCCACCCCTCTACCTCTGCAGCTTCGCCTACCGATTGAAGCACTGCAGCAGATTTATAACTCAAGTCCCACATTAATGATTATCAACCCATTGAACTAACCACGATCCCAAGTCCCACACCCCGAGAAAGCCAAGCCTTGTGGGTGTTTTTACATTTGATTACAGCTGTATACCCGACTCACTTACACACCAATGTGAGGCAGGTATTCTGTACAAAAAATTCAGAACAAGAAAAAAACCTAAAGAATGAACTCAGAGTGGGAGCAGCTCTCTGAAAAGGCCTGACCATCCCAACCAACAGCTGTAATTCAGCTTTACTCCATCAACCTTCCACCAGCTACCTCAATCTCTTTATCAAGGCAAGTTAACAGGGTTCAGAATTCAGGAAGTCCCAACAAATGTAAGTGTTCTAAAGAAAAGCTTAATTCCCCCATGAGGTAGTCACTGACCCCACAATTACATGTTCCACTCATCTTTTGCTCTCCTCAAATTATATCTGTATGAAGTGAAACAGCCCCATCATCAAAGAATAGTGTATGCCTTTAGAGGACCCTGCCATCACTGTAGAGCGCTGCTACTCAAGGGGTGGGAAGAGGGTGCGAAATCAGTTACTTAGGCAGATTTCCAAAACTCTTAAATACATCTGATTTCAGTATTTTCAGCTACATGGCACTACATCCATTTTCCCAGTTTGGACCCATAGCAAGAATCTTCCTTATGTGTTATTGTGTAAGTTTCTTTGCATTGTTCCCAACTAGGGAGGCTTCTTCCTACAGAGCAGGCAAGAACACTGGTATTCAATAAGGTTTCATCTGGATTAAATAGCTGTAGCTTAAGCTGAACCAAAAATCCAAGTAAATCTTTTTTTTTTTTTGGGAGGAAAGGTCAAAGCTCCTATTCCAGGGTTTCACACCTTGTTGACTTTAACATCAACACCTTGAATTACAGTTAAGCACAAAAAAGGAAGAAAAAACTGACTTTCACCATCAGGTTTGCAAGATGTTTTCAAAGTATTAATCTTCCATCTGAGATCAAATAAATAGCTGAAGCAAATACACTACTTATTGGTATGCTTTTGCTTCAGGGTCTGCAGAAAAGGGTAGTGTTTTTAAGACAACAGCAGCTGTCAACTGTCTTGGGCTTTTTAGTGACAAAGGCAGAGTGTGACTTTATCCGGGAGATACATTAGGGTCAAGGGCGGAAAATGTTTTCTGATTCTCTTCAAACCTGATACAGGTTACACTTTGATTGTAAATGTGGGGGGGTCATTATTTTAAACATGCACATCTCAGCATTAACACTGGTGGTTTAGACTGTTTTTCCCCATCTGAATGATGACACTTTCTACCCTGGTTCCATCCCTGTACTGTGAAACAACCCACATTTGCTGCTCCAAATGAAGGCTGCCTCTGTGGGAAAAGGGTTTAAAGGCACACCAGGGCTGCTCCCACTCCCAGCAAACACATACACATATACACACACGCACACGCAAATGCACACGGCCACCCGCAAGTGTATATACACATGGGGCAGCACCAGGCCCGAGGCCCAGGTCCAAAACAAGGGGTGTGGGGGGTGAAGAGAGACAGAACAGGAGATTAAGTGGGCCAGGGCTGGAACCCATGCTATCCCTGACACAATGGACATGGAATGGATCATTTCTGGTTCTTCAGCTGGTTGGAGAGCCAGTCCAGACCCTCGTACAGGCCGTCTCCACTGGTAGCACAAGTGGCCTGGATGTACCAGTTGCGCTGGCGGAGAGCATGCAGGCCAAGCTTGTCTGTGATCTCTGCTGCATTCATTGCATTGGGAAGGTCCTGGCATAAAGAAAAATGCATACAAGTCAGTGAAGGGTACAAAACGGTTGGATTTAAAAGTGTGGATAAAAATATAAATAATAGGTGCTAAAGGCTCTACTATGCTATCTGCAAGTGAGGCTCACCTGTTTGTTAGCAAAAACAAGCAAGACAGCATCCCGCAATTCATCCTCTGCCAGCATTCGTGTCAGCTCCTCACGGGCCTCATTCACACGCTCTCTATCATTGCTGTCAACCACAAAGATGAGCCCTAAAGAGGGAGGGAGGTGGTAAGAGATGCTCTATCAAGGGCCAGGTAACGGAGTCGTTATCATACCAGCACAAACTCACCTTGCGTGTTTTGGAAGTAATGGCGCCACAGAGGTCGGATTTTGTCTTGACCACCGACATCCCACACAGTGAAACTGATATTCTTGTATTCTACCGTTTCAACATTAAAACCTGCAAAGAGGGAGAGATTAACAGAACTAGTCAGCAGTCCCTTGTTTGAATATTGCTCTGCCACAGATGAGTGACCCCACACTAACCAAGTGAGAACAACCAAACCTCATACAGAGCAAGGATTGTAAGCCATATCCAAATCACAGCACCACCAGGTGCACCACTCTTAAGAATAAGGAGAAGCATTAGGAATAAAAAGGACTCACCAATTGTAGGAATGGTAGTGACAATCTCTCCCAGTTTGAGTTTGTACAGGATAGTTGTTTTTCCAGCTGCATCAAGCCCTACCATGAGGATTCTCATTTCCTTCTTCCCAAAAAGACCCTTGAACAAGTTTGCAAACACATTCCCCATCTTGAATTTTCTGCAAAAAAAAAAAAAAAAACAGAAAACTTGAATGTAAAATTAGTTTAAATGAGTGCATCATTTGTGCACAAACATACACAGAAGAATCATGTTAGTTTTGAATATTCATGTATATTTAATTTTTTTTATATCAACCCGAAACAGCATTTCATTTTTTCTGTTGCTTCAACTGTGTACAACTAATAGTAATCCATTTTTAGTAAAATTAAAGCAATAAGATTCCAATATGGTTGTTACAGCAACATTTTTTTTTTTTAAATCAAAACTCTGAAAACAACTGATCAGTGAACAGCTGCTCGGTGTTGCAGTAAATGAAGATTGTATTTAGTGTGGTCCCAAGACTAAAGCAAAATCCTGAGGATGAAATAAGAAACGGGGTTTAAAAAGTTTAGGAATACTGCTGACGAAAAAATTCTTTCTGATATTTAAAAATTTCGAACATACTTTCTAACAGTACCAAAAGTGCACATATTTCTGAGGTATTTAGCAAGCACATGTAGATGTTTAACACGTTGAAGTTTAACATTTGGCCAAATAACTCTTTCTGGCTAACAAACAATAACAACTAGGTCAATCAACATTTGTTAACTTGTCCGTTCAATGATGAAACATTTATTTTTATTTGTGAAACCATACTCAACATAACATACATGGGCCAGACTCTGTTACTCTTTCATGACCAATTTGCTTGTGATTCCATTGGTGCTGCTAAACAACTGCTAAATCATAAATGTGTTCCTCTTAGAAATAACTTCTCACAAGCAGGATTGTCTGACACTGGTCCGAAATATGCCCATGAATCTCATTGTGTGTCTAAAAGAACTTCCTAATCAAACCTTGCATTTTCCATCCTGCCATGTATTCGGTTCACCTGATACACAGCTAGGGAGTAGCTCTGGTTCTGTCCCAGGGGTATTCGTGCGTGATTGCATTTTAAACACATTTGCTGAACTTCCCATGAAAACAAGGCATATAATGTAAGATAATGCTGAGAAATACATTCCAGTAGCTGGCTCAGCTGTCCCTGACTTAATACTTCTACAACAACACCACAGTGATGTCTTTTATGTTGAAAAAATAACAGCCCTGTCCTCAAAGAGTCACCAGATTAACATTGACAATGAAGTACCAGCTCTGATTCCGTGACAGGTTTGTTAAGATTTCCTTTCACAAAACAGCGGTGGTTTCTGATTCTCACAACTGTTTTTACCTCAAGATGAGAACCCATTACTGACCATGTGGCCTGTAGTGTAAAAGAATTTGATGCCATCTCTTTAACCACATTAAAGTCATTGTATTGTTCACTCTGTTATGATAATGTAGTATTGTGACCTCATTATCAGCAGGAATGTCCAAAATGAAGACACCTGTAACTCACACCTGATTTTAACAATAGTTTGCTCTACTATTAGTAAAGGCAGTTGAGTATGGCCTCTGGACAGCTACTGCATTGCAAAAGTATCATTTACCTTGCTGGGGGGTAATGACACACCAGTAAATTAAACCAGAGAAGCAGTACTGAAAAGAGCAGAGCCAGGGAGCCTGTAACTATGTTAAATTTTAAATAAGGGCTGAAAGCATTATTCCCCAACCAACAGAACCAAGTAAAGGAATCCATCAGTGTCAGCTTCAATAAAATGTACCTATGGAGGAAGTTTAGCTTGGTTTCACCAAGTTAGTGTAGGTAAATTAACCTAGACGAAAACACAGTAAACTGCTATCTTTTGTGACAGCAAATATCACCAAGTGCCATCAAACTCTACAGTCACACTGATGTAAGCTGATTAAGCCAAACATTTATACTATACTTAAAATGGTTTATTATAAACAAACACCCCTTCTACTGAGACTCTCCACAAATCACAAATAAATAGTAGATATTAAGCTACAGAGTGACAGTGACATACTATTTCATTCAGTGCCATAAGGCTCAAGCAAAAACACGAAAGTAGCCTGAGCTTATATCTGAAGGGGAATCAGCATCCTAAACCTGTTTAAACTATTTTTTTACTCTCTTATACGCATCCATTTTGGGAATACTAACAGATTCTAAGTATTAAACAGAATCTAAAAAGATAAAACCTGTTCAATGACTGTGCAAATAAAGTGAATAAGCATGTACAATAGTTTACTGGGGGGAAAAAAATCTAACTTGGGCCTTTGTTCAAAACAAATTAGCATGCTTAGTATATTAAAAAAACTAACATTTTATACTTATTTAAAATTCCATCCAAATGTGCAGTTTATACGGGGGCAATTCTAGGAAAACCTTTTTGCTTAAAGGTACCACTACAAGAGCTGGGATTCAATTCAACTGCTCCACCATGTCATCACTTGGGATTAATCAAATGTCTTCACAAAATTTAGTATCTACCAAATATTATACCAATTACAAAGCAAAAAGTTCAAATAGTGTAAAGAAAAATTAAATTTACAACCTAAATGCTGAAATAAATGCATATTCTTCAATGAGATTCATATTGATAAGAGGTCACAGCTGAATACTGTAAATTCCGACAGCTACGTAAACATCCTGCTCCTGGCCACTGCACATGATTTTTATGTAGGTGCAGAGCTTCTGTATGTACAAATAGCTAACAAAACACTAAAATTAACCAAGGAATGTGCAAACTTTTCTCTAGATCCAACTATGACAGCTCCACATAAATATGTCTCCTTTCTCATACAGTAACAAGACAGACACTGCTTGTTTAATCTAAAGACTAATTCTGACATCACCATTCTTTCTCCCAGAATAACAGCTCAGGATGAAGTATAACACATAAAATTTGACCTCATTTTGCCTTCATGCACATGAGCTTCATGAAAACTTCACCTAATTTACATGACACATTTCAATAGTTTGCATAAGGTTTTGCCACCTAAGGAGAAGGGTTTAAAATATAAGAAACACGGTTCTCTGAAAAGTGTCACAAGTGAGAACGTAGAAGAACTTGTTAGCCCACAAAATAGTGACAGCAGATATTAACAATAGATTGTCTGTTAAATTAACTAACAGTAAACAAAGTTATTGTAGTTTGCAAAACTACATTAATGTTGGTGACACTGATGCTCTGCAAAAAAGAAAATTCAAAATGCAGGCTCACAGTAAAAACGTGCCATTACGTTACCTTGAAGAGACTAACAAATTATCAAGCACTTCTGTCTAAACTCCCATCACAGATAAGCCAACCAAAGGTACAAAACCAACTAATGTAACTTCACATAAGCATATATACTGGAAACACACAAGTAACAAATGCTGTAACTTAAATCAGTTATTCAATCTGAAAACCACTTTCCTTATTTAAAATGCCAGACTAACAAACTGCAAGTCCCCCCCACACACCAGGGACAGAGCAGGAAGGAAGTTGGCCACTCCTGGAGGGTTCATGCCATCAGCTGATACGGACAGCAGTACAACATCTTCACAGGCCTTCAGCGACAAAGCAACATGTTGCAGTATCTCTATCCACAACACCAAAATCTTCACCCCTCACATCCATACTGAAGCCTTCCGCTGGGTGGAGTACCATCTGGAATCCATTGTAAAGCATAATAAAAAATAATTTTAAGTAAAACAATGAAAAGGGGGGCCTTATTTGTCCAGATTCTTAAAACACTGAGGCAAAATTTGTTTTCAATAAAAATCTATACGAATCTGCAACAATTTTAAGGAAATAAAGAGCCTGCGGAACGTCACAGTGCAAGACATTTCTTGATGTCAGCTCCAACCAGAGCAAGTTTTGTTTTCAACTAGATTTAGACTTAAGCAAAAATATTTTAAGTTATGGTGCAACAGCAGTTCCCCTTTCTGGGACTTTCAATAATACACTGGCAGTTCCTTAACCAGAAGGGCACGGTGGAGCACGGGTTAGTGTAGTGCAGAAGCCTCACCACTCTTGGACTGTGGGTTTGAATTAGAGTTTACATCCAGCACTGTAAGGACCTTGCATGTTCTAGATACACGTTTCATAAGTTTCTTGGAACAGATCCTGGACCACCCTGTTTTTAGTACGTGGTTACTAAAAATTGTTGCTAGTGATCCTTAACCACCGTAATATTTAAGACTTTGTGATTGCAATGATCAATATAACTTCAACAAGCTTGCTGAGAAATAATGCACACTATTTTCATTCAGTCTAAGTGGAAGAACTTTTCCTGACAGAGCACACAGTCAAGGTAAAATAACACAAGGTTAGAAAGAGAGGAAAGCAAATATCATGCTGGTTGAGAGCACCACAACATTTCTGATGCTTCATACTCTGTTCTATTTTGGCAACTTTGAGAAATCAACTGGTAGATGCATCACGATTCATAAAAAAAATCATTAGACTTGAAACTTGAAGGCTGAGAAAACATGTGGCAAACAGGTTGTACTCTTATGCTTTTTCAGCTACTTTGTCCAAAAAAAAACTATGAAACCGTTTACCCACTTCTACAGTGGGGTATTTCTAACTGTGTCAGATTAGGGCAAGTTAGTAGTACATTAGGAGTGGAATTTGTATAAACAAACTCAAAATCACAAGACGACAGCCACAACCAGGCCAATAACCTTAATATAATGCAGTTTTATTCCACATTTCCTCTGTTTGACGCACTTATAACCAAAAACCAGTGTCCCGACTCACTCCCAGTTCGTGCAGTCTTTAGGCCTGGGGTGTGAGAAGCAAACATGTAGTCAGGTCAGATCACCTTCTCATGAGCACAATGATCAAACTTCAACACACTTAGAAAACGCACGCCCACAGGCATGGCCCACTTTCACTGTATAAGCAGCAATAAAGGACACATGTTTAAACAAGTTTTGACACTTTCCATTAATGCGGCAAACCATTAGCTACGAATTTAGACACTAGCCATGACATAAAGACAGCCGGGAGCGAAGAACTGTACATTAATAAGTTTTATAACAATAGGAAACGTTTATTCACAAATTATCTCATGGAGTAAAACATCTGTCGTGAGCATAATAGCCAACTTTGCTAGCTACACCCATTCGACGACTGCAAGCTAACTTAGATTAGCCAACAGACAAGCCGGGTCTCGTCCAGTGTTAAATAAGAAACGTTATCAAAACTTGCAAAGACCAGCCGATGAAATTTTCGGATATTCCACTGCTGACAGTGACAATTACAGGAAAAATTTCATTTAAATATATTTACCTGAGACTGCAGCTTTCTCACGCACCTCCCTACGTTCCGCTGTTCTACTAACGACAAAATGGCGTCCTTCACGAACCAGAAGAGGGCCGCGTCATGGACCACACCCATTTAGCAACCCCGGCCAATACCACTGTAGGATTTGAAAAAAACTCCCGCCCCATCTGGAAGGTAGCCTATTGAAATGAAGGGAGCAGAAGCGGGCGGATGCAGGCGCCGGTCCACCCGCTGCCAACAAAATGAAGGTGACGGAGTTGGTCCAACAGCAGCCGCCCTGCAATCCAGCGTTTCCGTCTTCCGGCGGACACAAGACATGTACAGCGAAACTTCATTCGTTATCTTACTGTCAACCTTCTTTATATATATAATTAAAGTGCTTTAATTTTATATATATATATATATATATATATATATATATATATATATATATCGCTTTGGTGATGTATGTATTTGTTTAATATGTATACATTTACACACACACATTTAATAATATATAATACATATATAATATATAGTAATACACCGATCAGCCACAACATTAAAACCACTAACAGGTGAAGTGAATAACATTGCTTATCTCAATGCAATGGCATCTGTCAAGGGGTAGGGAGATGCATTAGGCAGCAAGGGAACAGTCAGCTGTTGAAGTTGTGTGTTGGAAACAGGAAAAATGGGGAAGCACAAGGATCTGAGCAACTTTCACGAGGTCCAAATTGTGATGGCGATACCACTGGGTCAGAGCATCTCCAAAACAGCAGGTCTTGTGGGATGGGTGTTCCCGGTATGCAGTGGCCAGTACCTTTCAAAAATGCTCCAAGGAAGGACAACCGGTGAACTGACTAAAGGGTCGTGGGCGCCCAAGACTCCTTGATGCACGTGGGGAACAAAGGCTTGCCGTCTGGTCCAATCCCACATAAGAGCACAAATTACTGAAAACCTTAATGCTGGCCACGATAGAAAGGTGTCAACACACAGTGTTGCTGTGTATGAGGCTGTGTTGCTGCAGACCAATCAGAGTGCCCATCCTGGCCCCTGTCCACTGCCAAAAGTGCCTACAATGGGCACGTGAGCATCAGAACTGGACCATGGAGCAATGGAAGAAAGTGGCCTGGTCTGACAAATCACGTTTTCTTTTAGATTATGTGGATGGCCAGGTGTGTGTGCATCATTTACCTATGGGAAGAGATGGCAGCAGGATGCACTATGGGAAGATGGCAAACCAGCAGAGGCAGTGTGATGCTCTGGGCAATGTTCTGCTGGGAATTCTTGCGTCCTGGCATTCATGCGGATGTTACTTTGACATGTACTACCTACCTAAACACTGTTGCAGACCACATAGACTCCTTTATTGCCACTGTATTCATTCCCTGATTGCAGTGGCCCTGCCACACTGCAAAAATTGTTCAGGAATGGTTTGAGGAACATGACAAAGACTTCAAGGTATTGTCTTGACTCCAAATTCTCCAGATTTCAATCTGATTGAGCATCTGTGGGATGTGCTAGGAAAATAAGTCAGATCCATGGAGGCCCCACCTCACAACTTACAGGACTTAAAGGATCTGCTGCTAATGTCTTGGTGCCAGATACTACAGGGCACCTTAAGAGGTCTTGTGGAGTCCGTGCCTCGACAGGTCAGAGCTGTTTTGGCAGCATGAGGGGGACCTACGCAATGTTAGGCAGATGGTTTTAATGTTGTGGCCGATTGCTGTATATATTTAGTGTATCAAGCTTGAGGTTAACAAATATACGGTTAACAAGGTCTGCATCGAATTTATTTCTTTGGCTTTGAGCCCTGGTCACATGAAGAAGTGGGCACAGAAGCCTAATAAGATCCATGCCTATTTTCTGTAGAAAGTATGGAACACCTCCACTAAGGGACAAGTACCACTCAATTGTCCATCTAGCCAGAATATGGAAGCTCCATCATAGCCAGCAAGCTGAATATAGTATAATGGAAAAGGGCAGACAAACCTATCCCAGTATGTACAAAGGAGACACACTATCCTCACTCCTGGTCTGCATAGGAACCCCTGAACCCCCTCAGTCAGATGATTACTAAGAGTGGTTATAGATATAGGTTACAGAAGTAGCACTACCATTAGTTATCTGTTCATGGTTGACGGCAAGCTGTAGGCCAAGCCTGAAAAAGACATCCTGATCCACTTGACCAAGATCTACAGTTACAATGTTGGAATGGGCTTTGGACTAGAGAAAGACAACAGTATGATAGCAAAGAGAAGGAAAATGATAAAGACAGAGGGAGTTGCAGTACCACAAGGTTACATTAGACATGTAGGATAAGTACAAATTTCTTGAAATCCTCCAATCACATGAAAACCATGAGGCACAAATTAGGAAGACAATATTCAAATACCTCCAGAGTAAGGCAGGTCCTAAAGAGCCAGCAGAGTAGAAAGAACAAGATAAGCTCTCTCATAACATGTCCCCTGCCGATCATAAAATACCCAGCTGCCATAGTAAGCTGACCAAGAGAGGAAATGGTAGTTGCAAAAATTCCTTGTAATGTATGAAGCTTTCTACCCAAAAATCCAAAACACATATACTGTACACCAGGACTAAGGGGCCTGGAAAATATTACAACTACTGTCCTGAATGAGATACAATGCATCCATGAATACATCTAAGCAATGTCTCCTAAAGATGAACTGCTAGGGGAATGTCTGAAGCAGATAGGGACGTAGATAGCAGGAAAATAAAGGAGGTGCCACAGCAGATAACAAAAGTGACTGACATGAGGAGATCTTACCAATGCCTGGAAAAGGCAGGACTGAACGACAATACAGAGGCATTAACTATGGGAGAATAAGAACAAGCATTCAGCACCAAGTCAGTAGAAACAGAGGTGTGCCATATCAGGCAAGAGCCCAGGTGCAGGCAGTGCAAAGACGCCCCAGAGACAATCCAGCATCTCGAAGCAGCTGCGTTGTGCAAGTAGGGACAGCAGATACTGAGAGGCACAACCAAGTGGCAGGGATCATATACAGGAAGAGCTGTAAGGAATATGGCCTGGACATTCTGAAGTTTAAATGGGAGGTTCCACAGACAGAGCTGGAGAACAAAAGAGAACTTGTGGGACTTCCTGTCACATCCGTGGCCACTGCAGCATGGCCATAGGGGCATTCTCTCTGCCGCCGCCATTAGACTGAGCGCTGATAGGTACTGGAACTGATCACGCACAGCATATAAGACTTATCCAGTCTTCCGCCCAGCGCTCAGTCCTCCACTGATCTCCACTGGAGTTCCCTGAGTCCACGTCTTGAGCTCTTAAGCTAAGTACTGTTGAGTTTACTTTCTCTCCGAATGAGTGTTCTGCGACTTGCCCGCCATGGCAAGTTCATTGTATGTTCTTGTTGAGCAACTGTTTTCCCCTAAGCAATTGTATTTTGTCCCAACTGCACCGTTGGTCTGCTCTGTCACATTACCCGTTTTTGGTCAAGCGCTAGCGCCCGGACACAGAGCCCGTTATTGTGGTGTTTCGTTTAGTAAACCGTTCGGTGACTTAAACCCTGGGTGTATCGCAATTGCTTCCACCGCCTCACATCATAACAGTAGGACTGAGCCAAAAATGGAAGCAGCAGACCTAATGCAGTCGCATGAGGCGCTAGCTCAGCAACAACAGATTCTCACACAATACCAATCCCAGCTCACTCAGCTAATGGAAAACCTTCAGCGTTTCAATATAACTTGTGTCCAGTTCACCACCTCGCGGGAGAGCCTCGCCCGCACCCAAGCTCCCCCTTCCCTGGTTCAACCTCCATCTCTCAGCCAAACCGCTGTTCCTACCGCTCCTCGTATGGTCACTCGTATGGTCCAATGGGTCCATTCTTCCTAGCTGGCAGGGCATCCTGGTGTGCTACATTCCCATCGTCGCTGCTGAAAGCCAACCTTCAAGCAGGACATGCGACAGTTCATCCTGGCCTATTCCATCTGTGCCTGCAACAAAAGCCTCAACCAGCCTCCTCTTGGCAAGTTCCTGCCCTTAAGAGCACCTTTACACCCTTGGCCTCACATCGCCATTAACTTTGTGACTGGTCAGGCGGGTTCAGCTGTATGATGGTGGTTGTGGACCGTTTTGGCAAAATGGCTCATTTTATTAAACTCCCTTTCATGCCTACAGCGAAGCAGACTGCAGAGTCTAACAATGCCAGGATTTGTAAAATTGCAGTTTTTTTGTTCAGTAAGAGAAATCTAGTCTGTCTTGGGTTTGAACAAGTGCACTGAAGTCAGGTTGAATGTCTGAGGTGGATATGTGAAGGACAGCTGATAGGTGATCGTCAGTGACAGAGTATCTGTATCTGGATTTGTTAAACTTCATCACTGATAATGTTTGTTCACATATGTAGGTAGATCCAAAGAGAACCAACATCTTCTGAGCATGCCTCCTCATGTGTAAAGTTCTCATCTTTGAGAGAGAATAAAAATCGAACAGTGATACTGACTTAAAGTGCTTTGCCGGTAGTGTATCAGACTGCAGGTCAATGAGTTTGAGTTGAACATCACTGGGTGCATTAGCCACAATGCAAGTGAAGGGAGAAGAAATTATGTGCATTTCACTCTCAACTGTTTTAAAGTCCTCAGATCACCTTGAAAAGTCACCATGCAGTGCTCTTAACATGGATGAGTACCTGCGGAGGTGATCAGCTGATGGTGTGGCTTCTTTCAGTGTTGGCACATAGGTGTTGCTTTCCAAATGGGTTGAAAGAAACTGCAATTTTCTCATGAAAGCCTTCACCAGGCTGTACATTTTATGTTGAAAGAGGCCCTTGCCTTGCAGTTTGGTATTTAGTTCATTCATTAGTGCAGTCACTTCAACAGCACATGAAAGATCTGCCAACCAGTCGACATCTGAGAGCCATGGGATGTCCTTGCCTTTCTTCTTTTTTAAGCACTTTGCTGAGGCTGAGCCATCTGACAGCTGTGTGGTAGCCTATGTCACCATGTTCAGTTTCATGTTCCTCCAAAAGTGCAACAAACTGTCTGTGATTCAATGCTTGTGCCTTGATGAAGTTAACTATTTTAGTTACACCATCAATAACATGGTTCATTTTTAGCACTGACTTACACAAAACCTCCTGATATGATGCAAAAATACCAATGTCTCTTCCGGGGTTCATTTCAGTCACTTTATCTTGCATCCACTTCAAAAATCTGACATTTCTTTTTTAACGTGAGCTGACATTTTTGAGGGCTAACAGCTAACTCACATCTCTCTTAAATGTCCGTTTGCCAACACATTACAGTCAAGGTGCATATGCTAGCATGCACACGCGCACGAACGTATAGATTGATTATATATTTAAAAAAGTGAGAAATTGCCTTCAAAATAAAAACAATGCAGTCACACTGTGTGCGTGATGTGCAGTTATTATGTTTGATTCCTAATTTCCCATTGACATCACGCGGGTCGGTCAGGGACAGCCAAAGGGCTGGATGTGGCCCGGGGGCCATACAATCCCCAAGTCTGGTTTATCCCCATTTTGAACAGACCAACTGAGGTTTTTTTTTCCATAAACTGTAAATTGGTGTTTAAAAGCACTTATTTCTATTTTTGCTTTATGATGGAGTGTGTTGTGAAGGTGTCCGTAGCTGTTATAACATGATAGAAAAAATAAATCCAAATGTGTAGTTAAATCGTATCTAGTCATAGAGTTAAAGAAATAATCAAACAAGGACAAATAAAGATATTCATAAAAATATAATTTTTGTTAAATTTAAAATCTGTGTTTAAAAGTTTATATGTGTGGAAGATGTGCAGCATGAGGCTTTTCCAAGCCATTAAGACTTCATGCTATGACCAATAGAGGGGGCTGAGTTCCTGTTGTGGAAATGAAAAAGAAAATCAGTTTTTGATGAAAAACCAATACTTTATATCATGGTCGTAAACAGAAGATTTGAAAGTTACACATGTTGGTTCTCCGGGTGTGTCAGCTTCATGCCGCTTAGTATGGGCCTGGTACTTGCATCCTCATCTAACATCTTCGCTATCTTTCCCCTGGAATGTACTGTAAGTAAATTGCTGTGGTCTTCTGTTAGGGACCCTGGGGCACTGACCATCTGTACTGAGAAGGCCCAAAGAACAAAGAGTGGGGGGGTAAAATGTCTGGAATTCCCCCCACCTCCCAGTGCTTATAACAACCCATATGGTCAGCTGGGGACCTGCAGGTGGACTCAGGAACGGAGTGATCTCCACCAAGTGTATTATTACACTGCAGTCCAGCCTGCAGACCAACACACGAGGGGGTTTCTCAGTGTCCAGATGGGGTGTCTCACTTCTTTTATATGTGCATTTATTCATTTACTGCACTCTTCTCTAAAGCGGTGTACAATAATCGTTATGTAGCGTTTAGCTGACAATGTTGACCAAGGTGACCAGCAAAGCTCGATACATTATACTGAATTGCCTACTGTCGTTCACCTACCTGTACTGGACAGCAGTGTAACACACATGCCTGCACTACAGGCAATTTTGAGCCACCAGTCTGTCTAAGAGGCCTCTTCAGACTGCGAGAGGAAACCAGAGCACTTAGAGGGAAGCCACACGGTCATATCGAGAACATGCAAACGCCACACAGATCTATCTAGGCCACTGCGAGGCGTCAGATGGCAGACCTAAGAATTTCATTATTGGCAATAACAGGATTGGCTGAAAATGGGACAGGTGTGACAACAAAAATCACAATGACCCAAAAGTGACAGTAGCTACATGTCTGTGTCTTTCCTCCAGGTGTTCTGGTTCCTCCACCAGTCCAAAGACATCTTTCAACTTAATTGGTTGCTGTAAATTGTCCATACCATGTGCATCTATGTGGCCACCCCACGCAGGGTGCAGTTTCATAGCTTGGTACCAAGTGATTCTGGAGTAAACGCTGGACCTCTGCATCCCCAACCAGGATAAAGCAATAATGGATGGACGTGGCAGCATATTTGGACAAAGCAGTCATCAATACCTTGTCCACTTGTACGCATGTGCACACCCGTGTGTACGTTCTTATCATTATTTCTTACCGTTCATCAGTTCAACGGCATGAGACGCCAAAGCCATTCCTCGCACAGCAAGAAGGATGGATTTAAGAAGAAGTGAGTTCGTTCGTACGCACGTACAAAGTGGCCATATGGTGCTGCCGTCACGTCGCATTTAGCACCTGTCAGCCACTAGACACAACTGTTGCTTCAGCAGATGAAGGATAGATGGCTATTAATTAAAAACAGGAAGCGGTGGAAGCTTTTGTTAGGATTTCCTACAATTTCATCCCCAGTCTCATCTCTCTGTAAATAATTTTTTTGATGTAAAACTAAAAGGAAGGGGTCTGTTTGATGAGCAAAAACATCCTGTGAGCAAGTGAGAAAATATCCTGTGGTATATATTCTGCATCGGTTGTTCAGTAAGAAGGATACCTGAAGCACACGGGGAATGAGTTTACTGTACTTTGTGGTAACGGATTTACACTGATTTACTGTCAATAGCTGCTTGTTCGAGACTGGGTCGCTGTGGCAGGATGCCTATCCTAGATACACCGGGCGCTGGGCGTGGAGGGGTACATTTCAGCCAAGGGATGCCCGTCCATCACAGCAATGCCACCCGCTGTCGCTCACACACTAAGCACCGTGCAGAGACCCCAGTTCACCTGAAACACATATCTTTGGATTGTGCGAGGGAAGGAGAGCACCTTGGAGAAAGCCACATTAACAAAAATGTGTACCTGCTACCAAATCTACGTGCAGCTACTGGTGTAGTGCTGTGTCCTGGAAAAAAACGCAGCGTGTGTGCGTCTGAATGTCTGTTGGCCAAATGCACTTTTGTTTACTCCGTTGTACGTCACTTTGGAGAAAACGTCGTCCCAAAAAGCGTTTCTTCTTGCCGCAGGTGTGCAAGGCGCACCCTTTGCGTAAATGGAGTTCTGGCCACGCCCCTCGCGGAGGGCCCTCAATGCCCACCTGCAGTAGCATCTGACGTGGGCGTGGCTAGCCACTCGATTTGGGCGGAGCCATAGAAGCCCGAAGGCGTAACCCCCCCCCCCCGCGGACCGCACCTGTGCTGCGGTGGGATGCGCCCCCCACCCCCGCCACCGCCGCCGCCGCCGCCAAGCGCCACTTAAGCGGCACCGGGGACGTGCGGGGGAGACCGACTTCGCGCTGCGGACCGAGCGACATGAGGAGCGGCGGCTGTCCGGAGGAATCATGTGGCCCGGGCTGCCGAGGACCGCGCGTCTGCTGAGAGCGCTGCTGCTCTGCGTCCTCCTGTCGCACACGGCCGCCTACTTCGGGTCAGCAGCGCTTCTCCTCCCGGTGTCGCAGTCACCCGGCAGAGTCGCTTTAAGTGGCGCTCGCGGTCCGCGCTCTCGAGTGGCCGGGGTTCGGGATGCGGGCGGGCGGGCCGAGGAGGCGCAAGCGTGGTGCTGAAGACAGGAGGTCCGCGGTCTGGGCTTGGCTTGTCCGCGGATTTGTGAATTAAAACTAAAAGAAACCTCGAACTCGCTTTTTAAAATTGTATGGACAGAGGGGAAAAAATTATGGATCTTGTGACAAAAGAGAAAACTTTATCTGGCAGTTCAGTTCATTCTTTCTTTAACATTTTTTATTCCACAGAAATGTGCGAATATTTAAGGAGAATCTCCTTTTTTAAAATTTAGTTTAATTGTGTTTAAAAAGCAAATATCTGACTTTTTAAAGTGTTTCTGCCTGTTTTGTGCTGTTTGGAATTTACATTTTTGGAACAGAATGAAGTTACAAGTAGATACAAAAAAATTGTTTACGAAACGCAGAATGACGCTAAAATGGCATTTAAACGATTTATTTAAATAATAAAACAACACGAACGGCGGTGTCGCGGACTCAACAGGTTTCTCTCAGCCTTAACTTCAAATTTTAAACAAAGTCCAAGTTTCCCAAAAGAAGGGTCAGATGGCTGCCGTATATACTAAAAAATTAACAGAATTAAAATGTTCAGATAATCTTCATTCGAAAATGATGCATTTATAATATTCTATATAATAAAGATGTATTGTTTTGCTGCTCCTGTGCTACCTCGAATGATAAAAATAATAATAATAGCAACAATAATCGAGTTTTTAATATTGTAAGTGGTCAGTAAAGTTACAGGTTTCTCCAGACTTTTCAGACTAATACTGGTTTTTGTGTCTATTAATACCTTGTGCAAATTCCTGTAAAAGAATTAGTGAATAAATAAAGGGTTGTAGTTAGTTTTTTTATATAATGCTTTAGACTTATTTTTCTTTGCTGGTTCTTAGCTTCATTAGACTGTTGAATGTGCTTTGTGTAAATTTGGAACATTTTAATGAATTTCCTTATATCCTGCATGTCTTTGATGACATTTTTGAAAATGTATGAAGAAAAAGTGTTGCCAGTTGCTGTAATTTATAATGTAATGGATTCTGATAACATAGTCCTCCAAACCAAATAGACATTGTCATAATGAACGTGTTAAGAAAATTCTGCACTAACTTCAGAATGAACAAAGAGGGGGGGAAATAGGAAAATACTGTTAGATAATGCTGTTTATGGAATGGGGAATTATGTGTTCATATTCGGGTAAAAAAACAATATACATTGGACACTGAGTTCAGTAGAAGGTTCATGAGGCTGATACCTTTACCGCTTAGAATTCAAATGACACTAAATGCACGACAGATATATTTACCTGGGCCTTCTTAACTCCTCTGCAGGTTGACTGGAAGGGAGCCTCTCGTGTTCTTACCGGCTCCCATGTCCAATGAGCCTCCCTCAGGTAAAGCGCACCTGAAGCAATGCGAGCAGCTCACCCTGACCCGCCGGCAGAAGCGCCTCTGTCGAAGGGAGCCGGGCCTGTCTGAGACCCTGAGGGAGTCCGTCCGACTCAGCCTGCTCGAGTGCCGCTACCAGTTCCGCAATGAGAGGTGGAACTGCAGCATGGATGGCCGAGGCAGCCTGCTAAAGCGAGGTGCAACTCGGTGTCTGTCTGGCGCAACTTCGGTCTTGTCAATTATGGGAGAGAATTATTGTGGTATTTTAAATGTGGAGCAGGACAGGAAGGACTCTTGCAACCTGAAGCTGGTTTTATGATCATTATGATCACAATAATTCATTGCAGACCTATTTGTAAAGTATCGGTTTAGGATTTTACAAGGAAGAAAGAAGGCCACAATTCCTCCGCTCTGTTTCGAAATGCTTAAACTGAGTGACAAAATGCAATGCATTTAAAAAGAACAAAATCTAACAAGCACACACCAGAAATGCGTTGGAGCATCCGCAGTAGCGCAGTCAGTCAAAAATGCAGGCGAGGAGCTGACTGAATGCAGACTGACTTTGAGGTAATGAAAGATTTGAAGGCCACCTTTTCCTGTACGCCAGTCCTACGTACGCACAGAGCTGGGTGTATTTTTAGCTCAGAAACGAACCCAGATCCCAGAGGAAAAGGGCGGTGAGATCCCTCACTTTCATCTGGGAAAAATCTCTTCCTAGTCAAAATAGTAATTAATTGGATCAAAATACACCCTAGTAATGGCTCCTGGTTATACAAACAACGGTGAGGACCATCCCTGTGGATGTGAATCCGAGGAAGAGCCGTTCTAAGACAAATTTTCCACCTTTTTACAGAAAAATAAAGTAACGCTTACCCTTGGTTCAGATAATTATTGCCCATGCGCTCTATTTGCAGTTATCCTCTTCCTGTTGTGAAATTTACAAAACATTTTACTTAATAAAGTTTTCAAAGAATTAGAAGCTGGTTTTTTTTGTCTTGTCAGTGGGGATTCAGTTTTAAAATGAGGGTATGTGACCATTTTTATAAGTGTAGGAGGGGGGAGGCCTCCCACACTCCCACCCAGGAATTATCCCTATGCAGCAATTATGTAAGGTTTATGGACACAACAGTGCATGAGTATGGAAGGGCAGGGCATTCTTGACATGAACTGCACACTTGAACACATAACCAGGCTGACCATACGTTGACTGTATGTTTCCCTCAGGATTCAAGGAGACGGCCTTCCTTCTGGCGATCTCCTCGGCGGCTCTGTCACACGCGCTGGCCAAGGCCTGCAGCTCGGGCCGGATGGAGCGCTGCACGTGCGACGACTCGCCGGACCTGCAGCACCGCGAGGCTTGGCAGTGGGGGGTTTGCGGGGACAACCTCAAATACAGCACCAAGTTCCTGAAGAACTTCCTGGGCCAGAAGCGGGCCAGCAAGGATCTAAGAGCGCAGATTGACTCCCACAACATCAATGTGGGCATTCGCGTGAGTGCCCTCTTCTTTCAGTCTATGATCACAGCTGATCTGTTTCGTGCTGACAGTAGTCAAGTCTTAACTTTAAAGATACTAAATAGTGGCTCCTGCAAAATGACTTCTTAAATTTTGACTTACTAAAATGCATTGGCTCACAAAAATTTGATAGAGTATTTAGTGTTTACGAAAAATATTACAAATGTTTTGATGTTGCACTTTGAAATGAGTTGAGTGAAAATTTCAAATAGTTAATATATAATTATAGTATATAAGTAAAATTCTCAGGTTAGAGAATTATTGTAATAAATTTAGCTGCCACCTTTGTTCAAGGTAATATTCCATGCTGAAGGAGGCTCAGTAAATCTGTTGTGTGAAAGTTAGAGTTAAACAAAGCAGTTTATGCTGAGGTTCCCGCAGGTGCTAGCAGTCTATTTTGCCTGGAATAACAAGTTAATGCGCTTAGACGATCTCCTGCACCCTTGCAGATAAAGGGCCAGAAGCGCGTGTGTGTGTCTGCAAGGTCGGGAGACACCCGCAAGAGCCAGGTGTTTCCAGGCATGATAAAGCCTGCTACGTGAACCTCGGAAAATTAAAGGGCTCCCTTCAGAAATGCCAGCAATTAAATGTGTGGCCTTGTAATATTCAAACATGCATTTTTTCCACATACAGTATGCTGTTCCCTGCATAGTTAATAAATCTGTGTGTGTGTGTGTGTGTGTGTGTGTGTGTGTGTGTGTGTGTGTGTATGTGTGTGTGTGTGTATAACAGTTACAGTATCTGATTTGAAGAAAGCCCTCCAGGCTCTTTATTGCCAGGCATTAGATCATTGTTCAGACATTTAACTCCAAGTCACAGTTGGCCCTTTAGCAGTTCCTCGTTTGGAGATGTGGAACAATACCTAAATGGCAGCATCTTCTGTACATCCACGAAAAACAAACCCGAAACAAATCGGAAAGCTAAAAACAAACACGGCCTTATCTCTGACCCCCCACCTGAATCAGGTCAGATAACGCATTGTGGTATGAAGATAATAAGCCCACACTTGCTGGCAGAAACAAGGCGGTAGGTGACTGCTTGTGTGCCTGTTTAGGGTGGAAGAGGCCTGGGGCCTCATACCTGCACAGGATGGAATTCCACTGACCTCTTCACATACACACAAACACCCTTGGCGCCCCAGGCCATTCCTGCCCCCTTGCCATTAGAGTCACACCCCTGCCACATGACCTGCCCTAGGCCCCCATCCTTACTGGTGCTCTTTCTAGCTGACCGCTCCATTGCTATTTCTTCCAGCGAGGTGAACTCTTAATTGGCACAGCACACAACCTGCAGCGGCTTGTCCGACACATGTGTCACGCACTTGACCTGTCTAATAACATCTGACAGTCAGCATGGTAGACCAGAGGGAAGGATGCTGCTGTTCCTCATTATATTCACATTTTTTCATTTGACAGATACTTTTCCTCAGGTTAACATGCTGTATAAGTCAAGGTCGACAATATAGGCATCCCTCATTGTCCAAACATAATCTATCGCTGAAAATGGTAAATGGGAAATTTTCGGATAGCGGAAGAATATATTCCATTCATTTAAATGGAAAAATTGACAATACATTCTAAACACTATCAATGTCCCTCTACCAATTTTTGCAAGTATCCCTAAAACAGTCTTGAACAGCTATATAACAGTTTGCAAAAGATTTCTTCACAAGCTTTTCCATTTTCCCAGAAGACAACTTTAAACAGCTCGAGCATGAAACACAAACCTATCGAGAAAACAGCCGAGATACGACTGCAGCGGATTCTTATTGCTTTTCCTGGCTTGTTTATGACTAAGGTTGGCAGTCTTGGAGATAGTTTCATGCTGAAAACTTCAGGGATGGAGTTACTGCTCCAGGGGAATTCCCACTTTTCCCTTGATCAGTTCGCCCAAGCAGCGATCCGCTAACCACTTAAGCATTTAACGTGAACAACTTTGTGACTGCATTTTCTGTCAAATGCATTCATGTATTAGAAAACCCACCCATGTAAGTTTTACAAATAATTTCTCTGCTGCTTCTTTTTTATTCAAAGTAACACATCCAAAATTGGCTAACAGATACTTTGCTGGAACTGCCTTCACTTCCCATAATGCCCTAGTCTATTAGAGTAATACTTTCACACTCATAACGCTCTATGTCCTCTTGTCTGGACTGATGAGTGTTTTGAAATTATTTTATATACAAATTTGTTATAGCAGGTTTGGATAGTGGGTGATAACAGGCATCACTCGACAACAAAGGGTTTTAGCAACAGACACATCAAAGCACAGCTCATTTTCATGAATAGTTTGTTTTGGTTTTTGCTTGGCTGGGAGAGATTACATGAGTAGAACATTTGATAAGAAATACAAAGATGATCATGACAGATAATGGAATGCAAAATTTACGTAATAGCTGAGATTGGAAAAAAGTGGATCAGGAAGCAGTGCGTTTTAAGACACTTCTCGAATACTAGGAGGGATTCAGCAGCTCTGAAGGAGAGAGGGAGCTCACTCTACCACATCAGAGGCTAAATCCAAAGTTGAGGACTTTCAGTTTTGGACTCCTTATGAGTGCAGCCACCAAGTGGCCAGAGGTGGAGAGGTGCAGCATTCTGCTGGAGAGTAGGGAGCGATCAGTTTCTGTCGGTGTCAGGGTCCGGTTCTTTGGTAAACCTCTAACATCAAAGGATCTAAACTATGCAGGTAGAGCGGTGTTTAGAGATGTTGCCTCTATACCCAAAGTTTCCTTGCTGAAAGTTACAAAGAGGCAGAAGTGCTGTATTACTGTAGAGCAAAGACTCAGGTATGCAATTAAATAACAGCACAATAACTGTCTGACTTGTACAGTACTATAACTACAGCTCAGGAGGAGATGCAGACGCAGGGTGGACAGGATATTCCATACAAAGCAAACAAGATCTAAACTAACTCGGGTCGATTATCCACGAAACAGATTAATAAAACTGACTAGTGTGCTTATTTCCCTTTGAGAGACACAGACAGGATCTGGAGTCCGATAGTGAATGACATGTCCTTTGCTCTTTCTCTGGCCATCACAGGCGGTTAAGAGTGGGCTCAAAACCACCTGCAAGTGCCACGGGGTGTCGGGCTCCTGTGCTGTGCGGACCTGCTGGAAGCAGCTGTCGCCCTTCCATGACACGGGCCGGCTGCTTAAGTATCGCTATGACTCTGCTGTGCGCGTGCTGAGCGTTACCAACGCCGCCACCGGAGAAGCAGAGCTAGCGGGTTCCCGTCGCCAGGGCCACGGGCCCCGCCCCACCGACCTGGTCTACCTGGAGGATTCGCCCAGCTTCTGCCGGCCATCCCGCTACTCCCCGGGAACAGGGGGCAGGCCCTGCTCAAAGGACACCAGCTGTCAGAGCTTGTGCTGCGGGCGGGGCTACAACACAGCACTGCGCCACACTGCCCTGTCGTGTCATTGTCAGGTGCGTTGGTGCTGCCACGTGGAGTGCCAGACCTGCCTTCGAGAAGAGGAGGTGTATACCTGTAAGCAGCACTGACAGACAGTGGTGTACAACTATGAACAACATTGAGAAGAGGAGCCACTTACCTGTAAACAATGCTGAGCGGAGGAGCTCTGCACCAAAAACAAAGGCGGTTTTGCTCACTTTGTGGACAAACACTGTGAACAGAAGCGATGAAACACCTGGGAAAATCCTCAGAGTAGGTGTCCACCTGTAACCAAAATTGAGGAGATGTAGAAGTGGGGGGAAAATAAAAAACTGAAAGGAGTTTGCACGTAAGAAAAATGAGAGGAGGAGCCGCACGCATGCAAAAACACAGGGGAAGAAGGACGTTTACGCCTGCGTAAACGTTCGAGGAACTCAAATGTAAGAAATAACTGTACAAAAAAAGTGGTGCACAGTTTAAAAAAAACACACACACATTTGCTGGTGACAAATAGCGAAGAGAAAGGAGGAATCGGTGACCAGGAAAGAAGGAGTGGAGAAGGCATGCCGGTTGCGAAATGCCAGTGCCATTGAGGGGTTAGAAGGTTGAAAGATAATTTTTGAGGCTTGCAGGGGAAAGAGAGATTGCGTTTGCGTTAAAGGGATGGCGAAACACGGTACAATCCGGGACGTCCATGGTTCCTCCAGTGGTATTTATTACAGAGACAAATGGCTACCATCAGTTACCTGCATGTAACTTGACTGTTGTAACAGGTAAGCAGAAATAGGGTGAAAAAATACTCATTTGTATAACTTTACTCATATGATGCATCCAAAACTTAGTTCTATGTGGAAAGATCAGTGCATCCCTCCCATGATGTCTGTGTACATTTTACACGCGCATTTGGCTGAGGTGGACGGACTGGTTCCTCTCATTGTTTTGGGTCAGGTGACTGCTGAAAGAGAGCTTCCGTGATCGGTCTGCGGCCCTCGGTGGTTTCAAGCCATGAACTCAAATGGATCTTTGAGTGCAGGGCCGGAGGCTGGAAACCTGCCATCTATGACCTGTGCTGGAATGAAAGGGGAAGGTGCTGGTCCCTGAAGTCCTGCGTTGGGTCACCAGTTACCTGTCTGTCCAGAGGGCGATTTAGGGAATTTTTAGGATTACTGCCTACTGCTGCGCTCCTGTTTTGTGGCGGCGTCCGTTGCGCTGCAGTCTTCTTACCATCCACAAGCTGCTCGAGGTTCATGTTTTATGCTGAGGGAAAAACACCACTGGATCCTAGGAAAGTCCGGCGGTTCTTTCTCATCTGCCTGCTTATTGCTGTAAGAAAATGCAAGTGGATTCTGTTGTAAATACTGGAATACTAAGAAGCACTTACTGCACAACTATATATTTAGTACTTTTTTCATATTACGAAAGATGGACCTTTGGGTAAACATAACATCACAAATCCTTTTGTTGAACACAGTCCCACATCCAAACTTTCTTGAGAAAAGAGCCTTTGATATGTTTTACTCAAGTTGACTGCGTTGAATTTTGCCAAGTCACGCCATGCCTTAAGTTTCATTGTGTCTGTTGACTCTTTTATACAGAATTATAGTTTGTCCCAATGGTCTATTTCCCCCCAAAAAAACCAATACTGTAAACTAAAGGTTAGAACTTAGTGACATATAAAGGATATGTTTCAGTCAGTTTTACCCTTGATGTGTAAAATGTAGAGATCTTCCGCAGCTGACATGTAAGGAAAGTATTTAGATTGAAAAAAAAAACAAAAAAACAATGCTATACGGGGGTTTAAAATTAAACTCACAACAGATTGTTATGACATGATGGGTCAGTGTTTTCAATTTGCTATGTAAAATGTTTTGTTTCTTGCTAAACTAAGATGTCAGACTCTTTGCTTTCACACTAAGTCAAGGGAATTTTTATCTTGGTCACAAACCAGTCAAATCGTTTGCCGTTGCCACCCGTTTAGAATCCGGTTTGCAATATTTTCGGTGCCTTTGTGTTGCATTCCCAAACTGTCAGTGGCACGGGATTCTCCCTTTATTAACAACAATGGAAAATTGCACCATTTATCTTGGAGAGCTTGTTGTTTCCCTATGGTTGACCGTGAAATGTGAAAGCGGTGCCCCGACACGCTTTTGGTTACGTATCCAAGCGCTGTTGTTTGCTGGAAGTCGGAGTGGAGTCATTGCACCCACAGGCCAAGATCGCCTCCCCCTTTCGCATGAACGTGTGTGACCAAGTTGCCGGCGCAGCCTAAGAGCTGGATTTCAATCTCATTTTGAGCAGTTTAGAAGGACAGCCAAGGCACTTTTTGGGCTCATTTGATCGACCTCCATACTTTGGAAGATAAAGCCCCTTCTCCCCAAAGCCTGGATGTTATTATGGGAATATTACATCTTTGCTGTGTCTGACATCTGTTTTTGTTGGCCTCCGATGAGCGTAATCACAGGCAGGGGTTCTTCATGCAAGGATGGAAATTCCCCTGTGCGGCAAAGCCCTGCACCGAAATTATTCTCATTGATCAATCCCCAGCCCTTTAAGGTTGTTGTGAATGTTACCTCAGACAGGTGAGCCACCGCATTTCACTCGGGGACTCAAATTAAGAATAAAATTGGGAATTAGGTCATGCTAACAGTTTCCCACACAGCCACAATGGCTTGAGGTACTGGGTAAAGACACTTTGACTTGCCTCCTCAAAGCTCCATTAGATGAAGTTATAGACTCTGTGTGTGTGTGTGTGTGTGTGTGTGTGTGTGTGTGAGAGAGAGAGAGAAATATACGTAAATTACTGCTTCCAGGGGTAACAGAAAAGCAGTTATTAATGTAATACAGTACACATTACCTGCATTTGATGTATAAATAGAAATTAGTATATTTTAAATACATTAGGAACAGAAAAGAGACAATAGTATTCACTTCTGATCTCTGGAGCCTCCTAGTTTAGTACCCAGTGACTCCAGAACAGGCTCCAGACCATCTCTTCCTTAAGGACAACGGATGGATGATCTGGAGAAGCAGATGTGCTTCAAGCTGTTGCTTGCAGCGGAAGGCCCCGGATTCCACGTCCCACATCCACAGGAATGATTTTCTCCAATAAAAACTACTGAGTTGCAGTAATGGGCAAATAATAAACACCATCAAGGGGGGCGCCTTGCTTTTCTAGCACCCAGTGATTCCAGGAAAGGTTGCAAACCAGCGCAGCTCTGACCAGAATATGTGGTTAATGAGTGGGTTATTTAATTCTAAGTATTAATATACAAAGAAAACACTGTAAGCCACTTTGAAGTGTCAAATACATATCTAAAAGCCAAAACATGTTATGTTATGAACTACCCTGCACACTGTGTTAATTTTTCAAACCAGCCGTGAATTTCAATAATTATGAATGTGTGACCTAATGGTTTTAGATGATGTCCCAGTCCAAATGTGTCTGCTATAAAAACCCAGAATGATCTCCTTGCCCAGGGGATGCCGGAGTAGCGGGTTACGACCTACCAACCTGCGTGTCGCACATTTGTATCCCCGGCTGTTGTACTACCTGCTATATCTACTCAAGTCCACTTACTGAGGTTCTGCAGCAGTGAGCCATGAAATTGAAGACGCACCGCTGCCTTGCTGTGTCGTGTCTCAATGCTGTCGCCGCAGTTTAGGACAGAGGGCACGAATGTTACTTCCGTAACGCTTGTTCGGTCTGCATCGTTGCTGCAGACGGACAGCAAACGCCAGCTCTTGTCACCATGTTCCTAGCAAAGTCTTCCGTGTCGTATAAAATGTGTTGCGTGCATAATCATTGCTGCCCTGTGAAATAAAATTAAATTTAAATTTAATGACTTTATAAATAAATAATACATTTATTAAAAGGTGTGAAAAATACATTTTTGCCTTATTGCTTGTGCATAACCTGAAAAAAGCATGAAGAACAGGAGTAGAGAAATACTGCTGCACTACGTTCCGGTTACTAAATCCCAGTAAGACCAAATACATTTCTTAAGAAAGGGAAGAGGTAAGAATTTATACATCAGGTCTTCTCACCCTCACTGCTAACCCCCAGGTTGCTCCCTGCCTCTTGCCAGACCCCCCAGCCTGTCCATCACCTTCCCTGTCATAGCCCTGGGTCTGGTCCTTTCAGCATGAGTGGCCAATGGCAGGGTGTCCCGAAGCCCCCGGCCTTTCCCATGACACTTTAATCCGGCCCTTTGGGGTGGGGTGGTGCCGTGAGGCTGGGCGAAGGTACCAGCTGAAGAGGATTACTGCCACTCTCCCCTCCTCACGCTGCCCTGAACACGGAAGGACAGCACCACCGCCCACCCCCACCACATAGATGTCAACGAGCTCAAGACCGGGACCCTTGCGGTGGTCCACCTGAACCCTGACCAACGCTAGATCAGCGGGAGGAGGTCCTGCACAGACAAACAGACAGACCTCTCCTGGTCAGGATCACAGTGCTCGTTGTTTGGTTCCAAATCTGTCGCAAGAGGAAGTTCTGCTCCTTCAGCACAACGGATTATAAGGATGTTTAAAAGAGGCAGGATGATCTCCTTTCTTGACGGTTTCCTATTTTCTCTGCTCTCTGCAGCCCAGCTCCTCACGCAAACACTAACTGATCTGTAATCATACAACCCGTATTTCCTTTCATCTGTCGGTGGGGGTGGAGGTTAGCGCTCCAGTCAGCTACACTGTCCACTACACAATGGCTGAGATGGGGGTTACATGCTTGCAGTAGAGCTACAGGTGTTTTACCAAGGGCAAAGTCATTTGCTCCCTCTACACAGGAAAACACACACACACACACACAGAGTTTGTAGTGCAGTTGTGGCCCAGTCTTCCTCCTCAGTCCACCCACTGGGTCCCAATGACTGACCACCATGAATGGGAAGGGAAACTCCCTGCATCCTGTGTAGCGCACTTTGTAGCAGAGCGGGGCAAATATAGAGTACGACTGCGCCTGCAGGTGTTCATTAGGGCTGCGGTAAACAAATCGAGTTAAATTTAACCAGGAACCGCAGCTTTGGTCCAGCTCCGAGTCTGCCCCATGACATTCAGAAGAGCCAAATAGCGAAATGGCCACAAGGAGGTCAGGTGCTTCGAGCCAACGCAACACCTGCCGACTGACCAACAGCCTTCTAAATCAGGCTGAGGAAAAACGTAGATTCGTTGTCATTTAAGAATTCATATTTGAGTTATTCAGCATCCTGAGCACAGATCACGCGGCGGTGGCACAGTGACATTCAGCCACGCAGCAGATGCTTCATGAAAACTGCCTTACAACAACCCAGAGTAAAAGAAAGGTGCATTTAACTAACAGACGAAGAGGTACAAATGCAGATGTACGATTGCAGCGAGTCCAAAACCGACATTTTTTGCCTGGTGCATATTGCAAAAGTGGCCGCATGTACCCCTGGTGGGAAATTAAAGATGTTTGTAACAGTGCAGTTTCATAAAGAGTAGTAGCCCTGCATTTACAGTATCTACTAAACGTACTGTACAGGTTGTAAATACACACACAGAGAACTGCATAAGTTTGGATAGCATATATATGTTCGATATTTCTGGACTTACACTTTTGTGTGTTTATTAATATTGCTGTTGCTGTTTTCGCCGTAGTACTTTTTTTTTTTTTGAAAATATGAGCAAGTTCTAGGATCCGGCATGTTTAGCCCCCGCCCCCACCAGACATTTTGATAATTAATAGTTTTCCCTTCTGCTGACAACTCGCTCTCTTCTCCTTTTTGTGGGACTCAAACACACCTAGAGGGGTACATACAAGCCATGAATCACCAGACCCGTTCAAGTCCGTGCAGTGCACAAGTCAAGGGCGCCCATTCCATTTCACAGGATGTGATTATCAAAGTGCTTTTTTGGATGAAACCGCCGCTAATTTGTACGCGACGTCTGCCAATACAACCTGTGATTACTTTGGAGAAAGATATTATGTGAGCAAGTGCTGTCTAATGGCAGCTCGTGCTTGGCTAAATTTCAGGCGCAGATGCGATTGTGCTTAAAAGAAATCACAGACCCTCGTGGCTTCCTCAAAGGTAGCAGAGGTTCTGTAGAGTCGGCTTGGCATTAGTTGGCAAAATGACACTTGTAAGAAGTTCTTCCCCTAAGGACCATCGAAGATGACCTCAAACAGCCTCCATTAGGTCCATCCAGGTAAGGGCCTTACCTGCACTCTCCAGTCACCAGAGATCCATGTTCAGATCCTCACAAGCATGAGGCTCAATGCAACCTTCCAACGGTGAAGGGGAGCAGACGGCTAAATTGGAAGCAAGAAAGTTCTCAATATTTCCATTTTGGAGTCTCTGTGTCACCCTGCACAGATCGATGGTTCCTACCACAGCTATGGCAGGTACGGTTTGGTGGAGCTTTAGGGCTCTCGGTAATGGCGTGAAAGTGGGGAAAAAGCAGAACCCTCATGCAGGACGCAGGGAGCAAAACATAGGCCTGTTTTCAGGTAATATAGGGTTTATGGGTTACCTGGTGCCAATTTGAACCCCACCCCCACCTGCTGTAGAAGCATTAATGAAGGCATTCACTCTCAGTTGATACAGCAAGAATAGCCCAGTCTATGAACAGATAAATTATTATGAAGGTGCTTATCTAGTGTTATAAGATGCTTTGTGTGAAGGTGCCAGCTCAATGGGTTTAACACTGAAGAGTACTAGTGATAAGGAAGGGCTTAGGGCTCCGATTTCTTAAGGAAATTAGACAATGAAGAAAGAGCATCTACAGGCCTAGGAGACTGAAGAGGGGGCAAATCTGTAAGACATGCAGAGGAGTTCAGTTCCTTTCCTGTTCTTGAAAAGATGGAGGTGGCAGGATGGAAGGTGTGGTCCTAGCTCTCCTCAGACTTCTTTGGAAGGTAACCAGTGATGCTGCAGGGGAGCTGCACGCAGAGGGGACCTCAGGGCCAAACTGGGCTTCCGGCTGTGATTGCTGCTCCTGGCTGCAGCCTCCGCTCTGTTTTTAAATGAAATCCTAAAGCCTTCATTTCCCCCGTTGCCTTTGGAGTGGATGGAGTCCGGTGGAGCCGGCCAGCTGCTTCTCACGCACATCTCCGGCACGGAGGTGTGCGTCTGGATGGGGACGCACGGTCCCTGACATCCACTGGGGTGCATTTTGCCCGCTTGGGTGTGCGTTTTCCTGACCCGGTGTGCCAATTTCAGAGGAAAATGTCCCAACAAGGATGGCGAAAACCAACAAAGATTTTAAAACAAATACCCCGGAACTTTTCTGCCTTCTTCATTTTATTTTTGTGGTTTGACTGCTTGGTGGGTGTGGGTCAATAAGGGCGGTGAAAATACGAAACGAACGCATATGAACATATCGGAGGGTGCTCGGTGCAGGGTGTGCCTGCGATGGCCGCCTGCTTAGAGATGAAAATTAATAACCATGAAACCTGACCACATAGGCCGGGCGAACAGAACCAAGGATCTAGAGGCTGAGAACCTCCCCCAGCGAGGCTGTTCAAGTCACTGACTGGATTTAATAGCCATCCGGGTTCAATCTCGGGCAAAACAGAGGCGTCTCCAGCGTACGCGGGGAAGGACACCGTGTGTGTAATCTCATTCCCTCAAAGCACTCAGGGATAAAATTCTGTACAATGTGTGTGACTTTGGCCAAAGCAGATCGGCAGGAAAAGTGTTTCCGACGCTGGGCAACGTACAGAGCAGATGTTTCAGGTGTGCGCAGTTTTTGCAGAGGAACCTTTTCCTTCAATCATACCCGGTCGCTGCCCCCCTCCAAACCCCTGCTTCTCGGCAATTCATGTTACAGTCTATAACTCACCACGCTTCCCCAAGCCACTGAAGCGCTTCCTGTCACATCGTACAATTATCAAGATGGACGGGACCTCTGGGGCCACCTCAATAAATCACCACCCTACAGCTCTGCACACACTGCTCAAAACCCGTCTCTCCCAGGGGAAGCCCTGCAGGGACACATTCTTAGTCTCATGCAACTTTGCCCGGATGTCTCTGGCCGACAGTGTTGATCGTTCCCTTTGATCACCTCCATCCCTGTGCATGCAAGTTCTTTCCTTGTTCTTTTTGCCGATAAAAATGAAATAATTATTGTACTTTTGAATCTTCCTCAAGTGACTTGCACACAGTGCATACAGTGTGTATTTGGGTGCGTGTTAGTGTGCGTGTGTGTAAGGTAGGCAGGAAGCTGGGCCGATCGGGTGGGTCAGTAGCTGTGTTTGCTCAGCGAGGTCAGCCAGGTAGGACTTAAATGCCCTGAGGACCGGACACCTTATCGCCCATCTCATCTCCCTTTATACACATACCCTGATGCACACATAGACGCAGTCCTCTGTGCGCATTCTTACCCATGCACACAGACACACGTGGGCGCCAAGGGATGCATTTTAGAACTTCCCACGGTTGACCTGGAGGTTCATCTGAAGCATCCTGCTGTGTGGAAGACACGTTGGTTCTTCAAACTTCTTGGCCATCTTTCCCAACCTACAGCAGGTACTGGAAAAAATAGAACGGGCAGTGACGCTGGGAGAGGAGAGGGGCAGGGAAGACTGGGAATACGACACGGCGCAAGAATTCGGTATCTGAAATGACTAACGCAGTTGCACAACCCATAACAAGCACATGCAGTGCCTCGAGCTACAACAGACTTGAGTGCATTTTTTCCTGAAGAGGCCTGAAATGGGAAGGATCTTTGGGGATGGGGAGGGGGAGGTGAGGGGCTTTACTGAGCGTTGCCTGTTGAGCTTTTGGAAGATACAAGTGAAGTAGAAGTTAGAAGAAGGCTGCAGAAGTTCTGGAGAGGGCAGTCCGAGAAAGTTCATAAAAGGACCAAAGAGAATGGCCCATTAACTCCTGGGTTGTTTGTATCTGGCGGGGAAGCGGTTGGATTTCCTTTAAACCAGTGTGTGAATGAGTGAGTGTGTACGTGTGTGTCTAATATAGCACGTTTGACCGGCAAAAGGATAAAAAAGGCCGCTCATAATCACGCTTGTAGAATATTGCGTCCTGGATGACCTACCTTATACCTCTTCTGAGAGAGTGGGCTTGCAAACTTAGGGGGTTCTGAAACCAATGTCCAGCTACGTGGTGGCAGTGGGGGGAGGGCTGAGACGCTGGCACTGAAGTTGAGGGCGGGTAAAACAGACTAGTTGCAACCAGTTGCTTACACATCCACTTGCTTGGCGCAGGAATCTATCTACCGAAATGCCACGATAGCAACGGCGCACACATTTTTTTAGCAAATTTAATTTGCCGTAATTATAACCGTGAAAGCACAGATTTAGTGTGCAACCTTGCAAAAGCCACACACTGTGTCGTGCCATCCACATCCTCAAAACAAGCACTGTCAAAAACTGCGTGGCGTTGGGGGGGGGGGGGGAGAGATCCATCTTTCCTCAGACATAATAACTGTGTGACCAGATTTGATGGAATGGAGATGCAACCCCAAACAGATCACATTTTGTTGGACAACTCAGCACACTAAAGCCCCCAGCAATCCCCCCGCTTCACATCTCAGTGCTGGGAAAGGGCCGGGGAGGCCGTTCCCAGAGCGCCCATGCCGCCCTACGGGAGCACCTGGGGGACCGGGCGTCACAGGAGCTTACCAGGCAGCGGTTGCTGCTTGGTGATAAGAGGCCATGCCCCCCCCAACGCGTCCATTTGCCCTCCCCTCACCATATCTTGCCTCCCTTTGCACAGACACAGAGTGACCTCCATTACAAGAACAAACGGTTCCTCCGGGCCAATCAACAAGGACAGCGATACGTAAAAAGCATAACTGCTCTACACACACTGGTAGCTGCCACCGTCACCACGTCTGCGCTACACCAATGCCGCTCCTACCCAGCTGGGGTGCCGAATGTTTAAGATACACAACCACAAATGCACTCCAGTTTTACAAATAGGTACCTGGATTAAATACCCGAGTGTGTCCGTGTATCTAAATGTATCTAGGATGCCTCTTGCATGCATTTAAACAAATAGTTTACCTGGGTTTTACATTTCGTTTCTAGGCCAACCCAAGTTTCGTGCAAGGAAGACGTAAGCGTAAACACGTTATAATGGAATGAATTTTTAAAAAAAAACAACAAAAAAACCCCCAAATATTTTCCTAAAACAATAGTTTCATTAAGTGAAGTTGGATTAATAGCGTGTGGGCCACTTTGAAGCAGATGAAGGATAAAGGGACAGAATAAGTGCAAAGCCAGATACCGATACCAAAAATGGGATGAGCATATTAAAGTGTATTACACTGGAATGGTTGGTACAGCAGTTATTTAACCTTCACTGATCTTTTTATTAAATAAATGACTGCAGTCACTGTAGTTCAGTAAGTTCTGTCTTTTTTAACCACATAAAATATAAAAATAATTTTCCTAATATCAGGTTAATGGTTAATACTACATTTGTTCCCTGAAATGATTTGAAATGAAATCTTTTCTCTCAGCTGCACATGAAAATATTTCAAGTGTAAGAAATCATTAACAGCACAAATGGCCCGGCAGCATTCAGCCAGCAGTGTCACTGAAGCAGGTGTCTGTCTGCTGAAATCCCATTTAAAGTGGCAGAAAGTTTGAGAGAATTAAATAACTTGCAGCGCTCACTAATGAACACGGGGATTTATCTGACTTAAAGTACACATTTGCCAAATGAGACCTTTTTAGATCTAAAATGTACGCCTGTGGTATTCCGGATTAACAAAAGACAAATTTGTATTTTTGGCCCAACATTTCAGCACAGTCACCTGGATGCTGCGCGTTTGAATTCTGGGTGAGCGAAAGGCCTAGACTGAGTAACCATGACAACAAGGCAACAAGCCATTTTGCATCAAGTTCACCACCAAACCAAAACTGTCAATCTTTAAAATTCTTTTACAGTCTGTGCTTACAACTTGAAAAAAGCACTCTGGCCCACATGCTTGTGAAAGACAAGGGCACCATCTCCCACCAGGTGTGGCCAAGACACCCGTCAGGTGCACTGTAGCTTCCAGGTGCTATGGCTGCAGGCGTGTGGTGTGTGCTCTGAGCAGGTGTCAGAGGTGCTGGCTCCTCAGGTGTGCGAGTCCTGATCCCAGGGCTCTCACAGTGGCCTAAACAGGCCTCTCCAAGACCATGGCTGCAATCTGGCTCCCACAAACACGATTCCCTGGGTGGGCCATTTTCTCTACCCCCTGTGTTCGATTGTGTTTTACAGCAGGAAAAACATTCTGTCGGTTGGCATTACATTTGAGCTAAAGGGATCAAAGGGTACAGCAAACTTTCCCCAAACTCCATTGCTTGGATGAATAGGTTTCAAACAGCTGAGAAAAAAAGACATGGGTCTGCAAAAATGACACGAAATTGAATGTAAGCTTCTATGATGCTCCCTTTGCAGGGGCGTATGACCCCGAGTTTGGCAAAAGATGAAGCTGCCTCCTTTACTTCCAGAGGCGACCCATATTCTCTTTAGCCAAACCCACGACTGTGTGAGGCACAGCCAGGAAGTTGCACACACGTTCAGCCTTTTGGTGTCTAGGCCAGTGTGCAGCATCTCAGACTGCTCATGAGAAGCTACTCATTTCAATATGCATTCTGCGCAACTGCAAAGACAAAAAACATTCAGATGCCTTTGGGAAAACGGTCAGACCTCAGATGGCACAGGATTTCGGCTTCACAGCTCCTTCTTTGACAGCGGCCGGCACAGATGAGAATATCTGCACGGCGCAGCTGGATATGCAGGTCGAAGAAGCACGTATAATCTAGGAGGCCTGGCGAGGCCTGCCTCATGTTGCTGTGAGTGAGAACCCATCAGTTTAAAGGTTCCCTGTCGCTGGAGGACAGATGGGTCTGATCTGTATGACCCCAGCAGACATGAAAATACACACAGCAGTGCTTTGAGAGACCGCCGCTGGGCTTTTTTTTGCTTTCTTACCCATCCTCTCGCTCTCTCTCTGCCTTCTACACCCCATCCTTCCACTGTGTCTTCTTCACCTGTCTAAAAGAAAATGTTATGACTTCTAAGGAACGCAGGAGGCAGGAAGCAAGAAGTGGCTTGAACTGTAGTGCCTTGTGGCCCAGAGCAAAAGAGGACCTCCACAAATAAATAAATAAATAAATAAATAAATAAATAAATAAAAACATAGCCTTGAGAGACAAGCCGTCTTGCGGTGCTGCTTGTGCCCCGGCTCACGGATGGCTCCAGAGGGTAAACATCAACACAAAATGAAAGAAGACTGTAACCATGTCAGAATGCGCTGCACCTCACCATCAATCTGCCCTAAAGGGGTTGGCTCTGGTTTTATCTTTGTTCTCCTCAATCCCGGCTCCTCTTATGAGTGCAGAGCAGACGTGGGAAGGAAAGTTTTTTTTTTTGTAGGAGAGCCAGGAGTGCCTCGGGACCCCTTTTCTTTAACAGACGGCAACTGCGTGAAGAGCCATTGTCGAGGCTTTTCAAAGAAATACAGCTTAATTCTGATGACCTACTGGTTCTTATTGTAGGGTCAAACAACAAAAGTTGTAATAAGCACAATAATTACAACAAATAGCCTGACACCTCCGTCAGTCTTTAGTGTAATCGCCGAATTTGCCACACTTGAGCAGAGCTTGATGTTATAATAGGAAAGCGTAATGAGGCACAGGAGTAAGCAGGGTCGCATGAAACAATTTCATAGCAATGAGGTGGAATGCCTGTCAACCAGATGAGGCAGGAAAATGCTATTGAAGTTGTATTTTCTTTGTCCAGCGTAAGCAAACCCAGCAAATGTCTGGCCCTTGGAATGAAGAAGTTACAACATGGATAAATGTGTATATTTATAATTGATTTTAAATTAATATTTGTAAGAAAAACGCAAAAGGTAACCAAATCTGGGAGTTTGCAGCTATAAAGCCAGCTAAAAGATCGGTAGAACCGAATTCGATAGTGCATTTAAAAAACTGAATGGAAGTGCAAAATATCATCTCAGCATTTGTATGAATTATTTCGGTGTCACTACATGTACAAAGTCCTCTCCGTTTCAAAAGTAGCAACACTTTCTTTTTCCTAAATACGGAGCAGGGGGTCCCGCTCTAAAGAAAATATGCATGAGAAAACAGCATTTCACAGTGAAACATCACATAGCGGAAAAACATTTCTCATCAGAAATGGAGTGATTAATAAACAAGTGTAAACCATAAAGTTTTCATCTTTTTTTTTGCTGGAGGCCTCTTAGATTCTGTTTTTCTATGTTATAAAGATACTTGGAATGAATAAACAGAGGAAGCCTAAAATGTTTGTTCCAATTGTATAAATAGTAACTGTGCAAAACACACACATGCAAATTAAAACACTAGTACACTGACTTGAATGGAGAGAAAATTGTTACTCAGTCACCCGTTTTAGCTACATTTCATATTTATTCAATATTCTTGCCTATCTTAGCAGCAGCAGGAGAAAACTGCAAAGGTGTCTTTTCATTCCAGTATGTGTTGCATGTGTAGAACTACTGTATATCATGTTGTAAAACACATGTGATAGCACAGTATTTTCTAATAAAACACATCATAGTAGGAAAAAGAAAATTGATCATTTGCAAATCAAAATATAAATGCATTCTTTTTCTATTCAGAAGTTCAGAAAAAATAAGGAGCAATATGTCTGCAAAACACTTTACAGCAAGGTGCTGTGACTACGTTTTGTTAACAACAATGACACCTGCAGGAAAGGGAGCAACAACCCACATTAATACAACAACGATTTCAATAATAACGCAGTAAATGCCAGGCATGTTTTAAACCTTTGTGTGCTAATTGGTATCTTAGTTAAACATAAATAAATGAAAATGTAATCTCAACAATATAGTTTTAATAATGTGCAAAATAGTACTGAGTAGACTCAGGAATCATTCTTAAACCCAGCAAAAAGAATTCAGTTGTAGAATCGGATACTGCATCTATATCCCCATATTGAAATTGGTTCTCAGAGTGAGCTCAAACATCACAAACCTGGATATCAGGACCCTATTTCCATTATTTTTAAGGAAGAAAAATAGAATTTGTTATGAAAAAAATTCTATTTTTTTTTTTTAATTTTTTGAAAAAATTTTAAAAAAATTTTTTTAAAAATTCTATTTAAAAAAAAAAAAAAAACCAGCTATTATCCCCAAAATATCATTAACACTAAAACACCCATTTCACCATGATAAAGAACACGATGAACACACATTACCTAACTTCAAACAGTTAATATGGTAATAAATATGGAGTGAACATTTAATAGTCAAATTTATGCAAAGAATGAAGACATGAAAGCAGTATAAAATTGGAAAAAAAACAATAAAAGGTACTTACTGTGATGGACTGTCACTGGGGTACTTATGGATTGTGAGCAAAATCAGAAAAATGATAACTACGTTTGAACCCGGGCCACACAAGGCAAAGACCGAGAACATGGGTGCTAGGAACAGTGCTGCCACACAGCACCACACTTGTATATACTCACGCCGAGTTCCGGTACTTCTTTAATGCAATTCTGCTTCTCTCAGATAGGATTTGTTATGCTGGGGCTTTTTGACTCCCAATACCGAGTCTGATATAAATACACATCCCTCATAACTGCAACTAGGAAATCAGGAGCTGAAATACCAGGGTATAGGTGTCAACAAACATTTCCCAGTTTATTCACATATTTTTAATGGTCAATTCTTCACTGTACAATTTTCAAAAAAAAAAAATCTGTGTTGCTGTGAAAAAAAATACACAGAATTTATTTTTATGATAAGAGGGCAGAAAAATGCACTCATATAAAACAGAAACTGAAGCAGCACTGTGGCTGGAGTGTGAAGGGGAGCAGGTAACATCATACGTTTTACAGCAAGGTTTTTAATTTGCTATATATTTATCTCATGCCTTTATCAAAACCTCAACCATGAATAAATCGAGGGATTAAGCTTTATTGTTAAGTTTTTATTGACCGTGACTTGTGGATGGACATAGGAACAACTCCAAGTTACGAACGGATTTCCGGTCGCACATTTGTTCGTAAGATGAATTCGCGAGTGCATAAGCGACTGAGTTTTACGCGGTTTGCGTACAACTGCTGCAGGAAAGCTGCTATTAAACAAAGAAACTTTAGAAGCGAGTTCTTCAAAGTTTGAAATATGTTGGTTAACGTTTTATTTATATTAGAAATAAGGGAGACGATTTCTCACCCGGAAGATTAGTCTGATTTTTTAGGCAGTTTGATTGTGGTCGTCGTAGCATAAAGCAAGAAAGGTGGAGCAGTGTAAAAGGTGTTTTTTGCTTGTTTAGTGTTTTATTTTAAAAACGAATCAACAATTCAACTCACCATTATGCCAGTACGAGTCTGTTTTTGGTGTGCCATTCAGTTTGCGTCAAACGTCCCGTTAAACATAAGAGTATCGTTGATTGGCCCAAATCCATACCCGGGGGCGGAGCTTTCTTTTTTGTTCAGGCACATCCGGGGTCGTCTAAGCCAGACGTCGGGGTCCTTTTAGTGATGACGTGTAACCCGCTATTACGAGTGTTGAGCTGTGCTACCCGGACTCGAAGCAGGAAGTGAGAAACTGTTGCGTTATAATATTCGAGAATTTAACTGCAGTGTAATTCCTGAAAGTTGTTATAATATTTGGTATCTGTTTCTGAGCAAAGTTCCGCTCCTCAGCACATTTGTCACACCGTCATGGAAACGTTATATCATCAAACCAATAAGTAAGTGCGCTACCAGCTTGATACAGTCTCTTTTGTGATTTTGTGTTGCTATTCAGTTTTTTATACGAGCTGTGTCAGGGTTTTATTTGTATTTACCGCAGTGTAAACCCACAGGTAAGTACAGTTCGCGTTTTAAATGGAGAACAGCAGGTGATGTGCGGTTTAGGGCTGTCCCCTTGTGACCTGAAGGTTTCTGGTTCGAATCCCGCTGCTGGTGTAGCACCCAGGATGATGATGCTTTGCTTGGGATAATACAGTACGAAGGCCCTCGTGTGCAAAGTCACTTAGTATACAGAGCTAACGCTGTAAACTGTTTCAGACAGCTAAGTAGTAACAGTAATAATTGTAGTCATCAGAAGGATGTGTTCCCTAACTGGTTCATTTGGATAATAATTTTGGCTTCACTACAGTCCACTGGTCATTGGCCCTGAGAGCACTGCAGGAATATAATTGTGTCACATAATGGTAGTATCAATGCTTCAGGCTACAGATCACACATGAACCAACACCTCCATTCCCTGCTCACTTGGCATCACGCTTACATTTTATAGATGTGGTCAAACAGAAATAGCGTTATCTTAAGTCAAATTGTTGCCTAGGTGTCCCCCGGGTGGATAACAATGCAGCTGATGTGTTCTCTTTCTCTTGGACAGACAGATCCATGATGTGCAATCCAGCATGGGGCGTCTTGAGATGACGGATCGTGATTCCGTCCACTGTGAGTTGCTTCATGGTACTCGCTCATGGGATTGTCACTCGTTGCTCGCTGTATGCAAAAATATTGTTCATTTGAACATCGAAGAACACATCGCAGAAATTTCCTGTAGGTAGCCAAACACGGGCAAATGTTTGGTGGGAATTCTTGCTGGCGGGTGTGCGAGTATTTATGAAAAATGCTTAGGTGCCAAACAATCACTTTTTTTTTCCTTCCCCAAGAGCATTCTCTTACTGGGGAGGGCTTGTTTTGGCCCTTGCATATGTTTGTGGGGCAGTTTCCTCTGTCCTTGTCTCCGGCTCCCTATTATTTCCTTGGTGGGCGGTGAACTCAAAGCCAGCCTGGTGCCAGAAAAGGAAGTAGGGTGATGGTACAGAGTCCAGCTAAGATAATGGGGCAGCCAGTCAGCTCCCCATGACCTCACCTTACATGTCACCAAGTGACAGGATGCATTCAAGTCAGTTGCAGGTTACAGAAGAAGAAAAACATAAAGGTTTACCTAGATGTCCTCTGCTGTTGCCATGGAAATCAGAATGCTATAGGACTTTGTTAGATGAGTTGAACTGAGCAAAGAGTTGTTTGATTAGGGCTGAAGTGCATCACACTCAACTAATATGCAAATTCTTATCTGTTTATAAGTTTTAGAGGACGAAGCTGCTTGTTTGCAAAGGTATTGTGATGTCCAGAGGAGGCCTGTTAAGATCTCAACATGGCTTAATTGTCTGCCTGTCTTCTCTGTGAAGTGTTGGAAAATGAACTGCAGGCCAGAATTGACTCCATCTTCAGCCACCTGGAAAGACTCGAGCTCTTGGCCAGCAAGGAGCCACCAAACCGACGCCAAAATGCCAAACTGTAAGATGTAATTTTTTTCAGTTCAATCCATAACCTGCGAGCCAGGGGCCAGCACAGTCTGAAATGTTACTTCTCTGGCTTTCACATTTGCACTCCCTATAGAAGCTCCTCTTCTTCTTCTTCTTTCGGCCGCTCCCGTTAGGGGTCGCCACAGCGGATCAAAAGCTTCCACTTCCTCCTGTCCTCTGCATCTCTCTCCGTCACCCCCACCACCTGCATGTCCTCCTTCACCACATCCATAAATCTCCTCTTAGGCCTTCCTCTCTTCCTCTTGCCTGGCAGCTCCATCCCTAGCATCCTTCTCCCGATATATCCAGGATCTCTCCTCTGCACATGTCCAAACCAACGCAATCTCGCCTCTCTGACTTTGTCTCCAAACCGTCCAACCTGTGCTGACCCTCTAATATACTCATTTCTAATCCTGTCCATCCTCGTCACACCCAATGCAAACCTTAACATCTTTAACTCTGCCACCTCCAGCTCTGCCTCCTGTCTTTTGGTCAGTGCCACCGTCTCCAACCCATAAAGCATAGCTGGTCTCACTACCGTCTTGTAGACCTTCCCTTTCACTCTTGCTGGTACCCTTCTGTCGCAGATCACTCCTGACACTCTTCTCCACCCACTCCACCCTGCCTGCACTCTCTTCTTCACCTGTCTTCCACACTCCCCATTACTCTGGACTGTTGATCCTAAGTATTTAAATTCCCCCACCTTCGCCAACTCTATTCCCTGCATCCTCACCATTCCTCTGTCCTCCCTCTCATTTATGCACATGTATTCTGTCTTAGTCCTACTGACCTTCATTCCTCGTCTCTCTAGAGCATATCGCCACCTCTCCAGGGTCTCTTCAACCTGCTCCCTACTCTCACTACAGATCACAATGTCATCTGCAAACATCATAGTCCACGGTGCCTCCTGTCTGATCTTATCTGTCAACCTGTCCATTACCATTGCAAACAAGAAAGGACTCAAAGCTGATCCTTGATGTAATCCTACCCCCACCCTGAAAGCATCCGTCACTCCTACTGCAGACCTCACCACTGTCACACTGTCCTTGTACATATCCTGTACCACTCTTACATACTTTTCTGGCACACCCGACTTCCTCATACAATACCACAGCTCCTCTCTAGGTACCCTGTCATATGCTTTCTCTAAGTCCACGAAGACACAATGCAACTCCTTACCTCTCGGTACTTCTCCATCAACACCCTCAGAGCAAACATTGCATCTGTAGTATTCCTTCTCGACATGAAGCCATACTGCTGCTCACTAATTGTCACCTCCCTTCTTAACCTAGCTTCCACTACTCTTTCCCATAACTTCATGCTATGGCTGATCAGTTTTATCCCTCTGTAGTTACTACAGCTCTGCACATCACCTTTATTCTTAAAAATAGGTACCAGTACACTTCTTCTCCACTCCTCAGGCATCGTCTCACTTTCCAAGATTCCATTAAACAATCTGGTTAAAAACTCCACTGCCATCTCTCCTAAACACTTCCATGCTTCCACAGGTATGTCATCTGGGCCAACAGCCTTTCCATTCTTCATCCTCTTCATAGCTGTCCTAACTTCCTCCTTGCTAATCCATTGCGCTCCCCTATTCGTAGTCCCTACATCATCCAGTCTTCTCTCTCTCTCGTTCTCTTCATTCATCAGCCCCTCAAAGTACTCTTTCCATCTGCTCAACATACTCTCCTCGCTTGTGAGTAAGTTTCCATTGCTATCCTTTATCACCCTAACCTGCTGCACATCTTTCCCAGCTCGGTCCCTCTGCCTAGCTAATCGGTACAGGTTCTTTTCTCCCTCCTTAGTGTCCAACCTCTCATACAATTCACCATAAGCCTTCTCTTTAGCCTTTGCCACCTCTCTCTTCGCCCTACGCCTCATCTCCTTGTACTCCTGTCTACATTCTTCATCTCTCTGTCTATCCCACTTCTTCTTCGCCAGCCTCTTCCTCTGTATACTCTCCTGTACTTCTTCATTCCACCACCAGGTTTCCTTGTCCTCCTTCCTCTGTCCCGATGCCACACCAAGCACCTTTCTAGCTGTCTCCCTTACCACTTCTGCTGTAGGTGTCCAGCTCACTGGTAACTTTTCACTGCCACCCAGTGCCTGTCTTAATTCCTCCCTGAACTCCACCTTATAGTTTTCCTTTTCCAACTTCCACCATTTGATCCTTGGTTCTGCCCTCACTTTCCTTCTCTTTTTGATCTCAAATGTCATCCTACAAACCACCATCCTATGCTGCCTAACTACGCTTTCCCCTGCCACCACTTTACAGTCTACAGTCTCCTTCAGTCTGGCCCTCCTGCATAAGATATAGTCCACCTGTGTGCATCTTCCTCCACTCTTGTACGTCACCCTGTGTTCCTCCCTCTTCTTAAAATATGTATTTACCACAGCCATGTCCATCCTTTTTGCAAAATCCACTATCATCTGACCTTCTGCGTTCCTCTCCTTGACACCATATCTACCCATCACCTCCTCATCTCCTCTGTTTCCTTCCCCAACATGTCCATTGAAATCCGCTCCAATCACCACTCTCTCTCCCTCAGGTACACTCCTCGCCACTTCATCCATATCACTCCAGAATTCTTCTTTCTCATCCATCTCACACCCAACTTGCGGGGCATATGCACTAACAACATTCAGCATCACACCATCAATTTCCAGTTTCATAACCATCACTCTGTCAGACACTCGCTTCACCTCCAAGACACTCTTTACATACAGGATAATCCCTACCCCGTTTCTCCTCCCATCCACACCATGGTAAAACAGTTTAACCCCCCCTCCGATGCACCTAGCCTTACTCCCCTTCCATTTGGTCTCTTGCACACACAATATATCAACCTTCCTTCTCTCCATCATATCTGCAAGCTCTCTCCCTTTACCAGTCATACTACCAACATTCAAAGTTCCTATCCTCACGTCCACTCTCTTAACCTTCCTCCTCTCCTCCTTCCTCCGGACATGCCTTCCTCCTCTCTTCCTCCTTCTTTGGCCAGCAGTAGCCCAATTTCCGCCAGCACCCTGTCGGCTAGCAGTGCTGGTGGCGGTCGTTGTTAACCCGGGCCTCTACCGATCCGGTTTGGAAATTTCTATTTTTGTCCGCATATTTAGTTTGGCAAAAATTTTTACGCCGGATGCCCTTCCTGACGCAACCCTCTCCATTTCCGGGCTTGGGCCTGGCACAAAGACATGCACTAGTTTGTGCATCCCCTTGCGGCTGGATTCTATAGAAGCTCCTCTATTATAACAAATATCGCAGGTCCTTATTTGTTAAGTACTCTGGAGCAGTTGTGTCAGGAAGGCTGCAGTGTAAAAATTATTTTAATATATTTGTTTCTGACACTGAACCATGACATGTTAGTGTAAGGAGGAGGAAGATCAAAGGGATGTCTTGCCTTTGAACTGCTTCTTTCAGGTAATTTATTTACCGAATGTGACTGACCATCATCACAATGGTCAATGGTGGTTTGAGAACCTTGCTGCAAAGCAGAGAAACTTGTCAGCTTATCTGCTAAGCCAGAGTTGTGTGTCTTAATGTAGTGTTTCACTGAGTCCCAGCCTCCTTCCACAGTTGGTGTGTAGCTGCACACACTGTGTGGCCAGTTGGGAGTTCTCATATCTGCGCAACAAAGGGGAATGGGCCTGCAGCAGTTGGGCTGTGTGAAAGCATTCCTGTAGAGACCCTGAAATCTCTGGCCAGCATTCCTTCATTCCTATGCAAACAATTCCCCAGTAGCTGTTTTACTGCGCAGCCTAGTCTGGAACATAGTGGATGTTATGTTATGGTGCATCAAGTCAAAGTCTCATGAACAGGATAAAAATGTTAAAATGAAGGTGAAGAAGGCAGGCAAAATAGGGGCTAGCTTTTGTTGCTGTCATACTTAGTCTTTTTTTATGATCGGTGCTTTAGTTGGGTACGAGAATGCTTTTTGTGCACACACCCGTGGCACTAAATATGACCTTTTACAGGCGGGTCGACCAGTTGAAATACGATGTCCAGCATCTTCAAAGTGGCCTTCATAATTTCCAGCACAGACGATATGCCCGTGAGGCCCAGGAGCGAGAGCGAGAAGAGCTGATGGCTCGCAGCTTCACCACCAATGTTGGTCTCATTCTGCAAAACTTCCTATCTGTCTCCTGGTCTTATTACACAGAATACATAGGGTGCAAGTGTGTGTGCCTCTCACGGTCCTGCTGCTCACTTAATCTGTTCTAGGATGCAGACACGTCTATTCCCATTGATGAGTCGCTTCAGTTCAACTCCAGTCTGCACAATGCGCACAGGGGCATGGATGATCTGCTGAGCAGTGGCAGTGGCATCCTAGATGGCCTGAGAGACCAGCGGAGCACTCTGAAGGTCAGGTTGATGCCTATGTGTAACTTGGTAGAGGGATCTGCTAGGCTGAGCTAATGTTTCCAAGGAGAGCGCTCTTCATGCCCCCCTCTCTAAACTCCTTCTATCTGACTGTGTGTCTTGGGCTAAGATGTCAAGTGCTTGCTCCTGTGAGAATCTGCCATGCACAAGAAGGAAGAAAACATCCATCCTTGCCTCCTTTGTTTAGCCTTTTGTATTCACACAAAGTACAAGCATTCTAACCAGATCTTGCTGGGTAGAACAATTGAATGAGCATATTTTTTTATTTCAAGGATGTAACAAGATGTTTGTTTAAAAAAAAAAAAAAAAACTTACTGATGCTCCATCTTTCCACAGGGCACTCACAAGAAGATGCTGGATGTGGCCAATATGCTGGGACTGTCCAACACAGTTATGCGCCTTATTGAGAAGAGGGCATTCCAAGACAAATTCATTATGATGGGGGGCATGCTGGTGACCTGCATAGTCATGTTCTTGGTGGTCAAATATCTCAGTTGAATGTGGTGGGACTGACACCACGAGCCATGTGATACTCCTCTTCCTCCTTCAGTGTCTTCTCTGATTTATCTCTAACAGTCAATGGTAGTGAGATAAATGCAGGGGTACTGATCTGGTAGGGTTTTTTTGTGCTTGCCTACAATTTGTGCTCTTTTGGGTCCAGACCTGTCATTACAAGATGGGGCAAGTCAGATAAGTTGGAGTGGAACCTCCAGAATTTTCAGTACTTCTGTCAGACATACTGTAAATCACGATAAGACTGGATAAAACGTCAAAAGCTTGTCTATTTCCAGACAAATCACCTACATGCAGATGCACATCTCTTCTTTTTTTTTTTTTTATAGCAAATGTGAATTTAAACAGTTAATTTTTCCAGGTGTGAAAACAGTTGTTTTAGGCATTAGGATCTCATACCCTCACTCACATATTTTGTCAGCAGGTGTCCTTCAGCTGAGTGGTACACAGTGCAGTCCTCCATAAGGCCTGAGCTTTTACTTTATTCTAAGTTGTTTATCAGTTTGCTATCTGAGAAATTGATAATTAACATATAATTGTATGTGAGACAAGGATAATTCCTTTTTTGGAAAGTCTTAACATTCAAACAGGATTAGGAGTAGCATTTAAATGTGCATGAGTAGGTAATTTAAATATTTTTACTTTTAAAGTACTTTATCCTGCGTTCCATTTCACCTTTAATTTAGCTGGCGGAAGCTCAAAGCAGCTAGAAAAATCAAGGCGCTGAAGGAGCAGGGTTCTATAGGCTATTGCAAGTCCACTTACACAACATAGAAATAAAGAGGAATTTTATTTTCTGTTTTGGTGTACATGGATTGCATTGATGCTGACAAGAAAAAATTAAGGCATTTTTGGAACTTCAATGCTGTTGTATTAACAGTATATAAATCACTGGCCTTAAAAAAAATCAGTGAAAATGTTAATATAGTCTGCTGCAAAGGCAGTTTTATAGTCTGTTAAATCTGAAGTTGTCCTACAGTTTGAGTTCAGTGCAATTCTACAATCCAAATCCCTGCGATGCATGATGTTATGTCCTGCCTGTCTGGGATTGGAGCAGTAAGATGGAGAAGCCAAAGGGTCTCAAGATGGAATTCTGCGCTTGGGTTTAGAGTACAGTCTCTTACTCAGTGGTTTCAGCCCTGGTGATGCATGCGGGGGCATTTTACCTCCCCATCCCTTTATCTCCATGCATCTCTTAGCTGTGAAGAAATGAGAACTGACAAAGCACCATTAGAAGCTGTCTTTGCAAAGAACTGATTTGTCATCACACCTGAACTTGGTAAACAAATTTGACCCAGCAGTTTAAAATTGTATTCTCTGTCAGTATTAAAAATAAATTATGTGATGTTTGTTCGTAGTCTTTTAAATTCAGGTTTGTACACCAATGCCATTTTTCACACTTCATATGGGCATTACTGAGTATGAACAAATACAATTTTAATAATTGGTAAATAAAAAAAATTAAATGCTCCATAAACATGGAATGAGAAATGTGAAATTCCATTTTCATCAAAAAACCTACAAGAGGAAATTTTCAATGAGTTAAATGCCTAACATTTTCTAGACCCCTCTGTATATACTTAAGTTGGACATCATTTATATTCAAATTAAGCTTGTTAAAAGCACACGGTTCCGTTCCGTGTGACAGCTATTCCCAGTTGTACTGCAAGACAAATAACTTGTTGAAAATGCCCAATCTGGTCATCTCATGGCGACAGCTTTGGCCAAACAAAAAGGTTGTAATTCTATATCACATCATCTTTCATTTGCTGTCAGTAGCCTCTTCAGTAGCAAAGCAGGTGCACAATTATTACACTGTACACTCACCAGTTCATCTGCAACACATGTCTTTGGACTGTGGGAGCAAACTATACAAACTCCAGGCAGACGAGTCAAATCCATGTCCCAATGCACACCTTGGAGGAGGAGCTGTGAGGCTGCCCCATGCAGCACTATGCTGATCATATGACTAGCTGTTCCTAAATAACAGAAATATAAACGCACCGTGTCACGGAGCATCTGTAACTTTGCAACTTTAGCAGAGATTTTCTTGCAGCCATTTAACAGTCATCTTGCTTTTGTCCCTTGGCTCGGAGGCAGGGTGAACACTGACTGCACAGATGAGTTTCCTGTCTAATGACAGCATTCAGATAGTGAACAGTCACCTCATGCAAGCAGATTATCATTATAAATAAATTAAGACTGCTGTTTCCAGTCACATTGACTAGTTTCCACCAGACTTTGATTTTTAAAAAAAGCAATGGCACCAGAAATTCCAAGACTCCACAGATCTTTTTATTATAAAGAAGCATTTTACAGCAATTTTGTGAGCTGATCTGTGACAAACAAATATTTGAATAAAACTTAACTGATATCTATTGTTAATGAACATCTTCCCACTGTACACTTATTTACAGGAATAAGCCTAGAGTTTGTGGGCTGTTTATAAATAATGCCGTAAATACAGTGGGTATCTAAATCAAGTCACAACACAGCCAAAAGTTCCTGCTCAGAATTGTCTGTCACCCTTCATATGAAGTCCACATGAACAGCTGCAAGACCCCCTACTGGCAACTGACATCCATCTATCCATCCATCCATCCATCCATTCCACAAATGGTGACAGACCTTGTTAGTCTCAGTCCATCTCTGCCTCCAGCTGTTGCATCGTAGGTGCTGGTCTCGGCTTTAAAAACAGGTGCATAACAGAAGGCACAGTGCTCAGCTGTCCACCAGCTGCCAGGGACAGCAAAGCAGACCTGGAAATCCATTTGATATCAACAGAAACAAAAAATCTGAATTCATGTTGTACACAGAACATTAACTTTTGTTCTAATGACATGGGGAAAAAGTACTGGGTTTGATATACACATGCTTATCAATTCACTTGTAATCTCAAATCACAGTTTTCAAAATTTCAATGTTATGAATATGGACTGTAGAAGTCATTTACATAAGTAACCATATTTACACATAGAAAAACAAAAAAAATGTACCTACACAACTCAAATGTCCATCATGGTGTTTACATACATTTAAAAAATTATTGCAGTGTACTACAATCAGTTGTTACATGCTACAACAGCAGCATCTTAATGTATACTCTCAGTGCAATTTCAAAGTTCCACTATGAGCCTGACTCTCAAGCACACTGGTTGTGTGTGTGTGTGTGTGTGTGTGTGTGTGTGTGTGTGTGTGTGTGTGTGTGTGTGTGTGTGTGTGTGTGTGTGTGTGTGTATGTCTGAACATAAGCACACTGATGAAGCTTCTGTATGCAGAAACTGTGCGTCACGGGAGGGCAGTTCAGTCGTCCACCCGATTCACGGCACAGTCACAGTGTGCTTTGGGAAACAGAGAGCCCTTGTTAGTCAAATGTTCATGTGTGTTACAGTCAATTTAATTGTTTATGAGCAGCTAATTTTAGCCATTTTGCAGATGTTAAAAGTAATTTTGCAAAACAAAACCTAAATTTGAACATTTCTACTCACTCTTAAGATATCAGACTGAGGGGGGGGGAAAACAAAAAAAAAAAAACAAAAATTAACTTGAAATCAGGGCATCATATCCATCACAAACTTTCCATCAAGTCCTACAATGTTTTTTTTTTTTTTTTCACATTTATGAACTACAAAACAGATTACATGATAAATTTGTATTGGTGTATGCAGATAAGAGCAAATTTAGCTAGAGAATAGTATTTACGGCAGACGCAAGGTTTTCAAAAACACAGTTTCCATAGTACGACTCTCAATGCTTCTAATTGCCAGTTAATTTCATAGTCAAAGTACTTTTCCTGCTTGAGAGATGCTGTCTGGCTGGGATGCATCACAGATCCTGCATATGGCTTCAGCCACTACTTTTCTTTGGCTGTAGGAAACAAATTCATGAATACTTCATACTATAAGTTCAATTACTACAGTAAAGTAGTTCAGTGGTTTTACATGGTTTCATGGGGAATATGCTGAAAGCTGCACCATAAAACTTCTCTCATAGTAACTGCACCGCCATCCATACTCCCTCTGCTAGACTGAACATTTACCAGATTCAGGGCCCAGCTTAAAATCTGGTGATGGAGACCTTTTTTTTTTTTTTTTTTTTTAATTTAAAGTCTCCATTACATCCCAAACTATCAGTTGGTCTCAGGATCCATGACTGGGAGGGTGCTGAAGGTCCTGTCCAGAGAATATTGGGTGCAAAAGTGGATGTAAGTGCAAGGCAGCAGCGGCAGCCGCGGCACTGGGACGGGGTGCGAAGAGCGTGGGGTATAGGGCTGTGTGTGGGACGTGGTGTAGTGCTAATGGGGTTGGGTGGAGCGCAGAAGCAGGGATTATGTGGATGGGCTGGCCAGAGAGAAAGGCCGTTGGGTGGGCTGGGAAGAGGGAATGGCCCAAGGAATGGCCAAGAGAGTGGCCCAGTGTGGGGCCCAATGGAGATAGGGAGATAGGGGTCAGGTGGTGCTGAGGGATGTGATGCACCTGGGCCAGCTGGTGCGGATGTGGATGCTGGGCATGAGGGTGGATGCCAATGGCAGCAGCTGTGGCAGCATGGTGCTGTAGGATGGCATGCTGTACTGTGGTGATTGTGGTGGCCGAGGGGGCAGCAGCAGGCTGTTGGATGTGAATTTGCTGCAGGGCAGGGGGAGGGGGCGCCGGAGTCAGGCTGACTGCATGTGCGGCTGCCGCACTTGCAGACGGGAAGGTCTTGACGTGTTTTGCTAAGAGCTGCTGCTGGATGTGCTGCTGGGCAGCCTGTTGCAGCTTGCTGTACTTCTCCATCTCCTCGGGAGTGAAGGTGATGGGTTGGCTCTCCAGAGGAGCCAGGGATGAGTCTTCCTCTGTCTCCATACCCAGCTCTTCCTCCTCGAGGCCGAGAGTGGGGTACCCTTGATAAGGGTGCAGGGGTTGCTGCTGCTGGGGCACATGCTGCTGTGCCATGTGTTGCTGCATGTCAGGGAGCAGGGGTTCCAGACCAGGGTTTGCAGCATCCGGCCCGGGTTCAGCCGGGTATGTCTGAACAAGCACACTGGGCTCCTGTTCGTACAGTCCAGATTCTTGAATCACCTGTGCCTCTGGAGTGGGAACCGTGTTCTCTGGGACCACTGCTGACTTTGTGTTCTCCTCGACTTGCTGGGCAGGAGGCGGTGGAGGTGGTGGGGGGAACTCCCGAATAGGTTCCACCAGAATCACCTCAGCGCTAGTGTCTGTATTTCCACTTATAGTTGCTTTTTCAACTTCTTCCAGCCGTCGCTGAGGCTGCACCAACTTCTTGCCCATTGGTAACTTCCCGAACAGAGGCAATATGCTTTTATTACCCAGTGTAGGAGGCAGCTTGGGTCCAAAATAGCCCTGTGGAGGGTCCTTCAGCTTTACACCAGACTTAGCTCCAGCAGTGGACTCTTCCGATCCCTTGCGAGACTGAATTTTCTCCAAGAGCTGCCTAGCAGTGAGAGAATTACGCTCCCTGGAACCCCCTCGGTCTGCACTGGAGCGGCTTGTACCGCTGGTTCGAGGCAAAGCGGATGATGAACTGTTGCGGGATGAGTCTTTGCGAGGTGGGCCACGAGGTGATCCGCGGGGAGACTGCGAGCGGTAGATGCGGGAGCGGTTGAAGTCACGTCGGCTGGTAGACTCATCGCGATGGCGACGGCGTCTATGGGAGGGGGAGCCCTTTGCAGAGCTGGAGGAGCGGCTAGCAGAGCTGCGACTGCGGCTACGGCTGTAGCTGCTACGCCTCCAGGACCGTGGACTGCTGCTACCGCTATAACTGCGCGAAGTACTGTGGCGGTGTCGCCAGCGCCTTGGCCGGCTGCTACGGCTGCGTGACCGGCTGGAGTCTGCTTCAGAAGACGAAGAATAATAGTGGCGTCTTTGGGACCTGTGGCGCTTGTACTCTGAGTCAGATGAGTCCTTAGAAGGGCGGCGGCTCCTGTCACTGTATTCACTGTAACTGTCGGAGTAGCTACGGCTATGATCGCTATAACAGCTACTTTCGCCCGAGGAACGCTCTGAGCTGCTGGAGTACGATCGGCTGCGTGAGGACGGACCTCGGCGCTGGTGGCGTCCATGTCGGCGGGAGGAATGACTAACAGAGCGTTCCGAGTCCTCGCTGTATTGACGCTGACGCTGCCGAGATGTTGAATTGTGCCGGTGGGAGTGCTGAGAAGATGATCCACCGTCCTCGCTCTCGCTGCTGCCATGCTTACTGCCCCAGACTCTGTCGCTGCTGGAACACTTCTGTCCTACAGTAGAAGCTGTAGCACTTGCCGCATCTACAGCAACTGGGTCAGGCTTGTGTCGTTTGGTGCCATTGTGTTCTTCTGAGCCACACGATTTCTCTGAGCCTTTCCTCCCTTCTTCTTTCTCAATGCCTGATCTCCTGGGCTCCTCCTTCAGGGGCCGCTTCCTTTTCCCTGTTTCTGTCCCTTCCGCTCCAGGTGCCTGGGTTGCTTTGTCTCCTTCCTCTTTCTCTTCCTCAGACACCTTGCTCTTGCTTTTCTTTTGTTTATGCTTCCTCTTCTTCTTTGACTTCTTACTAGTGGCTTCCATCTCCGCATCACCTTCTACTGCATCCTTCTCCCAGTCTTTTCGTTTTAAGTGCTTGCTAGATTTCTTGTGTTTCTTCTTCTTTTTCTTCTTCTTCTTACTGTTAGCATTCTCCAATTTCTGCCCTTCTACCTCTCCATCCACCTCCTCTTTTTTTGCAGAGTGGGTATCTCCTTTCTTTGTAATGGACCTTGCAGGTGGCATCTCCACAACTACCTGGAAAGGCTCCTTCTTTGGCCCATCTGGATCCTCTTTATTGGTTTTGCAAGGCTCGTTTTTAGCGTTTGCACCGCATAGTTGTTTCCCAACACGAGACTTATTTCGTGATAACTTGAAGTCAAAGTAGAGAGGGTTGCAACTGTAGGACAGCGAAGGCTGGGTTTGTGTAAACTCAAGCAGTTCTGATGGCCACTGTAGGGTGGTGCTTTCATCCTTGCTGAGGACAGGGAAGAAAGGTCCAGTGAGGAGCCGTGGACCTGTATGTGGCTCACTTGTACACTGATTATTATCTGAGGGATCCTTTGAGGATGGATTACTGGCACTTGGACACTCCCCACTCTCCTCCTCTATTTTCATGGTAGATGGGTCAGAAGCAGTCTCTGCTTCCTTCTGTTTCTCTGAAACATCCTCTTCTTTCTCAGTCTTTGCCTCCACAGCTTTTGCTTGCTCCTGTGGTACGCTGGCCAAAGTTGTCAATGTTGAATCCTCCTTTTCCTCCTCTCGACTACCAGTCTGGTCAGAGGCTTTCATAAAAACCAGGAATTGGAAGTTAGGCTTGACACGGCAATGAGCTGGGGGCACATAATGATAATACTGAGGTTCTTGTCCTGAGGTTCCTTCATCCCTGTTCATCATCATCTTGAGTTTAGAGAGGGTAGAAGCTAAGGAACTCCCCTCATCTGGCTGCTGCTGCTGCTCCTCCTCATTAGGGCTCTCCAAGCTGGCCACTTTAGGGGTCCCTGATATTTCCTCCTCCTCCTGGCCCTCTTCTACCAGAGCTTCCTCGCCCTGGTCAGCAAATACTGCAGCTGCCGTCTCCAACTTGACTGGGGTCTTCTTAGCAAAGGAGAAGGACACGCTGACCTTGGGCAACAAGGAGGCAGTAGAAGATGGAGAGGAGCTGTTTCGGTTTAGAGCAAAGCTGACTGCAGATGCCAGCTTGGGTGACGGTGCACTAGGTGGCTGCCCAGAATTTGCAAATGCCTTGTCCTGACTTGAAGATCCCTCCATGGAGTGATCTGCTACAGGCAGAGTCTCTGCAAGGCCCTCTTCAGTGCTCTCTCCATCCACAACTACAGTGGTAGCCTTAAACATAGGGCCACTGCCAGGAGCACTAGAAGACAAAAAAAAAAAAAAACCCACTAATGTTTCTATTTAAAAATTAAATTTTATATGAGCGCAGATTTCAGCTGACAACCTTTAAACTTATCTTGACACACTGCTTACATATGAAAGTCAATCCTGACAAGATAAGTTATGCTTTAGTTTGTACAGTTTCATCTGCTTGTACAGTAGCTTTACGTAAGCTTGATCAATTCAGCTCGAATCAGCTTTTGCATGTAACTGCAGGTCTGTCCTGTGGAATGCCGCTGTTCTGTCCAACATTTATTTTCTTGCATTATTATTACTGCAACTTCACTGCAATTCTATTTTATTCAGGCATTGTGCTGCTGCAGTGCTCATTGCTGTCTCCAGAGTGCAGTGTTCACTTACCAGTCCTGCTGTTTCCTCTGTTCTGCCAGCTCATGCAGACGCCGTAGCATCTTCTCCTGTTTCCTCTCATCCTTGCGTGTGCGCGAGGACACGTTGCGAGCAAACTCCCTTTGTTTCAGCTCCTTCAATCTCTGTGTTGCCGGAAAAACAGAAAGGGGAAGGAAAAAGAAAGAGGTAAAGCAGTAAGAATGAGAAAAGGTCAAAAAGAATCTGCAGTCTGCAGAACATACTGTATGAATTAATCAGTATTTTCCAGTGCAAGGCAAGGTATCTGTGTACTTTAAAACTGCTCAGCATAATCAGTTTAGCTCACTATTACCCAGATTTTTTCCCCAAAGGCAAGGCACCAACAAAGCAGTCTGATTTTAACTGTGTCACTGTTAGGAGCTTCCTTCTCAAACGGAATACCTCAGTCTTCACTCCCTTTGAGGGGAAAACCAGTTCTAACTTAGCAACCACCAGAGCCACAAAAACTGTGCACCCATCACCCACCCACCTCCGCTCTATTTTTCAGTTCTCAAAGCAACATCACTGTTTTCACGCCATCAGAGGGTGCAGGTAACACCTTACCTGTGCTTCTTCCTATCCTCCAGGGGATGCGTACCTATTTTTTTAATAGTTTGGGCACGTGTGTATATGTGTGCAAGTACGGACATGTCTTGTTGGATGGATATAACAGCCATGAAAAAGCAGAAAATTAGCAAACCACAGCTCAGATCTACGGCACTCTGGTACAAGGTGCACAAGACAAGGTCTGGAATGAGGAAGTGAGCAGGTGGGCGAGAGGAGGACAGGGATCAACGAACGTTTAGTATGGGGGACAGCACAGCTACACAATTAGCCATTACCAACCATAACAAAAGATACTAGAAGGAAGATCAAAGAAGACAGCAAGGCAGTGTCATGGCTGCAAATGGGCAAGAACAGAGGTGCAAAACCTTGAAAAGATCACTTCTCACTTACTAATGTCTAGGTGTTTAATAAATTAACAATTAACAAAAAAAAAACCAAACAAAAAAAAAGAGACAGATTTAAGGTAACATGGTTTTTGCTACTACCCATAGTCCATTACTGAATGTTTGAATGACAATTAATCATAGTAAGAGGTTGTACCTCACCCTCTGCAGACCGGACATTGCCTTTTAAGTGCATGTGGACATCCGAGAGCTAGTGAAGTAGATGGGGAGGGAGGCAACAAAGACAAAGGACACTCGCTCACGACATCTCAGAGAGAGGCAGCAGTCAGTATAACAGTGGACACAAGCGAGTAGAGAGAGACTCACGCCGTAGGTCTGGATGCCCACTTTTATAGAGGGGTTTGCTGGCAATACATCAGCTGAAAAATGTTACAGATCGTAGAACAAAAACGAAAAAAAGAATAAAACAGAAAGGAAGATTTTAAAATTCCCAAAACGTATATACTTTTTATTAAAAAAATTGAGGAAAATCGGCCATTACATGGCAAGCCCTCTTTATACATGAATAAGTGCAATGGATGGGGTGGGGGTGGAGTTTGTGAGGAGGGAACAGTTGTGGTGGCAGGTTAAACTAGACTACATCATCAATGATTTGTGAGGGAGATACTTCTACCAGACAGGTTAAACCACATTATGTCATCATAGGTATGAGGAACTACTCTAAATCACAGGCCACAAACTCAATCCCACTTGTTCCCCAGTGGGTACAACAAGTGCTTGGACAGCGCTGACACAATTCTTACTTTCTTGGTTCTGTATTCCAGCACACTGGATTAGAAATGAAATGGTGACTATACGGTCAAATCAGACTGTTGGCTTAAATTTTTAGGTATTTGTATCAACTGTGTAACTTTTTTACAGTTTGCACTTTAAAATCATAGTCATTGTTTCATTTCAAAGCCAGTGTGCTGGAACAGAGCCAAAACAACAAAAACTGTATTCAACAGAGGTGGGTAGTGATGAGTTACTTAGTTTTTTGGATAGACTATAGTCTTCAGAGTAACTTTTGTTATCAATACTTTATAGTTTTACTCAAGTACATTTGTAAACAAAAAACTTACATTTCTGTTGCCTCATTTTCTTACTTTTGAATTTCTCCCATTTTATATTTTCTCTTAAACCCTGACATCTTACACAAATTTGAAATGTTTTTGTCAGCTGTCAGTCACAGGCACTTTTATAGCAAACAAACAAAAATGTCCCTGTCAGATAACATTTTGTTGATTTCATCAGCCAAGTTTAGGGCTGATCTACAGATTTGAAATCAACTCTGCTTTGACTGACAATCTTAGTTCATTTTATGGATGCACCAATAAGGGAATTGTAGCTGATGCCGAAATCCTGAAAACTAAAAAGGGGTATAGCAAAACAATAATAAAGAAATAAATGATGTTACGTAACAGTGACTTTTTTTTCTGGAAGTGAATTGTTTGTTTTGTTTTTTTTTTTTTGTTTTTTTAATGAACAAATAAGCACCTCTGCCATGTTGCAGGAAATTATCTTTTTGTTGGCCATACTATAAGTACATTTTGCTTACTTTGAAAAACGTCCGCACCGCAGAGACACTTACACCATAGTCCAGCATTGCCTAAATATTCTGCTCATCTGGGGCCCAATGAATGCGTCATCATAGATCATTCTGAATTATCGTTGATGAAATTCTAAGCATCAGTCTAAGGCCAATAAAATTAATTCTTATATCAGAGTGCATCCCTAGTGTATTTACACCCAAGGAAATTAACTCAGGAACAATGAACTGAAACATGTCTAGTACTTAAAGAACAAGTTTTTTTTATTGGAGAACTTCAACTGGATCATTAGGTGGTTAACATTTTTTAAATTAATTTTTCTGCAAGTCACTCCTATTTTATTATACACCGATTAGTCAGAACATTAAAACCCCCTGTCTAATATTGCGTAGGTCCCCCTTGTGCCGCTAAAATAGCTCTGACCCATCGAGGTATGGACTCCACAAGACCTCTGAAGGTGTCCTGTGGTATCTGGCACCAAGATGTTAGCAGCAGATCCTTTAAGTCCTGTAAGTTGCAAAGTGGCACCTCTATGGATCGGACTTGTTTTTCCAGCACATCTCACAGATGCTTGATCGGACTGAGATCTGGGGACTCTGGAGCCCAAGACAACAGCTTGAACTCTTTCTCATGTTCCTCCAACCATTCCTGAACAATTTTTGCAGTGCGGTAGGACCACTGCCATCAGAGAATACTGTTGCCATGAGGGGGTCTATTTGGTCTGCAAAAATTTTTAGGTACAGTAGGTGGTACGAGTCAAAGTAAGAGCCACATGAATGCCAGGACCCAAGGTTTCCCAGCAGAACATTGCCCAGAGCATTACACTGCCTCTGCTGGTTTGCCATCTTCCCATAGTGCATCCTGCTGCCATCTCTTCCCATAGGTAAATGATGCACACACACCTGGCCATCCACATAATCTAAAAGAAAACGTGATTTGTCAAACCAGGCCACTTTCTTCCATTGCTCCATGGTCCAGTTCTGATGCTCACGTGCCCATTGTAGGCACTTTTGGCAGTGGACAGGGGCCGGGATGGGCACTCTGATTGGTCTGCAGCAACACAGCCTCATACACAGCAACACTGTGTGTTGACACCTTTCTATCGTGGCCAGCATTAAGGTTTTCAGCAATTTGTGCTCTTATGTGGGATTGGACCAGACGGCTAGCCTTTGTTCCCTACGTGCATCAAGGAGTCTTGGGCGCCCATGACCCTTTAGTCAGTTCACCGGTTGTCCTTCCTTGGAGCACTTTTGAAAGGTACTAGCCACTGCATACCGGGAACACCCATCCCACAAGACCTGCTGTTTTGGAGATGCTCTGACCCAGTGGTGTGGCCATCACAATTTGGACCTTGTGAAAGTTGCTCAGATCCTTGTGCTTCCCCATTTTTCCTGCACATTTTTCCCATAATCCCCTTACCAATTAACAGGTGCCATTGTAACAAGATAAGCAATGTTATTCACACTTCACCTGTCAGTGGTTTCAATGTTGTGTCTGTGGCTGATTGGTGTATTATGTATATGGACCAACACTTCCTGCACGAATTCTTGTAAACATTAATCATATATTAAACGTATAAAAAGAAAAAAAAACAAAAATAACTTGTTTAAATAAAAACAATGTTATAAATCATGTTAATTTACTTATAATGAACAATTAGAAGAATTTATAAATGGCTGTAAACTACAGTGGATAAAGGCATCAGCTAAACAGCAAACAAACAAATATTTTGGGGGGTACCGGGTAGCATTAGGGATTCAGCTGCCTCCTACCAGTCAAAGAACATGAGTTTTAATTCCTGGTCCTGCTGAAGTACCTGTGATCAACCCTGAACTTCTCTATCTAAAAGATTAGCCTAGCTCTGTAAACAGGTCAAATTATTGTACTCCACTTCTGTACAAAGCAAAATATTTTTAGTAATTTTGGACAAAGGGGTCAGTTAACCAATGATTAATTATTAATGATAATAAGGCTGGTAGATTTCTGTTTTTGATTGGTCTGACATATAATTTTGTTTGTCTAGCAGACTGTTGACAAATGAGTCAAACCTTTACACAACAGCAGTTAAAACAGCAAGTGGTTAGTAACAAAATATCTGAATCAAAGTACTTTAGTTTTTACTTTTTTAAACTTTTACTCAAATAATATTTTAGACACATACTTGAGCAATTATTTTTTGAAAGTAACACTACTTTTACCATAGTATTGTTTGATTACTCTACCCACTTCTGCTGTCCAAACACTAACGGACTGCATCATATTCTCCTTGCATTCCACCATCTTCTTTTGTCATTGCTTGCAAAGTATAAGATCCCTGTAACCATATTCTTTTCCAACTGTCATTTATTTTATACAAAAATCATGTTATACTTTCCTACAGTATGACTATTCAGTCATTCAGACTTTTAAGACTTTTTAAACGTTATGTTTATTGATTAAGAGAGCACTTTTATTTGAAAGCAATGATGAGCAACTACAAATAAGAAGCTTGAAAGATCTGTATATTATTATAATAATTTATTTCAACAGTGAGCTTGACTTGGTTGACTATATCCCCCCGATACAAAGACATGAGGAAATTATCCCAAAAAGTTAATCTAATTTGGCTGGATATGCCCCACTGCTGAAGATCCTGTAACATAAAGACCAACAGCATGGTCACAGATGCTGTTTGCATTGCAATATCTGCAAGCAGTGTGCGCCGCAGTTCAAGCATTAGTGTGGGTGTATGTGTGCGCAACCACTGCATAGGAAAATCAGTATGAATATGAAAAAGGGAGATTTTCACAAATGCACCTCTGTGGACACTCTGCACAAGCTGTCTACTGTGTATGGTAGTTAAACCTTGAAAGCAATGTCACTGCTGCAATCATGCAACAACATAAAATGTTATTCCTGAGAGAAAAAAGTATCATCAAACTGAGAATGTGATTCATAAGAATGTGATTCTTCCTGTGAAACTAGCAGAACCCATGAAGTCACTGCAAGGGGTTTCAAAGGCAGCATCACAAAAAGAACAACATACAATATTCTGTGGAAAGATCAACAATGAAAGAAAAACACCAAGGGGTCTATGAAGAAGGGAGACTACAGCCCCATGGATTCTTACATAGAAAAAAGTGCCCAAAAGACCGGTGTTACCTGCTTGTGTGCGTGATCATAGGAATTGATATGGTTGTCAAACTCCTGGTGCTTCTGGTATTGCTTGTCACATAGCTCACAATAGAAGTTGGCCCTCAAGTCCTCCAGTGCCTTAGCAATGGCCTTCTCTTTTTCAGCATAGTCCTGCAACACCAAGTAGAGGAACAATGTCAGCCTCAAAGGCAAAGTGGCAAACAACCACAGAGCTTGTATGTGATAAAGAACTTGCTACTGTCTCATCATTCAGGTATTCATGAAAACCCTTGCTGAGATACCCTTATAGGAACCATTCAAACTTGTAATTTTTCCACAAAAACTGCCAATAAGACCAATAAACCAATGTCTGGGACAGCTGTGTTTCACCAGTTTAAATATTTGGTGGCCTCAACTCATCAACTAGATTGACTTCCATGTATCACTGTTATGCACAATAGTGACAAGCAGTGGGGACAGAATGCACAAAAAACTTCAAGAGGCAGTAGCTCACTTTAAGCATGAATCAAACACACACCAAATACACGATTACAGCTCTAAATTGCAAACCGCTAAGGTTTCATTGGATTAAAAAAAAAATAAAAAAAACGAACTTCTTATAGCAGGACCTTGTCTCGTGTCATTTCTTTTGTCGTGTGTTATACAGAAGAAGATAATATTAATTACAAAAGTTTAAAATACAGGTACTTAACAGCTGGACTCTGGTCTGGATACAGCCCCAAAATATAATTTCATTCAGACTAAGAACCAATCTTGTTTTTATGGTGACGCACATCTCATTTAAATTTTTTACAATCAGCACAAAGGGGGGGGGGGGGGGAGAAAAAAAAAAAACTTCTGGCATAATATAGTCTGCACTTTCAACAAACACAACACAAAATCCTTAATTCTTCCATCACATTAAGTAAAATAAGCCTGTTTAATACGCCCACATATCTCCCAATGAAATATGCACAACATCTTAGTCACGAGAAAAATCTGAACTCTCCCAACAAACAACAATGCCGAAAAGAAAGCAGAATAAAAGTATGCGCTGAAGCAGAAGTCGAAGTACGATGTACAAAAACACTGTCGAGTCACTGGCGAGTACCACCAATAAGTGTGGTGGAACCACTGTTGAGAAATAGAGAGTTGATTTATTTTTGAAGCCTTTAATCAGCACAGCAGCACAACAATGAAGCTGCAATAATAGCACGCAGGCCTCAGGCAGCCGTATCACTATGTTTATCTAATATCATCAATAGCTTTGCTTAAAACTCACTGGAGGACTGTAGGCAGAGAGGTTTTTTTTTTTTTACGTTTCTCTTCGGCTGATACTAAAACCAGTGTTATATAAGGTTGCATGTTTTTATTCTATTCGGCACTGTTCTTTACCATCAGATTGCTATATCTAATAATGGTTAAGTAACTTGTCGTCAAAGTCTGCTGGTTCAAATCCCATTAAGAACCCTTTCAGTTATGACCTTATGCAACACACTTAACCTAAAAAAACCAACTGAAAGAATATGGGGGAAAAAATTATAAATGCAAATTAGATATCCAGGTTGCTTTGGGGGAATGTATTTGCTGGTTGAAAAAAAAATTTGGATAAAGGAAAGGTGTCAGATGGTAACAAAGGAAATCAATAGAAAATGAACCAAATGGAAAAAAAAATCTGAAGACCCTGAAGGACACAGACCTTGTACTTCTGCCGCAGTTCCTCAGTGTCCTCCTTTTCAACTTCCAGTACTCGTCGCTTCTCTGTGGCATCTTCTGCATAATCCAGCTACAAAGAAAACAGGGCTGAATCCAGTGTACCTCCACTAGACACAAACAAAAAATATGGGTTTGTATACAGAAACTGCGCTATAATTCACTGCCCTGCTAGGCCTTTATCTATTCCCACACAAACACTCTTCCCACTGGAAAAAGAGGACAATAAAGCCCACGCACTGCCATTTCCACACACTCACTCTCTAAAAAATGCAAGATATACATTGCCAGCTTCATGGAGCTGCTCCAATGTTCTTCATCATAAAATCTGTTAATGAACTGGCCTTTAATCCCAGTGCCCAAACTATTGTACCTCAGCCCCAGACTGCAGCAGTTTACCTTACCTCCATCTCCATACGGCCCATTCCCATGACATCGTACTTGAGGATGATGGGCACAGGATCTGTTCGACCTATGAGAGGAAACAGATAAAAACAGCGGTGAGGATAGTAGTAAGCGCAGGGAAGAAGGGGGTAGAAAATATGGGGAGCACAGCAAGGGGCGGCCCTGCTTCGCACAGTGTGTTGGGTTAGAGATCTTGCCTTGAAGTGCACAGACCAGAAAGCTACTGTGAACAATTTACCAGCCATTCTCACAGCTTGCAGATGCCAATAAGTATCTTTTCCAAGTAGTAATTCAGCCTCGGCATTTTAATCTGCTTATCTAATTAGGGTTTGCTTTTTATATTTAGAAAGGGGTGACATGCAATATGAAAATTAAGCCTTGCCACCCTTAGAAAACACAGTGTCAGTTCAAAGCTATACCTGCATTAATGAGAAGGCAGGAGATGGCACAAACTTTGTCAATGTACCTCTGTAATGTAAGAGGCTTCCCTAAGCTTGCCCTCATTCCCATTGCACTCCCCCCACCCCCCATTATACAAATGCTGCACTGAACTCCATTACCACAGAGACAGACTTTCACAAGGACAGCAGGCTTCAGACACTGACTGCCAAAATGTGGGGGAATGGGGGGAGGGGGGTTTGTTACAATGATGCCTGCAGCGATAGGCTGCAGAAGCCACTGCCAAAAGCATGGAACATTGTCCAGGTAGCCACAGGTCACCATAACCTGATTTAATGCAATACATCACAGTGGTGTCATATTATCATATTTAAATTCTTTTTAAGAATATTAAATTATTGGTGGTCCTCACTTAAGACTTGCAACAATCAGAAAAACTTTAAAAGCAGCACTGGTGCAAACTAACTATCATATACATATTAACTGTCCTGCATGTGTCCCTAATTGCCACCTCCTGCCAATGTTGAACATACCCTCTCATGCAAGATCAAAGTTTAAATTTTGGTGATAGTACACAAGCTGTGAAAAGAGCTAGATAAGAACATTAACTTGAGATACGAAGGGGGGGAAAAAAGAAAGAAAAAAAAATCAAACCATGTCGGAGATCGGTATGTTGTTTAATCCACTCATAAACAGCCAAAACAAAGCAAGAGGAAGGGGGTTGAGGAGACAAGCACCAAACTATGGCAGCAGGGGGAGATCACGGGCTAGCGATCGCCTCAGGTGGTGGGACACTTACCTGGGAAGGGGGGGGAGAGGGGTGGGGGGGCAGACGGAGGGGTCCTTAAACAAAAGGCACAAAAAACACAACTTGTACTTTGCTGCTGCTGTAGCTGCCTGACAATAAATAGTCAAGAGAGGCTCCAATCAGTTATGTGGTTTGATCATTTTTATGGATACTGGCCATTAAAATTTGACATTATACCCTTGGGCAAAGCAAAAGTTTTGGAAAAGGATTCAGATAGGAAGTTATACCTTTCAAATTTCGGGAGAAAGAGCTAAGACCTATATACTGACCTATTTTTCCACTTCCAACATTTAGCTTTTAAATAAATAGAACCTCAAACTTTGCTTAATGTAAACAAGACGACATCTAAAGAGTTTTACAATGTCTGAGTAGACAGTTCCATTGCATTGTACAAGAGAACATTTGGCACTGGGTGAGCTGAGAAAACAAGCTTCATAACTCAAACCATTAACATGTTACGGCAATGTAAATGTACACATTACCAAAAAGACTTAGTGGTTCAAAGCCATTATGTAGGCTTTTTTCTTCAATTTTACTTTTTTGAAGGTAAGCAGCCATAGCCCAATGGTATAATAAATATTGATATCTTGCGCATTGCAGAAAATACTGACTGGACTCTGACCCCACACAGCAATGTCTGTGAGCCAAATCTTAAGTGAAAGGCATTCTTAGCAAGCTGAGAAAATGTCTGCTATATTAAGTTGTACTATATTTAAACGTGCAAAAGTATGTTACTGAAAACATACTAATTTAAACAACAGATAGACCTTTTCAGCTATTACCATCATGGTAACAAGTAACATCATGAGTTTAATTCATGTCATTTTGTAACTGGTATCAAGGGAAATGCACTCAAATGAGAAAAATGGCAGATACATGTGAATAACACAGGGTAAGGTGCTCAACTGTGAAGCCATTTAAACTGTAGACAGATGTACCAATGTACAGTATGTGTTTATTCTTTGGCTGTAAAATCACTGGTGAGAGAAGGACCTGAATGACAACATGGGTTAGAACTAAGAAGCAATTTTGGGGGTCCTTCTTACCAGCAGCCATTCTCCTCCATCGTGCTATACAAGGACCTGTCAACAATTATATTGTATTCATTAGTTATTTATTTAGCTTTTTTAAATGTATTGTTATGAGTATTACGAGTATCTAGTGTTATGTGTAATACATGTTCAGCTGCTGTTCCCAAAGTTCCCTGTAGGGATCAGTAAAGTCTTATTGAATATTGTTGTTTTTAAGTCCCGTCTACTTGATGTCCTATTTTGTCCCTTTCCTAAATGGTGCATCATGATGGCAGATCTGGCTGACTGGCAGTGCTACGAGGGTCAGGGCCATCAGTCCTAGCAATGATTACTAAGGGCCCCCTGCGCCACTCTGTATACCCATCTGTCTTGTTTCCACATGTGCATGCCAGAGTCCCCTTCCTTAACACAGCTGAGAGGAACCACAAAAATCAGGCCCAACACAAGAGCGGAATTTGCATAAAATTTGGAAGGAAAAAAAGGCAATTTTCTTTTTCCCCCCTATTTTGTTTTCAATAGACAGCGATATCCCTTCTTGCATTACCCATTCCAATGGAAAAAAAAAAAGGCTCAGACATAATGTGCATTTGAAATAAAATTAATGAAAAACAAGAAAATAAAACAAGCAGCAGAACAAAAGCTACAACAGAGAAAGAATTGAAGCCTACTGTATTGGTGCACTGATGATAAAAAAAAAAGAAAGAAAATCAGTCTGGGAAATAAAATTTACCACTAAGTTTACCATCACCACAACATGGCCGGGATCATAACACTGCAAAAAAGAAACACCAGTTGGTTAAGGAGAAATACTAAAGAACAAATAGGGTGCTGAGAGAGGGGAGGAGTTGATATTCTTCTCCTCTCTTTCAACCACTGACAGTTAACAGAGCATGGTGCAAATGGACCACACCTCCCACCCTGCGTCTAGGCTTTCATAATTGTCCTGTAACCTGGGGTGAAGGGGAGAGGATCAGGGTGGGGGTGTGCATATATTCTTATATCTTCTCCACTTGGGCAAAGGGCTGAGTGTTACAACCTATTGTGAAATAACAAACAAGGACCTTCACAAGACATAACGCAACAAAAGACATAAAGCAGCTGACTTTTCTCTTTAGCACTTCTTCTGAAAAACCACTTCTCTCAGTGAAGATTCAACAGAAGTGCACTCAACACTGTGATTGTCACAGCACATGATATTTAAACATGTCTGAATAAAACAGTCACCATTCTCTGGTGACTGTTTTCAGTAAGCTAGTACAAAGATCCCATTGTGAGAAAACTAAATGTGCCACATCCTAACTCAGTGCAACTCTTACTTCTCCTTTACTAAACCACCCCAGTGGATTTTATACTTTAAAAAATGCTGGTGGTCATGCCTTAGCCTCCTATGGCCTCTCTGGTTTTATACAGCCTACACACTTTTGCAATGAATCTCTTAAGAAACACTAATGATGAACAGTTCATATTATTACTACACAAATTTTCCAAAACATCAAAAAGACTTTAAGCACTAAAATTTTATGCTTAACAATAGACACAATTAGTGGTGAAAATGTTAAAAAATAATACATTCTAAGGAGCGGGAGTTGCATCGACAGCTAAATGAAAACAAATATAAAAATTAAATCTAGGGATTAAACTCCAAACTGCCAAACTTTGCACCCTGCCTCATGCCAGGACATGACCAAACTTTATCGTTCAACTATAGTGGCATCAGAATGAGCGTTTCAACTGACACGGCAACAATGAGTTGGACTAATAACATACAGAGGACAGACACAATGCAGAGGCAAATGGAAGTATGCAGGGTCAGGGAGCTGGCGTGAAGTACACAGACCAAAGCGATACAGAACAGATTTATCTCCAAACACCGCACCGCATCGCATCCCCACTCACCAATACTTAACAAAGGTTAGAGGGAGAGGCAAGCAAATCATGTGCACTCAGCAAGCCATTCAAGTGACTGAAAGCATTTTTTGGCTAATTGTGTGGCCATTAGTTTGTGAACAGGGACAGACAAAAACTAGCACGTAAGAGGGAACGTGAAGTGATTTCAAGTGCAGCCATTTTTTTTTTTTTTTTTTTTAAATCAAACACTGAAGAGAAAAAGAATTTTAGTGACATTATGTCATTAGGGAAAGTTAGAGACTGTTACACTTGAGGTCCCCTGAGGTTGAAAGTGAGAACACACCAAAGTAAATCTAAGTTCCTATAAATCTTACCTTAACAAAGCAAAAACATACAACAAAAACAAAAAAAGGAGAATAAAGACCAGTCAGTACAGTGAAAATGCAGTGAGGTAATAAATACTGTGGAAAAACCTTTAAAATTAGTTGATAAAATACATCAATCTATACACTACATTCCAGAAAAAACATTCATACAAGCTGTGTGACAAAATGATATATATAGTGTACTAATAGATTGCAAATCAATTTGGCAATCTTTCAGAATATTGCAGAAGTTTAATGTGATGATCCATTAAGATGACTAAAGATCTTTGAGAAAGAGAATTAAACAAATACTGACAAAAGAAGAATGTGTATTTTTATGGAGCTGATTACTGACAAATAACAGCCTGAGACTTCTGTGTATTTAGAGCTGTTTGTAAAGAAATAAAAAAAAAACCTCAATGGTGATCATGTTGGCAAATACATGCATGTACTGTACAGCTAGTTACTATCCACAATTGCTGCTCCACAGGGGTTCTTGAAAAATGGAATACTTAAACAGCACTGTAAGAGGTCCTTAATATTGCATAAATGGGCTCTGAAAGTCAAAAGACTAAAATAAAAGAGCATGTATCATACATGTAAATAAGTTTTGTCAGCTCAGTTGTCTCCAGAATCTGACTGCCAGGAGGCAGCTGATTTAATTAATATCACCTTCTTTTCACTACTAGCCAACTGGCATTCTGTCATACTGTTCCAAAGCCCATGGAATTTAAAATAAAAAAATGAAGAAAACAAAACTACAGAACTAATTTAAGCTACTGCTAGGTAGCTGCAGTTCATCTCCACAACTCCAGATCGGGTTTGCAGATGGCCCAGCAAGACCATGCGTTATCGTAGCGGTCAGATGGAACTTAAAAACATCATGCCACACAAATCAGTGAAACAAAAAGCAACACACGTCCTTTGATTCCAAGCAAAAGCAGTATTTATCATAGAAGCACTATCTAGGAACTTAGAATAATGGGTCTCTTGGTTGTGATAAAAGCTTTCTATAAACTCCCAAGAACTTTCTGCTGTTTAACCAACATCTTCATAATCCCTCACCTTTAGAGAAAAAAAAAAAACAAAGTAGGCAGTTTTATTCTGAAATGAACAGTCCAAATTAAAATATACAACTGAAATAACTGCAGGTTTCCATTTATAAAGTTGTCTATGAAATAAGTCTTAAATGGGACTGAGACAAGTATGTCAGCTAATACCATTTCTAACAATAGAAAACATTCTGAGCACGATTACAAAGCTAATAACTGTTGCAGTTTTATGCATTGCTGAAGGTGATCTGACAACAAGATGCAACTCACTCAACCTCCACTGCAGCATTCTGGGATACTGGCTGAGTAAAATGTATACTTGGAGGATCAATTCTTAATAAAGGTAATATATTATATGTATAGGGTGTGGGTGTATATATTGAATAACCCCAAATGAGAAAAAGTTGGGACAATATGGAAAATGCAAATGGAATGCAGTGATTCTTACATTTACTTTGACTTTTATTCATTGCAGACATTATGAACCCAGGATATTTCATATTTTTTCTGGTCAACTAACATTTCATTTTTAAATATACATCCATTCCTGCATTTCAGGCCTGCAACACATTCCAAAAAAAGTTGGGACGATAAAGCTTTTACCACTTTGTAATGTTGCCATTCCTTCTCACCACACTTAAAAGATGGTTTGGCACTGAGGATACCAAGCGATGAAACATTTCAGGTGTTATTTTGTCCCATTCTTCCTGCAAACACGTCTTAAGGTGTGTAACAATACAGGGTCATTGTCACATTGAAAATTCTCCACGCACTGTTGGGGACAGGTCAGGACTGCAGGCAGGCTAGTCCAGTATATATTATATATCCAATTTACATTAAGAAATAAAATAAAAATCAAAGTAAATGTAAGAATCACTGCATTTTTTTATTATTTGCATTTTCCATACTGTCCCAACTTTTTCTGATTTGGGGTTGTATATAGTTGCTCAATAAAACACTGAAGTACTATAGAAATGAGGTTGCCTGTCACACTTATATTTTGAAATTATCACTTGCAAAACGGAGGCTGGATTCAAACAGTCTGATATAAGGAGCTATGTGGTACCAGCTGTGGGGGTGTGAAGGTGTCCTATATGTAAGGAAAGTTATACTGACAGGAAGAAGATGATCAGCCAACAAGCCTCCTGCATCAGGATGGGTTCTTTGCTGGAAAGAAGTACTAAGAATTCATATTTATAAACAAAGGGCAAATGGTGCACATGCGCAGGTGGTCAAATGTGTTATACTTGGAATTTAAACACAAAGAATAAGGGCTTGCAGGGGACTCAATCTTGCTCTTTCTCAAGAATATAAATGGTGACAGAAGCCTTTAATTCCTCCTAGTTACTGTTGGTATGCGCCATGCAACTTTGGAGGTGGAGGGACCTGCGACCATTAATGATTACACAGATTTATGGCAAACACATAAGTCTTTCACGTGGCTAGTCATAAAATTTCACAAGCTGAAAGGTTGCTCTAAATTCACTAAAGAACTTTGAACCGAAACCTGCATTTCATATCCCAAAAGTTGACATGGCACACACAGGAAATGTAGCAAAAAACCACCAACTGGACAGAAAACAACGCAGCTAGATTCCTGCAGAGGGATGACTGATCTCATCGAGCCTCCTTTTTGTGAATCTGGTTTGTCTGCTCCTTCACATAAAGTTTATACATTCTAAAGATGGCAGCAAATGATGATCTGAGGCATTTTCTCATTTTCATTGATGCCATCTGTGCAGAACCCTGTACAACTCTGTCACCTTATAAGAACTGTTTTCAGGTTTAATTCTCTGCTTCTCAAGATGACAGATGACCATACGTGGCCACAGGCTACATAAAAAGGTAACCTGGCATCGCAAATTTTAAAAACATTTAGAAGTTCTGCCACACTTCTGGAAAAAAGCCCCCTGAATCACAATTCCTAAAACACAGTTACTCACCAAAAGCAACTATATTCAGAATAAGAAAACTTTATGCTAAAAAACTACAAATAAACCACAGTGCCTATGTGGTACTTATACGGTGCTTGCGTGACAGATTTTTAAACACTCACAACTCTTCCACAATTCTGTAAATAAATTTGAGTTTGCTGCAACTGGGTACAAGTGTTAAGTGCTAAGACTATTAGAAAATGTGATGTGACTAAGGTTATTTTCTAGACAGAAGGTTTCATTGACATGCCTTAGCAAAATGAGATTGTTCCATACATTCTTCCACAAAATGATAATACAAAAATATTATATATCCATCTCTCCTGTCCTAGCATTTCAGTAAAAGCTGTGAGAAGGCATCTGGGGACACAAACAACAGAGGGTCCCTCAGCCCTATCAACCTGCTATGTCAAAATCAATTAAAATATCCCCCATACTTGGCTCTTGTTGCTCTGGGAATATATGCACTTCAAATTTCAGCCCAACCTTCACTGCTCTGTGAAAACATACCTACAGGTTTGGCTACCTCTGAGCAGCCACATGAATACTATGCTATTCTACCACAATGACAAAATATGCTGGCTACAGAGGAAATGAGGACAGATGCACTCTGCTGTCAGCAGAAAATATCTCAATCCGGCCATGCAGCGATACAGTGGTGACTGACCGGTGCCTTAACCTCAATCAGAGCCCTTCTACGCAGATCCACTGCTATTGTGTAACTAGAGCCCAGGTCTTCACTGCTCCACATAACCTGCGGTCCAGCGACAAGAAACAATGCTGCTGCAGCAGATCTGTGGGTTCAGTGGTTCAGTTTAGCAGCAGACTTAATAATGCAAACTACCTTCTCAGCAAACATCTCTTTCCTGTAGTAACAGAGCATACAGTATAAAACAGCAACATGCAATTTGCTTGCATTTCTAAGGAGTGTCTAAAAATGAAATGAACTATGAGCATCCACTAAACTAATAAGAATCCTAAAAGACAATGCTAAAATAAAATGTATTGGCACCCCAGCAATTTACATTTTGACAAAACAAAGTGGAGTGACATCAGATCAGGTCTGATAGATCAGGCAGTCAGCTGATTAAAAAAAAAAAAAAAACAAAAAAAAAACCATAATTCAAGATAAATATTTAATCCTAAAAGGATAAGATTTTTGTCATCATAATAAATTAAACAGCTTTATGCATACTAGATCACATAAAAGGCTGAACTAAATTATTTAATATGTGATAAAAAAAAAACTTCTTATGCTATATTTTTCATTGTTAAAAATTATATAACATTCTAGAAAAGGCCTGCAAAGTTCAAATCATGACAGGATACGCAAACAATTCCTGGGCAACAAAGGAAATAAATCTGGTTACTTCAGCGTGAGTACAAGGAAAATAAAAAGCCAAGGTGACAAAAGCTTTTGAAATGTATTCAACTTGACCGTGATAAGCAGCTGTAGCGACTGCAGGATTTGACAGGAATCACTGTCATCTGGTTGCTGCTGCATGGTTGAGGCTGGCACTTCATTCTGTTCACTGAGTGTAGGCCCAAGTTAACTCCCCAGTACACTGTACATGCCCTTCACCACCCCCCATGTAAAAAATGGAGGACTAGCGAAACGGCTCACGTTACCAATAAAAATGACCTGTTTGCACCTGCAAGACACTGACAGCTTCTGCGCTCCGCTGGTACTGTTTACAGGACTCAGTCCAAAGCAGGTGTGAACAATTTACTGCCCACTCCTACACATGGCATCATAGCAACTTACAGCTGATAAAGTCTAAAATGACCCAATTTCATATTTAACGCCACAGTAGCATATTGCTTTTACACTGCGTGTGTGCTCTATTTAATGTGTTGCTGGATAGTGGAATGTGTTTTAATCAGAATAATAAAATACAGATATATTACTGCCCTGGTTTGCATTTTACCTTCTTGAAATGAAAGTCAATGAAATATACAGATCAGCTTTTTGAAATACTATTATTAATAATGAAAAAGACCAGCAATTTCTTATACACTATAAATGGAAATTAGCTAGTGATTCTGCAATGGAAGGTATAGTATAAAAATGTGTTCTTCAATTTCTGTTTGTGTAGTAAAAACAAGTCAATGCTTCTCTTAACCTGAAAACAAATAACATTTGCACCAGGCATGAATGGAACAGTGTGCTCTTTTGGATAAACCCTTTGAAAAGTTTTATATGCACAGTTTGACTGTCTCATCAACAGTGACAAGTATGCAGAGACCAGAGGAGTTTTCCCACGTGTGAAGTATAAAAACTAAGGAGAAAGAATACCTAGTAAAAGAATTTGCTGAATAGCAGTTAAACTTCTTATATGCTCCTTATTGTAGGTGATCTAATTGAGAGAGGAAAAAAAACAGTTGCTGATTTGGACCTTAAGGGAATTCTTGTCCTTCTGTACTGTGACCAGCAATGAATAAACCACCAAGAATGTATAGTATGTACGTAATTTACTGGAGTTCAAGGTAATCCAGTCCAGGGTCTTTCGAGCATGTACCACTACAGGTTGAGGGTTGTCATCCCTGTGAATAAAGGCTCTTAGGTACATGCTGGCTAACCATTAACATTTCCTTACATGAAGCTACACCTTAGTTGAGGCAGCCTTGCGATACACTCATAGTTTACAACTTCCAGATTCAGTTTCACCATAATCCATGGAGAAGGACAGAATAAAACTGCAAAGCACTTTATTATTTCCCACCCTTACAGTACTCCCAGCTATTTGGTTCCAGTCAACCTAGACCACCCAATATATCCAGAAGACAGCAAAAAATGTAAATGTTAAGACAAGAATTAGTAGAACTTACACAACAATTGACAAATAACAGGACAAAGTGTTTAATGCAGACAAAAGATAAAAATGGCAGGAATAAAAACCAACAGATGAATGAAAGTTAAGGAGAAGAGAGGAGGGGCTGAAGGAGCATGTGTGGAGAGATGAGGTCCTTACCCTGCATGGTTTTGCCCAGTCCCTGTCCAAGCTTCCAGCCATGTTTCTGTAGAAGTCGGTGCCCAATGTTATCCTGATGGACAGAACAGAGAAGAAAAGACCAAAAATATTCCAATAACAGGAACACCTTTCCCCGAAAGCACAGACAACACAGCAGGACCAAGAGCAATTGGAAGAAGGGCTACTAGATGCACAGTTAGGATTATGTCCCATATCATGTCAGATCCCTTTTGTGTGAAAGGCATGCTCAGAGGCAGTTTACAGTATTAATAAGAGGAAGGGAGTTTAAAGAAAAATACAGCCCTTCCCTATGGTGTATATAAAGAGTTCTCCTATATCTCCTCTCCTCTGTCCTGACTTTTCATGTAAAGTGAACATGTACAAGCAGCTGAAGGATTCAGAGAATAAGCAAAGCCTTGTCTGAGTGTGGGTGTCTCAGTGTGCTGTCTGTTTCTGTCCACTGTGCACAGACAAGAAAACCACTGAACAACTCTAGAAAAACAAATATTTCTGAAAATAAATCCAAAACAATACTACTGCCAGTCCAATTCCAATGTAGAGAGAGGCACATATGGTTATATATGTATGTAAAACATATATAAACCTATTTGAAAATAGACACAAAACAGAACAAAGATCTTGCAGCAACATATAAATAGATACAGAACTCCAAGCTTAGGTGAAACCATATCCATATCACAAGGAGCACCATGTATATATGCAGCAATCACACGAAAAAGGGCGTCAGGTTACCAGTGCAAGGCCCTGGGTGTCTGCATGGGTGAGGAGGAAAATTTGAGAAGCTGTCCTCATATTGTGAAATAAAATAGTTCTAATTCTATTAATACTTAGCAAATTAAATGTGAAATGCAGGACTATTAAATAAATGAAATTCAACACAAATTGAAAGAGATACTGAAACAAGCACAAATCTGCAGAAAAAAAAATTATCTGATGAATATTTCTCTTCCAGGTTCACCTAGTGAACTCAGGTGAGGTAGTCTAAATAAAAATCAAAGATAATCAAAATGAAATAAATCAGGGTGGTGCAACATGCAAATTTTAACTAACTAATAAAATGTGATGTTAGTAGTATGCTGTATATTATGCATATATAGACATTAGAAAAATTAAATTTTTTTTGGGGGGAAAGGAAATAAAAAATGAGCACAGGCACAGAAGAGTGATGTACTTCACAAGTTGCCTAAAGGCAGAAGGCTAGGGATTAGAGAATGGGACAGGCAGAGCCATGACTTAAACAGTAGCAAAACCTATTGATGCACATGAGAAGTCATCACATACAGCAGGCGCTGTGTCTCCCCCCACGGACTCGCCACCCACAGGCCCAGATGGAGTAAATGCTGCTGGTGAGCACAGAACATCTTGTCAATCTGAACCCTCAAAACAGAGACCTGCCTTTAAAAAGTGCTAAGCTTTCCATTTCACTTAATACTGGTGCACACACTACTGCTGCTGCTGCCATCTGCCCTCCCCATCCTTCCGAGGCCCGTTTTATGCCACATTTTAACAATTAAGACACCACCTTACAAAAATGTGTTAGTGGAAGGATGAAACTCATGAGGTCAACACTTTACTAACATGTTACCACTTATGACACAGGAAGACTCCTTTGTAAATCAGCGTATGCCTGGGGAGGATGAGGAGGACTGAGTAAGCGATCTCCTTGTTGTAGCCTTCAGTGCCACAGGAAGACACACGAAGAATTTCACAGAAACGTGTATTTATTAACTGATTCTTATTCCATGCAAGTTCTGCTTGTATTAAGCCAAGACAGGTCACTGTTCTGAGTAAAACCTTTACAAAGCAGAGGTTCAAATTTTGAAAGAAACGTGATGAAAAACAAATCACAAATATTACTGGGGGGGGGGGGCTTTCAGTTGTTCAAACAAAAATATAAAAGATAAAAGCTGAATTAAAAGTGACATAATTTGTGATCAGCTATGAATAAAGTTACTTCTTTAATATAAGTACTATATAATCAAATACTTTTAACCCAAACCTATGCACCATTTGATGCCCTTTTTTGAAACCAGTTTGATGCTTAAGACGATATCTATCTATCCATACATCCATTAACTTCTTCAAAGACAAAGATAAACATGCTAGCTAAAAAGTCTTTATTAAAAGAACCTGGTGATAGTTTGCAGTTTATGGTTTTCATAAAAAATAATAAAGATGTTACAGAAATAGACTTACTAATACCTAGCATGCAGACCCTGGAGCTGTGAGTAAGGTCATAAATACTTGAACCAATATTAAAACCCAACTACCCAAGACTAGTTCTTCTGACCAACATGCATAGCAGTACTGATGCTCTGAGAGATCAGAACCAAAAAGCAATTCGTGAACTTAACTAGTGCTCCAACATACTGAATGTAAAACATTACCGTTTGTTCCATTGCCATATCTGGAAAGGAATTTTAAACTGCTTTTACAAACAATGAAGGTTAATTTGTTTGACCTCACAGCCTCTTTTGTATAACTTCTGGTAGAAGAATTTCAAGTATGAATTTTTGTTGACTAGCTTTCTTTGTGCTGCAATAAATATTACAGCATTTGCTGTAAAAAAAAAAAAAAAAAAAAAAGTGGTATGGTCAAAATAATTTTTCCTTTGCATTTCATTTTTACACATAGCTGCTGATTTCCTTATGTAAATGTGAAGCAATACAAGTGTCAGTTCTGCAATAATGCCTTGTCTACCCAATCAAAATCTTCCAGCTTTGTACTAAACCACAGGACAGAAGCATCCAATAAGTGGACGGATTTAAACAAGACACCTTCATTTGAAATCCATGCAAAAGATTAATGAGCCAGACTGCAAGCCATACATTTCTGTGGGCAAAGAATGCACCACAACTGAAAAAACAAGAGGTCTTAAGAGTTCAAAATTACAGATGCACTGTGGGTTGAAGCACACCACCAACATGTTGTGGTGCACAGTACAAAGAATCAGTCACATATGGTTCATTTTAACCATACTTAGTGGGCTGTAGAATTCTGGTTAGGATATTCAACAGCAGGCAGGGCACCCCATAATGGTGTTAACCTTCCCAGACAGAAATTCTGGTTGTTTCATGCTGGAGTTAAGCAACACCAGAAGTACTGATGCTATAAGATGTACAGTGGTATTTTTTCAAGGCCACAAAACTGGTGGAATCAAAGACTGATAAGGCTGTTTGTATCCAAAGGACAGAGATGAACAGACAACCTAAACTGTGAGTCGAATTTTTCCACTCAGCACAGTGGAAGCTAATACGTAACAGTAAATAACTAATCCACTTGTTTTTAATGCCCATTACCTTTGGGTAGCATATTTTCCTATGGTTTTTTTTTTTGTGGAAAATATATTTTTAACCTTTGGAATCAAAACAAGAAGGATGGATTAAATCTGTGCCAGTTAATGAGGGCACCCATAAATAAGCTGTATAGCGGCATCGCACACAATGATGACTTTACGTTTAGGATGTGGGTGTGTTGGTTACATTTTTTCCAAAGGGTGCACACAAATAGTAAAAACATTTCAGTCAAACTGAGGTCTACTTGCATTACATCAATTCAGGCTGGAGGCAGAGGGAGTTCTCACATTGCTTTTTAGGTTACTGATCGCTCATTCCTGAAATGAAGACCAAAAACTAAAATATGTGCTTCCCACAATGCAGGAAATGACAAGGGGAGTTAATATTTCAAAATAAATCTAGATACCAGAGTAAGCAACTTTGCAACAGTATTCCTAAGGTTTGATTGTCAGGAGGCGAGACAAGGGGGTGAGACACTGCGCAGACTGTGCTGAACAAATGAATGCACTAAAACAGACAAATGAAGCAATACGCCGATTCCAACAGCAGTGCAAGTGGAGGTAAAGCATTTCCATACGAACCTGGCTTTAAAAACTGGGCTGTCAAAAGAACAGTTAAATGTAACACAACGTAAGAATCTGTCCAGACACTAGTGTTTTTAATCTAGTACATTTTGACTTTTTCTCCAATTTTTTTGCTTGCAAAGAAAAACAGAAATTATATAATCAGAATACGAAAGGCATTTTAATAAATTGACTTTCTCCAAATACCATAAAAAATAAAATATTACCTAGATTATTAATTTCCAAAGTAGATGTAATGTGCAGTGCATCTTGACTATAATGCAAACAAAATAAAAAGTTATATTACAAAGGTTAAACCAAGGAGATGTGTGGGAAAGAAAGAGAGAGAGATATACAAGGCTTGCTTGTGTGTGACCTCTTGTGGACACCAAGGTTGCAGAAGTGACCTTTTGAGTCATTCTAGCAGACAGTTGTTTCAACATCTCTCCGTCAAGTCAGTCATAGGTCTATCATCGAGGCAGTTATGCAATTTAAATAATAATGGACACTGTCAAGGAAAATTGGCTAAAAGAATACAGTCTAGACCACTGTTCTCTGTACTCTTTATGAAGAGCAGAGCTTATGAACCTCTCAATCACCGCTGCAACCTTTCTGATGTAAAGGCCTCCAAGACCTCTTAGATATTCCATTACCCAGAGTGGTAGCGATTTGTCTTTTCTTCCTTACAAATTAATGGAAAAGGTTTATGGTCCAGCTGATTTATGGCTAATCCTATAAGTGCAACCAAATATAAGTTTTTTTCCAAAAGTGAAAGTAAAAAATATAAAGCCCTGTTACTGTGTTATGAAGAAGGGGAATGTTCTAAATGGATAAGCAACTTCCCTTAGTAAAATACAACCATTGTGATACAAAACAAAGACTCTGTGCAGTCTTTGATAGCATTAGAAAAGACAAATATTACAATATATTACAAAAATAAAGCTGAAAGGAGAGGGATCATCTCAGTTAAAGGAGACGTTTTCCACCATCATAAAATTAAAGCGGTCTAAAGAAGGTAAATATAGTAAACAACACCAGGCAAGGTAAATTTTTCTGGACAACCTTAAAACGGTTTTACAACTAATGACGGTTCTTTTGGGGGTTTAAGAATGGGAATGGGGGATATAGACTGTATCCTGAGCAACAAGCTTATTGAACTGCACACTAAAATGTGTGGATTTCCACACTCTTTAGCAACTGTAATTGGTTATGAACCCCCAAGTGTTGATACTAAAAGGTAAACCTTTCTTCAATTTATGTACATAAATCAACTAATAAACTGCATCAGAATCAATAAACACAGGACTAAATTCAAAACTTCCCTTCTATACTTCATATACAATATTAATGTATGTCAATAACGATTTTAAAATGGCCGCTCTTTACACAGAAATTAACGTTACTGTTGATCTGTATGACACTGTCTTTATTACCGTTAAATCGGTTATTTCTTAGGTGTCTCCATGTTGATTTCTGGTTTTATCAAATTATTGCATATTAGACTTTCTAACACATACATGAGTTATCAAATTTAATATATAAATGACATGCCAAACATTAAACCATACAATGTTTCTTAGAAACTGATTTAACAGAAGATTTACACTGTAATTCAAGGGCTTTATGATTCCTTTCTGTTACCAAACAGCCGTTCTGTTCTCATCTGCTTGTCTAGTAACATCTGAAGAGGACTGTTTCTATGGCATATATGCGTAAAATGTTTAGGACCTTGGGAACACTGTAAACATGCCACACTTGATAGTGTAATATACAACATGCACTACAAAACAAAAAACCATGCAAGTTAAACAGGGCGAATGAAAATCCAAGTCTTTTACAGAGCGCTCAACACACTACGACTTTAACAAGGATGACCATTTACATCAGAATGCAGAGTTAAATGGTCATTGTACTACTTGTCAATTTTGTGTCCGCTTCCCAAACATTGTTCTGGCAACATCTTCAGTAAGTCCATGTCCACTGTCCGTCTCTATCTGCTGAGGCTGTGCTCTCAAGGGCAAGCGGGCCTGGTGTCCATGAGCAAGAGGTTGCTCAGAGAGCAAGGTGATGGGGACACAGGGGCTGCCTGTTGTATATCTCTCACAGGAAGACGGTGAGGAGAACTGTATGCTACCCAATTAAGGCATGCAAGATAAAGATATTAAATAAATAAAATTTAAAAAAGACCCCCCCCAAATAAAATAATAATAATTATCACCAGACCTCTAGCTGCCTACAGAATCACAAACGAGTGGCAGCAGAGAAAGAAGTGAGCGTCAGCAGCAGCGCATACAGCTCCATCACATTCAAGAGGAGTGCGACCGTGGCAGCTGTTACATGAGAAGCAACGAGCCTCCATCTCCTGTCCCATTCCTGCACAATGACGTCTGCTGAATGAAACTGCCTGAACAGCCTTCCTGGCTCTTGTGCAGGCCTCTTGCTGTGAGTGGGTGCATTAAATCTCTAAGGGCCAAAGACATAATCAGCAAAACAGAAACATTTCACGGTAGTTTCATTTATACTCCGGTTGAGAGTTGCCGGTCGGTTTTCCTGGGACATGGATGTGGTATAAGGTATCTATAGGATTTAAAATTTAGGATGGAGAAAAATCTCTTTCCTTTATCTGGCCCTACACTAAAAGTTTCACAAATCTACAGAATGGTTTCGGTGAAATACACTACTTTTACAGTAAAGTGTGTGCCATGAGGCAGGTAGTAACAGCAGCCAGCACAAGTTTGGTCCCCTTGTCCCCCAAGTTGCTCAGAGCTGTATGCTGCAGCCAGGCTGTCGACTCATTCGACAGACAATACCGCAGGAGCACACTCCACATACACTTGGTGGCCAGACCACCTTTCGAAGCTTCTTTCTGAACAAACATGGTATACTTTTGTTTTTCATAATTTTATACATAAATTATGGCAAATTCATTAAGTGCAGTAAAACAGTGAGTTTACTGCTGTACCATGTTTTCACTGCTAAAGCTCCCAGATCTAATCCAGTTTCCTTCAACCCCCGGCTACACTGGGCTATCCATAATATCAGTTCTTTCCTTTTTGCACGATGCACAAGCAGTATTTTGAAAGGTTTCACTTGCTGCTGGCTGTGTCAGATGTCACAGCATCTAAAACTTCTTCTTTCACAGACAAGAGTATCTGGCTATCAACCTACCCATAACAATTGGGCACAAATAATTTCGAAAGAGAAATACTATAATGGCAAAACAGGGGGTTGGGGGGTTCTTTATTTAATCTCTATAACATACAAGGTTTTCCAGTATTTTATCACGCTAACCACACTATCTCAAAATATAGTCGTCCGTACTGTTTTATTGCTGTACTGTTAAGTCACGTTGGTTTAACCTAAACTCTGGTTAAGTCTAAATTGTCTGGGACCAAATACCCTTATTTGTTATTTTGTTTTTTTTTTTGTTTTTTTTTAATTCGTTTACTGCACCCCAAGGAGTAAATTTGCATTAATACATTAGTAGGAACCTGCTTGTATCACTGTAGTACACAATGAATTTTGAGCAAACTGTATTCTATTAGTTCTCTGAATATACAGAGGCACAGTAAAGTGGTTTATGTTGAGGAGCAGGTGTTATATATTTTAGTGTGTGCATATGGCCTAAGTTTCCAAGAGTGCATTACTAATATGGAAGGGAGAGAGGAGACTGAGGCTCTGGCTTGCTGAGATTGTTCACCACAGGGCTTTGGAGGCCAGCTGCCTGCGGTATTATCTGCGTGCCTTGTCAGCAAGTAAACAAATAACAAAATAACAAAAAAATTAAAATAATAAAAAAAGAACTAATAACATAAAAATAATGCAGTTTCAGTTGCACAAGCACCATGCCAGCACAGAACGACAGAGGGTACTGTACACCGAATCACTGTGTTGAAAAGAAGAAGAGACAGATAGACGTCAAGACAGAAAAAGAACGAGAGAGAGTAAGAGAGAGATAGTGAGAGAAGCGTTACAGGAGACCCTAGAAGATAGGAATAGGAAAGCAGGAGCGTGCAAATACAAACCAGGTCATAGCTGTTTAGCTAATTGGGGCCAATTTGCTGCAGGAGAGAAATGTCGAACACCCCAAGTTGTGTACAATACAGGAAACTTGAATCAACATTCTCGCACTCAAAACAAAACACACAACCGCTTTCTTCATACTAACTACACTATCACAGACACACAGCACGCACACAGACACAGCGCACGCATACACAACACACACCAGCAGGCACTGTGTCAAAAGCCAGCACTCTCACAACTCACACTGCTGCTCTCTGGAGTGGATACTGTGCTGTGAGGTTTTTTCTTAGGAAAAAAGGTTTCCTAAGACTAAAACTCAAATTATAGCCAAATGTGGGAAAGAAAAAAGAACTGTTCAGTAGTTTATAATGGAAAGACTGTCAGGTTGTGTGATTTACCATTTTCACCTAACAGTACCTACTTAGCAACACCTCCACTTCGCCTGTATCTCCTATCTGGAGTGGGAACTTGACCTCTGTGGGATAGGAGTTATTTACTTGCTTGCATAGCAGGGACTTGTGCTTATTTTTTCCATTCATTTGGCTGCTACATAAGCATGTCCTTTGTGGTAATGTCAGTAAAAGGGAATAAGCTGTAATTACTATGGTGTTAGAAGATGAAGGGGGGGGCTGTGGGTGAGTGACAGTCTTAATGTGAGTATTTGCATTTGAACCTGGGTAAAAACAGAAGCAGGGTGTAGTCAACCACCACCAAGTAGTTCTAATGGCGTTTACCCCTCCTGTCGGGCTACCATTCAAGCAGATTTCAGTGACGCACAACACTAGTTAAAATTGCTGACATTAAAAAGGCCCTTATTTGGCAAACAAGCCACTGGCGACCTCACAGACCCGGATGGTTCTGTATCACGAGGTGAGTGGAGTTTATAATGGCTCCATTCTGAAGCAGCATAGCCCCCTGGAACAAACTGTCTCCCCCTGACCTGAAAGGCTGCAGCAAGTAAATGTGTCACACTGGTGCCAAGGGGAGAAAACGCAGCAGTCACAGACAACCTATCAATGCAGCCACAGTCAAAATGTCCCCCTCTATTGGCTCCCTGTCACTGTGCTGCAGTGAACAACTGCCTGTTTTATACGCCTGCATTTCCATGACTGGACAAGGGCCAGGCAAAGCCATCCACAGCTGAGGCGTTGAACTCTGCTGATTTTTCAGATGTGTGCATCTTTATTCTACCAAGCCTATTTTTATTCTACTAAGCCTTCTTTTCTTTCAGTGCCAGATCAGTGCAGTGGAATAAATAAAACTAGCTATTAGTGACAATACAAGAGCACAAATCAGAATGAGTGCCAAGCTCAGTGCTCACGCTTTACCACGGTAGGTTGGTTTACAATTTACTATTTGTTATACTATATTAAAATTTGATCAGAACATTATCCACTCCACTCATACTCTGCCTGTACATAAAGTTTTTTTTTTACTAAGTGAAAAATAAGGGACAAAAAGAAAATAATTTAATCCTTAAATTTAAAAAAAAAAAAAAAAAAAACTCATTTAATGTCAAGAAAAAGAAAAATTACGGAATCTTGTGCACTCCTTGGATATATCCAAAAGATGTGCTCAGTGGCATGGAAGAGCTGTGCAAGAAGTCACGTGACACTGGCAGGGGGGCAGGACCGGGGGGTGGGGGGGGGTCTTACTCCCTGCCTAGGCAGTCATCCATTCTCACACACTATGCACAGGTGGTCTGCTCCTACAGCATGGGCAATGGGCATGGTCTTACCGATTCTATGGGCTTGTCCAGGGAGGCCTGCTCCAGCTCCAGCTGACCGTCATCATACTGGTCAAAGTGATTCCCCCCCTGCAGGGCAAGCAAGGTGACATGCAGTCAGAAGAGGCTCACAACGCACAAAGAAGCTAGCAAACAATGTAGACAGATTCTGATCCAGAGAAGTAGAGCAATTCGCACAAGAAACCAGTATAATATTATATTACATATTAAGCATATTAAAATATTAAAGATCTGTTAACATATTTCAGCACAGATACAGATGATCACAATATTGCTCCTGTAGTTCAGTGTTACGGATGTTGAAAAGGCAGTTTTGTAGGGCTGCAAACAAAGCATTCAGCCACACGCTTCTTAAACACAAACAAGTTCTTAACCTGCAGCACAGATGCACACTAGGCTACTTGCTGAAAGAGGGGACTGAATCTACATAACAAGCAGTAAGCCTGTGTAACAGAGATTCTAGAAATTATTTTTCTCATACTTCTATTTTATGCCCAAATTCTTTACAGTGAACATTAAACACGGAACAGACTCCATGGACAAGAACGATCAAAGACAGAAGCACAGTGCTGAACTGCTTCCCTTTTTTGGTGTGGTAAATGCACCGTGACAATGCAGGACAGGGATGGAAGACAGGGACAGAACACAGAGCTGGGAGAATTTTCATGCCCAGCAAACATTAATAATACTCTTTAACAAACAATTAATTCTAGAGTTGTACTAGCATCAGACAATGTTACCAATGTTGAAAATTCCCATTCGGCAGAACAGGAAACAAAATTTTGCTCTGTTAAAGAAAAAAGAACATAAATACAGGTATCCCTTGCGATATCTGTCTTTGACTTACAAGTTTCGTACCTTATACTATGTTTCAACCAACTGTGAGGTTGATTTTTCTGATTTACGAGTAAGAAGAGCTGCTCTACAGATTTGGATCCAGTGACTTTGATTATAATGGAAAAAAATGTAAATTTTGTCACATTTTATAAGTAAACTAGATGGCCATTGGGGCAAGAGTGGCTTTAACTTGTCTGTTGTTCATCAGCAGCTCTGCTAATGGCCACAGTTTCCGGTGCAAAATGACTGATGGGGCTGCTGCAGAGCTATTAGATGAGCTAATCTTTACAACATCAGTCCATTTTGAAATTGTACCCTGTAAGGAACATAATACCCAATTTTTTTTCTTTGATAATGTGCCTATTAACTAAAAAAGCACTCTGTAACCCAAACTAACAAAGAATAACACTAAAATAGCTGTTACGTCTTTTCGACACATCAGCAACCCTAAGTGTTTCAGACCAGCAACCAGCTTACACAACACCTTATATAATAATACTGTAAGTTTGAAAAACTCACTTGTGATATTCTAACTAACCTATTGCATTCTCAAAATTCTAAATACAATGCAGGGGTATAAAAAGTATATAAAAATGAATCCTACACATAGCTATTGACACTACAGCAAAAGAGTAAATACAAGTTAGCTGTCCTAAAGCTTGGGTTGTTTGCTTTGGCTATTGTTCATACAGCTAGCCCAGAAAGAGTAGGGCAGAAACCCAAAATGTCAAATCCTAAAAATCACCCTTCTTCCCATACCTGCAGCAAAAGAAAAAAATTCTAAAATAATCTGTCTGTCAAAGCTGATGGCCAGCTACCACAACACAAATGGACAGCTGAGCAAATTTTTCATGCACTGTATGAATTCAGGCACAAAATGTCCTCATTTACATTTATCTAACAAAAAGCCACATTTTAATTTTTCATCCCAATAAACCCCATCGAATTCTGAGGACACGTTTTATTCACTTAAACAGTTTGAAAAATCCTTAAAATTAAATAGCATTAAATTAGCTTTTTAAATGTGCCCAAAGATGGTGAAAAGAAAGAAGACTGAAATTTGTAATGAAGGGCAGATTCCAAAGAAGGAGCATAGATGCCAGACACTTGTCATGCTGACCTTTAGTGGTGTCATTGGAAGTGAAAGGCAAACATGCAAAAGTGTCAGTATCTCCAACAACAGAGCTCAGCCAGATCCTGATATGAGTATGAAAGCCTTCTCCATTTTGTAGCCTGAATTCAAGTGAAACCATGCTTGCTTCACTTTTCAGCACTGTGAGATTAATTTTGAGTGGTGGCTGTCAAAATTGAATTTCAAAGGTCTACTTTTGATGTACATTGTTCTGACCAACAAACCTACAAAAATGTGAACGATCTCCATGTTGCATTAAAAAGTCAGCCATAATAAATAGTAGGACCATTTCATTATATTGTCCCATGTCACAAGTAGTTCATGCTAAGGAACATCTTGGTAATGCAATGTTAAAATGAAGTTTTAATACAACCAAAACAAATTCTGTAAGCTTTTATTTGAATGTACAACTATGACAGAGCCCATAATTGAAAAGAAATTATTTTTTAATTTGCAACATATGTACGGTAAAATAACTAATGAGTATAAAGTACCAAATAAAAGTTTTTCTGACTATTTTCAAGGTAGCTCTAGTCACATATGATATGAGCAGACACCAATGGTGCAATGCTAACTAAAAGCTGTATTGAAAAGAAAAAAGGAATAGAACACTGCACCTGTTCACACCTAAAAGCACCAAATTAGCCTTCATTTCACAGTTTAACAGCCTGTGGGAAACTTCATCCACAGCTGAGCACTGGGAGCCCCATGGATGTCCTTCTTGGAGCAGAGGCACAAGGTGATGCCACAGGGTTTACAATGCTCTCCAAATAAATAGGACACAAACAATAATACTCCATGTCATGCCTGCGGAAACAGCAGAGGTCAGATTATGCCTTCAGATTTGAGTCGCTAGTCCAGTTTGTCTAGCTTGACAACCCTGTAAGACCACTCTGTTGACATTCATTAAAATATTTATTGGCATTTCTGCTGTTGTTTCAGCTGACTCTGCTTGGCTCCCGTGTTGGCTGCGTCTCCTGAACTTAGCAGGATGTTTCTATCTTGCAAGTTTTTGTATATATTAAACAGACAGCAAAAAATAATTCAGCTTGCTGTTGATCATTTTTAAATTATTTATGGATGATCTGTATTTATGTACTTAATTATCAGTTACAGTTCAGAAATCAAAGTCACAATTGAAACAGATGAGATTAACGGCTTTCACCCTTTAATAAGGTTACTGGTTGTATATAGAGCCAGAAGACCAACAAATAACCATATTACCAGAATAAAGTTAAGGGCAACCTTTGGCTGTTACCTGTGTGTGTCCATTTCAGGATTTTTTTTCCTGTAGCTGTAGTGGTTACACTACCACTGGATCTGGTGGACAACAGCGTGTCACTTGGTGTTAATCCTCTTTGCCAGCTGTTCTGTTCCAGCTCTACAGGGACAGCATGGAGACCCTCCATAAACACAGCTACATGAAATGCAGTTAGAAGGTGACGGGTAATGCAAGGCTGAGCGCTCATTGCTCTAGTGTTTTTTTTTTTTTTTTACATCGTGCTCCATCTGTAGACATTACCCACAGAATGAAGCACTGAAGCTGGAAGCTTTACATCACAAAACTAATGTTTACTATACTTGGACCAAAGCGTGGTCTTTACGAGTGAGTAGATGGCCACTGGTTTTCATTTATTTATTTTTTTTAATTATTGTACTCCTGGAGAAAATATTAATTCCACATTACCTTTGTTTTATCTAGTATGCATTATCCAGTTTTATGGTAAAAATTAGATATGAAATGATTTTGATTCACAAAGGAGAACCAGTGTGTCTGGCAGTGATGGTTCAGATGCTCTGATACCTTCTGCCAGACAGCAGGTGGGTGAACAGACCATTGGAGGGATCTGCAACAATGCTAGCTGACCGGCAGATGCTGGGTTTATTCAACAATTTAGTGATGACTCCATGGCTACCAAGGGTACTCTGTATTCTTAAAGGAGAAATCTCAGGTTTGACAAATGTCCAGGTAGTGATGGGGACATTTGTTTGGCTGTAATGCATCCCAATGAGTAATATGAGCTCACAGGGAGTGTGGCAGCCCTGAAGACTCATCTTTCAGATGCAGAGTTGACATTTTGTACTTAGGCAGTGCTGTCTGTATTTAAAGTCCATAAGGAACTTAAATTTGATTTACGGATTGTGTGCTGGCATTCCTTGGAATTTAGGGTTATGTTATTTAACTTCTGAGAAAGCCTTGAATAATAATGTAACTGTAGCTGTGACTGGTTTACTGCCAGCATGTTTACAGATCCCATCTCCTTCTGGCAGCTCTTCGACAATTCCATGAGCATATTTGCTCTTTTTCCCACATGGAGAGGGATGGGACTTACTTCACAGTGCATCAGCCTTGCATGTTTTTGTGTCTTAAATGGTCCTTTTGTGGGGTTGCAGCATAGTTTCCACCATAATGATGCACCTTGTGACCAAATTTACTTCTATACAATGTCAGTTGTTTGATGGACATTTTAGAAACTTACAATGACAACCCAAGTTCAAAGCCTAAGGCAAAGTTTTAACCACTAACACACTAAAAAGTTGAGTTTTAAAGCCCACAGATGCTGTTTTGCATTTTACAGCTGATAGAAAAGGAAGAATGGAGCCAGTATTTTCACACTCTTGTACATCTTTCAGCAAACTGCAAAATGTAATTCTGCATGTCTTAGTTGCCTGATTTTTGCAAACTTGACTTCCACGCAGCTATTTTAAAGTGAGGCAGGTGAAAGTGGTGGTGTTGCAATGAATGTTACATAAAACATGCCTCACAGGTCCAGATGCATAAATCCACATTCACCAGCTTCTCTGTACATTTGGTATTTTTGTTCTGGAGACGGTATCTTAAAATTTTCCAAGAGCAAACCATGTTTTCAACAATGAGACTAGAAAAGATGCTAAATAAGATCAAAACAAAAATGCCCCTTGATTGAAAAAGTAGCAGGTAGTGTAGCAAAGGGTAGCAGGCAGCACAGTGATAACAGATGTCACCTACCATTTTGAAAAAGCTGCGTTCAAATCCCCATTCCCAATGTATTAACCAGAACTGTTCCAGTTAAAATTACTCAGCATGTAAATGGGTAAATCATTATAAGTAGCTTAGCATAGAAAGGAAACATTTGGAATTAAGTTGGCTTGGAGAAAACCATGACTAAATTACTAAATGACTTTAAAAAAAAAAAAAAAAAAAAACTTCAGTTATAATACTCCTTTTCCAAACACTGAGCAAATCATAAAGTTAAGCTTCACATTTTGATCCTCTCAATCTTCAGATCAAAATCTGAAGCAACTATAATAAATGACATTGAAAAGAGGGCTACACACTGCAGTGCTGGTTCTTTTCTGCATTGCCCCCTGCAGCCAGGGAAGTAAGCCTCTAGACAGAAGCAGGATAATGAATATGACAGCAACAAAAGTGGCTTACACTTTCTGCCCCGGCTGTGACAGCTGCTGCCAGGACAAGCAGAGCATTAAGTCAGATGTGAGAGCGGTGGGGATGTGTGGTTCCATGGTCATTTAGCAATGATGGCCGAATGAAACTACAGCAATCCTTCAGGCTATTTTCCATGAATGCACGATATGTTTTCATATTGCAAAAACAGCAATTCTGGGTCACAGAAACATATAAACAGAAGCAGCAACACAAAAATAATTGGTATATCTACTGCTGAATACCCAATAATAATACAAATCAATACTATTAATATATTATGCAGGAACACATATAAAAGGTTTCAGCTAATTCAAAACTTCCATGGAGGATTTGGAAAAACAAACCTAAAAAGAATGCAGGATGTTTTTACTGTCACGGAGATCAAGATTCAATGCTAAACTTCAAACATCTCAAATTCAACCATTAAATGGGAGCTTAATTTCTAATAAATAAGATGTATCATACTTGTCTATTTAATATATTTATATATAAGCAGCCTTTTCAAAGGTAGCAGATATAGTTTTATGACAAATATAACATACACATTTTTCAAATTTTGTTTAACATGTTTTCTTATTCAGCTGATTTGCAACCAGTCTACGCCCATAAACATTGAAAGCAGAGCTGCACTGGAATTTAGACCAGTTGGGGGACTCAAATTTTCTATATAATTTGCCCCCAGGCAAGGAAATAAAAGAAAACCTAACTTAAAAAGATATTTAGCTTGAACACTTTTACTTTCATTATTTTACATAAAAACTGTGGGGGTACATACATCACTTCAAAGTCAGCAAGTTTGATGCTGCTGTTTGTGACACTTTAAGTATTTAGTGGCACTAAGTGCTGTTCATAGAATTCATAATTTATCTTCCTGGATAAAAAATGTCAACTGAAATGAACAAGGACTGCAATGGTTCACCTCAGAACAAGCCTCACTACTTTCACTGTAATTTTGTGTCAAGGTAAGGCAGTGGGACCACTGTAATGGCCAGTTTATAAAGCTTAATTAAGATGTCGTAATTCAAAATTGATACTTTCACAGTTATATCTGACTGCAAAACACCAATAAGCCAACCAACTTTTAAAGTACAAGGACCTAAAACAATCAATATTGTAAATTCATTGTACCACCCATACATGAAAACATCAGTTTCAAAAAAATATTTTAAAAAACCCACAAAGTATTTCAAACAGTCAATTTGCACAAGTTACAGATGCCACATCTTATCCAGAAAATTGGATTAAGTACAGTACTCCTTACAAAAAAAAAAAAAAAATCAAAATCAGTGAAGCTGTCCCTTTAGGGACACAGTGACACAAGAACACAGCTGTCATTCATATGAGCATAAGCCTGCTGTATAAAGGACTTTAACTGCTACAGCTCTGAACGAAAGTTTTGTCTCTACATCCTGACTTCACTTCACCTTCAGGATGCTAAACTTATTCACAGGACACAAAGAGGAGCTGAGAAAATGTACAGGGTAAGCTGTGTGACATACCTGGACACAGGTGCTGCAGCATACAGGGCTGTCACCTTGTAGTATGATGGTTGTTGGATCTAATCCCACTACTGCTGTACTTTCCATAAATTTGTACGATGAGAATATGCCTCTTTCTAAATCATTGTGAAGTTTCATCTAACACCGTTACACAAAAGTATCTTATAAATTGAAAAATACAATGAAAAAATGAATTATTTGCTTGGGTCCTCAAAGTTTATATACTGTATGTACATTATTTACATTTTCTTCACACCTATTTACGACTGAAGGTATATAGGCAATAAAAGAGGATGCATCAAAAACACCTAACAAAATGCATTGCTTTGTTAAAAATGTGACTAATGGTCCTTATGTGGTTGTATCATTTCGTCAAACCAAATATATTTCTACTAGTTCTTTTGTTTAGCATAAATATGAAGCTGTGCAATTATTTGCAGATACAGTAGCATTTTACAGATCATGAAAATGAATCAACTGATGGACAGGGTGATGAGGCAAACCTAGGGAGACTAGTTAATGCGTAACTACATTTACTTAGCAAAATGACCAGCTACTAGTTACCTTCTGCAATTCACGTTAGCCTGGAAAGTGACCCAGTTAAGCAGAGCCGACATACTAGATAACCTATAATGTGGTGTATTGCCTATCATCAGATAGCAAACTGGTTCGTACCAAGGCAGACAGCTACAGTAAACTCTTAAAACTTATTTACATAATGGCAAAAAATACAGAAATGGCACTAGTACAGTACTAGTTAAAAAAAAAAGGGGGGGGGGGTGAGCGGTTTGACAGCCGCTGCTCCGTTAGCCACCATGCTAATCCTCGACTGCTGAGCTCAAATAATGAACTAAACAAGGTCGCTGCCTCAGTGACCCACCGAATTTACAAAAACTATCCGAGCTTGCGAGTTTCTGTGTAACATGGACTTTACGTCAAAATGAGGAACGAGGATGTATGTTATACTTACGGCTACATAACAAACCAGCAAGTCGCTCCTGCTCAGACGAGTCAGACTTTCAACAAGGACGTACTTGAAATTTTCCCACTTACTAGCAAAATGCCGTGTCCGCCATTTTGCGTTTTCAATACAGAAATAAAACAGCAAGAGTGAAAAATTACATGAATTGATACTTGAAAGACGTTATGTTGATTATTTACCTGGAAATCACGATCCTCGTTGAAACGGGAGAACCTGTCGGCCATTTTGCTGCCGCAGCTTTCCGTTCGCCTTCGCTCCGCAGTGGACGGTCTGTCCGGGAGTTGCTGGCCACACCCACCTGCAGGCAGTCGTGCGTGCGCTAGACCAATCACGGCGCCAAAAAATTTTGATTGATTGGAATTTTAATCCAATAGCGTGAAACTAGTCCCTACTTCTCCTACGGCGCAAGGCGGATTAATATTCGGGTGGTAAAGTCTAACAAATTCCAAGACATCCCCAATCGAGATTTAAAATGTACGTAAATATCTTATTATTATCTATTTAAACTTATTATCTTCTTTATCAGTGTGTTATGCAACAGTGTTATCAAAACTACTGACGTATGTGTCTCTTTTTCCTTAGCAAATAATTCTCATGTTACTCGTGAAAAAAATGCTGTACTTTTTATTAAATGTGCATCTGGCAATAACAGGTAATGGCTCTAAAATTAAAAATACAAACGAAGTGTTAAGCAGCTATGTAAGATGTCAGCTATAGAAATTCTTGGAATATAATCAGAAGTAATAGTAGTGGTCCATAGTAGCAATAACACTAGCAGAAGTGAACAATAATACCTATACAAAGATGCATTTATATCTATGTTCTTTTGTTGTTATTATTGGAGTTGTGTATTTTGAAAGTTATAAACTCCACTAAGATTTGTGATGACACGCTGCACCCTTTCTAATTCCATTTTGCCACATATAATTATGTACAGTACAATTTTAATGATAAAACTGACCATTTTAATGTCTAATATCTTAAATATTGTCACTCTAGCTAAAATACCGTGAATGTTAAAAAAAAGCTATTTGTTTTCTAACTACTTGGAGCTCTACAGAGAAATAGGTTGAAGGAGGAAGATTAATTTATTCATTCATTCTCTGCTGCCTGTCCAGTTAGGGTGCCGGTGCTCCAAAACCATCCCTGGGTTGCACCCTTGATATTACAGAAGAGAAATACAGGGAACCTACACTTATTCAAGAAAATTGGGCAACTAATATTAACAAGAAGAGTTTTTACATCCTATCAGTCTGCCTTATGAAGTAATAGCATAAAGTCATCTTGAGGCCTATGAAGTGATTCGGTTTGCCGCTGTAAGTCCTGCCAAGTGCAAGTGCGCTGTATACTGATTCCAGCCGGGCCTCTTTAACATTCTGTCCACTCAGCTCTCTTGTACATCGACCAGCGATTTGCTATGCAAGAAAAGAACTGATATTCCTGTGATGGATGGAGAGTCACTGTAGGGAGGAAAAAGACATTTAGGATTGTATTCAGCAATTCCTAGAGCAAAAAAGGCAAAGTACATACACATTTATTTATTTGACATGTTTCTCTAAAGCAACTTACTCATTTATAGCAGGGTAATCTTCACTGGAGCAAGTTAATGGAAATATCTTGCTCAAGAGTGCTACAACAAGAGGTGAGGTTCAAACCTGGGTTCTTTGAGTGCAGTCAGCAGCTCTGACCACTAAACATTATGCCTGGGTTCACTGTGTTCACCAGCAAGCATATACTGAGTTCTCCATCAAGTGTCATGGAGACTGTCAGGCTACTTTTTGTCAACCACCAATGCTTGTTGCCACGTAGTATCTTAACGGTTAATATTTCATCAGTTTATATTTAATCGAGATTTACAGCAGAGGCAAGAGGTGCCATAGCTGTTAGAGCTACCATCCTGCACTTGAAGGACCCAGGTTTGAATCTCACCTCTTGCTGCAGTACTATTGAGCAGAGTGGGTAAACATTGGTGTACAAGTTGCATTGCAGAAAAGTGGCAGCTAAACAAATAAATGTGAAAATGGTCTGTTATGATAAGGTTAAGCAATTATGTTGTATTTGTATTTCTGGTGATATCTACTGTGAAGCAGGTTCAACTAAAGCAGGGGTTTGAGAGCTCCTCAAGGGTAGCAGGGCCTTTAGTTTACACGTTCAACACAAGGCAATGTGACTTGCTGTGAAAATGACGGCTTCATTAACACCCAAGCTACAAACAAATCCCTCAGCCAGACTGTCCTACAAGGACTGGGGTTTCCCATCCTTCACTGGGCCAAGTAAAATTAGAACTCTGGGGTACCAGACCATGAACGGGCTGTTTTTTTCCATACCAATCCCCAAGGCTTAAGTAGTTCACTTATTTTTAGTTTATTCACTATGACACAGAATGGAAAATATTTTGTTTCCAATGTGCATTGAATCAGAATTTGTCTTTGAAACTCAAAACTGAACACCTGCTTGGGAAAATAAAGGTGAAAGGTATTAATCCTATTTCATATGAAATGTAAGACCACAAGAGAGTGAATGTCTAATAAAAACTGATTTTCATAGTTTATGTTTCAATTGAGTTTATATTTTGTCTTATAGCAGGATATGAAATTTTTTATTTTTTACACTGTTTAGAGATACTATAATGTGTAATAGTGAGAACTATACGGTACTGTATGATGATGATGATCTTAATTCCAGTTAATGCATGCAATAACCACAAAAGTTTCTGAAGTCACTTGGTTAAAAAAATATTTTACGTACATAGAACGACAATCATAGTCAATATCAATGCAATATACCTGTATAGGGTGTGAGACAGGGTGCACTCTGGATGGGATGAAATCCTTTCTGTGTCTCTCTGACACACATACATGCATCCACGCTCATTCACTCAAACATGAACATATAATGGGAATCTTGCAGAACAGTAAGAACAATCCTACAACATGCTTTGTGCTTGCATGAGTGTAACCCTGTTCATGCTTATACTGTACAGTATATCAGAATCAGATTTTTGCCCAAGGATGCTCACACACAGGGAATTTGGCTTCAGTTTTTGATGGCTCTTAGTGTGCTTTAAGACAACACTACACACACACATACATACAAACACGTGCAAGAGATTCATGATAGTGTAAGGAGTATAAGAATAAATATTATAATCAGTATACGTTGTTATATGCAGCTCAGGCTTATATTGCACAGACTAAACAAGCTAAACAAACTAGTCAGCTGTTGTATATGTTTATGTTCTGGACATTAAATGCCCAGGGTTGTGTTGAGCTCATCCTAGGATTTGGTCTGATGGATTTTAAGTCAGCACTAGAGGGCATCCTAATCAATGTCATATTCATAAGAGAACTTCTAGGCAGTTTCATTGTAAGTTTTCTAAGTTTGAATATCTCATGAAGTTCTGTCTAATTGTATGACACTGTCCCACATGCTCTGTTTCACAGCTAATTTTTACTTGTTAGCTATGGCAGACATTGTTGTTAAGTAATGTACTGTAATTATAGAACTTGCACCAGCCAGAATTTCAATTCTTCATCATAGATTGCAGAGCTATACAGCTTAGTACCCATAACTTGCAACACAGTGTGCTTTTTTAAATATCAGATATCTGTGATGTTTAATACTTAAAATATACAAAGTATACCTATTTTTCATATCCATAGGGTTCAATATATGCCAAATGTAATGATAATAAAATAACACCTTGTGTTTTGTTAAAACTTGGAAATATGATTTAAAAATGTGGACTTAACTTGTATTTTTGTGGTAAAGACACTCAAAATTTTATAAACTGAACTGGAGAACTAAACTGAAATTTCTGCAATAAACTATACTGTAAATTGATAAATGTTGCATTAATGAACCTCAGTATTATACAGGTAGTTGCTCTTGTTAAATCGTACAGTCTTTTAAAAAGGTTCACAAAGTCCTTGAAAATGTTGAGCAGCTAAGTTATATCAGAAATCTGTAGCTCAGTAATCGTAAACTATATGCAAATGATTTTTCTCACGTTTACTTCTCTACATTCAAATTTTACTGTTTAAGTAAGAATATTTTGCTTATACGCTTTGATTCAAATATTTATTTCACCTATTATCAGAAGTTAATGAGGGACTATGTAGGTACAATGTTATCTGCTATTCAATATTAACATGGAAATAAAAATTTAAGGCCTCTGTATACGTGCTGTCAACATTATTGCATAGTTCTTGGTTTTAATTGAATTTTGGTTTGTTAACTTATAAAGAAATAGATGTTCAGATATATTTCTTTGCTACATGTTGAGAGCAATTAAAGATTTAGCAGTGTTTAACCTCAAAATGTTAAAGCACAAAATTCATTATTACATATGAAACTTATAAATAAAAATCAAATTTTTCCAGTCAAAGTAAAAAGTAAGTTTCCAAGCAGTAGGCGTCATACCCAAAAGCATTGTAACTCTTTGACTTTTATCTTATTGAAATGCATGCATATGTGCTATTTCAATATTATTTCAAATACATCTTTTATTTGGCGACTCCCAGGATGTTAAAAATGATTGCAGCTGAACACATTTTAACAAATAATTTCATGATCAGAGGATCCTTGGTCCGTGTGCCACTGTAGTCCATCCCTCTATCCATCCGTTATTATTAACTGCTTTATCCCGGTCAGGGTAGCAGCGAACAAAGCAAACTAGAAAATAAGCAAGTGACATCTCTAGAGAATGACTCATGAATTTTAAAATTATGCTTTCAGGGAAGTTTCGTGCTGTGGTTTTTTTAAACAAGCCCAGATATTATCTGACAATTTTGTGAAGCATTACGTTTTTTGCACAAGTTTAAGATCAGAGCCGCCAAGACACAGTCATCAAGAATGGCTGTTCATGAACGTTTTCAGGCTTTAATTTCAACCAAAAATCCATTTCAACTTTATTTGTAGGTTATTCTTATTCCCACTTGACTTAAGTTATTTGAAAAAGGTTATTTCACAGGTAAAGCGTGACCTCCAGATCAAGGTTCAAGCGATCTCAGGAATCGCTGTTCAGTATCTGAGTAACTCTGCTGATTCATATCATTAATATTTGTGTTGAAGTGTGCTTATGTACTCCATCCATCCACATGACAGAGGGTAACAGCGGTCCAGGTGAATGACCATCAGGGCCACCTGCCCAGACCATGGACTACATGGTGGTCAGTGCTTCAGCACTATCTGGGGCTTCCTGGAATCTTAGTGGGGAAAATGGCTACAGTAGCTTCAAAACTTGCATCGGTCGGTTTAAAAAAACATTACAAATATAAATCCAAGATATTTTTCAAGGCACTATTAGGCGCCAAGCTTCCATGAATGAAAAAAGAATATCTGCTTGTCTCTGCTTTTCAAATCCACCTTGAGCACTTCGTGCCAAAAGATAAACCACTACACTTTATTCGGACGAAATCAGAAAACGTATTTATATGTAATTTTGACCAAAAAAAGTGACGTTTACACGTCTCCAGCGCTGCACTGTAACTGTCCGAGACTCCGTCTGAAATGTAAGCTCACTTTCGCTTTTAGCTCTGCCGGGAGCTCTAGCGCAGCTCGTAGGAAATGAGACATTTTGGAGCGACTCTTTTAGGAAATTTATAAAGTCTGCCGATTTGGTCGCCCTCCCTCCGTTGGCCAGAACACACGGTAAGTTCCCTCGGCGTTCGGGGTCCGCGCAGGACGGGACGCGGTGTGAAATAACAGCAGGGCTTGAGCTCCGCGACCAACACGACAAACGGGGAGCGACGAATCGCTTCAGAAAATGGCGGCGGGGGCGAGCGCGGATCTGCTGTCGGTTTGAGTCAACGGTGAAGCATTACAAAAACGACCTTTTCTACTGCTGGCCCGGCAAAAAATGTTGCATATTTATCCCAAAACCCAGCACAGTAATTTATTTCATTTCGGTAGACGTAAAACAAAGATGCCCTTAAAGTCATACTGAATTTTAACACTGAAACAAATTTTACCTCAAGTTAAAATATACACTGTTTTTGCCTAAGGAATCTTTTATTATTAATAATAATAATAATAATAATAATAATAATAATAATAATGATACATGTATGCATACATACATACATACATACATACATACCGACTTTCGGCTGCTCCCGTTAGGGGTCGCCACAGCGGATCGTCCAATTATGTGAAGGAGTTCTGACATTTTGTCATGTTAATAGAGGACATGCAGCAGCATCCTTCCTCCTGAACAAGAACATTAGTCCACCTCTTGAAGAAGGTCCCAGCCAAAGCTGCTGTGCACTTCAAGCGCCACGGACATCACAGTGTTTCTGTGATGCTGCACGCTGTCAGACTGCTCAAAATGTTCTGCATCAAAATCCAACAGCCAGGCCCCGCCACCTGACTGTCGGCCTTCGTCCGTCGCCGAAGACACCCTTACATCGTAGGTGTGAAGCGGGCCGGGAGGAACGTGACCCCCTGGTTTTCAGTCAGCCCGAAATTATGACGCCAGCTTTTGTGTGCAACTCAAAATTAATTTCTGGTCCTTCTGGTACCTGACAAGTTGGTGCCCTGCTGCCCTAAAACACTGCCAGTTCTCAGGCCTCAAGTATGTTCAGCATTTGAGTGGGTGTGCATGGTTCCACGAGCCATGCTGGTCGTAACAGGAGTCTGTTGGATTTTTGTTATATATAAACTAGGTCTGTTTTTGTGTTTATTCCGTTGCCATGTGAACACCGACATCTTCCTTGTTTATTAGTTAACGTGTTTATGCACAACCTTTATGCTGTGATTCCTCTTCCTCTCAGTGCTACTCACCCTCCGCTTCTGTAATTCTCTCCCAGATGAAATGTGGGTTTCTGATATCGAAGGTCCCTGACGTGTGCTCGGTTGCAAGATTGCTATTTGTCTCCGTCCCAGGAGGCTTTTTTGGCTTCATCTACCATTAACCCATGACAGAGGACAGTTTGTCTGTCGTGGGTTACGATCAAGAGTGTTCAGTCACATTCTTCCCAGCCCCTCTTATACCTGTGATGTACAATGCTTTCCACCAGCCTATGCTGGGCAAAGACTAAATGTAAATCTGAATTATTGCCTCTCATGTGCAGGAGGTTGGGGGTGATTTGGCCAGGGGGCAGGTGGGTCAGTCACAGTTAGTCAGGGTGTCATGTTTGTCTGCTACCTGACCTCTCTGTCCATCGGTGCTCGCTGTTCTGCGTGCTGTTTCCTGTATTTAGCTGTTTCCCATACAGTGCTTTATTTTTGTTAATGCAAAAAAATACATTTTTACATGCTCTCAATTAAGGAAGTGAGTATTTACAGTATGTATACAGTCCTGTTTTTGAAAATGTGTACAAAATTTAATACGGTAGTGATTTTTAAAAAAATTTGGGGCAGTTTCTCTCATTTCCTTATATAGCATTACCTAATGAATTTTTAAATGTTCTATTTTTTGGCAGCAGAGTTAACCATGGTATTGCGAGTACATGATGCAGAAATGTGATGATAAATCCAGAGTTCACAGTGTCAAAATCTTGATAAAATGCAGATTTAAACAAAATTAAACACCAGTGCTTCTGTTTGTATCCCATCTAGGGTGCTGTTTCATAGCCTAGCATCCAGTGTTTGCACAATTGGCTCTGCATCACAAATAAATGTATTATTAATGGATGGGTGGACGGATGTTTCTTTTTGTTTCTTGTTCTGTTTTTTGAAAAGTGTTCAGTAAAATGTGATCAAAAGTATTAGGGTTATTATTAGGATTTGCCGTTGCTTCCTGCTCTGGCCAGAAAAGTTAGATAAGAATAGACCTAAAGAAGTTACTGTAGACAATCTGCTTCAGTATATGAGTAATTATTAAGCCTGTCTGTACCTACTTCAAAGTAGTTCTCCCCATATCTGTTTTTGTTTGTTATTTACGATAAAAAGTTTGAACTATCAGCTATAAACTATAAGCAGCACTGTCACATTTTTTGGAATGTGTATTCACTTGTGGTGTTTCAGAGTGTGTGCATATACAGTATATAGATAGTGTAATTTGTGAGAATATATGTTTGACTCATAGCATGCAGCATGTCGGTATGGCTACAGTCAGCAAAAAAGTGGTGGGTCAGCCTTCTGTTCTTGTTCAGCAGCTGAAAAACATGATGTCTGTGAACTTTAAGTGTCATTTTCAAAAGTTTGTGTTGCATAGTGCTGGCTTCGTCAGATATTCTTGCGATGGTTTTAACTATGCTTGCTGCTGCTCTTTCATAAATGTTCCAAATATTAAAAGCTGCTGAAAACAATACAAAATTTGACACAGAAATGAATAATCAGATAAAATTGTTGCTACTTCTACTTTTAAGTAACCTCCTTTACACTTAAGGTATTACATAAGAAATGGGTGATTATTTTATTTATCCATTTTTAACATTTCAAATTTGAATTTGCATTTCATTGTAGCCCCACTTACTAAATAGCAAATGTTTATTTTTAGGAGAATGTGCATGCTTAATGTTGAAAATTCAGCGCATTCGCTACTGACAACTGCCCGTTTCAATGCAGGTTCTTGTGGTCCACAGCCTTTTCTGAAAACATTGGAAATTTGGCTGGGTAGGATATATTCTTGAAAGGACACCAGTTTGTCACAGGACAGTCACAAACACATTCACACACTTTGACCAACTTGGAATCTACAATTTGCTGTGGGAGGAGAACCATACAAACGGGCAAATCTCTACACAAACTGTAAAGGGACTGAACCTGTGTCCCACTGTGCAGCCCAGGTGCTGCGAGGCACCCATGCCACCTATTATAGCACCAAGCCACTCCATGGCAATACTGAATTTTTATTTCTCACGTGGTTTTCCGTATACAGTACATTTTCAGCTAAATAATAAAATCAGCGTTAGTGTGCGATGAAGTAAGTAAGAGCTCACTGATGCTTTGCAAAATGAATTGAAATGGTTTCCTTGCATTTCTATTTCTGACCGTGATATTTTTTGCTTAAATATATAATGGGGTCCCAATTAACATAAGAGCTTGCTGACTGTACTGTGAAGCCAATTTTCAGCGCTGCATCAAAATGGCTGCTTGTTTCTATGGAATTTCATCTCTGAAATGGTTCGGAGGTACAGTACGTGACAGCAATTTTGGATGGATGTGAGGACCTAGGCCGTACAATAGTTGCAACAGGTGCAGTAAAGCAATGGTAATACGAAAGGAAAGGTGGTTAGAAGGTTATAAATTAAGACGACGGAGAGTTATGAATATCAGTCACATTGCCAAAAGAAAAGAGCGCTGTTTACAAAACAAGTAAAGACCGAATCGAAAGAGAACATGGAGTTGATGTAGTTGAAAAGCAAATAGTCTTAGTTGAAAGTCGGGATTCTGTCCTCGCATAATCTAAGCAATGTAGCAAGAATAAGCCGTCACTCGGGCCCGGTCCTTTGTGTATACACTACTGCTTATTCTGGTTCCGTGTTAGTGATGAGCCAGGGTGCATGTGCACCCAGGCATGTTTGGAGACACCACGCCGATGTTAAACCAAGCATAGGCAGGCAGTCCACAGTATTCTAATTCACATGTCGGACTAGAACGTTTTACTGTAGCTGTCAAAGAGAAAAAGTCCCAGTTTTTAATAACATTTGTAAGTCTCTTACTGTTAATTAATTTACCAGATGCTTTACTCCAAAGTGACTCACAATGTCAAATCCTTTGCAGTTATTCTCCCAGGTGGGTAGTTTTTACCACAACAGTTAGTGTAAATGCCTTACTCAAGTGCCTTGCAGCCAGAGGAGGGAATTAAGCCCTGCAGCTTTAACCTCTATACACCCTACCGCCTTAAAGTCTCATTGTAGTAGCAATACATTTTAGTGCTGGGGTAAATTAAGAGGCCTAAAACTATTCCTTTTGTTTCTGATGGGTCATAAACAGATCTTTAAATATGGACCTTGCAGCTTTTAACCAGGGAAGGGAGTATATATTTGAAGTTGTGGTCTGAATTACGAAAACCTGTGGATGTCTTTATTTGTCTTGAGGAAGAGCTAGCAGTTACAACACAATGCAATGCAAGCATTATTCCCTCTGTGGGGTAAATGGGACGAGAGCACCAATGTTCTCCGAGGCCTGGGAAGAGAACGCAGAGGTACGATCCAAATTGTAAAACGTGCAGTGTACTGAATAATGTCAGGGTCAGAGTGGGGAATGACACTGGAATCAGCTTTTGGAATAAGATTTTGGTATTTCTGCCTGGGAACCCGAGTATTTGTGTCAGTGAGCACATTGTACCTTTTATGAGAAGTTCTCCATGAAGTGGTAATGAGAATTTTGGTGTCCCATATCTGTCCACTTGGTACTTTGACTCTGGGGGGTGCTACAGAGTGGCACCTGTTGGCTGGCTAAGACTGGCACCGACATGCAGAGTGCAGTGGAGGTTTGACATTGTGAGCATGACAGGAGAAGCAAAGCATGGGTAGATGTTACACAACACTGAGATCCTGAGGTAGCACAAATGGGAGGAAGAAATGAACTCTGGCTCTATGTGTCGCAAATAATCTAATTCTGTCTAATAAATGTGACATTTCTTGTATGTTCATTGTTGTCCTTGTCACCGTGCCCCATAGCTGAGTTGACAGGTGTGACGAGATGGCTGAAAAGCAAGAATGTCAGAACAAAGAGCTTCCGTTCAGTATATCAGATTTACTTTGTGAGATTTACTGCCCAGAGCTTAGTTAAATCTGTTCCACTACTTCTGGTCTGAGAAATACACCTCTGTTTAAAGGCCTTTCAAACAGAAAAAAAAGAAAAAGAAAAAAACAAACCCAGATGGGAGGTTGACACTTTTTGGTTTCGGTTACCTTTTTGCCCAGCTTAAATCTGGGCCGGACCACTTGTCCTCCTGTAGATGTGCGTGTTAGAGAGAAAGAAGGAGAGGGAAGGCATTCGCAGCCTGCACTGCAGCTGGGTGGGGAAGATCAGGGAACAGGAGACAGCCTTCCCGTAACTCACACACAGCGCCAACCAATCGGAGCGCATACACACGTTGGCTGCGAGCCAGCGGGATCGAGCAGAGAGCGAGCGAAGCGAGGACCAGGCGCAGCTCAAGAGAGCGTGAAGGAAGGCAGTTAATACTGCGTGTTCCGCAGTAGCCGCCACTCGCAAGTGATGTGAGGAACACCAGCGAAAGAAGCGACACCCCTTAAAGCCTGCTTAGGTACGTGTGCCTCATCAGTTCACGTCTGTGGTTTCCTTAAAGACTTAGTCTGGCTCTTACCTCATTTTAAATAAAAGAATGGCTTGCCTTTCTTGGGGAGGGGCTGGTACTTTGTTCAGCAGGAAGTAAGAGACAGAAAAAGCTTTTTTTTTTTTTTTACCATCGAGAGAAAAAGATGCAATAATTGGTGCGTATTTTTAAAATGCGGTACATGCGACATGATATTCTGCGTAAGGGAAGAAGGTCTAGAGTGACCCATTGAAAGCCCTTGCACAAAGTGGTTAAGGGACACGTTGCCGGCTCTCAGAACTGCCGAAAAGGTGCTTGACAGCTAGCATTTCCAAAGCCCCTCATGGGCTGAGGACGGACAGCGAGGCGAAGAAAAAAAAGCATACCTCAAGTTTTTCAGATGCTACAGTTTATCTTGCTGTAGCTGTTCAAGGTCGTGTAACTTTGACTGAACTCCACTACACCTCCATCGAACAGATAAAGGTGCAGAACTGTTTAAAAAGGGTATGAAAACATGGCATTTGTTCAAAGACAGCCATTACGGTCTACACTTCCCTTTGCCTGCTTAGGGGTTTGCACAACTCTTTCTTTGTGCGAGGAAGTGAATGTGTAGTGGATCTCAGTGTTTTTTGTTCCGTACAGTAAGTACAGTTATGTTGGATTTCATGGCATCGGACGGTGTAGGCCTGTGTTTGACGTGTGTTTGTAAACAACACGCTTCCTGCACCTCAAAGAAAAGGTGTACTGTCAGGCAGCAGGAGTTCGTTTTTATTCTTTATCTCGCTTGCTGTTTGAAATCCAGAAAGCCCAAGAGGAAGCTGACTCTTTGAGTACTCATTTCTGGACCTCCGTTGTACGCAGAGCCCCGCGGTTGTTTGCACTGCAGTGTCGTGAATGGTTGCGTCCCCGATTCCTTAGGAACTGAATGAAACGCACTTACGCTTACATCCATGTGCGCTGATTCTTTTCGGTGAATGTGAGTTTTCTGGTTCAGCTGTCCGTCTGTCTGTGCTTCACATTGTTGACTGATGTATTCTATTACAGTGAGTGAATGTATTGCTTTTGTGGGTTTAATTCAATGCAAACCTTTTGAACATAAATGAAAAATAACTATTAGAAATTAATTACAGACACTTGGAAATAAATAATTTTCTCCTGTAGTTTGCTACTTCTAGATGGTGCCAGCAGCCTTAAAAAATAGCTGTTAGCAGAATTTTATTCTAAGGAATCGTTCTGTGCTATGTTGTTTCCTTGCAAAATGTTTGCTTTTGTCACCTAAATCATTGTATTTTTATATGCTATAATTCATTTATCAGTTGGGTTAATCATTGCAATGTTGGCACATTTTTCCCAAAGATAAAGGAATAATTCTGTTATGAAAGAAATGTGGAAACAGCCATGCCGGTTCAACTCTCGTATTTCAACGTTTCATATTTTGGGGGTTGGTGGTGGGCGTTCAGCGTGACAGCTGTGGACCAAGCAGAGTGTAGGTTGCGTTCTCTCTGCCAAATCCCTGCAGGCTATTTATATACCGCAGGGTCACCAGTAGTCACTTACTCCGGTCACAATGAATATCAGTACTGTGGTATTTAATGGTGGGCAGAAGCACATATTTACTAAATCTCATTCGGTTAAATTGGCTCAAATATATCACATGTGGTTTTGGGTGAAGTAGTGAAGATATCAGGGAAGTATTTTTTTTACTGTTTGTGATTATTTTAAAGCGATCGGGGACAAAGCTTTAATTCATGTTCACTGTGAGTGCAGTTCCATGCCTCCCCCTTCGCTAATGTCATCTGATCGACGCAGTGATACCTTGACGTTGTTTCTGTTGAGAGGTACAGAAAGGGTTCCCTTACACCAGTTCGTACAGCACCGCAGTAAGTTTGAGCTGTCAGACATCCAACGTGGCCGTTCGTACAAATCAGCAGCAGATACACTGATGCAACCCGAAGCAACGCGGCGATACAGCTGGCACTTTTTATGGGTAAATACGTGCGAGTTGTACTTGGACACCGGCCTTTTGGAATGGAGCAGAGAATAACTGTGCTTGTAAGCTATGGATTTAAGAGCCGGGTAGTGAGGTTGTTAAGGAAGTAAACTTTTAGCCGCATATCTTGTGGCATAACCTGGTTTGCTGCCTTCATTGAAGTTAAGTGAAATAGCAAAATGTTTAACTAAGATCTGTTAAGTTCCTATGGATTGAACACAGCATACATCACAGTCATATAAACATGCTTTAGCATTGCTTTTATAGTTAGGAAAGTAGAGCTTTGCTGTTGACAACACCTGTCTTGATATTTGCCTTTAATCTAGTCAAATGGAGCCCTTTGAGAACATCCATGGGGGGTATTTTGGACAGATGCAGTGGTTCCTGATGATGTTTGCCAGGGCTGTTGCTGCTGGTTCGAGCCCATAGTTCTCCAGTTCTAATTTCGGACACTGGTTAACAGGAAGTCACACAATGTTTTCATACCAAACCCACACACAATCTCAAGGTGTGGCTGTGAAATGAATATGTCCAAGGCTAAGATTTTGTCTGTTTTGATTTTGTCCCAACTTCTGCCCTTGTCTCTTATTGGTCGCCTGGTTTTAATATTTCCAGTAGTCACTGATGCTGATTTATACTCAAAACTTTGTGTTGTTGCTATTCTCAAACAGAGACCATGCTTCTTTCCTCCTGGCTCTTTTGGCAGTGCGCTTACCCTGTAATGGTCTGAAACAGGCCAATCACAGCAGACAGTTTGGTTCTCACACTAAGAAAGTTGCCTTCAGGCAAAGGCAGCAGAAACGCAGAATTTCCACTACATCACTCTTGTTCTCATCAGACAAAAGGAACCTCTTCCGTAGTTCTTCAACAGGTGCAAGCATGTTTTAGATGGAAGAACTTTGAATGCCGTGATTGTTATTTTTGGCCCCTACGTGTTCCATATTTATTTAGCACGGTTCCATAAGGTATTGTATGTGAACCTCTCTTTTTGCGTCATCTGCATTAGCACAATGAGATAAAGGTTTACTTTGGAACAAGGTCTGTCTTGCCATTTTGCCCTGTGTGGTCATTTATTATTGAAGAGAAGAATAATGCCCACTTCAAACTTTCAGTGCATTTGTGGAATGAATTATTATTATTGTAAGAGTGCAATAAATGTTTAAGTGGTGGTACTGTTGAGTGGTCATCTCTCATGCTTTTTTGCATTTGTTTCGGCTGTGCGTAGGTGCTACGGACAAAACATGACCCTCAGGATTTTTAACTCCACCACTCCCTTCAAGGAGTCGAAGGAAGGCTCAGTTATGGGGTACCCCCACTCAGGGGAAGAGATATGCAGCAAGAGGAAGAGGCAGAAGGAGGACGTTCTTTACAGGGAGATCCCTGCCTCGGTGAAATTGCTGTTGACACAGGGTACTGCCAAGCAAGTGGGTGCCAAGAATCCAGAAACAGAGAAGCTCTTCTGCTTATCCATCATCGCCCAGGAAGAGTGTAAGATGCACAATCGATTTACATTGCTTGGCGAGGGCCGTCAAGTGATATTATGCCAACGTAGGAGAGAAGAGTATCAGGACCTATGGTTACAATCAGACAGGTAGTTTCTACAGCGGTATAGCTATTGCAGAGAGGTAATGAGCAGATGGTGCAGTGAATGGATTTTATGTATTAGCCATGACTGTTCAGTCTCTTTGTCTCACAGCTGAAGGACCCCAGGAGTTCAGCCCCACCAGTACAGAACATACCTACTTCCGATCTCATTTGGTTAACAAGGAGAGGTGAGGGTTCTCCGCCTGTCTTTATAACTGCCGTTCAGTCGTGTCCAGACAAACGTGTTTTCTCATTTTCATTCCCTCATGCATTTCTGTGCATGAATTTCACGGCTCTGTTAAGCACTACATGGTGACTCGTCTCTCTCCAGGCTCTTCAGGGAACGTGGCATTGTACATAACAATGTCACTCGCTTAATGACTCTTCCGGAGGGGCAAAGTGACCATGCAAGTCCTCCTTTCTTCTACCCATCAAGAAAGCGGCGCAAAAGGCAACGGCGGAAGAGGCAGCGTGAGGAGAAGGAACAGATGAGCGTGACCCCATCGGTTCTGTCTGAGCAAGAGAGCGGCTCCTGTAGTTATAATCTGCCCCAGGTAAAACTGGTCTGTCCCTCAGTTTCCTCTCCTCTTTCCTTTAATACAGCTAGGTGTTCCTTTCTTTTTGTCACGCCTTTTTGCTGTAATTCAGCACTGTATAAGCTGCATGTTTAAATCAGTCTCCAGTGAGCTGCAGACACTCCCCATAAGATGATACAGTATCTCTCGTTTCAATCATATAGTGCAGCGGTCAGTTCAAAAGGGATGGAGCCAGATTTGACAACCTGTCAGTTTTCTTTATGACTAACTGCAAATGAAATTTGGAAGAAGTCTGTTGTTCAGCCTTTCTTTGTTCCATCACTGTGATTTTCCTTGGGAATTGACCACTCAACTGAGAAGACAAAGCGCAACGCAGATTTGACACAAGATTCTCTGGCAAAGTGAATATAAGTGAAAGAGGCATTGTTTCAGCTTTATGGTTTCACAGTGGCGAAACTTGTGAGGTTTGGAGTGTTTGCTTTACAGGGAAGTGAAATTGCTAACTGCTGAAAGCAGCTAGCCACCATCCACATGCGTGCTCTGCCTAGTTCATGTGTTCATGTGTTGTTTTGTTAAAGGTCCTCTCTGACCTGGGCCATTGTTCTTATCCCATGACACATGGATGTGTCACACAGTGGCTAAAAATTTTTTTATTTTAATGTTAAATAGTGTCAAGTTCCTGGAACATCCTCAATCGACCCGTGTGTCTATACAAAGGACAGTTTAGATTTAGTCAACCCACAGTACACAACAACGAGCAGTTCAGTTTTACCATTCAGACAAATTAATTTCCCAAGTTATAATCATGTTTAATATAACTGATTTTCTTGATATGCCCTCATGTATTGTACATCCTATACTGTTCTATAATCTGAATATGCCTTTTTATCAACAGTATAATATGTGAAAGTCATTCGTTGTGCCATGTGAAAAGGTGGACACAAAATAACAGAAACATTTTTAATTTCATTTTTAAATTTGGAGTTATGTCTTGCTATTAAACGTAAGCGTGATTATAAGCAAGCACTTTTTTTCAGATACTTATATACTGAGTGTGTGTGTGTGTGTGTAAAAACAGTGTGAATCTTGCCATCGAAACATTGCTAGCTTAATTGTTTAATGATCATAATAAATTACTTTCCCATTCTTCTCCCAATAGGAGGATTCAAAAGAACATCTTGGTGGCAGTTATGGTGTCCAGAGCCTTGGAGTGCAGGAAACAGAGGGACCTGGTTCCGTAAGAGAGGAGTTGACCTGCCATTTCCCAACAAACTTCTTGCCATACAAAGTCTACCCTTGGGCAAACTCAAGTCTCTTCCACTGCAACCAAGAGAGCGGGTCAGATGCTGTTGTGAGCACTTTGGGAGAGTATGAACTAGCCCTGAAGGCACTGCGGCACAGTGTCTGCCAGGAGGATCCCTGCTTTGTGTACCCCTTTTTCAAGGATTTGGAGCGAGAGGCCCAAGAGGAGGACAGTGAGGGTTGCAGCTCAGACACCAATGAGGGCCTTCTGTTTCATCCCAAAGAGGTAAGGGAAAGAGGTTAAATAATCTGGGAAATACCCACTATTTTGCCCTAATTTTTGCCTACATTAGTAAAGGGTAAAGCCAGTAAAAATTTAATCAGCAGTTAAACTTGGAATTTCACCGTTTCTGGCCCCAAAGTACGAAACAGGAGAAGATAGAGACATTACTTCTGTGTGCAGCATTCTAAGACCTGGGTTTAACAGACTGCTTTAAGGCCACTATTGAAGGATCATAATTCCTCAGTTTGTTTGTTCTGCTTGTCAGCACCTCAAACCCAAGAATTATGAGTACAGGGAGGGAAGGGATTTCTCCCTGGTCACCCACATCCAGAGTGGATCCTATGGGGAAGTGTACAGCGTGCGGGACAATAGCACCGGGTTCACGTGTGCTGCCAAGAAGGTAAAGTTTTCCGTGACTACATCCCAAGTTTAAATCGCTTTTTCATATTTCCTTTTCTAAGTTACAACTGGTTAATGACCGTGGATTGTTCGATTTTGCAGATCCCTTTAAGCAATTTCAACAGCGAGGAGCTGGGCTCGTGGAGTGCTCTGGATTCTCCTCGTGTGGTGGAGTTGTTTGGGGCTGTGCGCGAGGGTCCAAATGTCTTCCTCTTCATGGACCTCAAGCCAGGTGAGCAGTTTTCTCAAAAGGTGAGGTAGACAGCACTCAATGCCATTTAAAGTCAGAAATCCATCTTCAAGGGTAAGAGGGTTATTGTCCCTGAGGATTAAAAGCTCAACCTCTGAAGCTTCTTAATTGTTAAGCAAGGCAACTCATTCTATAGGCTTTTTTTTTTTTTACGATCGAAGCTTGAGATATTGGTTTCATAGCACCTCAAACTCTACCCCTCTTCAGGTTCACTGGGACAGTTGCTGAGGGAAAGGGGACGGCTGCCAGAGGACCTTGCCCTCCACTACCACTGCCAGGTCCTGGGGGCGTTACAGCACCTGCATAAGAGACGCGTCCTGCACTTAGACGTAAAGGGTAATGTCAGGGTTAAAGCGAAAGGGAAACGTCCTCACAAGCCTTTTATATGCATGCTTTTCAGCACTTTATTCTGTGTAACCACATGGCCCACGTGAAGAGGTCATTTTTCAGAGTTGCTACCAGGGAAATTCATGTTCATACACATTCAGACCCTGAAAAGTCTGCAAGCGCGAAAGACACAAAAAAATTGTTTCTGTGGAGGGTTTCATTTCCGTATTTAAATACCAGACAAGAGATGTTTGTTGCTGGCTCTTGGTGTTACTGCTGTTGTGTTTGTGAGTTCATGAGAGCAGCTTGAATGTGTTTTCTCTTTGCACTTGCTGTGGTGTAAAACCGAAGAGCAGAAATGCAGAAGTAGGGGAATTTCCCACCACATGACCAATGAGTCATACTTGACTGAAAGGAAAAAAGAAAGCACAACAGCAACATTCTCTGTAAGCTGTTAATGTTTGCGCCACCTGCTGCGAGAAGTCCAGTATTGCACCTAGATGTTCAGCTCGAAAGCTTGAGCACACATACCATGCTTAAGCTGCCATGAAAATAGTAATTTAATTTTATTTATAGGATTTTTTCAGATTGTAAAGAATTAGATGAGAAACATTAGTTTCCTGAGGAATTAGCAATTTAGGCTGAAAACATACAGTATAATACACACACACACACACACACACACACACACACACACACCCCAACACTCCCATATTCAGTTCCCTGTGTGATGAATGGTGTGTGTGTATGTGTGTGTATGTATATATATATAAATTTATTAATACCTAGCTTCTGTATCCAAGCCAAGAGGTCCTGACATAACAAATGCTGCCAGAGTAAAAAGCCAAATCACGTTACAGAAATAGTGAGCAATACATTTGACCTCCTGCAGTAATAGCCTATAGCAAAGTAATTATTCTGAATTGCTTCAATAAAAATTTTCATGTTATAAAATAGGTAAATCAGTATACATAGCTTAGCACAGTAAGCTGCTTTCAAGAATCAGCATCAGAGTTCATATGAAAACAATGCCAACTGAGAACTTCAGTTAAGAATACAGTAGCAGTTTACCTCCTGGACCCTGCATTTTGTTGCTCAAAAGTGTTTACCTAGAAAGCCCAGGAGGGGTGGGGCTACCACTAGCACTTGCACCACCAGAGGTTTATTTTTCTCCCTCACCTTCTGAATGGGAGTTTTTTGTTTTCCTCTTCTCAGTCACCAGCTGGCTTACCTTATAGCTTTATTAGTTAGTATAGTCCTTACAGTTATTAAATGTATATTTAACCTTTATCTATAGGTTTAATCTATATCTGTTATATCAGTATTTACTTTGTTTCTTGGTCTTTTGTTCAGCTCTCTGTGTAACTGTGTGAGAAGAGCACTCTGTAAAAGCTAAATTGAACTGAACTTGTCTATCCACTGTCCAGGAGGGTGTTGCGAAGCCCTGCATAATGTGTTTGTCACTGTCAACAATAATGAACCCCCAAACTCTGAAAAATAAGTCCTAGGACTTTAATATGTTTAATATGTGCTCACAGATAGTAGTCCTCCATCAGTTCCCATTTTTTCTGTCCTCCTTATTTGTCTGCAGCTGACAATGTGCTGCTGTCAGAAGATGGGAAAGACACCTTCCTCTGCGACTTTGGATACTCCGAAAGACTAAATCCAAATGGCCAAAGCACCAGAGCTTACCAGGGTAAGACCAAATGACCAAGAACCCCAAGACAAAGAGAACAGAGCAGTTCTAACTTTGATGGAATAAGTGAATGATAAAGAACGAAAAGGATCTAAAGAAGTCATGGATGAACTACAGGATTGGTACAGCTGTGCCCTAGAAAAAGCTACCAAGGAGAGAACAAGACTAATACGAAATAGTACATCTTGGTGCCAAACCCCATGGGACATTGTGCTCGTGTTGTTTGCTCTCGCCTAGCTGCTCCAGGTGTTCCGTTTACAGTGGCTGAGAGTTCCTTCCTGTGGGAACCAAAATGCTAACTTCCAGTGTGCATTGTCAATGCAGGAGAATGTTTTCATGGGACCGAGACGCACATGGCCCCTGAGGTAGTGAAAGGGGAGCCTCGCTCCGGCAAGGCAGATGTGTGGAGCAGCTGCTGCATGCTGTTGCACATGTTGAACGGCTGCCATCCCTGGACCCGCTACTACTCCCGCCCCCTGTGCCTGAAGGTGAGACTCCTCCAAGATGCACGCACTGCCTCAGGAAGTCCATAGCACTGTGTGTGGAGTGTTGCCGTCTCAAAACCGCTATATAATTTCACCAAATTATCCCTCAGGTTTCACACTTTTAATGGTGGTGATTAAACTGCCATTTTCCAATGTTGTAGGCATTAATAATACATTAATGATTTTTTTCTTCCTGTACCTATCAGCAGCTTTCAGTTTGGTTCTACACCCACATGATCCATTCTGATCTGAACTTATGTGTCCTATACGTTTATTAAACATTTTATACAACATATATATTAATAAAATCCTAAAAAACTAGTTAACGGGGTCAGTTTTACACTGTATCATATTAGACATGCACACATACGCGCACACACACACATACACACGTGCACATCCACACAAATGACGTTCAGTTGTTGGATAACTTTGAGATTGGAAAAAAAAGGATGCACATGTAGAATGAAAGATTTGGAACTGCTTCAGCTCCAGAGAGAAATGCGTATGTCCACAAAGTGTGTACAGCGAGCCCTGGAACCGAGAGCAGGGGGTGGCACAGCAGAAAAGCACATAGAATGCCATTGCCTTGCCCTCAAGGCGTAGGAGCCAGAGCGTGTGGCACAGCTCCAAAGAGATGCAAGAATGTGGATTACTACAGTGTCAAAAATGAAAAAGGAGACACAAATTGCAGAGTGCACTATCCACATGTGTGCCGCAACAATTTCTTTTTGTTGTAGATTGCCTATGACCCCCCACCTCTAAGGGAGATCCCACCAAGCTGTAACCCATTTACTGTCAGCCTGGTTAAAGCTGGACTGCAAAAGGAGCCAATTCAAAGGGCCTCAGCCTCAGAGCTGAGGGAGAAAGCAGTGAAAGCCCTGAAAGAAGGTAAGAGACACATGTAAATATTTACAAAAATCATAGCAGCACAAATCATAGTGACAAGAGCAGCCGCATTTGTGGGTGTCTTGTCTGATGAACAAATGATTCTTTGTTTGTGCCAACCTAAGTGAGTAAACGGTTGTCGTGTGTGTGAATTTGCATGTGTATGTGTCCCTGCAGTTGGCGGACTCACAAGTCCCGTTAAAGGAGACTATCAGGAACCAGCAAGCATAGAGTGCAGGGGTGAGGAACCTGCCAGCTACAGGTCCATTCCTTCCCCCCTGGCCACATCCAGTCCCACATTGTCTTTGGAGAAGAGCTGTGGACAGATGCTGGAGTGGGTGAGCCCTTGGAGGAATGCTGCTGAGGAGTGTGACTTCAATGAAAAAGACGAAACAGACTCATGGTCCTTGGGGTCCATTTCCCCTGGGCAGCGTCTCCAAGCTCCTGACTTTTCCAAAATCCATCGAGTGGAACAGAATGAAAGTACCTCCAAAGTGTCTGAGCTGGAGCTGAGGAAGCTGAGCAGAGGTGAGCTTGCCCTCCTGAAGAACTGTACCAAAAAAATATTCTTAACTACATACTCAGATTGATACAGCACAGGGTTGCCCAACAGTTCAGAACACATCTGCACACTAACACACTTTCATGTAACTTGCTTGCACAAAACGCTACCAAATGTGCACGTATCCTGTTATTTGAGCTTCCGATATAGTGAAAGGTACCATACATATTAATACCTGGCTCAGTATCCGAGTCAAGAAATCCCTGCGTGACGACATGACCAGAGCTACCTGAGCCAGGTGAAGCACGTGAGAGAAATGTTTGAAATTGAAGGGAGTCCGAGTGCAAAGTTGCATGGAACACTGGCGTCTGGGTTCTCGGTCTTTGCCCCTTGTGGCCCGGGTTCAAGCACAGTTTGTACTTTTCATATTTTGTTTATTTCTGTTCAGTAAGTCCCCCAGTAGCAGCCCAGTACATTGGGTCATTTTTTGTGTTTTATACTGTATTTCATATTGTTTTCATTTCTTCATTTTTAAATTAATTGGACTATTAAATGTTAGCTGCTATTACTATTTATAATAAGGAATGAAATGTATGATAATAAGTAAAAAAGAAACTGCATATAAATACTCAAATGGACGTAAAATTTATTAACTGTTTGGTGATTGATTGGTGTTTAAAGTCTTATTTATCACGCTGAAATAGGTATTTCAGAGTTTTAGTGATATTTTGGGGATGTTAATTTGGGTTTCTCAGATGGACCTGTAGCGAATCATAATTTCCCTCATAAGAAATTCGCCATATTCGCGTTTGTGGCATTCCAGGCAATTCAAGGTGCAAGTTATACTGGGATACCAGGTCACTCTGTCATTAATTTGAAAATTCACCCACATTCAGATTGCTTGAGTATTAATTCAGTATGGAGTATATTGGAAAGTGCCATCGAATCATTACTGACTCCTAGGCAACCACTGGTGTGGTTTTCAAGGCAAGGAGGCTACAGAAGTGGTTTGGTGTCGCTTTCTTCTGGAATAGTTTTCCCTTATAGGGATGCAAACACGGAGGAGAACATGCAAACCCCACACACACACACAGACACACACCCCTGAGTTGGACTTTGGGCCTCACATCACCACCAGCTTTACCCCACTCCATTCCCCATGATTTATTAGAGTAAACGACAAACTATGAAGGAACATGAGGCATAACCTTCAGGTTGATTAATTTTATCCCTCGATTCAGTGTTGTGCTGTGCTGCATTGTGTTTCTGATTCTCCCATTTTGCCTTTTCCTTCCCAGACTGGATACTTGGGAGCCTTTCACAGCCACACCCCCCAGAGCTGCAGGAGCAGCTGCTGTCCTGCTTGAGCAGTGACTGCCACTCATACACCGACCCGGCAGATAAGGTACCTTAATGTTCTCCCAACATTTCTGCAGTATTATATTGCTTAACATTTATCTTCAGTGTTCCTCAGTGACTTCAGGTCAACTAGCATCCCAGGTCTTTAGCTGTTGCACACTAAAGTGTGACTCAATGCATTTAACAAATAGTTGGATGAAATTATAACCATGTTTTTCCATAAATAAGAAGATACAAGTTAAAAACGTTATTTTCATTAATATTTATTTCTCATAAAAAAATCCAAAAAATAAATAAATAGCTAAAAAAAATTCCATTTAAAAGCCAGCAGTCATAAAATGTGGCGCATGGATTTCTACAACAGTTGCTTCCCTAATGCCTCTTAAGAACCTCTTGGTAAACACATTTCATTATCGCCGTAGACATTCATAAATAACTTTAACATCGGTTAAACTAATTTGAAAAAAAAGATGAGAAAAATAATTTGAAATAATGGGTAACTCGTAAGTCTAATAAACAAGACAAGTAAGTGACTCGGGAAGACGTACGGCACCTTCCTTGGTGATGCTGGGAACCCAGTGCATTTTTTTATTAATCTGCTTTTTCTCCCTCTTCCCTCTGCACACAGGACTCTGGGTCGTGGTCAGTCAGCACGCGAGACGACCTCAGCTCCGGGGTTTTCTCATCTTACAGCAGTCAAAGCGAGGAGAGCTTCAACATGGACTGGCTTGGCTCTGCCCATCGGCCATCGTTCCGCTACTTCGAGGGTGGGTCGTAATGTCAGCGCACGCTTCAAACCGAAGCTGCAGCAACAAAACAAGTGTCGAAGCACAAGAAACAAAATCATATGCGTAACTTTCACTCCTTTTTCCATTGTGATGCTGAAGGCCTCATCACTAAGCCTTGCCTTTCTCTGCTCCAGGGGTGGACGTGTGGATAGAGAACTTTAATGGCAAGTGTCTACGAATCCGCGAGAGCCCCAAGGTGAATGTGGGACACATTGCCACAGGGATAAGTGAGCAGGTGAGATAACTGAGCAGATGAGGGAGTTTCTGAAATTTGTCTAGTGAATACGTGAGTGTGACCTTAAGTTTTTCCCACTGGCCCTGTCGTGCAGATCCCGCAGAAGGCTTTCAGCCTCGAGACCATGGATGGAAAGATGGTGTCTCACTGCCAAGTGGTGTCAGACTCAGGGGTTTGGCTGCGCTGCGTTCAAGCGCCCGACAGCAGTCTCAGCTGGAGCTGGAGGGTCCGAGAAGGTGTGCTGGAGACACGAGGATGGCAAGAATGAGCCGGCCGCCCTGCTGTCCTCTCCCACGAACTGTATATACTGTACAGCGTCCCTCATTATAAGCTGCTTTTTCACCTCTGTACAGTATTTTCACAAACACATTTGACCCTCTGTGACCTCAGATGTACCCTACAAACTGTCGTTTGACTATAAAACTGCTAAGAATGTCAGCTGTGATTTTACTGAACGTCCACTTGGAGATCCACTTTCATTTTGCGAGCTCACTTCCTTGGATGCGGAGCGCAGGCAGCCTTAGTTTTAGACAGTCGGGTTATTTCAAGCGAAGGCAGGATCATCGCCGTGCAATTTCCTTCAGGATCAATAAACTTGATCTGTTTGTCTTCTCTCTCCTGATGAATAATAAGCGTGTTAAGTACCAACTGCTATGCTCAGACAAACGGGGTTTTGTTATTAGCTGTTATTAGTGCATCAGCACGTACGTCCGAGCCGCTGGGACCTCCCGAAGAGTTAAACGCCGCAACCGCCTCGCACCTCCCAGCACAGCTGCTCCGCAATTCCTCCATAGACTGACTGTCTTTTAAAGAAGGTCTGCCTCCTTCACCAAATCATACAGAAAGTTTCACATGGTGAAGGTGATTCATGTCAGAAGAAGCCAAAGTTTGTGGATTGCGGAATGACTGCACATTGTTTGTTTTTGCTAATTATAGGCCGGGTGATAATCGCAATGCACCGCCGAGTTCCTCCATTTCTCAGTCCCACGGGTACACAGCGCGCGTTATGCGGTGTATTTAGAGAATCCTCTTACTGTACAAATACTGTATATGTTCCATCGAATGCTTTGATGCAGGAAAACTTGCAAACATGGATGCATATAGCGTTTCACTATTTTATAGGGTGACACACATCTCATTTTTGGAGTTGAGATTATTTAGCTGCGTGAATTTTGCATCCGTACAGCCCCACAGGGGCTTAGAGCTGCAGCCCTGCCGTCAAAGGGTCTCGGTTCAGATCGCTGCTCCCGCTGCTGCTGCGGTACCCTTGATTGAGCTCTTTAGCCACTGAATGAAGGGACGCAGCTTCTTCTTTTCTTGCAAATTTCTGAGCTTTGGTGCAGAAATTGCGTGCATGTTTGAAAAAACCTGACGCTAGACTAAGGTTCAAGGTGGCACGGTGGGTCGTACTCCACCTCCTCAAGCTGGGGGCCCTTCAAGTGCAGCTTTGAATACAGCTCACTCTGTGTGGTGTTTGCATGTTCTTCCTGTATCCGCATGGGTTTCTCTGGCTGCTTTGGTTTCCTCCCACAGTCCATACACATGGTTTCAGCTTTACTGGAGACTAAATTGGCTGAATTGTGTGTGTTGGTGGGGGGATGACCATTCATATTTTAAGTGACCTCACACCCAGAGATTCAGGCTCCAAACCACTGTGACTCTGACCAGGCCTTGTTGTTAACAAAAGTGAATAAAATAATTTTCAGTTATTCATAAAAAATGGAACTGGGGAAAAAACTTATGGTATGGTAACAGCGTTGTTGCTACAGAGAGGGCATAGAAAGTCAGGAAAGTTTTTTGACCTCCTTTATTATTGTCTTAATGAATACGTATTACAACATTTTTACTCAACATACACAGTATATAATTAAAAATTAGTCCTCGGTTAACCTGAATAAATGTTAGTTAAACTAAAATGAAGCTGGTCAACCGCTCGGTTTTGAGGCAATGTGTTGGGAGAGATTCTGCCCAAAAAAGCATGAACTTGAGCGCAGGCGCACACAGGGTTGCATCAGGACTCGAGATGAGACGGTTTAATTCAAACAAACTTTACAGCGTTTAACACTTTTCATTCATTTATTTTATAATTCTGTAAGCCAAAAAATTTAGAATGGTGCAACAAGGAAGAGGTGGGTTTTATTTAGGGACAAATCAACCCACATGGTATAGGGCATCATCTACCCAGAGAAGAAAGCTGGTGGTTGCTGAGGTTTGGCAGCAAGAGGAGGTACAGAGACATGCAAGGGCAGTCTCACAGTCCAAACAGGGCCAGTGGACTACCTGGGAAAATCTGAAGCATCGTAAGCTCACCTGGAAGGATCTGTGAGAAATGGAAAGAAGCCGAATCAGCTTCATCATCAGATGTGCTTCCCACCGCCATGAACTTGCATCGGTGGGTTGGAGAAGATCCATCATGTTCTCTCTGCCAGTCTCCAGCAACGTTAAGGCATATCCTCACTGGCTGTAAAACCAGTTTGTCCCAAGGCCGGTACACCTGGAAGCATAACCAGGTTCTATAACAACTGGCAATTACCTTGGAAGAGAGGAGAACCACTATCAATGCCTTCCCTCCCCTGAGCATCAATTCCAAGAAAACCTTTTCCTTTGTAGGAGCAGGACTTTGCAGAAGTCCCTGTTCATTGTGGAGTTAACGGTGCCATGGGAAGCAGCAGTTGATGAAGCATATGAACGCAAAATTTTGAGGTATGCAGACAACAGCACGCGAGGCTGAACAACGCGGCTGGCGTACCAGGGTGTTCCCGGTAGAGGTAGGGTGTAGAGGGTTTGTAGCCTCATCGACAACCAGGCTTCTGAAGGGGACGGGAGTACGAGGGCAGTCCTTTCAACAAGCTGTCAAGTCGCTTTCAGAAGCTGCCGAGCGAAGCAGCAACTGGATTTGGATGAAGAGAAAGCATCCCAAGTGGGCTGTAAAATGATAGGTAAGGGGTAAAAGCGCACCTTGGGATGCCAGGTGGCACTGCTGAGCCCTATGGAGGTGTCGTGGGTCAATCAACGAAACACCGATGAAGCAGGGTACCCACCTGATACCCCATATCCATTCAAGACTTTAAGAGTGCCAAATATTGGCATTGAAACAGCAAGTCCTAGGAGCTTGACCAATTAAAACAATGTTTAAAATAAAATAAGTGTTGGACTGTAGATGCTTTAATTACAGTGCTTACGACTGTAAGTTACAATTAAACAGCTCATTTTTAATGTTGAAAATGCAGTTTAATATTTGTATTGTAGCAAAAAATCATTAGGAGCCATGAGTTGCAAGGATTTAACAAGTAGTGCTGCCCTCCCCTTGAAGAGTCTAGGTTTGAATCCCACCTCCTGCTGTAATACATTTGAGAAAGGTATATTTGCCCCACACTGCACCAGTAAACATTATCCCAAAAATTACTCCACTGTACAAATGGGTGAACATTTTAAGCATCTTAACACTTTGGAGAAAAGAGTCCATCTCAGGGAATAAATAGAAATGTAACAGTTTGGGGAGGACTGTGTCACATTTCTAGGCCTGTGTGGGTCACAGCAGGCTCACTGTGCTGTGGGACAGTTGTCCCTGAAGATTGCAAATGTGTGGCAGCCCATGGGGTTGAAGACAATAGCATCCACTTCCCCTCCACCGTTGGTGGTCTTCTGGAAGTGGAGTTCCAGGCTGTCCTGCATGGCGTCCTGCTCCATGACATCAAGGAATCCGGTGAGCAGCACGGTGCGACTGGACACCGACACTGTGACCTGTAGAGGCCATGGCTGCATGATGAGAACCTCGGAAACATCTCTTAACACTGCTTGTCCAAATGTGCCCTTGGTTACCAAAATGAACGTTATTTGTACAAATTAAGAATTGTTCATGTAGTAAGGAACATACAAAAGCAGTTAATTGTTGCTTATTGGATTGAGTTTTACCACCAGCGAATGCAGTAGCTTCATTTACGATGTGCGCTGGCATCATTCAATGTTTTGACATCCGTGTACATTAGCTTGTCAAAAAAACAAAATCAAATTCTCTGAATCGTTCATAGCTTTTTTGCAGATGAACCCAATAAAGGATTTGTTACTCGAAATGAGCCACGGACTGAGTCAGGGATTCAACATCAGTTCTACTGTACATGTTGCTTTTTCACCGGCAGATACTGTGGTATTGGACAAATTGTCTGAACTTCCCCGTATCATTATCGAAATCTCTCCATTTCTTGGTGAAATGCACATTTATTTGCTGGGAGGCAATAGCGGGGTTTTTTGGATGGGAGCAGAGCAGCTTCTTCAGCAGATTATGGACACCAAAGCTGGTGAGCTGGGGTGGCTTGTGCACACATTTGGACACTTTGAGTGCCCTGTCGGGGGTATTTAGGACACGGTATAAATAAGAAATCCCAATAAAGAGCCAGACCAAAGTGTTGGTTGTTATCTGCCGCTTGGCAATTCCTCCTTTCACCACACACAGCACTCAAAAGTCACAAAATCCTAATACAAGTGTAATAATAAGAAGTAAAACCTTAAATTTTAAAACCGTGTAAGTTGTACATCATTTTACCGTCAACTTGGAACCAAAGGTGTTGCACAAGGGAGTAGAATGACAGAGAAACGGCAGCACAGTGACAAGCTCAGGACTGGTAGGTGAAGATGCCATGGGACCATCTACACTTCACATTGCTTTTTTCACGCCTTCTTCTCTCTTTTGAAAAACTTGAATTGGTGTGCCAGACACTGTATTTTGGAAAAATGAATGCTACGCTTGTCAAAAAGGTTTGTTTTACTGAGAAGTTTACCCGAAAGTTTGTAAGTTAGGGAAAAATTATTTCTTTCAAAGAATGTAACAAAAGCTAAAGTGTGAGGTATAAAAAGGAAGCAGTACTTGAAGTGATTTTTTTGTGTTTTGAGCATTTCCTCACCTGCAGAGTTTTCATTTCCCCATTTATGAAGGGAGTCACTCTGACTTTGTGCTTCTTCTTCAATAGATCTACTTCATGGTACTCCTTATCAACCAGGCCTTGTGCAACTGTAAAACAAAGTGTCCATCACATCAGTCAGTCTCTCAAAGTGTTTTTTGAAGCAAATCACTCGATCCGATTTTAAACTTTCAAGCTGTGAGAGAAGCACATTTCACTTCATAATCCCCTGTGTTCGTGAAAGGTGCAGGAACGAACATTGCTCTTCCTAAGCACGAATGTGTAATGCAAACATTCATTTTCGACGCTGTCACCACACTCACCGTTGTCATTCACGAAAACCACAACCCCATCTCCAGAGTCCTCCAGTACAAAGACCGACTCCACTTCCCCACCCCCATTACGCGTCTTGTGGAAGTGGACATCCAGCCTGTCCTGCAGCCAACTTTTGTCATCGGCTTTCAGATTTTTAGGTAAGTTGGAGACCAGGATGCGGTTTGGGCAAATGTGGGTGCTCATCTGATGTTAGGACACAAGCAGACGCAGAGGGTAGGGAACAGGAAGTTTTTCACCATTAAAATACTGCATCTATACAACTTAGCTTCAGATTTTTACCAACACACTGCAGATAAGTTTTTAAGGAAACAAAGCAAAATATTTGCATAACCCCAAACCTTTGCGATGTTCGTACTAGAACATCTGCTACCTCAACATGCAAATTGGGCAGTAGAAGCACGGGGCCATACAGTACAGTATGAGAGTGGGCTTTTTAACCCTGGCCTTACTAAGGGGGAGGTGGTTGCCACTTTCCCTTTGAGGTTTTTTGTCATTTATTTCTTGGCTAGGTTTTGGAAAGTAATGACTTTTAAGGGACCAGTAGGGGGGTCATTTGCGCACATTTATTCATAGTTCTCGCTCATTTGGCTTATTGGACTTAAAAGTTACACCTGTTGAAACCTATGTACTATGGAAGGACCTATGTACCCCCCCCCCCTGTTTTCACAGTAAATAATTTTATTTCTTCAAGATACACAGTAACTTGCAAGTGTAGTCTCCTCTGGCATACATTGTGCATCATATGCTCACTTATTTTCAATCAAGTGGCAACCAGAAGTGACATCACTGTTGTAAAAATGTCATTCGCGAGACGTGTTTCTGCTGTGAAAGCTCTGGAAATAATTTTAGCTGATAGTGGAAGTGAAGAACAGGCAGATAATAATAGAGAGCTCGACAGTAGGCCTACAGATCAGATATATCACAAACTGGCTGAGCAACGCGTTGTTCACATTTTTGTAGTTATACGACTGTCTTTGTTTAGATAATAAATGTGACTGTCGATAAAAATTTTCTGAACTGTCATATACAAACAGCCAGTGTGTTTATGCAGTGCAATAAAAATCATGAAATTCTAACTGGTCATTTTATTTACAAAAATATAATTTTTCACAAGTGTTATCGATATTGTGATATTATACATCTTTATGTATAATTATACAAAATTGAATTCTGAATTAAATGATGTATTAAAACATAAGATACTCAAACGTTTAAGTGGAAACCCGGGGGGGCAGCAAATATGTACAGTAAATGGGTACATGAAATTTTAAAGAATCCTGTGCTGTGTTCAGTCCTTCCTGGATTTATAACACATATTTTATCACGTTTATTTAAATTCAATTTGCTGATTTCTATATTGCTAACTCATTTCATGTGATATCTCAGCGTCAAATATTTTCCCATTTTGTAACCTGGATTTGCGGGCCAATATGTCATTTGAAATATCCTTTGAAATTCAGGAGACTCGGTATTACATTTATGTGTTTAAATTTAGATAATTTATTATCTTAACTATTCTGAAATAACCACAACCTAGCTTACGTTTAAATGTTTGTATCATTGGGTTTGCTACCCTGGTCATTCAAATTTCCTAATGCCAGATACTTTACATAAAATAGTAATAGTTGTGATTTCTGTATTATAATAATAATAATAATAATAATAATAATAATAATAATAATAATAATAATAATAATTTTTAATTAGCATTATCAACACTTGCTATTAAAATGATTGTTTTTAAGTAATGGTTTTGTGAAAGTGACTTTTTTAACCCTCCATTGAGTTGGATGTGCTATTCAGCGCTGAAAAAAACTGCAGCAGACCTCTGCCCAAGGCTGGAGACAGATGTTACCAGACTGAGTGTTTGACTAGTCAGATATTTGCAATGTTAAACGTAAAAAAAAGCCCCAGTAATTCATTACTTCAGGTGAATGTGATGCTGATGTACCTCTACAAGGCTGGGCAGGAGGAACACGGCAGGTTTCGCCTCCAGAGTGATGCGGCAGTTTCCTAAAGCAACCTCATGCTTCTTCATCAACAGGATATTCTGGGCCACTGCAGTGAGGTCAGCAAGAGATTCGACATCACATCTGTGGCTGTTTATCAAGTGAACGCCATGTCGCAGAGAAGATACTCGGAAAATAGAACAAAATGATTCCCTCACCTTCTTCATCTTTGAATGTGATGAACGCTGTCCCACCTTCCATGGGGTACACAATTTCGCACTGGAGGTTAACAGCTTCTCCTTCATTGCTTACATCTCCAGTAAAAACAACTCTTTTTGCAGGCGCTGCCATAGACACCTGAGAAACAGGCTGTGTGGTTACGGTATGGTTGTACGCTCATCCCCAAGACATTTAACTGGCTTCTGGGTCTGTTTTTCATATTTGACAGCTTGAGCAGATTTGTACTTCAGCATTCCTTGAGTCGGTGTTGCATTTAATATTTGCGTACCTGTGTCTGCTGTCTCAGGTGGCTATCCATCTGGTCAGTGTTGCAATACTCCTCCTTCAGCCCCTGCTCCTCTTCCTTCAGCCAGCACTCCTCAGTCTTCAGCTTGGTCAGCCTTTTCTGTCAAACCAAGTGCTCCCAGAATGTCAACAAAAACTTTCCAGCAATGTCCAGTCGGATATTAATCTCTTCATAACCACACACGAAAAATAGTCTGTGCTCAAATGGAAAGGACCCAGGAAGCAGAAATACGTTTTCCTTGTGGATTTGGGGAGCCCTTATAAACTTATGATGTATATACTATGGCTATAAGAATTTATCTGCCTTCTCCAAAAGTTTATTATTGCCTTTGTGCTGTCAGACCCAACACAAAAATGACTCTGAGGCACTACAGCTGTCCCTCGGTATCCAAATTTTCTACATCTGATTTTATGTAACATAAACTCTTAAATTAGCACCTAAATGATCCTCTACTATGACAAATTTATATCCAGAGTTTTTCCAACATAAAAAGATCGAAACAGAAACAAAAAAATTAAAAAAGCCAATGACAAATGTACACCATGAAATAGCATACAGTTTACTGTAATAAAAAATGTGTATATTGTAATGAACTGTATTGCGTACGCTTACGAATTTATCTGAAGTGAAAGTGCGGCCTGCCTCGGCGCCTCCCGCCTGTTTGCCCCGCGCGCTGCGATTCAAGCAGTCGGATGATTCGCGCAAAAACCTCACAACCTCGCTTCTTCGCTTCATTCCATGAATACGCAGTAGAAGTTCTTGTTTATTTAAACATCTGCAAGTTCTTTAACTAAATTAAATTTTTTTAAACATAAACCCATTTATTTAAATGCCGGTGGCGGTGCTAAGATGCCAAACATCCTGTACTGCACATGCTGTGCCGTGCGTTCACAAAAACGCAAATTGATGACAACATTAAGTTTTTTCTCATTGGTTAACTTGTGTTTCGGGTTTTTATGGCTAAGTCATGGGTTGATTGTTATGTAGGTGTTTTTGGATGGGCTGGGGGTGCATTATTTATTTATTCCCCCCATTTAAAATAATGGGAAATATCCAGTAAATATCTGAAAAATTTGGTATCTGAATACAACAAATTAGATTTCAATACTGAGGGTTTGCTGTATGTTGGTTTCTGTTGACCTCAGATATTAATGGTGAGTTGCTACTTCTAGAATGTTCACCACTAAATACAAATTTGCTTCCTGCATCCAAGTTGGCCAAAACTGCCTCCTCTGACCAAGCTAAACTGCGGGACTATTACACATTATACAGATTATCTGTAAACCTGTTATGAACCTTCAAGTTGTCTTTTCTTTGTTCGTGCTCTTCCTCATCTTCCTGCAGGAGTTTCTTTAAATTTTCAGAACGCTGGTGAAAGTCACTGGCCAGTTCCAAGGTCTCACTGTTGTTTTTATCCAGCTTTTTGTTGTCCTTCAGTAACTGGTCATACATTCCCTGGAAACACACAGTATGTTAGCGCCCCTTACTTGAAGCACATTTAACATTTTCGTTCGGTCTTTCACCTGTTTTCCACCAATTTATGGGCCGATAACTCAGTTTCAAGCCTGACAGTGCAGTTTCAAGCCTTTCGAGTGTACCTTAAGGTTTCTTTACCGTTTTTTTAATTAATCAATTAATTAATTAATTTATTTATTTATTTATTTTTACTTATTTATCCATTTGCTGTTTGTTTCTTTTCTTCTTGGTGTTCGGTTGGTTGGTTGTTTTATTTTTCATTGTAAATTTTCATGCACAGTCTATCCTGGATCAGAGCACATTTCACTACATGGTATACAACCATGTACGTAACAAATAAACTCTTTTGACTTTCACTTTGACAGGGTAACACCTTTTTAGGGGAACACAGTTGCACAGCTCCTCAGAGATGTTTTCCGTGAGCCACCCATTTCTTTCCACCCCATTCTTGCCACCTTCACCAGGTGATGAAAGCCACTTGGAGAAGAGTGTAGCTATCGATGAGCACCACGGAGAGAGCAGCCACTTTGCCCAGCTACGGTAACGCCTTCTATGCTTACTCCCTGGGCCTCCTCACCATACACAGCATGCACACAAATCTGTGTTCCCACCATGTGATGCACGGCAAGAAAACACTGTGAAGCCCTGCTGGCCTCATAGACTTTCATATAATGGATTCATAGAGCACGCTGGACTACCACAGCAGGTTAAATGTACACACACACACACACACACACTAATAGACACATACCTTGTATTTTTCTATCTCTTTCTTGATTTCTTCTAGAGAATTCAGCTCATTTTGACATTTGTCCTTCTCTGGGTCAAGTGTGACAGCGGTCTGGAAAAATTCACAGCAGAAGCATCTACACGGGTGTCACCCAATTCCTTCTAGATAACAAAAGATTGATAAAGCAGTGAGAAACTGAGCCCTTGCAGCAAAATATTTTTATTTACTCTACCTTATTAAGAGGCATCTTTCTGATACTCAGCCTGAAAAAGAGAAATGGGAAAGCATGAAAAAATGAAGTATCAGTGCTGTTTCAGTCCAGCGGTTTGTGTGCGTTCTGGGTGCCTGAATTCGATGCGTGAGAACAGGAAATCACCTCTTTCTCGTTGTATCACTTAACAGGACCACCTAAGAATAAGCATTTCCTGCAGGCCTTTCCGATAACAATAATTTAAAAGGCAATCTGTCATCTTGGATTTGGCTTTTCAAATATAAATTGAAATAGAATAGTAACAGGGAACAACAAGCAACGTTGATTTTCCTCCTTTTTTCTTGCAGAAATAACATGCTTCGGTACCTCCGTCCCAGTACAGGTGTAGGTCAACACCCGGATTTTTTGTCCGTAAAACCACGTGGCGATTGACGCTCGGGCACCACCGCGCTGCACCGCTAGGGGTCACTGCCGAGCGTCAACAAAAATGTCCAGAGCGGTGCAAAATCTCAGCTAAAACTCCCCAATTTCACCCGAAAGCGTTTAATAAATTGACAAATAACTAGGGTAAAAAAAAATCTAAATTTTAAAAATGCATTTTAACGTGCGATATTAAACGCAACAACGACAAATGGTGTAACTTACTATGCGTTTGTAATGACAAACATTTTAAATGATTTATTAAACGACGTTTGGTAGAAATATAATAATAATAATAATAATAATAATAATAATACACAGCCAGAAAAGTACAAGGATGCTCAACCTTACAAATGTTGATAAAACTGTTTAAATCTTTTCGTTTGTGCAGTTTTTAGTAAACATTAAAACAGCATTTTAGCATCATTTTTCTATTCAAAACACGTCGCTTTAGCGTGAAAACACTTTCAGTTTCATATTTGTTTAGGTTTCACCTCTTTCAAGTTTCTCCTCCTCAACAAAAATGCACACAAAATGCATATTTATTTCAGTTAAGTAAAACATTTGCTTTAAAGTGTTTCAGGCCATGCTCCTTCTCACTGTTGCAGTCATTTTTACTTCATTTGCTGTTTTAAATCACAAAATATGCACAGTTAAGATACAAATGGAGTATCCGCTGTCCAGTAGGTTGTTGGTTTAAAGCCATGTACCATTATTGTATTGATGCTTACCGCAGAGTCTCTTCTCTTCAGAAGTATAAAAATAAAAAGCTGTTATGCTGAGGGCAGTCGTGGGTGGACCGGCTTGGTGCAGTTGGGCTGCTTTCGCTTTCACATCTGGATGACTCATTTGGTTTCTTTCATTTTTCTTGAGTGTCAGGAGCTGCGATCAGATGACAAGTGGGAAACGGAAAATGGCACCAGCTGCCATGCCGAGGGCCACAGAGCTCCTGAAGCGCTAAACCAGAATCCAGGAACAAGTGGCGAGTCCCTCTTACTGGCGTCCTGTCAGGGTGCGTGTTGCCCGCTATCCCGTGTCACATTTACATGTTCACCACCAGAAGACACTGCTGATTCTTGCTGTGCGTCTCCTTAATGAAAAAGACAAGAATTTCAAAGGACAGGTAGGAAAGTGATGCCTGAGCCACCTTTCAGTGTAACTTAGTGCACCTGAGCAGAAAGATGCAGCCCTGGGGCAACCATGCAGCACAGCAGTGCTTCACTGGGACAGGAAACAGCAGTAGACCTGGCGACAGGAGTTGGTGCAGCAAAAAAAGCCACGCTCCTCCACAGAGCAAAACACACAAGTGCAGAGGCTGCCTGCCGTTGAGCACCATGCTCTGCTCCAAGCACTGTTAGCGCAAACCTGAGTTGTTTATTCTTTATTTTTTCAATTCTTTATTCATACTTTCTTACTAGACAGACAGACCTTTCTCACAAAATACAAACTGAATCCTAGGATTATTCTCATTCTAGCTGTCAGGCACTCAAGGGACTTGGAAAGAGATTTTTAGTGCAGCAACAATGGAGAAGATGTTGGTTAGCATGTGGGAAAACACTGGATTTTTCTTCTGGTTCTAATGTAGGAAAAACTCAATATCTTGAAGGAACACACACAGCACACAAATCCCCACAACAATTAAAGTAAATTTATAGCAGACCCCCTCCCCAGTGTCCTGTACTGCTATGAAGCTGCAGAAGTGCTCACAGGAAGAGAACCTACAAACTTAGAAAATTGAGGAAGTGGATCCCATCTTTGTCAAATAATCAAATAAAATGTTTTAATCTAATAAAAACAGAGCAGCTTTAAACATTAACACATATTGTACATTTTACAAAGTTTTGAAATTGTCAAGATTATTCCACGTTTTATTAGCATCCACCCTATTTTTTTAAATTTCATAACAACTCATGGCCACTTCAAATAAAACACTTAACATTTACACAGACAGGACATTCATCTAACAAGCTTGCTTATTATGGGGACATCTGCTAGACGTAAACTTCACCAACACTGCCTGATGCTCTCGCATTTCATTCAGCTACAGCCAGGATGTTCGTCCCCCATTGCATCAGTGAGTGTCAGGACCAGATCTCAGGGTGGACTGCATCACTGGGGTGGGGGATTGGTTGTATTTGCACGCAAGATGCCCCTCAGAACGCGATAGCTGGCTAAGGGCTGGTTTTCCTTGGGGGGATAGCAGGGCCCACGTTCAGTCACGTAAGCATAGGGGAAGCGCAGCACCCACAGTCCGTCAGGAGGCAGCACCAGATCGGTCTGCTCAGGGTGGAAAACTGGACAGGGAGGCGGCCCAGGTTGGACCTGGTGGGAAGAAAGAGGATGATTAATGATTTACAGACCAAAGCTGAACTTTGAACTTTTACTACACCAAAAGATAGTAAAATGACATCTTGACATTTTCGCTGAGGTCACTACAAGAAAAGAGCACAGCGTACCTGTGGGTTGAGAGTAATCTCTAGAGGAGCATCAGGGACCACGATGAAGAGCCGCGTGAGCTGGGCGTAGTGGGGCTTTAGACTGCGGCCTTGGGCAGGAGACGGGATGTAGAGTGGCATGTCAGAATTGAGCACCCGTGTGGCCGATTCCTTCACACCGCCTGGGCCAAGTGCCTTCATCACTTTGTCTGGTCCAGAGCTCAAAAAGCGACGTCCCCTGCTGTCTTCATATTCAAACCCAACAAAGGCTCTAGCCACGTCGTCTCGTCTGCGGCCACGACCCAGCCCTCCCCCTCCTGCTCGCTTTCCTGTGAGTGTTTTATTTGGTGCTGGCCAGGAAGAAGGGCCCCCATCAAGGGGCTCTGAGAACCCCATCTCTTCTTCAGAGCGACAGCGAATCACTACATCCCAAGGCAGCAGGAAAGCAGAGCCTGGAAGGAACCCAGGTTGTTCAAGGCCTGTGTGGCAGTTGTAGGCTTTGGCAGAGCCTAGCTTCACAAGAGACCAACTAGAAAACTTGGGCAGCAGACCCTTGGGGCATCCAGAGTGCAGCATGCCTGGGAGGTACTCCACTGTGGAGGCCTGCCGGTCCACCAGACTTGGCCTCTTTTCCTGTCCATCAGCCCCTTCCCCGTAGGGTCCAAGGCTGTCCGTGGACTGGCCCAGACTGAGGGCCAAGCTGAGGCTTGTGCTGTCTCCAGGGGTGTGACCAGCGGTCTCCTTCTCCTTCAGCCGCTCTCCCTCCCCTGATGATGACGCCGCCTCAGGAGGTCTGCTCTCTTCATTGGAGGCTGGGGCTGGGTCTAGTGTGCTTGGTTGAAACACTGGGAAATGGATTCTATCTAGTTTACTGCAGCACTTCTCCTCCAGCATCTTAAATCAGAGGAAGGGAACTAGACTCAGTCACAGTCTCAGGAGTTACAGAATACACAGAAGCAGAAAGATGGAATCATTGTGGCTGTAAGAGACTGACCTGATAAAAGTCATAGTTGGCAGACTGGATGTCAAAGGGGTCCTCGCGAGTAGCCTGTTTGCGACCACAGTTGCAAGCACTAGTTGAGCGACCTCTGCTGTTGTGGTGGAGGATAGGGGGGTTTCGGTCCATCTCAGGCTTCTCCCCTGCACACGAAAATGAACATGGTTTAGAACTCGAATGCCTTTGATAAAGGGTCTAATCATCATGCCAGCTTACATTTAAAAAGAAACTGGAATGTGATAGATGGTCAAAGTCCAATTTAAAGGTTAGAAAAAATTGGGCTCGAATCTGACTCAGTTTATGTTCGGTTTGCATGTTCTACCCACGTCCCCATGAGTTTAATACCACAGTCCAAAGATATGTTTCAACTGAACTGGTGACTCTACATTGCTCATAATGTGTGTACGTGTGTCATTAATGTGAGATCACCACCACACCCAGTGTGCCCCCAGGTTGACCGCGTAGCTGACCATACCTGGTTTGGGCAACAGATGAAACTTGTGGACACAGTGTTGGTCTGTGAGGCTGCGTTCCTCACACAACTGATGCCCGTTACTCCAGAATTTGTAGCAGTCCTCATGCAGCTGCAGGGCATAGCGCTGGAAGGCAACGCCACGTGCATGCTGGCTATACACACGCAGTGCCTGTGCAAGCTGGTTTTTGTGCACTGTCGTGGTGTAATTGTGCGGCAAGTTGGATTGGTACGCGCTGTGAGCAAGAGGCAGCGCCTTCTGGCACCTGTTTTCAGAGAACTTGGCGTCAGCATCTAGGAAGCCATCCAGCACCTTCAGCTGCGCTTGCAGTTTCTCAGCGATCTCCGCCGATTCCTCCTCACTGCTCTCGATCATGACCTGGTACAGCCGATATGCAACCTGGGCCCACTTGGCGTAGGTAGGTAGTTCGAAATGTGAGGGCTGTGGATTGCGACCCACACTGTCATCAAAACCCTTCCTGGTCAGCACCAGCTCTACATGCTGCCACAGGAACTCCTTTAGGGTGGTGTCCACCAGCTGTCCCCCAGCACACAGGCTGCTGCTCTCCACATTAAAGGAGGGCTGTCTGGATGAGTGGCGCATCTGCTGATAGCGTCTTGGCCCAGAAGCGGGAATGCTGCTATCGCTGTCCCTGAGGGCGCAGTTTGCCCGCAGCTGTGTCAGCAAAGACCCCACCGGGTCCTCATCGGGTCCAGGGATCACATACACAAAGGCTTGGTTGGCAGGGACCGTGAACAGACAATTGCTGCTCTGATTGGTCAAAACCCGACTCTTCCGGAAAATGCGGTATATCTGATCCTCGAGAGCATGCTGGAGTCGCCGGCGTGGAGAGTGTTTCTTTGGTTTGTCTTGACCGGATCCAGGAACATCAATGCCGTTTCCCCCCTGACCCATTCCTGCAGGGCCGCTGCCAACCCTCAGTGCGCCGTTCAACTGGAAGACGAAGAGCAGGCGGGGTGGGCACGGCCTGCAGTTCATCTTCCACTCCTTGGACACCGGGCTCTCCTTGATAGCAGCACGCAGCAGTGGCAGCGCCTTCTGGCGTAGCGCATCCAGAGCCCGGAAGAGCCGATCGTAAGTGACATCAAATGAGCAACTTGGATGCACAAGCAGCAGGATGTGGCACAGCGAGAACAGGTACAGCAACTGCAGGCAGTGCTGCTTCTCTGCTCCCTTCCAGAACTCATGCGTCTCCGAGTGGCTGATCCCGGCGGTCAGTGTCTCACAGGCCCGCAGAAGTTGCCGGTTGTCATAGACAGAGGTGAGGACCAGGTAGAGGACCCGACTCTCTTGGTTGTAGTACGCCTGAATCGAGCTGCCGCCGCCGGAGATATCGACCCCATCTGGCCCGAATAAAGGGAAGACGTGTTTATCGGCCAGTGTGTTTACGAGGGATTCTTTTGCCGATGCGGGGAGTATTGCGCTTTTCCCGAAGATGCCGAGCACGCAGAGACCCTCATCTTTATAAAGCGGGTCTTCTACTATGTCGGTCAGCAGCAACGAACCCACACTCATGGGCATCGCCATCTTAACTGAGCCTCGACACAACACGGGAAGAAAACTCCACGGGGTAAACTTCCGGGTCCGTTTGAAAAAGTGTTCCGTGTGGAAACAAAAAGGAAGCTCATCAGTTCCGAGTCCGCCACAACTACATGTGCATAAGAAGGTGGACAAGTGACCCCCCCAGTAATCGATGAAGCTTATTGTGCCCCCACTGCATGTGTACAGTTAAACTACATTGACCACTATAGCAAGTATTTTTCCCTTCCACAATCTGCAACATTGAGCCAAAATTAATAAAATGTGTCATATAAAGTGGTGCAAGTGTAAAACACTACCAAGTTGTCAAAAGTTATGACTGTTACATAATATGGATTATTATTCCTTTGTAATATAGATGGGGTTATTACAATGATAAACAGTTTGTGCAAAACTGTAGATGCTAATACGCCGATTTTGTATTGCACTGTAAAAAGCCACTTGATAGATAAAAAAAATCCACAACCAAAAGAAATGCCAAACTTTTACTGTCACTGTTTTCACCATCAGGTTACAGTAGCCCTTACAGTTTAAACAACATATAACATTTTAGAGACAGTAAACTCATTTCTACAAATTGGCTACATTTTTGGACACCCATTGCAACAATCTTCCATGTATGTAAAATACAGATAATTTACAAAACAGTTTGCATGCATTTATAGTCATACAAGGAATTTTTTTGTTATATTTCATAGAAGAGATTCCTGAAAATGGATTAAAATAAAAACATCGCAAAGCAACACATAAAGCCATTAAATTTACAAATAAAAGTTTGTTTAAATGTGCACAAGTCATGCAATTCAAGTATTAAAGGTAAGGCAAAAAGGTAACAGATCATGTTAAAATAAACCTTTACTGTAGAGCTTGACCCCTGTGCAATATGCTTTTCCAAGCAGGCTGATATGTAAATTCTACAGCAAGTTAAAAATATACTTTAAAAATAAGATCACAAGTATGTGATTTTAGACAAGTTTAAACATGCAGGTAATTCAACAATGTTCAAGTATGAACAAAGTGAATCATTTGTTGTTAGTCTTTTCAAATACATTTTTCTTCTGCCCATCACATTGGCCTTTCTCTCCCATCATTGACAGATTGCTTTCTTGAGAATCAATAAAATACAGAGCAACTTCAGCACCTGCTTATGACTGAGTCTTACTGTAAACACATTAGACAACAGCAAAGCATCTTCTGTGCAATAATGTATTAGGGGAACCGAACTCCTTTAAGTCTTGAACAGACCATATGTGTAACCCTTGAAAAGCAGCAAAATGCAATACAGAGAATGTAAAAGTTGAAAATGCAGAGATTTACCCTATTATAAAGCTATAGTAAAAACATTTTGGAATACATAGTGTGTGGACAAGGGTTCACACTTTATAAGTTAGTACATTTAAAATGTTACTTAAGTATATAAAAAAATATATATATCAGCTGTGTTCTTCAAAGCTCCTGTTGCATTTTGGTGAGGGACTTCTTGCCATGGTATTCTGTAGAGAAGGAAATGGTAGACAGTTAGTTACTCCTTTCACAATGTATGCCTGTGTAAGAGGTATTGTGCTGCCAGTGTACCTGGAATTTTCGCCGCAGAGCCTGAGTCATGATTGGGGTCAGGCCTGTACCAGTCTCTTTGTTCTCCTTGTCAAACAGTGGTGTCCCCCCAGGACTCCTGCAAGAAAGCACATGCAAAGACTCCGTTTGAAAACCTGACAGCATGTCAAAAACCAGCAAGCAAAAGCGTTAAAACAAGTCCCACACTACCACAGTATGGACCTCATGTGTTCATGCCAAGTTCATAATACCATGTAGATTAAACAGGCTGCATACATAGTTACCTGTCAATCTGAACTTTCTTCAAATGTCTACGCAAATTAATAGGACTTCTTGGTATTCTGCTCAGAATAAAAGAGAAAAAAAAAAAGAATTACAAGGAAAAGATGTTTAACACAAATACTTGCTCAATTAAACAGTTACCAAATCCCCAAAATTTTGGCAAAGACAATTATGAAAAGAATTTCATGAATAAAATTGAGCTTTAAAGGCACTCTCTCTAGATTCATATGGACACCAAGTTGATGAACCCAGAGATTCTCATAAAGTACATTTACAGTCAGTAGACTGAGTATACCTCAGCAGCAGTGAATGGGACAAATTAGTCAAAACAAAGGCACCCACAAAAGCCCCCCATGTCTTTGGGAGTTGGAAAAAGACTAGAATGACATGTTGAGGCATTTATTGCTGAAAATTGTTAAACAAATGCTTGGATTCCAGAAAAAAAAACTAATTTCCAGCTAGTCCACTCAAACTCTTCACTGGTACTATGTCCAAATGAACATCGTTTTCTTTGTCAAAAACATCCAAACAATATTTTCACAGGATAAATTATGACATTATGTTTATATGAATTCTATCTGTCAAATGCTACTCAGCATAAAAAAGTAGCTTCCCATATTGTAGAAAAACTCTGCACAAACCTAAGAGAATAAAATATCTAAATTGTTGCAGTGTGGGTTGGATACAATGGAAGGATTATTGTTTACCCGCCCAAGCTCAACTGCAGTTTGGATGGAAGGTCAGAGCTGGACCTTCGAAGGCGAACCTTCTGGAGATCTTCAATGGTGACCATGGGAGCACGCCTGTTCTCTGGAGCAACCTGCCACATAGAAGCAAATACTGTGCATACAGAGAAATTTGTACAAAAACACATTCAAACAAGTTCTACTAAATGCAATTTAATGGGGGGGGGGGGTCCATCTCACCCACAGAGAAACACACTCTTACCTTCAGTTTGTCCATGGGGTCTGTTACTTTTCGCAGCTTCACAGTCTGAAGGTCCCTGGCTGTCACTGACATAAGACGTTCCTTCTCCTTCTACATAAAAGGGATCAGACAAGTTCGTTGATGTACGTCCCATTGCTCAGCTGAAACCAAACAGCATACAGTGCCTTTCTGTAGTAAAATAATTCAGTGCTTACCTGACACTTTTACAAAGAATGAATTTTTACCATATACACTGTATTTTTACTGGAGGAAGATAAGCTGAAACGTAAACCTTTAGGTTTTAATTTCACTGGCTTAAACACTACAATATCTGCTACTCCAATAAATATGCAAGTACCGTATTAACTGAAATACAGCATACTTATCTCTACCTGCATATAATGTTTTTTTTAAATACGACATTACCTCAGGGGGAAACTAACCTGATAATTTCTCCAACTACGGTCATGCAGTATGTCTTGGAACCTTAATATAATGCATTACTTGTATTTTTTAAACGCAATTCTCCGATGAACTAAGAATGGTGCAAGCAGAGTATGCTTTTGTTCCCCCCCTTCTTTCCTCTCAGTTGCTGTCTGACATCTGCATACTGCAGTCAGTTTGTGTTCATCATGGCTCCTGAGACCCTGAACCCATTCTGAAATGTTGTCAAGTTTTTGTAAAGTTATATAGACCTTCTATTCAGTAGTGCCAGATATTGTCCTTTTCTGACTAACTACCTTGAAAGTGGCAAAATAACTTATTTTAACTAATAATATCTTCTTCCTCATCTTTTGGCTGCTCCCAATAGGGGTCACCACAGCGGATCAATTGTTTCCATTTCTTCCTGTCCTCTGCATCTTTCTCCGTCGCGTCCACCACTTGCATGTCCTCCTTCACCACATCCATAAATCTCCTCTTAGGCCTTCCTCTCTTCCTCTTGCCTGGCAGCTCCATCCCTAGCATCCTTCTCCCGATATATCCAGCATCTCTCCTCTGCACATGTCCAAACCAACGCAATCTCGCCTCTCTGACTTTGTCTCCAAACCGTCTAACCTGTGCTGACCCTCTAATATACTCATTTCTAATCCTGTCCATCCTCGTCACACCCAATGCAAATCTTAACATCTTTAACTCTGCCACTTCTAGCTCTGCCTCCTGTCTTTTGGTCAGTGCCACCGTCTCCAACCCATAAAGCATAGCTGGTCTCACTACCATTTTATAGGCCTTCCCTTTCACTCTTGCTGGTACCCTTCTGTCACAAATCACTCCTGACACTCTTCTCCACCCACTCCACCCTGCCTGCACTCTCTTCTTCACCTTTCTTTCACACTCCCCATTACTCTGGACTGTTGATCCCAAGTATTTAAATTCATCCACCTTCGCCAACTCTACTCCCTGCATCCTCACCACTCCTCTGTCCTCCCTCTCATTTATACACATGTATTCTGTCTTAGTCCTACTGACCTTCATTCCTCTTCTCTCTAGAGCATATCTCCACCTCTCCAGGGTCTCCTCAACCTGCTCCCTACTCTCACTACAGATCACAATGTCATCCGCAAACCTCATAGTCCACGGTGACTCCTGTCTGATCTCATCTGTCAACCTGTCCATTACCATTGCAAATAAGAAAGGACTCAAAGCCTATCCTTGATGTAATCCTACCGCCACCGTCACTCCTACTGCAGACCTCACCACTGTCACACTGTCTTTGTACATATCCTGTACCACTCTTACATACTTCTCTGGCACACCCAACTTCCTCATACAATACCACAACTCCTCTCTAGGTACCCTGTCATATGCTTTCTCTAAGTCCACGAAGACACGATGCAATTCCTTCTTACCTTCTCGGTACTTCTCCATCAGCAACCTCAGAGCAAACATCGCATCTGTAGTGCTCCTTCTCGGCATGAAGCCATACTGCTGCTCACTAATTGTCACCACCCTTCTTAACCTAGCTTCCACTACTCTTTCCCATAACTTCATGCTGTGGCTGATCAGTTTTATCCCTCTGTAGTTACTACAGCTCTGCACATCACCCTTATTCTTAAAAATTGGTACCAGTACACTTCTTCTCCCCTCCTCAGGCATCGTCTCACTTTCCAAGATTACATTAAACAATTTAGTTAAAAACTCCACTGCCATCTCTCCTAAACACTTCCATGCTTCCACAGGTATGTCATCTGGGCCAACAGCCTTTCCATTCTTCATCCTCTTCATAGCCGTCCTAACTTCCTCCTTGCTAATCCATTGCACTCCCTTATTCATAATCCCTATATCATCCAACCTTCTCTCTTTCTCTCTCATTCTCTTCATTCATCAGCCCCTCAAAGTACTCTTTCCATCTGCTCAACACACTCTCCTCGCTTGTAAGTACGTTTCCATCGTTGTACTTTATCACCCTAACCTGCTGCACATCTTTCCCAGCTCGGTCCCTCTGCCTAGCCAATCGGTACAGGTCCTTTTCTCCCTCCTTAGTGTCCAACCTCTCATACATTTCACCATATGCCTTTTCTACCTCTCTTTTCACCCTACGCCTCATCTCCTTGTATTCCTATCTACATTCTTCATCTCTCCGTCTATCCCACTTCTTCTTTGCCAGCCTCTTCCTCTGTATATTCTCCTGTACTTCCTCATTCCACCAGAGTGTGAGAGGGATGAGAAAGAAGACTTCTGGAGTGATATGGATGAAGTGGTGAAAAGTATACCCAAGGGAGAGAGTGTGGTGGATGAAGTAATAATTTAACTAATAGTATATTTGCAAAAAAAAAAAAAAAATGCTTCACAAAGAACACCATAAGAATCAAAACATTTATCAGATCCGGTTTTGAATTTGTGGATGCACACTTGTGCTTAGACAACCGAGATATTAACAGATATTAACACTGGTTTTCTGTCTTGATTAAATTTGTTACCTGTACAGTTGTAGAAGCCGGTTTTTTCTTGACAATCAGAGTTTTTTGTTGTGGTATGACAGGTGGTGGTGGTGGAGGTGGTGGTGGCGGAGGGGGTTGGGCCACTGGTGTAAACACAGGAAGGGGATCCACAGTGGATCCACAATCATTTGCAAGAGGATAAGGCAACTGCACCCCACCATTACAGCTCAACCTGTGACAGTAACATTTGGGTGGCATTCTGCTGTTGGCCTGGAACACACAGAATCAAAGAGTGTCACGGAGGAAAACATGCAGACAACATTAGCAAGTATGTGTAACTGCTACAGTCATTTGAGACATGTACACGGGTTAGGAAAAATGAGAAGACAAATCTGTTTCAGTGCAATAACACTTTGTTTTCTAGTCTAAGCTAACCTGCAGAGTACAGCGCAGGTGGTGCATCTCTCGCTGGAGCTCTGCAACCTGCCGCCGGAGAACATCCATCTGGTGGGTGTGTGATCGCCAAGAAAGCACAGCACTCAGGAATCCAGCACATGTCTGCAGTAGAAATTATATGAGAATTAGAGAATGACATTGGCAGTGGTAGACCAACAAGCACCTGCAGCTTGGTGAGGACTGAGATTCTTGCCGTGAGGCTTTTAAAACTCGTAAAATCATTAACTGTAGAAGATCCATTTGTGGATCTGGTGTTACAGTAGCTGAACACACATGTAGCCTAGAATATGTTAATTCTATTGTTAAAACCGTCTGGATTTCAAGCAACATTTCCACATACACACCCGTACAACAGTGCTGTTCCAGCCTTGACATAAGCTGCCCACTGCCTTCAGTACCAGCCTGATACCCAGAACTGGACTCCACTGTCGCTGTACCTTCACACTGACATCCTCTTTGAGGACTGGGGAAGCCACAGAACTGCTGGAACTAGAAAACAGTTAAGTCAGAGGGTCAGGTCAGTTTCAATTTACACTTTCATTAATGCAATTGTACCAAAAGTAATTTATGAAGGGTAATTCTGGCAGAAATTAGATTTTTCTTAATTATGACTTTGGACAGCTATTCTTGCTTACGAACACACTGTACATAAATATAGTCGACACAAATATTTTTCCTATGTGACTGACGACTGGCTCTTGGTTATATGGTTTTGATAGTATTAAATTAGTCAAGTTACGTGTATTTAACAGGTTCAAACAAGGTCAGGTCTTTAAGGTTTGAATGACATTCAATTCTCACCATAAAGTTGTCAACGCACGTGACTTTTGTGACCGAATATGCTTGCTGCTCCTCAGGGCCCAGCGTCGGCTGGTCACCTTCCTTTTTTTATTATGTTGCATGGTGAAGCTCAATACCTGAAGACAGAGGGAGCAGCAGATCTCAGACCAGGCCTTTACTCTAGAAGAACCACAATAATACTATGCACATAAGCAGCAAGTGCAAAGACTGTCAGGTGACTTAAAGGCTTCCTTTTGATTCTTCACTGCACACTTCACTGCACTAGATCACCTGAACACTATGCTTGTGGGATGGGGCAGTAAAACAGAGAAATCCACAAACGCATGGAGAGCATGCAGATTCTTCAGTGATACAGACCTAAAGTTGAAGTAGGAGTAATTCATGGCACCAAACAGCAGTTTAAACTAAGAAATACTTCCATTCCAAAGTACAATGCATTACACATTCACTATAAATGCAGTTTGCTGGTGCAGGAAAGATACTCGCCTGGCAGGACGATTAGGCAGAGGAGCCACACTTTCAAAGCTGCGAGTAAAAATGGACTAGTATATGTTACCGATTTAAATATTTTACACAGTGGGTTTATTTACAACGGACGAAAATAGTTACTGAATTTGGAAATACTGTTATAATAACAAATACCCTCAGCGGAGTCCTCCTCACCCGAGTCGTTGAAGTTTCAAATTAAAACGGAAGAAATTTTAACCAATCAGAGAACGAGCACACGAGTGGATGGGAGGTGCTCATCGCTGATTGGCTTTTCGGAAACCTCACGTGGTAGCCCATTTGTCGAGGCAGGAATTGCGGTTCTCCATTTGGTTGCCTAGCAACAGATTCTCAGGTAAACAGAGCGCGTCGCGCTGTGAAACCGGACAGCAACTCAATGCAGTAACAATAATGATCATAATAATTTTAAAGTAGCAATTTGTATGCTTTTCGTTTCAGCGCACTTCTGTTTTCATCGGTAAGTTTTCAGATGCGATTTCAGATTAACTCTTCTACATTCATTCTTAAAAAGTTGTTAATTCATTATAATGGGAACAATAAATGACCAAATGTGGACAAAATCTAAAGCAACGTCAAAAGTTTGCGTCACTGGTGAAATTGATTGAAATGCCTCTACAAACCAGACAAGTAATTTGATTTTATTTTATTTCCAGAACCAAAGAGCGTCTCTTACTGAGACTCTGCCGGGGACGCAGAGGTCTGTAGGGGGCGCTTTGCAGAAGGTCATCTTGAAAAGAGTGACTAAAGAGTCTTAACATTTTTAACATCTAACATTTTTGGCCAAGTTGGCAAACAATGTTAATAATTTTTACGATTATTTATTCATTTATCCATTAGGAGAATTCAAAAGCAAAGACCTACAGACTAAAAGGCAGAAACTGCACTTGTAACATTGCATGCGCTACCTGCAGCTACCTTGCACATGACATCTTAATTTAAAAAAATCTTCATCGATCATGGAAGAACTGAGCCATTTTATTACATGTTCAGAACCCTAAGATAAATCCTGTTTAAAAATCTCAGACTACAAGTGAATTTCCACTTTTGCTGTACTAAGTTTACTGTATCATACAAAACAGATTTCTTCTTATCGTTTCAGTTATGAGCACAATGTAGCCTATTTAATAATCTAAACAAGACAACACGTTTTTTGTTTATATATGATGTGACTATTTTTCAGGTCTCTAATGATGTCTCAGATAATTCTTTGTGACGCTTCTGAACTGTACAACTTACTGAATCAGTGCTTCCGTGTATCCAGACTTGCCGAGTTCAACTACCTTTGCATAATTGGTAAGGGACAATAAATAAATTCTTTTTCAGCAGGTTCAGATTTTAAATATTATAGACAAAATGATAGACTTCATTAAGAAGCTTTTTTTTTTCAAAACTAGTATCAGCCAGTTATGTTATAAAAATAGTATCTGTGCTTGCAGCAAATGATATATTATCTTGTGAATTCTGAATCTATACTTTTTTTTCCAGATGCACGATCGCAAGAGGAGTACAATGAGAGCCACGTTATTACTGCTAGAGAAGCAAAATGGGTACTTTTTCCTTGTTTGATATTTTTATGGAAAGAGAGTTACAGCTTTAACCCATTAAAAGCTTTCATTTTTATTTTTAGGTTAAATACATCAAGGAAATTAGAGGTCCTAATGTTTGGAATCCAGTGGGATCTGAACAAGTATTTTTCAGATTAAAATACACTGTATGGTGAAAAGTGTGTAGAAACCTGACTGTTACACCCAAATGTGCTTGTTGAATCTCCCATTCCAAACCCATGGGCAATAATATGGAGTTGTTTCCCCCCTTGCTGCTATAACAGCCCCCACTGTCCTGGGAAAGCTTTCCACCAGTTTTTAGGAATTTGTACCCGTTCGGTCACGAGTGCATCTGTGAGGTCAGGTACCGATGATGGGTGAGAAAGCCCAACTCCCAGTTTGTGTGCCAATTCATCCCAAAGATGTTCAGTGAGGTTCAAGCTAGGGCTCTGTGCAGCCACTCAAGTTCTTCCACACCAGCCTGGGCAAACCTTGTGTTTATGGAACTTGCTGTGTGCATGGGGTCACAGGAAAGGAGCTTCCCCAAAGTGTTGCCACAAAGCTGGAAGCACACAATTGTCTAGAATGTGTTTGTATACTGTGTGGGTGTGGCTGAAGCAGCTCAACTCAAATCATTAGAAGAGGGGAGGATCTACAAACTTTTGGCCATACAGCATAATTTTAAAATCATACCATATGTTGTTCATATTTAGTTTAACAATACTAGTGTTAGCAATTTGTCAGCATTTATAATTTAGCTCATATCTTGATATCCTTTTTTCATTAAATGTCATGTTATGCTTTTGCGGAAGGCAAAGTGCAAAATTACAAAAACAAATTTAAATGCTGTAGGATATTCTTACTGCTCCAATTTAGGGTAAATATCTCTATAAAAGGAATACACAGCAGGAATGGGACTCAAATATCAGTATGACTGCTCTAACCCTGACCCAGCTTGCTGTTCTGTTAATGTCAACCACAGTGTGCAAATTCAGCCTTCTGGTATTGTAAGTTTATGCAGCATTTGTGAATTAACAGCCCTTTGCTGTGTATATTGAGGTTATTTTGTTTAAAAAAATACTCTTTTATAAAATGTCATTATTTCATTGTTAGGAGTTCACAGTGTTTCAATCACATGTGCATCATTATGCATGAAGTTGCAATGTGAAAAGCAGAAAGTTACTCATAAATCATTGCTCATGCAATGCAGTCAGAGTAATTTAATAATATATTTTAAATTTATTTTGTTTTTCATCAGGATGACGGGGGCAAGTTTGTAATGCCTGCTGGAGTGGAGATTGAAAGCATGCGATACTGTGTTGTGTATGACAGTAATACCAGTTCTTTACAAGATTCCGGTGGGTAAAATTTTACCGTCAATACACTTTTTGGAAACTGGTCTTTCCTTTCTAATGATATCTAATGATATTAAGTAATGATGTAAATCAAATTAGCTAAACAGGCTAATAGTTAAATAGAATAATACTTTGGAGAAATTACAATTTTGAAGCTGACAAAGGTTCCAAGACTCACCAAGTAACTTGACCTAGCAAACTGGACTTTTTTTTAGGAAGGAGGTGTTGTAATAAAATTTCTATTACAAAACCACGATGTTGCAGAATTTTAACTGTTGCAAAAACCACCAGCAGATATATGCCAAGGGTGGAACAGGGCAGTATCAATGAACGAAACAAGATCTGTGTAAACCAAAGATCAACATAGATCTGTGTTTCAATGGCAGTCAATTATTTCTAAATAAAATATTGAAGCCTAATAGAAGAATCATGTAATTCAGCATACCCAGTAATTTCTTTGTGTTTCATGAGTTCCAGTAGAGCTATAAATAACCAAAACAGCTTAGTTAAAAAGTGTTTATTATGCATTTGACTGTTTCAAAAGTTTATGCACCATGGTACTATTCTGTTTGTTTTCACAATGTTAACATTCAAATGTATTCAGCATCAGCATTGTTTATATTATATGTAACTCTAGGGCCAGTTACTGAATGTACCAAAGTTCTTGCAAAATCAAGCCGCTTCCCAGTTCAAATTCTGGAAGGTGGGTATGAGAGGTTCTCAGCACTCTACCCATTCTTCAGAACTCAGAAGATCCTTTACACCATGAAGGTATGCCTTTAATCTCTTGGAAATGTACTGAATGTCATGAAAAACTAGCATATTGTAAAATATGTTGTGTATTAGCAAAACTATCATCAAAGCTGTAAATAATTTCATCGTAGACAGTTCTATAACACTAGTGATACAAATTTATCATGGTCACTACCCTGGAAGCTAAAGCCTTGTGGTTGGGCATGGTAGGAACTAGAGAGCATGGAGCCTTACCCAGTGGAGATTCTCCCAGGCCAGCTCTACATGGGCAATTACAGGCAGGCCATGAGTCCTCAGATCCACAAGGACCTCAAACTGAAGGCCATGGTCAATGTTTCAGAGGAAATGAGTGATGCGTGAGTAAAAGCTTCCTTGTACTTCACTGTGAAAAATACCTTTCCTCAGCTCGTGCTGTGTTGGTGTGCTCGATAAACTTTTTACCATACACATGCTTTACTCATATGATTATTTTTATATTTTCAAGGTAGATTTGAAGCCAGCAACTGTGAAAATTTACACATTTCTGTGGCTGATTCAATAGAGGCTGACCTTTTGGGCTCTTTTGAAAGCATCTGTACTTTTATTAGTAAGTTTTATTTTCATAGCTTAACTTTGATTTACAAAATTTTTACAGGTACTATAATGATACTGGTTTGATATGTAAAATTTTTATTATATGCATTCATAAGTTTAATTATATCATTCTTACTACCTCAGGGTGGTGTAGTGATCATTTTAAAAATGTTAAGCTCTTTTACATTCTGTTTTTAGGTTCCCATTTCAGCAATGGCTCTGCCATCTTGATATTTTCCAGTGATGGTATTAGCCGCTGTAGTGCTGTGTCGATAGCATTCCTGTTATACCACCTGAAATTCACCCTACAGGTTAGTACTCCAAACTTACAACCTGCCAAATACCCAGGTTCAGGTCCAGTTCATCTTTGAACAACAGAAAAGATTTTCATACAAACAGCAGTCACGAGGGTGTGTCTTGCCCAGTGGAATTGATGCAATAGAATGGAACAGCTGACTTTATCTTCCTAGTTAGTGCCTAGTTAGGGCTATACTAGCTCTCCCTTGTTACAGTGCCACGAACAAAGGTTTCTCTCAAATATAGGCAAAAAGAAAATGCAATCAAGGTTACTGAGAGCATCCATTCAATGGTTCTTCTATTCTTTTTACAAGAGAGAAGATACTATAAACTTATTTTAAGTAGTTGATGTATCCCTCAGCAAATTTTGTCATGAGCTGGGTTGTTACATTGACTTTTTTCAAGACTATATCAATGGCAACATTTTTAAAAAAATTTCTCTTTGTGGTATATTTTTCAAGTTGTCCATTTGTATTTGTTTAGTTTTCCAGAGACCATTTCCAGTATCCATTGGTGAAACTACACAGCTAATATTTTGCAAACAACAAATCTTGTTTTGCAGTGCAAGAATTATTTATATCATAAATTAGCTGTTTTATTTCATTGACTACAGAAATTTAAATTGTGTGTAAATCTGGTTAGCAGGTGTGATAGTTCTAGAACTAAAGCTGTGAAAAGGTTGTTAGCTTTGACACATGGAGGATCCTTGTTATGTGGCATAGCATCCATTTACTCACTTTCTTAGAAAGAGGAGATGGCCTTGAAGCCTCATTAGTTATTGTACAAATTATTTCATTGAATTTAATCAAATCTTTGCCAGTTATGACAGAACTATATGAATTTTTGAGACATTTCCTGCCAAAGTAATTTATAATGAGGAAACAATGCACAGTGTTTTATTATTCTGTACACAGTCAATTACTGAAAAGTGGAATTTCTGACTGGTGATATTCTGAATGGCTCTTTTGTCCTTCCAAAGTGGAATCACGGTGAATGTTGCCCTTTATAATCCGCGTGCTTGTCTTGTCACTTTGCTGACTGTTGCAGGAGGCCTGGGCACACATGCTGAAATGCAAAACCAACATGAGACCAAACCGGGGGTTTGTGCGGCAGCTGTCTGAATGGGAGCTCCACATGCTGGAAAAGAAGAAGACCTGCATCATAGAGCCAGACTACTGAGAATTTACATGCTACAGAGCTCTTATGTAATGACCACAATTCAAGGCTTACAAAGACGTTTCTTACTCAGCGAACATTGTGTATTTAAACCAGAATACTGTTTCTTAAAAGTGTATCTTCCGCTTTGTGCGCACACATGGTTAATTTTTGAATAAAGAAACAGTTGGTAAACACACATTGTATATGTGTGTTGTGTTCCATCCAGTGTGTGGTTTCCTTCTCGAGCCCATTGATTCTGGGATAGATTCCTCACCAGAATGACAGATGGAAGAATTAATATACAGGTGTGAAACATCTTGAGAATGATTTAAGCTTGATAATGCTAGTAAGCCATATAACTATTTTAGAACATTAACACATAAAAAAAGCTCACAAAAATGAAATCACCAATGTGATTTATATCAGCCAGGCAATAAAAGTTTCACAAGCCGGTTGCTTTATCAGCAGATCTCTGGTCTGGTAAAGGCGTCATTGCTCTGTTGGCAAAGTGGGATGTGAATCCAAAGACTGCAGTCACACCTTTATGTACAGTGCAGCTCAACGTACCTTGCAAATACAAGCCGCGCACGGTAGTTTCTCAGCCTTTTAGCCCCTTGATTTCCTTACAAACATTTGAAACAAACTGCCCACAAACTGTTAAAGTCACCCACAAACCCCGTTTATTCGCACGTAAACTTAAGTGCACAAAGAATCCGGTGCACCGATCTTAGACGCAGCATTGTGTCCATATCGACTTCGCGCGGGGGAAATCGCAGCAGTTCCGCCATTCGCTGCGAAATGCCCATTGGTCCAGATACTCTGGCTGTTCGCTTCTGGCCAATGATACACAACGTAGGCCTGGCGCAACTCCCAAGTCTGTCTTAAGATGTCGTGCGGAAGATAAAGGAGGTGTAACGGCGACGTCGATTGGTCCGCACTGTAGGCGGATCGAAATCATAATCCGTGTCTTGATTGGCTGCCGGAGTCGGAGGGAGGCGTGACGCTGACATGTCCTTTCTAGCTGACGCGTCGGTCGGAAACTGCTGTCTTTAATACGCGAGCGTTTTGGTTTGCGCGTATTAAAATGCTGTATAGTCCCAGCGGTGTGGCAGAATGCTTTCAGGAATGGGAAGCTCTGGAGAAGGAGTATCAACAGGTCCAGGTGAGCTTTCTTCACGTTGCTGATGGAGCAGTACTTCGTTAAGAATGTATTCTTCCACCGTTAAACGAAATGAATTAGCTAACAACAGTAATTACAATGTAACCAAACATCATATGAATCATTCTATTAAAAATCCCCGATTAATCACTCTCATCTAACGGTTTATTAATATTCCACAAGAATGAAATTACTAAGCCAGTGTCACTCTTATGCTCTGCACACTAGTAAGAAATCCAAACGGAAAGCTGTGGATTCTTTTAATACTGAATGAATATTTGAAACGTTTATTTATTGAAATTGCACCAGGCTGGTGACAAAAAATGCAAAAATAACATTTCAGTGCCGCATTCAACGCTGATATTGCATGTACAATAGATGCTGAAACGTCAGGAAGCTGTTTGGCTTCGTGTCACTGTTTCTATGTGGTTGTTGCTTAATACGCGAACAACTGTATAAAGAACCAGTTTACAGTTTAATGGCTTATTGAAAAATACACAGTGAACACAGCTCGCCCCCGTGTCCATGTCTGTGGAATGCTGTTGTAAAAGCTAATGTTCTTCTAAAGTGAGCAAAGGGATGACAGCAGTTGACTTGCTGCCACTGTCAGTACATTTGAAGTGAGACGTCAGGCAGCGCTTTGTGAATGTCACAGTGGGCGTATATGGCTTGTTTATTCGTGATGTCTAGTTGTCGTGAAAGTAATACTGTAAATGCAAACAACTACTAATGATATCAATGTTTTTTCAAGTCGGAATATTCAGAGTTTTCGGTCCAATTGACATTAAACGCATCTTTCCTGTTCCACGAAGATACTGCATTTTCTTCTCAGATGTATGCCGTGTTTTTCCCCGCTTACTTCACTCTGGCATGCATAGGTCAACTTAACTAAGTTACCTGATGTGTCATAATAAAATTCGCAAAAGTGATGTGCAGCCAGAAGCAAAAAACCGCTTATTTTTAACTCGCCTGTTACAAAACATACACTTGTGGCTTTCGGACTATCGCCGTAATTTTTGGCAGTGAAAGCCAATCAAATCGTGCCTGGTTTCTGTGAAATGCTGCTTAGTAGCCAATGAAATTAAAGTTATCACAAAATTGACCAATTGGAATCTCTGAAACTCTTCCACAAATCATAGAATAAATGTGAATAATTAACCAATCACACTGGCTTTCACATGTTCAGGCTCTCGAACCAATCATAGAAGGCCTTTCAAAGTGTTTCCAAAGAATGCCTGTTAGTTTACCTTAATTCAGGGTCTGGAAAGGTAAGGTGGTTTTCAGATGTAAGATGATGAGCCAAGATAAAAAAAAAGCCAGGATGTATAAATCTATTCATTTGCATTTTACATCGGATAATGTGTTAGAAGAGCAACAAAATAAATGTGCAGAGTTTGATCATGTCAATGTTCCGCTCATAGGAGACCCATCGACTATATAGGCAAAAGCTGGAGGAGGTGACCAAGCTGCAGGACAGCTGCTTGTCCTCCATCGCTCGGCAGAAGAAGAAGCTGAAGGAGCTCTCTGCTTCTCTGGAAGAGTATGTATTCACAGATCACATCTCTCTGTTCCTTGTGCATCTCAAACAAATGTTCTGCTCTGAAAAAACAGTGTGACCAAGTTCAGATATGCTGATGGTGGTTTTCTTCCCAGCCATGTTCTTTCTTATACTGATGCTTAGTGAAAAAGTTAAAAATTTATGCCATACACAGTTTTTGTAATGAGGTTGCATCCCTTATTTGCATTAAAATATTCTGCCATGACGAATAGAGACAAGCATGTGTATGGTATACTATAAATAATGGTCACATATTTTGTCCTCAGATGCAGACAGACTCTCAATCCGGAGGAGCTGGCAACTTTTGAAGCAGTGCAGAATTCGATTAAGGAAAGGCCAAACATTTTCTTTGAGATGGAAGCCTTTCTACCAAAGAAGAACGGGTAAGGATTAGTACCAAGCCCTTCAAAATGACTCATTATTACACATCAGTCTTTTAAAGGACACCGAATTCTTTATAAACTGGGCCTTATTTTGACTTATTTGTACCTTGTTTAACTTGAGATATAATAGAAGCTGGAACTGAAAATGATACAAATCTAAAGATTGAAAATATATACATTTTGAAATAAAAAGCAAGGGATTCACCTCTTCTATACTTATATATGTGTAATTTAATTTCATATTTTCCCAGGTTGTATCTCAGTCTTGTTCTTGGGAATGTAAACGTGACTTTGCTCAATAAAAATGCCAAGTGAGTATTGCCACATTAGTTTTTCAATTGTTTGATTTAGGAAATCCATGCAATTTCTGTAATGCATTGACCAGTGTACTCTTGAAACTTACATAAATTTTTTTCATACATATTTAGGGCTTTAATATGTTTAGTATGGGGATGTGGTGTCACAGGGGGTTAAGCTGGTGCGTCACTGCTCCTGGGCTTCTTGGCCTGCTGTGAGATTCAAGTGCAGCTCAGGGCTGTGTGTATTGTGTGCAGCATTTGCATGTTCTCCTCCATTTTTGCACCAGAAGAAGGTAATGGCAACCACTTCTGTTCCTCCTTGCCTTGAGAACCATACCAGAAGTTTCCTATGAGTCAGACAAGTACTTTTCAATTGCAAATATTTTTAGCCCATATATTAGTATTTATAGGGCTAAAAGACTTTTGGATTAATACTGATTTATCCAGATATCTAAACCTCTGAAACAGGACGCAGTATTTTAATGCACTATGTTTTGAATGTAATTCATAGTTTTCACCAACTGGTGAACATATTAAGACCTGTGTTTTTAATTTTTTCTTTGGGATAACCAGCCTAAAGTTATTTACTTTCCATTCATTTTCAATAAATACTTATCAGTTTAGGTTGCAGTCTAGAATAGGGCATAAGTTTAGCAACACCATGGATGAGGCATTAGACCATCTCAAGGTACTCACTAACACAGTAAGGGCAGTTTAATTTCCTCTGTTCACTGATTCTACAGACTGTGGAAGGAACCCCATGTAGATATCGCGAGATAATCTAAACTCTGTAGAGACTTGGTGAGAGTCAAACACAGAGCCCTGAAGTTGTTGGGGACCAGTGCTACCCACTGTTCAGCCTACTCCTTGTGCATTAGGCAGGCTACATGGGGCACATCAGCATTTCCCCGCAGACTGTTGTCTCCAGAGTTATGTTTTACTTGTGTCTCTTCTCCTCTGCAGGTTTGCCTACAAGGACGAATATGAAAAATTCAAACTGTGTCTTACTGTCCTACTCCTACTGTTCTCCTTCACGTGCCGGTTTGTGGTTAGTTACAGGTAAGTTATTAGTTATTTATTAGGTGTTAATTTATTTGTTTTCTGGTTTTAAATGGTTTCAACTGATCAGCACAAATTTTTTAGCATTGTTTCTGTTTTGAGGCTGAAATGAAAACAGAAACATCTTGCACCCACTGAGATGGGCCGCAACACCTGTCTCATGCATGCTCCTATGTCAGCATTATCAAACATTGTGTGTACAGCATGATGTTTCTGATCTGTATGGTCAGGAGTTGTGAACTTACAGCATCTCTTTTATCCCCTGGCAGAGCTTTGGATGCCCTCTTCAATTTTCTGTTGGTGTGGTACTACTGCACCCTGACTATCCGGGAAAGCATCCTTATCAACAACGGCTCCAGGTCAGTTTAACTTCCACTCGGTTTTTGAAAACTGAAGGAGGAGATTTGTCATTGGTTATGTTTTATATTCTACAGAATCTGGTTTATTCCCTTGCTGTTACTTTACGTTCAAGTGTTTTATTAATTGTCTCTGTTCAATATACAGGTATTGGCCTGCTTACAAGCATAATGTGTTGTTGGAGATTAGTTTATTAGGTGAAGTGTCAAAGTTGAAGATGTTACTGCCATTATGGCCCCAACTTTTAAAATTCACCTGCACTCAGCTTTTGTTATTCAAAAGTTTGGAAAATCAGGCTCATATTTGGTTGTAATTCGATAAAGGGTATTAAAGAATTTCATTCATACACTTAAACTTGCAAGTCAAATACTTGTTTATCAAGGGGTATGTACAGTATATAATATTTGCTATTCTAATTATTACAGAACTACATTAAATAGCTGTACTTAGTACAGGTTCATTTTATAAAATGATAAAGAGTTTTCTATATAAACGTAGCATTTTCTCTCTTATCTATGGAAGTGTACAAGTTTGTTCATTACATATTATTTTTGAGATTAGTGTATCAATAATAGATGCCTTTCTTTTAATGTGTTACTTCAGGATCAAGGGCTGGTGGGTGTTCCATCACTATGTCTCCACATTTCTCTCTGGCGTTATGTTGACATGGTGAGCACTGTGTCCCCTCACACCATGTGACATAGTGAGTATGTGAACTGAAGGGCAGCCACATAGTGAGTGTTAGGAAATCTCCTATTACCAGCTGGTACCCAAGGATTGAAGTCGACAAAGACTGAAAAGAACTTAATGTTATGTGCAGTTTTTGCAGTCATATTGCAATCTTATTGCACTTCCAGTTGTGTAACTATTACTATAGTTGCCTGTTCTTCTAATCTTTTGGTTTTTCACACCTTACAGGCCTGATGGCAAACACTACCACATGTTCAGAAACCAATTCCTTGCCTACTCTTTGTACCAAAGTAAGTGTAATAGATTCAATGTCTTTTCTAAGTAAATACAGATGGTCCCTGAGTTACGATGGTCCAACTTACAATTTTTCAACTTTATGATACTGCGATAGTGATGCGCATTCAGTAGACACCGTACTTTAAATTTTTAATTTTGACCTCCCTGGGCAAGTGATATGTGGTATGGTACACTCATGATGCTGGGCAGCACCAACGTTCCACATCTCCCAGTCTGCCATGCGGTTGCTACTGTATACAACTGATACTCTACAGTGTTCTGTGTTGCTAGCAGTTTTTTTTTTTTTTTGGATAGCCCCCCTGTATCTACAATCTGTTTTGCACATCCAATATGCCAACGAAATGCCCATCTTTGCCTGTGTCTTCTGAAAGCGGCACTAAAATGGAAAGCCCGTAATGACTTTTAAGGTAGGCTAGGCTACACTATGATGTTGGGTAGGTGTCATGGCATTGGTTGGTGGAACCAATCGCAAAGAGCGTTACCGTTAGGCAGGAGCTAGCGCTAAATATTAGCGATTGGGAGCAAACGAAAATGGAAGATGCCACACTTCAAAATAAACAAAATACAAGGTCTTAGCAAGACAGTGGTTGCAGGAGAGCTGACAAGGGGCAGTGGAAACTGAGCACTGACAGGAAGTCTGGGCAGGAACTAAATCCCGCCCACGATTGGTTCCTACACCAATCGATGTTCAGTCTGAAGATGAGGCAGACATTCCTCTGCTGAAGCGGCCACAGGCGTGACAGAAGGTTAGGTGTATTGAATGCATTTTCAACTTACGATGGGTTTATCGGAACGTAACCCCATTGTAAGACGGGGACCATCTATAATTTAAAAATGAGAAGAAGATCCAGTCCGTAACCAAGAAGAAAGTTTGGGAAACTTTGAATTGTTTTGTTGGTGTGTGAAGATACTTTAAGTTTCTTAAAATAATTTTTATTTTGGGAAGTAATGCCGTCATTGCGTTGTAGAGTTCAGAGTCTGGACTCTTGTTACTATGCTTTGGCAGCAGTGTAATTGGTTTTGAAATACATGGGTTTGTTAAGCCCTCAGTCACCCATTACTTACAATAGCGTTCCAGCGTAGCACACTGTCAGCCAGTTTGCCACGTAAAATGGTAGCAGAGCTGGTAGTGAAACAAAACCTTGGAAGAAAACAGGCTATTACGTGAAGCTGATATTTGATACTGAGTTAGACATACATACTGTAGTAAAATTTTGCTAATAAACCAATAAATGAGTGGCTGTTCACGTTTCTAGGCTTTAGGTTTTGTTTTGACCCTTTTTATACTATAAGCAGTCTCTGCTTCTTGTGTTCTAGCAGGTGAGTTTTACCTTGTCTTTTGAACATGTATCTCAGTGTTTGGAATGATACTTTTTGTGCTTGAACACAGGCTTTGTGCAGTTTCTCCAGTACTATTACCAAAGTGGCTGTCTGTATAGACTTCGAGCCTTGGGAGAAAGGCACAACATGGACCTCACTGTAGGTAAGCTGGACCCAAGGGTATACAAGGGTGCTGCTGGCTGTGGTGTGGTATATAGGAATACATGATATTGTTTTTTTAAACCGTTGTTTTAGAAAAATGTTGAGTTTTGTTTTCTGTTTTTTTTTTCCAGAAGGGTTTCAGTCATGGATGTGGAGAGGCCTGACTTTTCTGCTGCCCTTCCTTTTTTTTGGTCAGGTGAGTGTTACTCTTTCTTGACATTCTGTTAATTTTGCTTCCCTTTAAATTTTGCTAGCTTACTGTCGTGAAGTTGAGTCAGATATACATATTGCCTAATTCTGAGTCAGCAACATAATAATAATAATAATACCATTTGTCTACCTTTCAAATTTGCTAGGTCACGGTTACCCTCAGTGAAATGTGTTGTCAGGAAAATGTGACGTATTGAATTGTTCTTTGGAACATTTTTAACATTTGTGTGTAAAAGAATTAGCACTTGCAGTGGTAGAATAAATGTTTTGGCTGGGTTGTCTGTGATACTGACACTGGGTTTGTTGCAGTTTTGGCAGCTCTACAATGCACTGACTCTCTTCAAGATGGCCCAGCTCCCAGACTGTAAAGAGTGGCAGGTCAGTGTGACCACAACCTTTTGCAGTGCTTTGTTTGTTGGCCATTCTGCTATCCTCCATGAGGATTATCCTTCTGTTGCTGTTCGTTTGGATGCTGACATTTACATTTTCCTGTGTAAATAAATGCTATGCTAAGAATGAATGAAAAGCATTTATCAAAGAGCACCTTTGAAATCCAGGTGAATTTCAGGGGAAAAAAAGTTTAAATGTATGCTACAGCATTGGGGTCACAGGTAATGTAAAACGTTCTACTATATTTAAAAGGGCAGGATCTTCAGTACTATCAGATCTTATTAGTTGCAATTTGTTTCCCAATAATTTCCCCAAGTGTTAATTGTAAGTGTATCAAGCACCAATATGTGTATTAATATGTGAAAACATTTTAACAATTTAGAGACAGAAGTTAGCATAGCTACTGCAATTCCTTAGAAAGAATTTACCTGCCAGTAAACATCCTGCTATATAAGCATAGAAAATTTTATGGATTCTGTAGACTAAAAAAAGTTTTGGATGCATAACCTGATATTGATGGTCATGTATTTTGATGAGTCATCAGTGGGAATAAGCAGCCTTCATGTCCATAATCCTGACTCATTCTTTCTCAATCTTTTTAGGTCATCATGTGTGGTTGCTCTTATCTTGTTTTATTCATGGGGAACTTCTTCACCACACTGGGTGTGGTGTACCACAAGTACAAGAACAACCAAGACAAACCTAAGACACTCTGACAGCATTGTGATAAGAAATTGGAAGACAGCGATGGGCGCATGCACTTTTTATTACATAAATGTATACGAGAAGCATTCAGTTATGGAAATTTCACACTATGGTTCACATTGCTTTGTGACACTCCTGGTCATTTGACACTCCGCATATATTACAGACTTCTTAAAGAAAACTGTTTTTTTTCATGCATTCTTTATAGTACTTAAGATTGGCATGTTTCTAATTAATTTTATTGATCTTATCAACATTTTCCATTTGCACATTTGTCCATTTTAAATGGCTGCTTATCTTCTTTGTCAGGTTTATAAATAGTTGAAATAATAGTACATTTTTTGAAGATGCGAGGCAAGAGGTTTTAAAGTTGACACCTACGTTGCACTACCAAATACAGGCTTTCTTAGTATGTAATGAAGTCTTAGTTTACAGAAATTCTGAATTATGAGCTAATGTAATTTGTACCCTAAAATTCTCACAAGTAAGATGCACTTTATGAAAATGGACATTTGAGTTCTAATCTCAAACCTTGTTAACACCGAGTCCCACATGTGGAGAACAGCCTTAGCCCACCCTACACGAGACATGGCTTCTCCTGTGCCTGTCAGGTGGCACTTAGCTGGGTGTCCTTATAACCCCTGAGCGTCGATAGCAATAGCAAGCCCTAATGGGGGGGGGGGAGAGAATTTATGTATCAAAAGTTTAAAAGGCAACAAAACCCTGACAAGTGATTACAGTAGGAATAAAAATCTTATGTTTTGGTAATATTGTAAATATATGTTTTATATAGCCCATTTCAATGCGTTATCTAATAGTGTTCTACAGTCATGGCCAAAACTTTTGACAGTTTCACAAATGTTGTTTTGCAAACTTTGCTGCTTCACCCTTTTTGGGGTTTTTTTTTTTTTTTTTTTTTTTTACATGTTTGTGTGGTATACTGAAGAACAACTATAAACATTTCATAAGTTTCAAAGGCTTTAATTGGCAAATACATCAAATTTTTGAGAATTGACCACAGGTTCTCAATGGGATTAAGATCTGGGGAGTTTCCTGGCCACGGGTCCAAAATTTCAATGTTATGATCTCTGAGTCACTTGGTTATCACTTTTGCCTTGTTGACATGGTGCTCCATCATGCTGGAAAATACACAGATCAACAAGAGAAGTTGCTCTTGGAGAACGTTTTGATACCATTCTTTATTCGTGGCAGTGTTCTTGGGCAGAATTGTGAGTGAGACCACTCCCTTGGATGAGAAGCAACCCTACACGTGGATTGTCTCAGAATGCTTCACTGTTGGTACGACACAGGACTCATGGTATTGTTCACCTTTTCTTCTCTGGACAATCGATTTTCCAGATGTCCCAAACAGTCAGAAGGAGAATTCATTCGAGAAAATAACTTCTGCTGTCCAATCCTTGTACTTCCTGCAGAATTTGTGTCCTTGATGTTTTTCTTGGAAAGAAGTGGCTTCTTTGCTGCCCTTCTTGACAGAAGGCTATTGTCCAAAAGTCTTCGCCTCACGGTGCGTGCACATGCACTCACACCCACCTGCTGCCAGTATTGAGCAAGCTCTGCACTGATGGCAACACGATTCTGTAGCTGACTCCTCAGGAGGAGACTTTTCTGGCGCTTGCTGGACACTCTTGGATGTCCTGAAGCCTTCTTCACCGCAATTGAACCTCTTGCCTTGAAGTTCTTGATCTGATAAATGGTCCTTTCAGGTGTAATATGCATCTGATCATTCTGCGCAATAATCTAAAAACAATGTGAAATGCCACCATAAAAACTGAAGCTGCAAATTTTTCAAAATGCATTTGTGTCACTGCCAAAACTTTTGGCCACGACTGTACAATAAAGCAGATACCATCCTACCCTATTATTCCCCCTTCCCCGTTATCTTGCAAACCTCTCATCTGACTATCTGCTGTGGCAGAATCGAGTTCCCGTCGGGGCCCTCTTTTTGCCTTTGCCATGCATGGAATACATCATCGGTGATGCAGTTCCACCCTGAGAGACGTATCTGTGTACAGGAATAGTAATTTAAAAATGAAAGGAATCATGCAATTGTTTAGTGAATGGTTTAACCAGACTGCTAGCTTGCAGCATTCTTGATACACACACAAAAACACGTGCGCGCGCTTGTATGAGAGAGCGGAGACAGACCAGGAGTTGACCCCATCCGCTACGCCACCCAGGTCTTCCTTGTCCTGCCTACCTGTATCCCGCACCTGCCACAAGTTTGATCCTTTACACCAGCAAACGGTGTAAAGTAAAATATCACTTACCCCAACCTATGTTGTCCTGGCCATCCAAAGTCAGCGTGCCATGAGTGTAAAAAATTTCAACAGTAATCTGTCATTAGCTCGTCTGATGTGGTGGTGTGTTTCAGATGAATTTGTGGTACTACATTGCCCAAATTTCATCATGATAGTTACCATGAATTGCTAAGTTTCTAAGTACTATTTTAGATAAAATAGTTATGCACCTGTGCACTGTCTTAACAAGGTAACCTACACTATGACTGACATATGACAAACCATATGTATTGGTATAGAGCTTTGAACAAAGGTGAAACACCTAGGAAAATAACAAATGTACATTTAATCATATTGGTTTTTAATTTCAGTGCTGGGTCAGTCACAAAACAAGAGGCCAAAACAAGTACACAATATAAAACGTGTATGTACATGTCATGTATAAACAGAAAAATTCTGAATTAAATATGAATAAAGAGTATCACAAAAAACCACTTACACAGCACGCTCATTGTAACTATACATACATGTATAGAGTATATACACGTACATGTATAGTAGGTTCTGTCCTTTTATTTTACAGCAATTTTTTTTATTATGGAGTCTCCAGTTAAAGCCATTCCAGGTAAGAAAATACGAGTCGATCACTTCTATTTAAAAGAATTGTTATGCAGCCATAAGTTGCCGTGTGCTCTCGCCACGGCTCAGTGTGCGAAGGTTCACGCCGCCTCTTCTGTTTGCTCGGTGCGGTGCAGACTTTTTCAGCGCTGAACGTCGGGCGGCCAATCAGAGAGCGGCTGCGTGCGCGTTCTCGGTCACGTACCTCACGGCAACATTTGCGGGACCGCGCTCTAAAGTTCTGCAGTAGCGCATCGCATACTCTTGTCTGGAGCGGTAAAGCGCGGTAAAGAGAAAAAGTGGTCACATTTTTCCTACGTCGCCAAGGGCGTCTTCTGCTCAGACTTGCACGTACTTTGCGCAGAGGGACACTAGTGTACATAAACCTACGTCCAACCGCACGACGAATTTTCGTGACAAAAACACCAGAACTAAATGTGTATGTTTGTGGTATTCTATACTTCCGTACAGCGACAAGAGAGCAACTTAACACCTAGTCAGTGCTGAGATGCGTTTTGTCCGAAAGCAAAACGGTTGACACTAGATTTGTTCATTTTACGTCGGCCTCAGCACAACCGAGTGGTAAGTGTAAAAAAAAAAAAAAAGCAGTGTTGTAATATTTGTCACTGAAATAAATGTTTATACAATGCCATGTAAATATTAAATAATTTACGAGAATCACTATTTGGCAGTGTTGGTACTGTTATTTCCATACAATACGTGTCATACTTTGCACAGCACAGCATTTGCGATTTTTTGACTCTCGGTTCCTCATATCCGCAGCACGTGCCCGACCCCTGACGTCATACGTAAAACCCGGTCCACCACCCCCGCCTCCCACCAACATCCACAAACTCACGCGCGCACTTGAACCCGGGTTCTAACACTTTCGCGCCCGCGCCCGCACTTCGGTGGCTTCGCGGCGCTGCCCACGTTGCGGTCCCGTTCGGTGAGTGTACGTGCTTCTGCGGGCTTGTTTATGCCACACAGTTAGTTCTGCTCGTGTAGGTGACACGTGCAGGGAGTTCGGTACCGCTGCTGGTTCGCTGGCTCTGGTTCGCGGTCTGGTCTGCACACCGTGCAGCCGGCGAGCCTGCGAGCGGACGGAGTTGCACAAGACGTGTGGCCCCAGTATGCAAGCGCTTAACACGGCAGATGGGTAAGTTGTCGGAAACACTCGCACTGATTTCAGAAGCATTACCTTTCTGTATAAGTGGCATTGTTCTTAAATCGCTGTGGGCAACGACGTCACAAATAAAGAATATTAATAATGATCATTGTAATGAATCCCACATATAAGGTACTATTTAATGAATATTCTACCATCATTACCTGTGTCTGACAAATGTGTATGTGCAACTCTTAGAGTTTAATACTAGAAATATTTCTGATGTTCTGAACTGTGTTCAGATGTTCTGATGTTCTATAATTAATAGAGCTGTACAGTTCAGTCTTTTCCTGTTTTTATCTTGGCAGTACACAGCTGAAAAGCAGTCCAGCTGTAGTTTCTGTGATGCTTTCATGTTTTCATCATCAAGTCTTAAAATGCTTATCTTTAGTGATTTTTTTAATGTTTGTGTCCCTACCTGAAATTGGTGCTGTGTGTTCTGATGACATAATGTCTTTTGGGATTAATTCCATTTACTAAGATATTGTGACTCATTGACCAATGAACTCATCTAATCTCAGCTCTTGTTACTTTTATCTTACTTTTAATATAGGCATCATCTAACTGTTCTGCCAATCACTCAGCTCTTTTGTCAATAAATGCTGTTAATTTGTGATAACTTACACTCTGAATGGAATTAACATTTTATACATATGTATCTGTGTGATATTCCAGAGCAGTATATATAGTTTTAGATATTTTACACATATTTTATATATAACACTAGATGCTGATTGTCACAACAGTACCCAACAGTACCTACCTTGTTTCCACTGGCCAGTAGTTTGCCCACAAGTAGTCCAGGCTGCTGTGGATGAAAGCTGTTGCCACTTGGCTATGTTTGCAAAATCAAAGTTCATTTCATATAGACACAGCTTGGTGGTAGCACAAAAGTTTTCCTGAAGAAATTTGGTATTTCGGTTCAGATTTCCTTAATCAGTTTGTGTTTATCTAGTTTTGTGTATGACATGGTGGGCACAATTCAAGGCAGCACCTTTTTAGCTGAGAAAGTGACCCTGAAGATTGTTGCTCTTACTGATAATACAGGAATTTCTAATACTGAATATAAGATCAAGGTTTCCACTTGTTTCCTTGTTTTGGTTAGTAGTTGAAGGTAAGCCCACCTAGTCTAGTACTGTTTGCTGATATGGAAGCACTACATTAGGAGGATTAAATATGACTTATTTTGCATTAAGCGCAAAAACTTTTGATGACTCAACACATTTGTTCACTACCCCTTCACAGTGTTAAAATGTGGATGCTGTTTAATGCTTTCATGGTGAATGTGAGCTCATGACTGAACAGCTGTTTCAAAATACTGTTTGAATTTTGCAACCCTAAATCATGTGATTGTGCAGTTTTGTCTCAATGCATTGCAAGGTCATGATGGTATCATGTGGTAGCTGTACCAGGAGACTGCACTGGCCCCCCTACAAATGACATGAATGATAAAAACCTTATGGTTTGTTAGTGCAACGTTTGTGCTGCAAAAATTAGGATTCGTACCATTTTTATTTTTGAGATATAAGCCTTTATTTTTTCGGGGCTGTGACATCACTCGGCCCCCCTACAACTGCAAAAATGCACGAAATTGGGCACGTTTGTTAGTGCTATGCTTGTGCCGGTTTGTACCGCTAAAACTGCCATTCTATCACATTAGGTTGCAGAGATTTTAACAATTGTTTACATTGTGCATGATGTCACTTGCCACCCCTACAACCGCCGAAATGTACAAAACAAAGTGGGTTCGTCAGTGCTCGGTTTGTGCCCTTTGCAGCTGCAAAAGCAACTTTCTATCTCTTTTTGTTTAGGAGATATTAATGATTGCTTTCATTGCATGTGACGTCACTGAACCCTTTCTTGGTTGTGCAAAACCAAGCACATTTTTTACAACCGCTGCCACTTTTACCGTTTAAAGCGCTGTTCTCTCCCTCGCTCTCTCTCAGCTGATGACATATTATTGAATTTGAGAGTATTTTATTCTCTGTCATTGTCACTGGTCAGGAGGCTGAAGTTACAGTTAAATAAGAGATTAGTGACCAGTTAGATCATAGATGTATTGTTGGGCAGTACTTTTCATTGCTGACCAAGGAGAATTAAGTGTAATAATCTGGCATAGTATCTGCTGCTTTGAAAGGAACCTGTTTTAGACAATATATTTGAACTTATGTAACTTTGCACCTTTGCTGGTACAGGAATTCTGAGAGCCTTCTCCCTACATGGCAGAGGTTGCACTGCAATTAAAGCCATGGACTTGAAAATTGAAGGTTGCTGGTTCACATCTAACAGATATCTGCTGTTGGTATAGGTATAATTTAGTAGAACAGCTTCATTGTTCTACCAAGTTGTACAAATGGGTGGAGTCAATATTACTTTGGATAAAACATCAGCTACGTAATAAAATGCTTTATACTTAATTTGAACATAAGCCGTTGGATACATTTAGCTCCATGGTCACAATGTTTGCGATCTCTGATGAAACCTTTTGCTGAATTCACTTTGTTGGCTGAATGTTTTTAGGCTGTTGGTGTCATATTACCCTTTAGAAGTAATGTCTTCTGATTTCTTTGCTGAAAAGTGCTTTATTAGATCTAAAGGGATCAATTTCATTTTTTGCTTCTTGAATCCCCATATATTTCACCAGTGCCTCAGAGAGGTAGTCACCATTCTAACAAACTTTACAACCACTACCATTTTTCTCAGAACTTCTGTTCAGTATGGACGCTGCAACTTTCACTGTTTACTCAATTCCATGTCTATTTTTCTAACATCTCGTGCTAGTTTATTGTCAGTCAGCATTGCTTTTCTGTGGTTATCATAGCTCTCATGTTTGCTTATGTGAAATGATCATTGACCACTGGCTTAAAATAAGTTCTGGCTTTTTTTTCCCCCCACTGCCTCCCTTTCATGTTTTTTTCATTTTTGCACCCCACTCTTGTACTTTCCGTTATCTGCCATGATAACATTAACTTAATGAGATGTACTAACAGTACCTAAATGATGCTAATTGACCTCGTAAATTGTAGGCTGTGAATGGTAGCCATTGGTTTAATGGAAACATAAACCAATCCACATACAAAACCGAATAATATAAAAGTTGTGAAAGTAAACAAAACAATTGATTGGAAATGATTATTTGGAGGTACTACATCAGTTGCTGCCTGCTTTGTCAAGGGGAGAGCAACACAACTGATTTTTTCATGCATATCACACACATGCAGCCCCTTTTAATTCCTTTTAAAAGTTACCCACCATAAAATCCAGCCATTCTCCTTAACTGATATAGTGCAATAGTCCAAGGGTTACTGTAATAACATAACCGTCCCCTGTCAATGAGCCTCATACTTACTACTCCTCTATTGAGCATGGCTAGAGGGGCAATATGGAAAATAACCCATTAATGCTTCACAAGATTTTATTGGACCTGTAATTAGACACTTAAAGCAGGTGAGGCCATGTAGTACAGGTACATCATTTAGTCAAGGCAGCAGTTTTAAAGGAACACTGAGCTGTCGTGTAAACAAAATACAGCTGTATGAATTTTAAAATTTCATGTTTAGTTTTGAACACTCAGACTTTAGAATGTATTCTTACTCAGAGCACGGGACTGTATAAGTGACAGTACTGAAGTGTAGTATACCTTGGTGTGAAACCTTCTCCACCAGCCTGGTGTTCAGCAAGTACCAAATGGAAAGAAATCTTTCTCCTACAGTTATCTGGCATTAGTGGAACTGATAGTGTCTTTTATTTGCATATGAGTGACATTGATACCTTTTTCTTTTGCTGCCTGTACCACTTATTCATTAATGTTTAAACCAGCTACTAAAGAGACCAAACCATGACTGTTGGTAAAGGGAGAGGAGTAGAGCATCGAATAACATTCAGTGTCTAATGTTTCTAGTTGCCAAACAATTTAGACCAAGTAGGATGATAGGGTAGTATGTTCTTAGAACACACAAGTGCTGAAAAGGGAGATTTGGTTTGAAGGAACTGCTTATTTTTCCTTATTAAAGTAAGGTACTCAGAGGTTCTTCCAAGTGGTCAGGCTGGGTGAAGCATTGGGTTTCTCTACGTTCAACAGTTTCACCAAGTGTGTGTCTCTGAATCAGTTTCACATGGTACCCATGTGGACAACAAGGAGACTTTATGCTCTTAGTACAACTTTTTTCTATAACCATAATAATTTTATTTCATTGATTCTCACTGCATTCTATTAGCCTGAGAGATTTGGTAAAAAAAAAAAAAAGTTATGGTGCACAGGCAGTAGCTGCTGGTTTTCCTCTCAAAATGTGGTCTCCTCTAGGTTGTGCAGGTTCTTGGAGAAAGGTATACAGTTCTTTAGTTATTTAATTTTTGCAAAGTTCTATAGTGTGTAAATTTGCTTTTTGTGCATTATTTCTCTATCATTCCTTTGGAACTAGAAAATACCATCAAGTCATTACTGATTCCTAGGGCAATCATTGACATGATTTTCAGGACCAGGAGGAATAGAAGCGATTTGTCATTGCCTTCTTCTGGGGAAAACACAGAGGAGAACATGCAAACTCCACACATACCCCAGAGCTAGACTTGAACCTCATATTAGGCAAGCAGCCCAGGAGCTGTAAGGCACCAGCTTACCCCACTGCACCATCACATCCCCTGTATCACTCCCTAGCTGGTGTTTTTTTTAGAAAGTTTACCACAGTCACACAGCTTAGTGGAATTCAGGTTAGTATTTATGTTTAAATGGTGTATTGTTCATATCCATTTTTAATCTGGAGTAATGTTAGTATTGTAACCCAGTTTTCTTTAAGTGCCCTCTAGCATTTGGACTGACTGGTAAAAATCTCTCTGTTCCCCTATGAGTAGCTGGTGCCTGGGATGAAGAGTGAGTGCTTACAGTGTCAGTAATACTCTGTGTTCCTCTGTAGTGGCAGCACCATGGCGGACACACAGACAAACAGACTTCCTCTGGAGCCGGTGGATAAAGAGTACCTCACCAGCCTGGATGTCGTCCTCATCACCGTTATCACCGGTCTGCTTGTTTACTGGTTCATCTTCCGTAAGAAGGAGAAGGATGTTATCCCAGAATTCAAGAAGCTCTCCACACAGTGAGTGTAGGCACTGATTAGTTTGCTGGTCTTGTTATTTCTTACTCTGTGTGATGCTGATTTAGGGGAATATCCAGTAAATGCCAGAAAATCTGCACCTAATGATTCATGAGGGCAAAACTGGTCTCTTAAACTATACTTTTGTAGTCACAGACTTCATGATTCTTGCTATAATTATCGATTTGCTTTAATATGGCAAAAGTTGTTTTTGGATTTTTTTGGAGACTAAGGCATTATAGTAGTTGAGACTGCCGTAGAAAAATCTTTGTACTTATCTTAAAGTGAAATGACTCCTTAATTCTTCATTTAAAAGAATCAGGCAATTCATTCTTGACAGGAAATTTACTTTGAAAATATTTAAACAATGGATCTTGACCAAAATGATGTCCCAGTTCCCTTCTCATTTTGCAGAGGTAAAAGCTGGATTTTTAGCATAATACTCACAAACATACAGTATTTGTGATTATGTCATCGAATTAGTAGGACCTGTCCCCCAGTTATTCTATTATATTTTACTTATCCAGCTTTTAATATCATAAGCAGCACTTGCTTTTACAACTACAAACTTTTTTGTCAATATGACTAAGCAATTCAAATTTAGTTGGATAATTAATGTTTTTTATTAAAACTGGAAGTATGGAAGTAGTGTACTATACCCAGTCATCAACTTCAGCTGTCAACCGTACAATTTTTAACCCTATAAAGATGATCATAGATCTGTGTTCTTTTTTCCTGTCATATTTGAAAGGTAAAATTCAAATCATGCTCTGTTTAACATCCTCAGACACAACATTCTCAGACACAAGGTGATGAAATTAAATTTCCCTATTGCTGTTTTATGTCCTGGACAGTAGTGCAGGAATAACACATTTCCTCCTGTGGCAACTGTTAAGTTGTGTGGAAGGAACATTTCAGGTCTTATTCTTGCTATATCATCCCAGTAATGATATGTTTAGCATGCAAGGCTGTTCTGTAATAGCCAGAGATGTTGGGGAAAGTAAAATATTAATAGAATTGTCATATTTATTCATGTATAGTATTAGTGACTTGACACTTTTTTGACTCATGCTTGTATTCTTTGCAGTACATAAATTCAATGAGTATCAACTATAGTCATACTCTGGTTTAAATTCCCACTCTGTTCCTGAAACGAGGAGTAAAATGAGACCAAAACTGGGAAAATGTAAATATGGTGTTTATTTTCCATTATTTAAAATTTTAAAAAGATATATAAAATAAGGTTTCAAAAAAAGCCAAAGCATTGCAAAAAGCATCATCGCTCAATCACTCACTCTCTTCTCCTTCTACAGCAATGGAAATTTAGCAAATGCATATACATTACATAGAAATAAAAAAAGCTACAGCAGATTTTGTCCTCATTCATGCTCAGCAGGCTTTTGAAAAATATCTATGCTTGCAATTCATGTGTTATGATGAACTTTGGAATGTAGATTATGCAATATATTGTGCGATATGAACACATGTAAAGGGGAGTTGCAATTTACTGCAAACTTCTGGATGCTATTGGCATTTGGCAGGGACAATACAAGCAAGACACATGACCAACCACCACATGTAAAAATAAAAAAACGTTACAGATGGGAAGATCCTCAGTGCACAGTTTAGCTGAAAAATGTTATACGAAGCTTTCTGAACGTAAGTGGGTTTTTTGTTTAGTAGATTTTATCGGGAAGATGTAAAATGGATATGACTATTTGGTTAAAATGAAGACATTCTTTCCCACATTATGCAAAATGATGCAATGAGAGTCCAAATGTTTTCTCTTGGACAGTTCCATCAAGAACATCTGCACAGCAGAAAAAGTTTGTCTTAAGAATCTTCATTGTAGGATTGTGTATCTCTGTGCAGGGTGTTGGCAGCTGCTTGTGTGAACCATCTAGAGAAGCAACCAAGCAGTTGTACAGGACTGTGACTGCATTTCAATGTGTTGACCTCATGTAATGGGGCCTGTGGGAACTCGTGTGAACAACTTTGTCATTGAACCAGGGCTTTGGGAAAGAGCCTCTATGCTAGTGCACAGTGTCCAATGTTTTATTAATGGGGAAAGTAGGGGAAATTGCCACCAGGAGTGGAAATTATGAATTTCGATCTGTAGAAACTGGGAAAAACTTAACATGTGTTTTACTTTGATTAATATATATGGAGTGGTTTCTCAAAACACTGCTACACTTAAGCTTTTTAGCTAAATGCCGGACTCCACTGACAATATATTCTGTTTAGTTAGAAGTCCACGTTATCTAAAAGTCATACCTCTTGTATCTGGAGCCCAGTAGTGTTGCATTAGTTAGTAGTATTTTTAAATGAAGTAAAGGTGTTTGGCAAAAACTTTTGCTGGTGGAAACATATTGCTTTTCTGCTACAGGTTTTGTCCTCTGTGTTTAAGTCCCCAAAACATGAATGAATGAATGACTTAGCTCTATTTGTTGCTGCATTATGAGAGTTTAGATTTGCCTTTCTTTTGTCACTGTCTCAGATTTTATGCAGTTCCCACTTTACTCAAATGCCAGCAAAATGATGGACTCAAAATGTTTAATTTTTCAAGTAGTTTTGTTTTTCAAGAGTGGAATTGGTGTTATGAAAACCTGATCCCCTGTTTAATGGGTAGTTTTCATGAGACTGGTCTGACAGATGGTCTACTGTCCAAATGATGAATGAGAGGAAAAACTGGGAGGAAATGGAAAAATGGAAGATTCCAGAAGACGTTCTTTAAGTATAGGAAAGGGTAACAATATTCTCAAGCTGGACTCTGTTTCAGTCTTATTACTGCAAAGTGATTCTACTTGTCCCCTGGTACTCAAATAGTTCAATTATGAACCCCCTGTTTTATGTTGAATATTCTAACAGTGTGGGAAAAAGCTTCCCAAGTTTGCATTTAAGAAGGTACAAAAGGAGTTGAAGCATCCTTTGTCCAGCCCAGTTGCTAACTACCTCTCTAATTCGGGTTATACAGTTGTTGAGCTGAAGTGTCTTACAAATGATAACCTTTCTATTACAGGTCAGGTAACCATAGTGATATCCTTTCACATCTCGGGGCTTGCTTATTTCCTTTTAAAAATGAAAGAAAAATAGTAACTATTATATAAATGGTTGCCAAGGTAACTGGGCTGTAGCAAAGACTTCTGTGCGCTTTGTTCCCTGAGGACTGGAGAGGAAAATGGGAGGGAGTAAATGTTGGATATATTGTGATGTTGTGTGTCTACATGTGGGACATTGACCTGACTCTGTGTCTGCTGCTGGAATTTATGGAAAGTCTCGGTGCCGAGACTCTTCCTTTTTCACCCCACGGCCACAGCAAATGCTGCCAGATGTTGGAATTGCTTGTGAGGTTACCGCGTGTTTGCACCGCGAGTGCACTGATGGACTGCTGCTGAGGTACTGGGGAGTAGGGGCTGAGAACCCTGAAAATCCTTACCCTTTCACTGCCCTGGAGTGTGAAAAAAGCTCCTGGTGCCTACTATGTTTTGATTCTTTCTTTTGCATCTGATCTCCCCCTTGGTTTTGGCTTCAGCCAAAAAGGAGAGCAGCTCTCTTTTTTTCCCCCCTGCATTTGGCCTGGAGTCTTGGACATTTGTAACAGCCATGGGATGTGTGCGCTCTGTGCCCAGGGTGAGGGAGGCTATCGCAGACAGGTCAGTGTGCCATGATGGGTCGGGTCCTTTTTGGATAAGTCAGTGTGGCATGTTAAGGTACTTATTTTTTCTTGTAGATGTGTCTTTGTTAAAACTCTTTTAAACAGAAAGAGAGAAAGTCATGGTTGCTAAAGACACCAACGGCCTCTTCACTGTGGTCCTTTTTAGCAGCAGTACTTTCAAATGTGAAGCTGCAAAGTAGCGTTTTTTTCCAAATACTGTTTGCTTTATTCAACAGGTATCAGCCACTGGAATCCCAAACCCAGGGTGCTTACCTCCTAGCCTAAAAGAATATTCTTCTGTCCCCTATAATCACCAGTGTTCATCAGGAGTTTGTGGCACAAAGGGAAATATGAAATGCATGTCAAACGCCCCTGTAGTGAGAGATGCAGAGGGACCTGAGATCAGTATTTAAAAGGTCAAGTCTTTGCTTGATTCCCCCTCTCTCTGGCACCCTCATTCTAGCTCAGAATTGAAGGGTAAAAGACTATTGAATTCAGAGATTGCACCTATGTGTCCTCTTTTGAGAAGAACCAGTCAACTGTCACATAGTTAAATTTGTGTCTATATATGGTATATGCGTATAAACATTTATGAGTTTATTTTTAAACGCAATTTCTTTACAGTTCTTTGTTGCGGAGCAAGAATGGATTCTTTCTGGTTTTTGATAACACAGTTGAGGCCATAAGTCTACATACACCTTGGCTAAAAACTTTTAAACTCAAAATTTCCCAACTTAACACATAACATTTTACCAAACAATTCTTGTGTTCAGTCAGAGTATCTACTTAATGTCCATAAGAGTTTTTTTTTTCCAAAATAATGATTAAGACAGATTTAATTCAGCTTTTATTCACTATGTCAGATTTTCAGTGAGTTAAAAGTTTATATACATGAAGTTAGTATTTAGTGGTATTGCCTTTTAATTACTTTACTTGAATCAAATGCTTAAGATAGTCTTTCACAAGCTGTACACAATAATTTACTGAAAATTTGGCCCATTCCTCCTGACAGAACTGGTGTAACTGAGTCAGGTTCTGGGGCCTCGTTGGGTCTTGTTGCTTGGACATGTTTTTTCAGTTTAGTCCACAAATTTTCTGAGACTCAGGTTAGGGCTTTGTGATGGCCATTCCAATACTTTACTTTGTTGCCTGCAAGCCATGTTGTTACATTTTTGGAGGTATGCTTGGGATGATTGTCCTGTTGAAAGACCCATTTGCGACCAAACTTTAGCTTTCTGGCTGATGTCTGAAGGTGTTGTTTCAGAATTTCCTGATATTGCTTCTTCTTTAGGATTCCATCTATTGTATGAAGTGTACCAGTCCCTTTAACAGCAAAAAACCCACAACATGATGCTGCCTCCCCTGTGCTTCACAGTTAGGATGGTGTTCTTTGGATTAAGAGCCTCACCCTTCATTCTCCATACATAGTGGTGATCATTATGGTTCAAATTTGCTTCCATATGACCAGAGAATGTGACTTTAAAAGGCTATGTCTTTGTCCTGGTGAGCAACCGCAAACTGTAGTGTGGCTTTTTTATGTTGATTTTGGAGTAATGGCTTCTTCCCTGCTCGACAATGTTTCAGACTATGGCAATGAAGTGCTGTCTTAATCTTCTCCTTCTTTCGGCCGCTCCCGTTAGGGGTCGCCACAGCGGATCAATTGTTTCCACTTCTTCCTGTCCTCTGCATCTTTCTCCGTCGCGTCCACCACTTGCATGTCCTCCTTCACCACATCCATAAATCTCCTCTTAGGCCTTCCTCTCTTCCTCTTGCCTGGCAGCTCCATCCCTAGCATCCTTCTCCCGATATATCCAGCATCTCTCCTCTGCACATGTCCAAACCAACGCAATCTCGCCTCTCTGACTTTGTCTCCAAACCGTCTAACCTGTGCTGACCCTCTAATATACTCATTTCTAATCCTGTCCATCCTCGTCACACCCAATGCAAATCCAATCAAATAGCTCTGCCTCCTGTCTTTTGGTCAGTGCCATCGTCTCCAACCCATAAAGCATAGCTGGTCTCACTACCATCTTATAGACCTTCCCTTTCACTCTTGCTGGTACCCTTCTGTCACAGATCACTCCTGACACTCTTCTCCACCCACTCCACCCTGCCTGCACTCTCTTCTTCACTTCTCTTCCACACTCCCCATTACTCTGGACGGTTGATCCTAAGTATTTAAATTCCTCCACCTTCGCCAACTCTATTCCCTGCATCCTCACCATTCCTCTGTCCTCCCTCTCATTTATGCACATGTATTCTCTCTTAGTCCTACTGACCTTCATTCCTCTTCTCTCTAGAGCATATCTCCACCTCTCCAGGGTCTTCTCAACCTGCTCCCTACTCTCACTACAGATCACAATGTCATCCGCAAACATCATAGTCCACGGTGACTCCTGTCTGATCTCATCTGTCAACCTGTCCATTACCATTGCAAACAAGAAAGGACTCAAAGCCGATCCTTGATGTTATCCTACCGCCACTTTGAAAGCATCTGTCACTCCTACCGCAGACCTCACCACTGTCACACTGTCTTTGTACATATCCTGCACTACTCTTACATACTTCTCTGGCACACCCAACTTCCTCATACAATACCACAACTCCTCTCTAGGTACCCTGTCATATGCTTTCTCTAAGTCCACAAAGACACAATACAACTCCTTCTTATCTTCTCGGTACTTCTCCATCAACACTCTCAGAGCAAACATTGCATCTGTAGTATTCCTTCTCGGCATGAAGCCATACTGCTGCTCACTAATCATCACCACCCTTCTTAACCTAGCTTCCACTACTCTTTCCCATAACTCCATGCTGTGGCTGATCAGTTTTATCCCTCTGTAGTTACTACAGCTCTGCACATCACCCTTATTCTTAAAAATTGGTACCAGTACACTTCTTCTCCACTCCTCAGGCATCGTCTCACTTTCCAAGATTACATTAAACAATCTGGTTAAAAACTCCACACATCTCTCCTAAACACTCCATGCTTCCACAGGTATGTCATCTGGGCCAACAGCCTTTCCATTCTTCATCCTCTTCATAGCTGTCCTAACTTCCTCCTTGCTAATCTATTGCACTCCCCTATTCATAATCCCTACATCATCCAATCTTCTCTCTCTCTCGTTCTCTTCATTCATCAGCCCCTCAAAGTACTCTTTCCATCTGCTCAACATACTCTCCTCGCTTGTGAGTAAGTTTCCATTGCTATCCTTTATCACCCTAACCTGCTGCACATCTTTCCCAGCTTGGTCCCTCTGCCTAGCCAATCGGTACAGGTCCTTTTCTCCCTCCTTAGTGTCCAACCTCTTATACAATTCACCATATGCCTTTTCTTTAGCCTTTGCCACCTCATTCTTCGCCCTGCGCCTCATCTCCTTGTACTCCTGTCTACATTCTTCATCTCTCTGTCTATCCCACTTATTCTTCGCCAGCCTCTTCCTCTGTATACTCTCCTGTACTTCCTCATTCCACCACCAGGTTTCCTTGTCCTCCTTCCTCTGTCCAGATGTCACACCAAGCACCTTTCTAGCTGTCTCCCTTACCGCTTCTGCTGTAGATACCCAGCTCACTGGTAACTTTTCACTGCCACCCAATGCCTGTCTTAATTCCTCTCTGAACTCCACCTTATAGTTTTCCTTTTTCAACTTCCACCATTTGATCCTTGGTTCTGCCCTCACTCTCTTTCTCTTTTTGATCTCCAATGTCATCCTACAAACCACCATCCTATGCTGCCTAACTACGCTTTCCCCTGCCACCACTTTACAGTCTAGAGTCTCCTTCAGTCTGGCCCTCCTGCATAAGATATAGTCCACCTGTCTGCATCTTCCTCCACTCTTGTACGTCACCCTGTGTTCCTCCCTCTTCTTAAAATACGTGTTTACCACAGCCATGTCCATCCTTTTTGCAAAATCCACAATCATTTGACCTTCTGCATTCCTCTCCTTGACACCATACCTACCCATCACCTCCTCATCTCCTCTGTTCCCTTCACCAACATGCCCATTGATATTCGCTCCAATCACCACTCTCTCCCTCAGGTACACTCTTTGCCACTTCATCCATATCACTCCAGAATTCTTCTTTCTCATCCATCTCACACCCAACTTGCGGGGCATATGCACTAACAGCATTCAGCATCACACCATCAATTTCCAGTTTCATAACCATTACTCTGTCAGATACTCTCTTCACCTTCAAGACACTCTTGACATACTGTTCTTTCAGGATAACCCCTACCCCATTTCTCCTCCCATCCACACCATGGTAAAACAGTTTAACCCCCCCTCCGATGCACCTAGCCTTACTCCCCTTCCATTTGGTCTCTTGCACACACAATATATCAACCTTCCTTCTCTCCATCATATCAGCAAGCTCTCTCCCTTTACCAGTCATACTACCAACATTCAAAGTTCCTACCCTCACGCCCACTCTCTTAACCTTCCTCCGAACATGCCTTCCTCCTCTCTTCCTTCGGCCTCTTCTCCTTCTTCGGCCAGCAGTAGCCCAATTTCTGCCAGCACCCTGTCGGCTAGCAGTGCTGGTGGCGGTCATTGTTAACCCGGGGCTCGACCGATCTGGTATGGAAATTTCTATTTTTGTCCGCATATTTGGTTTGGCAAAATTTTTACGCCAGATGCCCTTCCTGACGCAACCCTCTCCATTTTCCGGGCTTGGGACCAGCACAAAGAAATGCACTAGTTTGTGCATCCCCTTGCGGCTGGATTTAAACATCCCCTTGCGGCTGGATTTAAACATCCCCTTGCGGCTGGAAGTGCTGTGTTAATGGTGGATGATAAAATGTTTGTTCCTGATGCCCCCAACTCCTTCCCCAGTTCCTTATTTGTAATCTTGGGGTTCTGTTGAACCTTTCATACCAGAGTTTATTCATTCCTGGGAGTAAATTTGTACCTTCTTCCTGAACGAAGTAAAGCCTATATGGTACTAAGATTTTCATATTTTCATACAATTGATTGTACAGTTGCTTGTGGTACCTTACACCTTTTGGAATGGCTCCTAAGGAGGAACCTGACTTCTGGAGACACAATTTTCCTCTTAAGGTTTTGACTCAGTTCTTTTGATTTCCCCATTATCTTAACTATAAGAAGGCACTGGCTCTACAGGTAGGCCCTTAAATACAGCCATGGGTGTCCCAGTTAACCCCTAAATATGACAGCCAATCAGAAGCTATTAAAAATAATTACATTAATTCCTGGAGTCATCCATACTGTTTAAAGAGACAGTCAGCTTGGTGTATGCAAACTTTTGAACCACTGAAGATCTGACATAGTGAACAAAAGCTGAATTAAATCTGTCTCTTAATCATTATTTTGGACAAAAAAACTCTTATGCACATTACGTACTATAATTGATTGAACACATCAATTGTTTGATAACATGATATGTGTTAAGTTAGGAAATTTTGAGTTTGAATGTTTTTAGCCAAGTTGTATGTAAATGTATGGCCTCAACTGTGGTTTGCAGTAAAGCATATTAAGTTAGGAAAGGGGGGGGGGAATGATGAGTGGTGGGCATTTTACAACTTTTATTTGGCATATTAATGCTTTTTTGATGGTTAGGTGACCAGATTCACAACTTTATGTCATTGGTTGTTTCCTAGTTGCCAATATAATACTTTTGGGATTCTAAGGTAAACTCTCTAATACTTATTTATTCTAATAATACTGTTTTATTCTCCTATGGCATCTGAAATACAGAAACAAGGTAATAGGCCACAGTCTCTCAGGAGTAAAAACTAATTGCAACCCTAGACTGGAAGATGGTGAACATCAAAGATTTTTTACATTTTTTAAATTTTCATATTTGAAGTAGATCTTAATGTTGCTTTATCTTAATAAATGATAAAAATAAAAATAAACCAGGGCTCTGTTTGCATCTTTTCTGCCTCGCACCCAATGTTATTGGCATGGAGGGACACTCAGATCTCCATTATATGAGCTGTTGATAGCACATTGGGGGCACACTTATAGAAGTTTTAAAAATCATTGTAGCATTATCTGATGTTTTAATTAAAACCTAACTATGAAAAAAAAACAAGTGTTTAATTTGTATTACCAAGTTTTTATTGATTGTGATGTTGTGGCTGGACTTATGAACAGTTTCAACTTGTGAACAGACTTCTGGTCTGTGTTCATAGACTGAGGCCAGAGTGTTTACAAACAATTAAGTCATAAAGTTAAATTTCTTACAGATTATTTTGTTTTAGTTTCCAGTAAACTGGGTAGTAGTTATTTTTTAATTGTGATTTTGGATATTTTTAACAGCTGCCAATTTTTTTCAGAACACCCAGCTCTTCACAGGAGACCAGCTTTATTGAAAAAATGAAGAAAACGGTGAGTGGTCTTTTATGTCTAAACTGCTTTATTTCTGTTCATCTTTATTACGCAAGGTGAATTTTCTTGTTTGCTTAACCAAGTTTTTAGAAGCTACAGACTACTTGCAGAAAAGCTGCCTACCCTTATCCAGCCCACATGTGGTTTTGTGTGAAATTGTGTTGTAAAACAAATTAAAGTATACAAATCATGCAGCCTAGCTTGCTTCTAGTTTTGTTTAGATGTGGTTCCAAAGGTGCTAATTCACAGTCCTTCCAGAGATATAAGAATATATTTTGACTTGGCTTCCTTTTAGTTTTCTTTGCATCTTCATCCCTTCTGTTATTGTGTAACTTATTCAGTATGGAATTAAAATTCACAGAGGACAAAGTGATGAACAAAGATGTCCCTCTAATTGAAGCACTGACGTTTCACTAGAATTCTCTTCTGACTGAATACATCTCTGGTGTAGGGAGTAACCAGGTGAGAAGTGGCATATTTCTCTGAATTTACAATTAAAATCTAGAAATGGCACTAATAAAGAACCACACATGAAAAAATTAGCCCAAATACAAATGGTGTGTAGAAGAACATCAGATATAGATCCAGCATTATTCCACAGTCCGGTTATTTCATTCTCTCCTTTTATTTTCTCTTTCTTTCCCAGCCACACCCTGTGTCCCACTCCTCCCTAAGAGGAGGTTGAGGGATATGGTCTAATGCCCAGGGTGTCACACCAAAACATCCCCGTTCTTGATCCCATTCTTGGGGAGAGGACATCATCTTTTTATTTCTGAATAGTGTATTAACACCTGAATGACACAGAGAAAGGCCCTCAAGGTGTATGGTGTGTGTGTGTGGGGGGGGGACTTCTGGATTTATTGTTTTTAAGTTTTAAGCTTTTTTGGGTGTTGGGAGGGGCATACTACTGGCCTCATTCAAATGAGGGTCAAACTGAGGACTTCATGCTGTTTTCAGTCTACAGTTTCCATGTGCTTTCTATTCCGCTGCCCTTCCAACCCTTCTGCTCAGAGTACATGGAAAGATTCCTGAGGAGAGTAAAAGCCACTGCAGTTCTATGTTCCAGGCATCAGTGCAGTAAAAAAAAGACTGAACCTAAGCGGGGAGCACCCTGTTTACAAGCAGCTGGCAACAGAACAATGAGAAGGTGATCTAGGACGATTGATGTTGACTTGATGTTCTTCCTCCTGTCCAAGGCTATGATAGCCTTGTCCTTGCTTTTCTCTGCATTCACCAGTCAAGGCTGCAAAACAGATTGCTTAGTAGCAGGGCAGCTTCTCCTGAACTGAGTGGAGACTGGTATCACATCACTGCTGGAATGGTGACTTACAGTGGAATTTTTCTTAAAATAAGGGCCTCTGAGGAATACACGCTAATCTGAGTTGGAGTGACTGTCACAACATTCTGTCAGAGAGGTGACCTGTTTGTGGCCATTGTTGCAGTGGTGCTTGGCCGTGTATTCCTTTTGGTGCACACTAGTACTGATAACCCAACTCTAATGTGCCCAGCACTAACAAATGGGTCTCATTGGTGTAGAACATGTACACGCACTGTTTATGTTGCTGCTCTTTTCTGATAGATTGGGTCATTTGTAGTATATACACTGCCTGGCCAAAAAAAAGTCCCCAGCTGGATTTAACTTAGTGTTATGATGTGGGGTTGCTTCAGTTGGTCAGGTCTAGTCTCAGCAATGCTATGTGCCAAAAAAATGAGCTCAGCTGACTACCTGAATATACCGAATGACCAGGTTTTTACATCAATGGATTTTTTTCTTCCAAGATGACAATGCCAGGATTCATGGGGCTCAAATTGTGAAAGAGTGCTTCAGGGAGCACGAGAGAGACATCATTTTCACACATGGATTGGCCACCAGAGAGTCCAGACCTTAACCCCATCAAGAATCCTTGGGATGTGCTGGAGAAGACTTTACGCAGTGGTCCAATTCTCCCATCAATACAAGATCTTGGTGAAAAATTAATGCAACTCTGTACGGAAATAAATGTTGCAATATTGCATAAGCTTACCGAAATGATTTCAGGGCCAGTGCGTGCTGTAACCAAAGCTAAATGCGGTCCAGCAAAATTTTAGAGTGCGTGACTTTTTTTTGGTCGCCAGTGTATAAAATCATACATAGTTGTGGGAGGAAAAATGTTGTGTCATGTTTGTGTTTATTCTGTCCATTTATGCATATGGTAGGTATCTGCACTGATGGAGGACTGCTGTTTTCCTGCTCCTTTTTCTCATATTGTTGGTTATTATGATTCTGATTCTTTTTGTCATTTAAAATGATCAGAAATTTTAGATGTCATCTGTTGCTTTTGGCACACTTTTATATTGTTTCTCTTTACCAAGTGGTCTGCAGACCTACAAAATCTCTGTGTCATGCTGCTGATCAGTCTGACCTTTTTCCATTCTTTGTTTTATTTGAAGAAAAGTGCTGTTTTCTGTTCTGGTTTGCTTTTTATGTTGACAGCATTTTTTGTTAGACTGACAGGGGTTCCTGTTTTCGTTCAGTATCTCCAGGCTTTTGGCTGCTACTGTAATTTTATTCTTAGACTAAATATTAGAGAATATTTTTTTACCTTCTGTTTTAATTCTGCTCCCAACAATATAAAACCAAACATGAAGGCCTATAAATTTTGACAGCATACATTCGGACATGTATTTTTTGCATTCATTTCCACATGAAACAGTTTCTTCTGCCTGTCTCTCCAGAACAGAAACATTGTAGTATTTTATGGATCTCAAACGGGCACAGCTGAGGAGTTCTCAAATCGCCTCTCCAAGGATGCCCGTCGCTATGGCATGAGGGCGATGGCAGCTGACCCTGAGGAATATGATATGGTAACCTAAAAGCTTCTATCTGACAGCAGCTGTATAAAGTGACGTTTCCTTTAAAAGTCAGGCCCTGCTGATGCTAAGTGTAATTGTCATTTAAGCAGTTGTATTTTTAATATTTAAAAAGCATGATAAGAAATTTTCTTACAATATATTGTGGTGAATAATTATGGCATAAATATTTATTTGGAGAGTATTAAAAACACAAGACTGAATTGTTTTGCCCTTGATATATAAACTCTCCCTTCCCTTTTCTTTCCTCAGTCTGAGCTGTCTCGTCTGAGCGAGATAGAAAACTCCCTAGCCATCTTCTGCATGGCTACCTATGGTGAAGGGGATCCCACAGATAATGCCCAGGACTTCTTTGACTGGCTCCAGGAAACAAGTGACAACCTGGATGGTGTTAATTTTGCTGTGAGTGAAGTCTTTCCCTTCCTGTCTCAACAAGTTAGAGAAACCATATCTGTGCTACATGTGTGTATGTACTTTTGTTTTGCTTGATCTGGTTAGTCTTGATTTTATATTTTTCTGACTTAAAAGTGCTGTATGTCTGCATCTGTTATTGTCATTTTCTGTGTGCTTTTGTGTACTGTTTCAAATTGTACTTCCCCCACCGTGGACATAGTTCGATGTGGTAGTTTACCTGCCCCACATTAAATGTATCATGACAAGCCGTTTTCTTCATGTAAAACTGGAAGAAGGCGAAGCATTTTAAATACAGACAGAGTAGACAAATATAAAAGCTAATTTAAAAAATGTCTTCCTTTTTTAACCATTGGTGACAATGCAGTGCTCTCAGATATTTAAGTTGAAAAGTATTGCAAAAAAATTCAGGTCGAACATTTTGTGTAAAATGCTTACTGTAATGGTTTAAATAAATCCCTGGTCATTTACATTGTGAACTACAGTTGTGCCAATTGATACTTGTATAACTCTCCTCTAAGTACCTAAAATGTAAATCAGAAGCCAATAGATTTCCAGCAAATCACAGTTTGTCCTAGTTTGTCTTTCTTTTTGGTTCATAGAATGCTGAGGTCAGTTTCCAGCAGTTATGATTCGGCATATTATTTTTGGATTACCAAGTCTCTTTGTATGACAGAAGAATCCCATATGAACACCATGCTGGTTCATGGGCCATATTTCTGGGAGAATGATTGCAAGAATTTCTCCACGTTCAGTAGGATCCTTCACGCTGTAAAATATGACTCCCAGCACCATCCATTCTGCAGTGTCCAAATATCACCTTTGGTATCAGTCCCCATCTGGCCTATTAGTCCACTCCCCTAACATCCTGATTTATGTAACTGAGCAGTTTTTACCTCCTTAACTTATGACCCTTAGGACAGTTATGAAATTTGCTCATGTATTCACTTGGGCCAAAATATCTTTCCTCTTTCACTGGTGTTTTTGTGATTATGGATTTAATTTACCTTTTGACTAGGAGTACTTTGTTCTGGCTCCCTGGTTGGTGGAAGTATGGTGATTCTTTCATAATAAGATTATAACAGGATTTTTACTTCTGGCAAGGGTGGAAATGTCTGTACATGTGTCAGAAATCTGTCAGTGTAAACATTTTTCTGAATTTTTGCCTGTCTTTAGGTGTTTGCCTTGGGCAACAAGACATACGAGCATTACAATGCCATGGGGAAGTTTGTGGATAAAAGGTTGGCAGAACTGGGGGCCAGGAGGATATTTGACCTGGGAATGGGGGACGACGATAGCAAGTGAGTGGACCTCAGTCTACAAATGTGACGGGGGAGAGGGATGCAAGATCTCCATTCTGTATTGGCATGCTGATGTTCCACAGTTTGGCTGGGGGAAGACACCTGTAGGTTAGACCCTTGTTGAGATAATGGTCCATATCTGCAAAAGTACTTGCCCGAGACTACAAATTGACACCTTTTGTCAGGCACAACATGTTTTCTTTCAAACCAGAGTAAATGTCTGGTGTTTTCACAGCTTCATCTGGCCTTTAACAGATGTTCATCAGAGTGCATTTTTTGTAAATGAAATGTTTTGTATGAATATTTTAATAGTAAGACTCATGTGACTAAGACAACTGGTGCAGAATTTATTACCATTCTCTTATCGTTGAGTTCTTTTCAGTTCAACTTCAAAGCATATATAAAGTACTATGTATATTAATTATCATAAAATTATAGCATATATGTATTTTTTATGGCATTTGGAAGGGGTTCCATATAGGTTGTTACTAATATCCATCCTCTGTCTTTCCATGGCAGCCTGGAGGAGGATTTTGTCTCCTGGTGGGAGCAGTTCTGGCCTGCAGTTTGTGAGCACTTTGGAGTGGAGGCCACAGCAGAAGATTGCAGGTAATGACAACTTTGGTTCATCATCTCTTTTGACCAATCAGTCCTGTCACTGAAGGGTGCCAAAACAACATGTTGTACAAACCAGTCCTTAAACTCAAGTTTATGCATGACTTTCATGTGAAAACTACTGAAAACCCCAATAGCACCTCCTGGGGCCAAAATTGGGTGGAAGTCAACCAAACTTGAGCTTTCATTACAAATATGACATTAGACATTAGCAGCACAGTTGGTATGAAAATTGGTATATGAGGTAGTTTTAAGTGTAAGGATTATTTTTCAATGAGTGGCAAACCATACTTATGCACAGCATCCTCATTGCAGCATTCGTCAGTATGAGCTGGTGGTGCACAATGATGTCGACACAAACAAAGTGTACACTGGAGAGCTGGCCCGCTTGAAGAGCTTTGAGACACAGAAGCCGTAAGTTATTCCCAGTAATGGCTTTTTTGCTAGGGGAAAAATGCACAGTAGCTTACTTATTAATTCTATAGTTACTGTACAGTATGAAGAATAATTAGTTTTTAGTTATTGTGTCTGTAGTGACATGGCACAAGTACATTGTGGTAAAAATATGAAATAGTTTCTTTTACAACAGTTCCACAGCTTGATATTTTTTTCCACATAAATATTTAAGTTGTATTGTGTAATTGTTTCTTTGTTTAATTTTGAAATTTTTTGTCAAATTTAGACCATTTGACTCGAAAAACCCCTTCTTGGCATCTGTTACTACTAACCGTAAGCTGAACAAGGGGGGCAGTCGGCATCTAATGCACCTGGAACTGGACATCACTGACTCAAAGATCAGGTATTGCTCAGAGTAAAATGTGATTTATGCAGGTCCCTGTCATTTTTTTAAAATGCCAATTTATTCTAGTTAAAATTAGAGCATATTTGCAGTATAGTTCATGATGATGTTCCCCAGAGAGATGCTGCAGTAGATACTTACTGTAGGTACTTAACAGATTTGGTTAAAAGAAATAATTAATAATCAAAGCAGCAAAATGCTAGCTTGATGTTCCATTTTTATATTATATTTAATGGTTAATTTCCCTTCCTACACTGTTTTAATCATGGTGATTCTGCAGATACGATTCAGGAGATCATGTTGCAGTTTACCCCATGAATGAAGCATCCCTAGTGAGCAAGATAGGAGAGATCCTTGGAGTTGACCTTGACACTGTGTTCTCACTCAACAATCTAGATGGTAAGTCAGTGATGATGTAGACAGAGCACACTGTTATACCAAATATGTTTTTACTTTTTGGAGTGCAAGTTAGATTTGTTTTATGGATGTTTTTTGAAGGTTTTAAGACTGAGATCCACAGCTCTTTTTGTTTTATTAAATAACCATTAATGAATATATATTGTCCAGTTTCTATTTAAATGAGACATTTAGATTTAACTACAAATTTTTCATATAGCTACACTATAAATAAACAGTAATTTATTAACACTTAATCCATCATTCTGTTCTCTACTTGAAATTTGGCACAGCAGTGCTTCTCACCCTAAGCCTGAACAAATTTGTGAGAGGGAGGGCTGAGTGGGGTGGTATACTTCAGACATGTAAAAACACCATTACAGGAGCCAGATTCATATAACACACACAGTGCTAAGTACCAGGAGCTTGATTTATAAAGGGGATCCTGACGCCTATCTAACCCGTCCTAACCCCCCCCCGCATGCTTACCAACCGCTACTCACCAGCTAACTAGCGTCCACCAACCATACTGCCAGCCATGGTGTGGCGCAGTAGCTGTAATATGTGCAAAAATAACAATAACACTTTGTATAACCTGCACAAACTGAAAATGTAAAAGTTAATCAATTATACACACAGTGCTATATACATTAGTGCTCTCATAAAGTTAAATGTTTAAATGTAATAAATTTTGGCAATATCATTGTTATTATAAACTATCTTTTTTGAACAATGATAGCTATGATATCCTTAAGCAAGAGTATCATTCATTAAAACTACAATATTTAAAAGAAAATATGGTGTTGAATTTTTTTTTTTGGAGTTTGACAATGTAGTCAGTTTTTTGGTATTATGCTTCAAAATGATTTGTCTGCAGAGGAGTCCAATAAGAAGCACCCATTTCCCTGTCCTACTACTTACCACACGGCTCTGACCCACTACCTGGATATCACCAACCCTCCACGCACCAATGTCTTGTATGAGTTGGCACAGTATGCCACTGACCCCAAGGACCAGGAGAACTTGCGCAAGATGGCCTCCTCATCCTCCGAAGGCAAAGTATGTAATAAACCCCATAGGTGTCTAATGCTTTGGCACTGACCCTACCACTTTATAGTAGATGCAATGAGTTTGTCCAGTCTCTTTTGATATTTGAAGCTATGCACTACATTATAATTTAAAAAATGCTTTATATCACTGATACTGAATGTTTTTAACCTTTGCAGTGCAGTCTTGGTTGTTTCCTTGTGTTCTTCTGCACAGTAGCATAGTACTATATACTGAATCCTGTTTTCTGTTACACAAATGGGAAGAATGCATTAATGGTAGTGTGTAATCCAGGGTAAGGGGGCCTGGTTTCAATTTATAATCCCTCTGTTCCCCTACTGTGACAACTGCATATACCGTGGATATAAAAAGTCTACATACCCCCGCCAAAATCGCAGATTTTGTGTGATAAAAAAAATGAAACCCAGAAAAATCCTATCAGGTTTTATTCCACATTTATTGCAAAATTGCACTTTATACAAAGAAGGTGAAAACAAACCAGAAACTGTTCAGTGAAAAAAGGGGGGGGAACATAAAAACACCTGGCTGCATTAGTGTGCACACCCTTTAATAATCAAGGATGTGGCTGTGTTCAGAATTAACCAATCACATTCAGTCTCCTCCTAAATAGTTAGTGTACACCGGACATCAATTAAAATGACTCAGATAAAGTTTGGCTGATCCTGTAGGATTATTCTGATATCCTCTTGGTTGCATTATACTCCAAAAGCCATGGTCCGCAAAGAGCTTTCAAAACGTGAATGGGATCTCATTGTTGAAAAGTATCAATCAGGACAGGGGTACAAAAAAGTATCCAAAGCTTTAAACATCCCTTGGAGCACAGTAAAGACAGTCATTAACAAGCAGAGAAAATATGTCTCAAGAGTGACTCTACCAAGACCAGGATGTCCCTCCAAGGTTGATGAGAAAACTGGTCAGGGAGGCCACCAAGAGGCCTACAGCAACATTAAAGGAGCTGCAGGATTTCCTGGCAAGTATTGGTTGTTCCCTACATGTGACAACAATCAGTCGTTTTTTTCATACTGTATGTCTAGGTTGTGGGGTAGGGTAGCAAAATGAAAGTCTTTACTCAAAGAAAAACATTCAAGCCTGGCTAAACTTTGGAAAAAGCTATACCCAATGTCCCACAACCATGTGGAAAAATGTATTATGGTCTGATGAGACCAAGGCTGAATTTGGCCATAATTCCAAAAGGTATGTTTGGCGCAACAATAACACAGCACATCATCAAAAGAACACTACTCCCATAATGCAGCATGGTGGAGGCAGCATCATGCTTTGGGGCTGCTTTTTGTCACCTGGAACTGGGGCTTCAGTCAAGGTGGTTGGAATCATGAATAGCTCCAAGTATCAGTCTATTTTGGCACAAAACCTTCAAGCATCTGCTAGGAAGCTGAAGATGAAGTGAAACTTCTGTGGGGTGACCTGAAGAGAGCTGCACACAGGAGATGCCCTTGCAATTTGACAGATCTGGAAAATTTTCGCAAGGAGGAGTGAGCAAAAATTGCCAAGTCCAGATATGCCGAACTGATAGACTCTTACCCAAAAAGACTGAGTGCTGTAATAAAATCAAAAGGTGCTTCAACTAAGAATGTTTAGGGGGTGTGCACACTAATGCAACTAGGTTTTTGCATGTTTTTTTTTTTTCTTTTTTCACTGAACAGTTTCTGATTTGTTTTCACCTTCTTTGTATATATCATTTTTTATCACACAAAACCTGCCATTTTGGCAGGGGTATGTAGACTTTTTATATCCACTGTATATCCTACTGAAATGTGATGTTTTGGATTTCGTCAGGCTTTGTACCACAGCTGGGTGCAGGAGTCTCGGAGGAACATCCTTGCTATCCTTGAGGACATGCCTTCCCTGAGACCTCCCATTGACCACCTCTGTGAGCTGTTGCCACGCCTGCAGGCTCGCTATTACTCCATCGCCTCTTCTGCCAAGGTGACGGCACTGTCAGCACCCCAGTACAACCTGAAATCACTTTGATCTAACACTATTTTAGTCTGTAACTACTGCTTCTCTATTTAATTGAATAAAATGTTCTTGCCCTAAGCAGCATTATGAACTCCCTTATTCTTCTTTAGTATATCAGCAGGTTCTGTTTTTAAGATGATCAAATGATTACAACCATTCTTTTTCTGTATTTTGAAGTGTTTAAGTATTAAATTCATTGTAAAGTGTTTTTTTCTGAATGCTCCAAGGTAAGACTTCCATCTTAGTTGAAACAAAATCTATACTTTCTTTTTTAATTTGTTGTTTAATAGCTGCACAGTGTCACTGTAGTATGGAGATGGAAACAAAACTACTTCATTAAAGAAAAAGGAAAGTGATAAATATCTCAATATAGAACACTTGTCTGCAAGCCAAATATCTAAAATTTACAGTTCTGTGTGTCTCTGTCTCGCACAGCCTTCTGGCAGTTTTAGATGCACTTTGCTTATAGTTTTTTACTAATAATTGTGAACTGGATATGTGAGGACCAAATAATGGGGTGTAAGTGTTCATTGTACGTTGACCTGTATTTCTCTTTGAAATATGATAGTGCCTTGCATCCTGCTCCTTGTGATGTTTTTTTTATTGCAGATGATGATATCTGGAATTACTGTAATATTATTTGGAAATGCCTCTATATCTTGGAGCTGAAGGGATCAAGCCTGTTGTTAGAAATGAATATCCGTCCATCCATCCGTGATGAATTTAAACATTTAAAATGAAACCTTCAGCATTACGGTGTGCATATCTGTCAGAAAATTAATGCTGTCATATGTTTCCGGTGTAGGTCCATCCCAACAGTGTCCACATCTGTGCCGTGGTGGTGGAGTATGAGACAAAGACAGGCCGCACACACAAGGGTGTTGCCACCAACTGGCTTAAGAACAAGATGATAACTGACAATGGCCACAAGCCCACTGTGCCCTTGTATGTGCGCAAATCCCAATTCCGGCTTCCCTTCAAAACCAGCAACCCCATAATTATGATCGGCCCGGGTACCGGCATTGCCCCTTTCATAGGGTTTATCCAGGAGCGAGCATGGCTTAAGCAGCAAGGTAACAGTGTGTTTGTACGTGGTCATATAGATAAACTGCTGTGGTGAGACTTTTCACATTTACTGCAATTTAAGATGGATAATTTACACAGTAAAACTCAAAAGCCTCTCTTCTTCACATCATTCAATAAGTACACAGTAAATTAGCCTTGTTTGTTTAAAGTATCTGGAATGTTTTCAAGAATTTAATCTTTTTAATAAACCTTTTTAATTAAATGTAGGTGGTGGCACTTTACTGTAGTTTGAAAGATACAGCCAGATGTGCAACAAGTATTAAGGATTCTATCAACTTAAGTTGGGGTGGGGGGCAAAAAGATTGAAGTTAGACCTAATGCTTTTGTAGTTGAGGAAGGATGGAATATTGATTAAACTGCTTCCTATTCCAACCCTGTTGTAAATTTTAATTTTCTTCTGAACTTAATATTGTGTAACATTGTACAAATGCAGACTGACTCTGTAGTGACAAAGAAAACATATTCTTCAAGGTTGTATTCTTATAACACGGTGTCTTCAGTAACTGCCCAACCGTGAGTGTGTGTGTGTGTGTGTGTGTGTGTGTGTGTGTGTGTGTGTGTGTCCGACTGAAGTTGGGCAGTGCCTGATGAAGGTTATATTTTATACTAAGGAATTTTTAATGTAATGTATTTGTAGTAAAGACTGCTCTTTTTACAGGTAAGGAAATAGGTGAGACTGTGCTCTATTATGGCTGTCGGCACCAAAATGAAGACTTTTTGTACCAGGAGGAACTGGAAGAGTACAAGCGAACTGGGGTGTTGACACAACTCAATGTAGCATTCTCCCGGGACCAGAAGCACAAGGTGAGCATCATCTCACTGTATTGTGCTGCCCAGCAGCATGTCACCCCTTGTGAGTTATTTCAGAGGAGGGCAGGAACTATCATTAAATCTAAGTTTAATACTTTTAATTTTTATTTTCAGAGGGTATACTTTTGGTACCGTATATTTGAAATATTCTCCACAAGGTTCTCATCTCTGTCCAATTTCAGGTGAACAGGTTTTGTGTGTGTGTGTGTGTGTGTGTGTGTGTGTGTGTGTGTGTGTGTGTGTGTGTGTGTGATGGAATGGTGTGTGTTCTATCAAGACTGTAGCCTATCTCATGCCAGCTGCTTCAGAAATAGGCCCAAGACCAGCACAGCACTGGACAAATGGTTACGGATAACGAAAGAATGGCACAACATTGAAAATGACCAGGAACAAATAGGGGGGTTCTTAGAATTTAAACTGAGGGATTTCTCATCAAGCTTTAACACAAAAGTAAAAATGGTGTTCTGGAACCTTGAGAGAACTATAGATGTTCTTAATAGAAGATAATACTGTTCATTTCATTTCTCCCCTTTCCAATCCCAAGGTATATGTGCAGCATCTTCTAAAAAGAAACAAGGACCACCTGTGGAATCTGATTAACACTCTAAATGCACACATCTATGTCTGTGGGTAAGTGTCAGTTCCAAGTGGTTTAATTTCATTTGCAGTAGGTAAGAGTCCAGCCTCATTCAGTATGTAGCTAGGCACAGGGCTGTGTAGTTGGCTGTTTGTAGAGAGGAACATAAAAAAGGAAAACTCAAAAAAAAATTTGATAACAGTTGCTGATGTCTGGGAATATTGTTTGCCACAATTTTGACTTTGACAAACCTAAATACTGTGGTTTTAAAAGGTGACCAAGTCTCACAGGTTCAGCTATCTACCTTGCTGGGATGTTTGAAGATCCACCCAGGGGAGCTCCATGGTGGCTCATCAGTACGATGAGCATGATTATCGTTACGTAGGAGTTGTAGATGACAATTCTCCTCTCTGGGTCCCCAGGGATGCTCGTAACATGGCACGCGATGTGCAGAATACCTTCTGCGAGATCGTGGAGGAGCTGGGGGGTATGACTCACTCAGAGGCTGTGGACTACATCAAGAAACTGATGACCAAGGGCCGCTACTCGCAGGATGTGTGGAGCTAAAGAAAAGAGCATCACCCTCAGAAGCAGCAGGTGATACTGATCTCCAGTAGGTTGCTTTTAAAGGACATTCATTTCACTCAGTTGTAAGTTACTGCTGCTGTTTCTTTCCAAATGGCGAACTGGTGCAAAGATCTGAGATCTTCTGTTTTGGAACCGAATACATTTCCTAGTTGACAGTACTCCTGCTTTTTTTATCTGTAGGACATAAATCCATCTACTGGTGCATTTGTCAAAGGTTAAAATATTGTGATTAAGATAGCACTTTTGAAGATTGGTACAAAATCCATGAGATGTTTAGAAGAATCTAAGCATAGTAGAAGCTAAGAGCAAAATGTAAGGGATGTTAAAAGTAGCCTTAAGAGTGATACAAACTATATTGTATTGCATAAGCACAGTGTAGTTCTTAGGATCTCTGTGTTTTTAATTCACTGTTAAAAAGCTCTGTCTTTATGAGAATATCAGCTTACTCTGCATAACATTTTTAATTGCTTAGGCTTGTTGAAAAATATCTATTCTGTAGTTGTATTAATACCATGTGATTATGACACTAAAGGTATTGAAAATATCAGTTTTATGTGTCACTAAAGCTAAAAAATGTTTAGTACAAAAATGTCTAAGAAAACAAATTTAAGGGCATTCTTTTATAACTTTATTCAGGTATTTTTTTTTAAATGTCAGAATTCTATTTACTGGACTTGGAGCCAGTTCTGTGCAGCCCTTTATGATATGGCAGATAGGATGAACTATGATCTGAACATGGTGTGTGGATCAAATGTACATTTGGGCATTATTTATGAATACCGACAAGTTAAATCTCAGCAAGTCTTCAGTGCCATTTATTATGCTGATCTTCATTTACAACCAACACTTGAAAGTGCCTGATATGTCGGTTGGTACCATTTTTTTTTATTTCAAGGGAATTGACTTTCATGCGATTTGTGAATTTTTAATTTTTGTAGCATTAGTGTGTATAATTCTTTATGTACTATAGTTTATTCTAATTGTCCACATATGGAATTAAATTTGACATTACAAAATAAATCACTTTGAAATGTTAAAAATATATTATCAACTTAATTTTAAACTTTTGCTCTCTTTTAATTGTAACTTTGATCTGTTTTGTGTCACCAGTGTAAAATTTGTTTACTGTATGCTTACTGTATGTTCATAATTACTGGCCTGGCCATCCAGTCTCCCAACATGAAGATGCAGAAGTGTTTTGGTAAAATCACTGTCCTGGTTTTGCCACATTCAGCTCTTTATGTTATCTGCAATGGCGATAAGTGCTTTATTTTTAATTTGCCCTTTCAATGGCAAAGTGGCTCCTTTTCATGTATGGTCAATTTTTTTTAACATAGAAAACAAAAAATAGATTAAAAAATGCATTAATGTATTTTTTGAATACCTCCAAGTTAAACTGGGGTGGATGGATAGCTATACGACCCAAATTCAGGAGCAAGGAGTTTCTGTGCTACTACAGTTAAATGATTTGAAAACCTAAGCTTGACACTGCACATCTTATTTTATTTACATTGTCAATGTTCCACAAACTTTCACTAAGTTTAACATTTAAATGTTGGTAGAGATCCATTTCCAATATGTCCCATCTAGGAATCAAAGAAAATGAAAGTTTGTTTAAATGTAAGGAAAAAACCAATTCTAAAAACTGCATTTCAGCTCTTATGACCACTAGGCATCAGGCCTGTTTGAACTGTAATGAAAGTACAAGGAAAAAATACATTAGCAATACATTTCAATATCAGTGCATAATTGTAATGTAAACAGTTTCCATGCTGGGAAAAATGGTATTGATGCTGCAGTCACAATGATGGTCTGTGAACACAAGTTTCCTCCATCCCGTACAGATCCAGCCTTGTTCTGTCACACATCAGCACTTCAGAGTTACTTGACTCAACAATCCTTTTATGTTTATGTCCGCCATTTTAACATTCAATAATAAATCTTATTGTCTTTCCTGATTAACTGATCAAAATGACACTATAATGTAAACCATACCTTAGACATTGCTCAAACGCAGAAGTCAGTTAAATTGGTCAAAACCACCTTTACAAATTTCTCTAAAAAGAGATTTCTTCTTCAGTTGCAGCATCTTGTTCTTTTTTTCAGTTGGACATGAATGTTATTCAGGGCTTGGCTACCACACAGGAAAACTAGATTTCATAAGGCAATTAGAATTAACAGTCTGGAGAACCATCTGAATGAATTAATTGGATTTTTAGCACCTGAGAGCTTCTTTAATCTTGGTAATACTCCTGATTCATAATTATTTGTGCTCAGGTCAACAATCCTTCAAGTGACCTGCAAACAACAGCAGACACAGAGAATATTGCAGTAGTGGAGAAAGAGAAATCCTTAAGTAAACATTTAAAAAATTAAAAATCCTGTAGTTCTCACAAATTTCACAAAACTGTTAGTAACTTATTATTATTATAGATGTCATCTTGTGTAAATGTCACCTTAGCTCAAATGAAGACTAACTAAACTACCAACAGGAAGTGCAGCTTGCAAGGCTCTGTTAGTAAATTATTATTATTATTATTATTAGTATTATTATTATTGATGTCATCTTGTGTAAATGTCACCTTAGCTCAAATGAAGACTAACCAAACTACCAACAGGAAGTGCAGCCTGCAAACTACTGTCAGAAATCAGATGCTGGTCATCCAAAACTCCTCTCTTCCTCATGAAGGCTGTATGTGAGCTCCAGGGCTGCTCATGTTGGGGAGTACCGGTCCAGGGAGGTGTTCTTGGAATCCACCAGAGGCTATCATGGGAGAATGGGGACCTTTAGACTCTGCAGGAATTACCAGGGGAGGGCTGGTGTAATTCTGAGAGTGAGTAGAAGTGTTCCCTTGTGTCCAGGCACCACTACTCCAGGAGGTGGCTGCAGCATCCCAGTGGCCATGTCCGTGCCCATGATAGGAGGGCTGGAAACTGTGGCTTACTGGAGCATAGCTGGTGTGCTGCCAACCTTCATACATGTGTGACAGACTTGACATAGCCTGCGAAGGGAGCACAGACTCTGCTGGAGCGTAGACTTGAACTGGGTAGGAACCTGGTACTGGCTTACACCTACAAAAGGTGTGCAGTCAGTAAACAAATGATGCACACAGATGCAGAAATGAGTCACACAATGATAACAAGCTGAGGCTGATGTAGCAACTAGTCAGCTACATTACTGCTGAGACAAAACTGAGACCAGCAAACGTCACAAATTCAGAAACAACTGCAACCACGATGAACAAACTAAGTTGGGATGCTTACGGAGGATGGAGGATCTTCCGTCTCTCCTCTGCAGACGCAGGCACATAAGCAGCCCACACCAGCTTCCTGAGCAGCCTAAAGAACATCTTCTTCTCCAGGATGGCAGCCCTGATTTCCGACAAGTTCAAGACTCCAAGCCATCCTCTCCCATCTTTAACAGCACAGGTTAAGGAAAAGGCAGGACGTTTTTCAGGATAATTTCATCCTGGGTAAACAATGGTGACCCTGTACATTCTATAAAGTGAAGAAGAATGAGTGGAAAATGTGTAGCGGTGCAACAAGATTACAGTGAAGGGGCAGCAGGTGGCATAGTAGTTAAAGCTGCTGCCTCTGGACTCACTCCACAAAGAAAGTATTTACCCTCCTTTCCACCAACATAAATGGGTAAATCATTGTGTGCCGCTTACCATTGTAGAATGGCAAAAAGCAACGGCTAAATGAATGCAGATGAAAGACAAGGATACAGATCTGTCCCACAGCGACAGCGAGGATGTTGCACAGGAAAGCGGTGCCGGGAACCAGGTAGACCACAAGGGCGAGGGCCCACGGCAGAGAGACGGTGGGCACCCTGACCCCAAGCAGCACCCCTTGCCGCATGAGGGAGCGTGTACTGGCCACACCCACAAGGGAGAGAGTTGCAGGTGTGAGTCCCTGCACAGGGCTTTGTTCCACACTGCCATATAGCAAGAGCTCCAGGAGGATGTACAACAGCCCTGTCCACACAGGAAGCAGGAGGAGGTGGTGCAGGAACTGCACAGTTCCCAAGCTTCTCTCTAGCCCACCGCCAAAGAGAACCAGTGCCCCCGAGCTGAGCAGGAGTGCCACTACATCCTTGTGGACAAAGGAGTAGGTGAACAGCTTGTGCACTGAAATGGGAAGAGAAAGAAATTGGTTACTTGGTTTGAGTGAAGCGATATGGATTTACACATCAAAAAACAACCCCTCAGTTCTTATTTCACACTCATGTTCACAGAACAGCACTAGTGAGATGTTGCCTTCAAGGATGAGCATCAAGCTCAGACTTCAAGTTCAAATAGTGGACAAAAATGAGGTGGAACTGCTCCGTTTCTTTGTAAAGAGGCGATTTCTCTTTCAGCTCCAGCACTTAATTCCTATTTTCCAATTACCATATTGGCCCTTATATAAATGGATCCTGGTAAGACCACCCCCTCTTTTTCAACACTCATTTTTGGAAAAAGGTTTTTGGAACATTACTTCTTATCTTTAGAAATAAAAATCACTTTCCATATTTACGTTTTTAAGACAGTCAAAACGGTCTTTTGCGCTCAATATCTTCGAACAAAACATTCTGTAACTTTATATTTCTTGGCTGCTTGAGAGTGGTTTGACACCTCTGTCTCATTGATCCCCATTTTCCTAAAACTGGCATCATAACTCCTGCTCAGTCCTTGGTTAACCTGGCCTAACTTTGAGCTACTTTCTTCCAGACCACCTCGAGGTTTTGCCATCTTTCACACTCGCAAGTTTCAGTTGATCATTTCTGTGGGTAACACTGGGAAAAAAAGATTTTGCTATTGGGGGTAAAACACTCTGACAGCATACCAGAAACTCAGCTGTTGGATGTCAGCGAAAATGCATTTCTTATGTTCGCATCTGGATTTTTTCCACCAAATTTGGGTGATGTGAATGATGAACATGGACAGATTCTATCAAGATATTTCTATTATGGAAATACAATACCAAGGCCACTTCAACCCCAACATGAAGGGTGACTACTGCTGGTTTCTGCAACAGGCAACCACAACCACTTGCGAGCGCAAAAGCTTGATTTAGTCAAGGACACATGAACTCCGCTTAGTTGCACAAGAATTTATTTGTGGTTCAGTATAACTGATGCCACGAACCGGTGTTATACAGTATCCAACATTTATAGGTGTAGTCGTCAGATATAAGATGTACAGTTAGGTCCATAAATATTTGGACAGAGACAACTTTTTTCTCATTTTGGTTCTGTACATTACCACAATGAATTTTAAATGAAACAACTCAGATGCAGTTGAAGTGCAGACTTTCAGCTTTAATTCGGCGGGTTGAACAAAAAGATTGCATAAAAATGTGAGGCAACTAAAGCATTTTTTTAACACAATCCCTTCATTTCAGGGGCTCAAAAGTAATTGGACAAATTAAATAACTGGAAATAAAATGTTCATTTCTAATACTTGGTTGAAAACCCTTTGCTGGCAATGACAGCTTGAAGTCTTGAACTCATGGACATCACCAGATGCTGGGTTTCCTCCTTTTTAATGCTCTGCCAGGCTTTTACTGCAGCGGCTTTCAGTTGCTGTTTGTTTGTGGGCCTTTCTGTCCGAAGTTTAGTCTTCAACAAGTGAAATGCATGCTCAATTGGGTTAAGATCAGGTGACCGACTTGGCCATTCAAGAATTTTCCACTTCTTTACTTTAATAAACTCCTGGGTTACTCAGCAACGCAAAAAGACCTGGACGTCCACGGAAGACAACAATGGTGGATGATCGCAGAATCATTTCCATGGTGAAGAGAAACCCCTTCACAACAGCCAACCAAGTGAACAACACTCTCCAGGGGGTAGGCGTATCGATATCAAAGTCTACCATAAAGACTGCATGAAAGTAAATACAGAGGGTGCACTGCAAGGTGCAAGCCACTCATAAGCCTCAAGAATAGAAAGGCTAGATTGGACCTTGCTAAAGAACATCTAAAAAAGCCAGCACAGTTCTGGAAAAAACATTCTTTGGACAAATGAAACCAAGATCAACCTCTGCCAGAATGATGGCAAGAAAAAAGTATGGAGTGGAGGCAGTGTGATGGCTTGGGCGTGCATGGCTGCCAGTGGCACTGGGACACTAGTGTTTATTGATGATGTGACACAGGACAGAAGCAGCCGAATGAATTCTGAGGTGTTCAGAGACATACTGTTTGCTCAAATCCAGCTAAATGCAGTCAAATTGATTGGGCGGCGTCCAGGTCTTTTTGCATTGCTGAGTAACCCAGGAGTTTATTAAAGCAAAGAAGTGGAAAATTCTTGAATGGCCAAGTCGGTCACCTGATCTTAACCCAATTGAGCATGCATTTCACTTGTTGAAGACTAAACTTCGGACAGAAAGGCCCACAAACAAACAGCAACTGAAAGCCGCTGCAGTAAAAGCCTGGCAGAGCATTAAAAAGGAGGAAACCCAGCATCTGGTGATGTCCATGAGTTCAAGACTTCAAGCTGTCATTGCCAGCAAAGGGTTTTCAACCAAGTATTAGAAATGAACATTTTATTTCCAGTTATTTAATTTGTCCAATTACTTTTGAGCCCCTGAAATGAAGGGATTGTGTTAAAAAAATGCTTTAGTTGCCTCACATTTTTATGCAATCTTTTTGTTCAACCCGCCGAATTAAAGCTGAAAGTCTGCACTTCAACTGCATCTGAGTTGTTTCATTTAAAATTCATTGTGGTAATGTACAGAACCAAAATGAGAAAAAAGTTGTCTCTGTCCAAATATTTATGGACCTAACTGTATATACTGTAGTTGTACTGTGATTCCCAGGAAAAAAAAAAAAAAAAAAAAACACCCGTCTTATATTCAGGCCAACATGGTAAAAATGAATTTAACACATTTCTGTGCATATGTGATATAAAGAGTTTACTTGTGCACTTTTACAGATTATTTACTTATTTCCCAATACAAATAGCCTAAAAATCCATGAATTGCTTCACCTTTGTCTGTTCAACTCTGAATAACCAAAATATATATATTTTTTTTAACAAATATACAGTACAGTATTTTCACCATGTACTTACATCGCCAGTTAATGTGCATGGCATGTATGCTTCTTTCCACCTACAACACCTTTAGCTCAACTCTACCAGGGTGACACCTGGAGAACCTCAACCAAGCAGTGTCATGCATGATCCACTGAAGATCACCTGAACAACCTGGAGGGGGGGGGGGGGAATAGCCAGCCAATAAAAACCCAGAGGTTCTTCAACACCATCCTTTCATTTTTCATCATCTTGCTCTGTTTTTCTTTTATACTTTTATTATTCTATATTCTCACGATGAAACATCAGGTATTGACACCACAGTACATACAAATAATAGGTGAATAAGAGCAATTGTAAAGGGTTTGCCAAAAATCCGAATTAGTTGTACACACTCCGGAGCCAGTTTTTTTAAAAATTATTTTTATTTTATATTAAATATCAGAAAATGACAGGAATAGAGAGGAGCCGTGACACTGATCTGGCCACTTTCACAAGTTTGTCGTGCAGAACCACCTTACCGTGTCCGTGTAAAACAGCGCTGCCGTCCAGACCGAGGACGTCCGAAGGAACGCGGCTGAGGGCCAACAGGCCGAAGAGCAGGAGAGACGCGGCGAGCACCGCCACCACCCCGCATGTCAGCTGCAAACCCCGAAGGAACTCCTGCGCTCGACGCGCCTCCATTGTGCTGCGCTCCGCCTAAACGTCCAGGGCCGCAAAGGTGAGAACCTACAGCAACCAAGGGCACGCCATTGAGAGTCGCTTAAAGACTTGATTTTCTAAAACTCGACCATGAGTCAGACCACAGTTTACAGATGAAGAGTTTTAAACAGCTTTAAACCAGTTTATTTAAACACACGAGGTAACCCCCGTGGACCGCCGATACATTCGGACTTTACTTCCGCCTTTATAATTACGTTCACCTTAGCGACATCTATTGGTAAAATGTAACTTCTGTGATATAATAATAACTCTGGGTCCAGGAAACTAATTTACAGTAAAACGGTGTTATCGTTCCCTAAAATGTTGTCAGTCGGCTAGGAACGCAGAAACGATTTTCTGTGTAGACTGTTTATTCATTTCGTAATTTCTAAACATAGCACTAATATTTAATAGATAATACTAGAATAAAAACAACTGTACAAAGCGGTTACAGTCTGTGTCGTAGTTCCTCCCACCCAAGCAATGTCGCTGTTTTTTTTTTATTCAATATAAGATGACGGAAGTTCCTCAATCCTCTAATTCGCAGATTTAAAAAGTACCTATATATTTTATACACAGGCATTAAACTGCTAGATATTTAAGATGATCCCTAATTCATTATTTATCTTTGCTATTATATTAAATACTGCGAGTGGAACGACTCGTTTACGTGCGCGGTTTTGCAGAAGTTCAAGGATGGGGACTGTACCACTTCCAACAACAACAAAGGGGAGGCTTTTGGAATAAAATCGTTTTCCCAACGTTTTTGGAACGACATTTGGCAATGTGGTAATACATATATATATCTATAAATACAGATAATTATTAAAGAATATATCTACATTTTCCGGCGCTGTGTCAGTGATTTACTAGTTAATAACCGCATAAGTTTGGCCTGGTTTGGTAGTTTCCAGTTGAGGTTCCGAGTTCATAAGGTCTGCAGTATAGCCATTATTGTGCTGGAGGTTTTAACTCTTACAAAGGTCATATATTATTTTTATATACAGCAGAAGAATGTCTTCAGGTAAGAGTTTCATTGCCCATTTTGATTTGCGTGTATTTGCTGACGCCTATGTAAAAGTGTAACAAAGAAACGTCCATACATGTTATAGCCTCGCTCCACTGTGGAGCAGAGGAGACGCTGAGTCCGGTAACTAGGCAGCTATTTTATACCATTTCACCATTTACCCTTTTTATTAAATTGCACAATTTATATATTACACGCGACGTGGGCTTGAAATATTATCACTTTCCGTCAATCGGTGTAATAACGCGTTTATGTGTTGATGGTTATGGGCAAGGTTTGTGACCCGCCATTTTTTTTTTGTCGTCGATCACGTCGTTGTTTGATGCGGCCCAAAGCTGTGCCCCTATGGATCTCATTCAGCTTTATTTATACGTATATCGTGATATAAACGTTGTAGTTTACATGATATAGACTCACTACTAATCCAGTGTAATAGGTATGGCGCAGAATATAAAACGGCGAGGTTTCTGTTTGAGAATTATGCGCCGTTTGTAACTAGCAGTAGCAGTAGCTGCTAATAGCATGCAGTGTAGCTAATGTGATGGTAACCCAAGATTACCATCAGGGCAGGGAAATTCGCACACAGCAGGTTAATACGAAGCGAAACAAAATGCACAGCTATACCAAATAAATTGCAACAAAAATAGGCAATTGCAAACTACAGTTATATGAAACAATTGAAAGGACTGTGGTCACAGGACACTTCCCTGCTTTTCCGTAGAGAAGTTGACAAGTGCTTGACTGGCTTATGTACACAGGTTGTTGCTGGTAAGCAGGACCTGATATACTGCTTCTTTGTACACAATAGTTTCTCTGTCACACCCATGACAGAACCTGCTTTTTCCCACCAGTTTGAGTCTGTGGGTTACATCCCATGCAGTGGTTGCCCAGAGTGGATGACAAGCGTAAAGGAGCACTTGGCAACTTTGGCCTTGTAGAACACGTGAAGCCTTCTGTGGGGTGAACAGGAACGGAGGCTGTGCTGCTCCTTGAGTTGCATCTGTGCTCATAACCCCATGCTTACAAATGTTAAAATGACTTTGTTGCAGATTCTGGGTATGGTCAGCCTGGTGCGCAGCAAAGGTAAGGGCTCACATTGTGGGGTGACTAAATGATCCTGACCGTGTTATGGTTCGGAGTTTGGTTTATGTGGATTTTCTTCAGAACAGCTGCTTGTTTTCATGGTTCAGCAGTAGGCGATCATATTGTTTTAAAGATCAAAACCTTTGACTGCTCTCAGCATTTTGCCTTTAAGCTTGTAACATCAGATTCTTTGCAATTATCGAAATCTGCGTTTTGCACATGTTGGTATATGTGGACTTAAAGACTCAATAAATTGATTATATTTTTGTAATTGCAGTGTTAACACGTTACTCTCAAATTACTTTTCTTTCAGCTATTCACCTTATAGTGCCCCTCCGTCCCAGGGATACCAGCAAAGTGAACAGGTAAAGATTCATAACAACACTTTAAATTTAGATGTGTCCACCAATTTCATGTCAAAATATTCTCATATAAATACACACGTTATGTCAATTGTATTGTTTTGTATTGTAATCTGTGCCAGTTAAAGTGTGTATGTTTGAGAGAATTGATGTTAGATGAGAAACAGTATATGAACTGACCTTTTAATACTACAGTAAGTAATACTGATGCCTGATGCTAGCAGAAAATCTTGGTATTTGTGTGGTTACAATCACACAAATAACTGATTTTTATTTTGGTCTAAAATATAGTAGCAATAAAATATTTACTGCACAGCTAACATTATGCTCTTTTATTTCAGAGCTATGGCCAGGGAAATCACAGCTCTTCATATGGTGGACAGAACTATGGTTCAGGTTATGGACAGCAAGGTATGCACAAGTGACTTTTTTTTTTTTTTTTTTTTTTTTTGGTGTGGGGACAATTGGTATTTCGCACATTCATGTTTGCAGTTAAACATTTAGCAGATATTTCTTTCCAAAGCAATGTAAAGCTCAGAGTAAATTGTAGTGTATTTCCTGACAGACAGAGAGCTTTAGGTGTAAGTACAGATGGTCGAAGCGCAGCTGCATTGTCCAGTGCCAGCTTTAAAAGATGCTTGCCTTTTTTTTTTCTCTCTCTCTTTCTCTTTTCTTTTCTCCATGCATTGCTTTAGTTCAAACATTGGTGAAACATACTTTTTAAAAGATGGAGCATTTAACCAAATAAGTCCTTTTTATACATTTTTTTTTTCTTTTCTTCATAATAAATCACTTCCTCATCCTACTACTCCTGTTTCTTTTAGGGGGCAACTATGGGCAGTCTGGTCAGAGTTACCCCTCTGCTGGCTATGCGCAGCAGTCACAACAAAGATTTGACAGCTATGGCCAGCAGAATACTGACAGTTCAGGAAGGTAATGTCCATTCTAGTTCCTCTTAAGATGGAAACCAAGTTGTTTTCTAATTTGCTGTATTTAGGTATGATTGTATGTTTTCTCTATTTTCATGCTCCTTACTTTCTTTTGGACCTGTGGACTGTTTATGACTAATGTAAACTAATTGCATGTGGATTATTTTCTGGCTGTTTTGTCTGAAACTGTTGCAAGAACTGTTTAGAAAATTTAACTTTTGTAATTTATCAAAGGTATGGATCCAAGCCATCTTATGGAGATGAAGGATCCCATGGGCAATCCCAAGGGGGTTACGGGAGGCACTTTGATGGTTGTATTTTAAATTGTTTTTGTAGGTTGTTAGATGGTATTGGGCATGTTTAATGTTTTGATACTGTGTCCAGTTTTATCTTTTAATGTGATTACAAAGATGGAGCCCAATAGAGGGTTTAAAATCCTTTTATAACTCAATTGGTGTTATGAGTCTGCAATATTTTAGTTTTCAGCTTTAACTTGCTATCTCTCTGTGCCCTCAGATGACAGTGGCCAGGGATTGAGGCGGTTTGGGGGTGATGACTGGAATGATGGGTACAGAGGCAGAGGGCGTGGGGGGTATGACCGAGAAGGAAGAGGTGGCCCACCTGGCATGGGGTGAGTTTCAGTGTACCCACTGCACTTTAGCTTTCAGTATTGCATCCATGTGTCAAACAGAAGCAGCACTTACTGTGTCCTCAAGGACTAAGTAAATTTTTTTTTAAAAATTTATTTATTTATTTATTTATTTATTATTTTTTTATTTATCCTGATAATATGCTAATTTCTTAAATCTGATGTTTGTTAGGGCCCAGTAATTCTGATAAGTCCTTACGTATTTTTAAAAAACTTTAAAATATTTACAGCAAAGAATAGTCTTTTGCCTGCCTATTAGATGTATCAAAATCCAAGCTGGATCTATTTCATTTCTAGCTAGCTAGCTAGCTATTTTTAAGATGTTTGAATTTGGTTGTTTTATGAGATGTCGCTAGGAATGTAGACATGACTGAATGCATCGGTTTCTCCCCAAGTATCTTCTGCTGTACATACTATATATGCTTTTTGAGTTAAAAAAAAAAAATCCAGGTTGCTTTAAAAGGATTCTAGTGCATTTAATGCATCAAAGTCTGTAATTCATTTCCTAAGTTTGTGCCCTAATTTCTATGTTAATTTAGGAAAAACAAACACTAATTTTTTTTTTAACATCAGTTTTTAAAAATAAGATCAATGTCCTTACTGAGCTTTCCTGTCCAAGGAGATTCCCTTGGCTTGCCATTGGTGTTGCTAAGCTTAGTTAATATACAATACATAAAAATGTTCAGGGTTGCTACAACCTGTCTGGAAATCTCTACGGAAACATAAGATTTTTGCCTCAGGGAACTCAAGACAAGATGTCTTTTCCTTTCGTCTACACATCTTGGTTCATAGTTCTCTGCTGCAAGGTATTTTGGGCACTGTCCAAATGATGACCATAGGGTGAACCTGATGTTACTAAGTGATCAGTGTTGAATTCTATCAGATTCATGGTTTTTCAATATTGGTAAGAAAATAGCTGCAGATTATAAAATGGTTTAATGCCAGATGACTAAAACAGATGTAGCTAAGCATAAGATGACCTTTGTCATCGTTTACATAAAATGGGACCGCTTCATTTGTAAGAAGTTGTAACTTCTTCTGAGCATATTCCATACTGAGTAGAGACACTGAATATCTGAACAGTGTCTCGGGATATAATTTGCCTTGTTGTTCTTTGGAATTCAGTGTATGCATGTTAACTTGATTTACATTTTATGCTACAGGTTTCAAAGTCAATGAAATTATATTTGGACCTCTGCTATTGAAGCTCAGTAAAATCAAACTGGAAGAATGTTAAAATTTGCAGCTGTTCTGTTGAGCACTGCAGTGATTTTTTTTTTTTTTTTTTTTTTTTTTTAAATACCTGTCTGACAGTGAAGCTCAAATTCTGCCTTGTTTTGTTTGGTCAATGTGCATTCTTAAGAAAACCAAAGGCATCCAATAACAGCACTGGATCACATGACAGATACAACAATGTATTGTCTGCCTAATCTGTTACTGCGTGAAGTGTTTTCCTAAGGCCTGGCCCACAGGTCCTTCCTGTAAAAGTGACCTCTCACCTTTACAATAAAGTGGTGAACTGCACACTGATCAGGGCAGAAATAGCGGTTTGGGCTCAGTCTGACAAAGGAAGGCCGTCATTTCTTCAATTTTCCCTCTGCAGCGGTGGTGACCGTGGTGGCTTCAAAAATTATGGTGGTAAGTCATGAGCATCGGTCTGGTCTCAGTGGATATTCTGTGATGGCAAACAGCGCAACACAAAAAACCCCCAATATTTAACTGTCCCAACAAAAGGAAATCAAACTATTTGTTTGGTACTCCTCTCTCATGTAATGCCCTTGGCAGTTTTTTATTTTTATTTTTTTATTTATTTTTTCTTCCCTGAATTGTAAATGTGTTGAAGTTGACCTCAGAGGTACTGTTGCATGGGGAGGGCACAGCGCAACACTGACATTTTCTCCAGAGAGTAAAAGTTGGGTCTAATTACGTCTGTGGCAAAGGAGGATCTTGACATATTTGAAGAGTCCTTGGCGGTTTGAACTAGATTTAAAGATTGTGTGTTGACACTGCTAAGGTGTGCCACATTTTTCTTGTTCTGCAGCTGTATGAAAACAGCGGTACACAAACTTCTTTACATGTCTCATAAGCAACTAAATATAAACGTATTTAAGTAGAAAGTTCTGTAGGAAAATACAGGGATCCTATGAGAATCTTGAGAAATTATTTATTTTAATTGCTGTCTTTCAGGACCCAGGGATGATGGACCACGACATGATTCAGGTGATTCTCATTTTAGTAATAAGTTGGTTAACTGCTTTTGTACTCTGTGGTAATGCTTTACTACAAAATGAATAACAATGGTCGATCGATATGCTAAGCTATTTTTGTCTATTTGTACAGCTTGGTATACTGTTACTGGAGCAGTTCAGAGTAAATTCCAACCTCCTCATGTGCTACTAAGAGCATCGTTGCAATATTAAGTTGTGGCAACTTGTTTACAGGTGGGGATCAGGACAACTCTGATAACAACACCATCTTTGTCCAAGGGCTTAGCGAAGATGTTTCTACTCATGAAGTTGCGGAGTTTTTCAAGCAGATTGGCATAATTAAGGTAAGGAGTGTAAAAGTTCTTGGAGTTCCATATTGGCATTCTGTAGATGAGGTAAGACTAGGTCTTCAAAAAAATTGGGACCGTTGCCAGTCTATCTCTCGTTCCTAATCTCAGGCCTGCTTTTAGGTGAACAAGAAAACTGGTATGCCCATGATTAATTTGTACACCGACAAAGCCACCGGAAGACCAAAAGGAGAAGCCACAGTCTCTTTCGATGATCCTCCATCGGCCAAAGCTGCTATTGACTGGTTTGATGGTGAGGGCTAGTTTGGTTTGAGTCAATGGCTAAATGGTAATGTGATTCCACATATTTACTCATGGTGCTTGTTCTTTAAAGGGAAAGAATTCAATGGCAGACCCATCAAGGTATCTTTTGCAACTCGAAGAGCTGAGTTCATGCAGAGAGGTGGAAGAGGCCGTGGAGGTACTGTTTGAGTTCATTATTGGAATGTTGCTTTTCTGCATGCTCCCATCTTTGGTCTGTCTTGACAGGAATGAAATGGTAGGCGAAAAGTTGAATTCCACTCCAGCTGTCACATGTAGGTGATGGAATATTAGGTGATGTACAATGCATCTTCACCAGCGTTTCCCATTTCTTACCCCAGGCTACCGAGGTGGCGGTCGTGGAGGTTATGGCAAGGGTCCATCATTTGACATGAAAGGTGGAGATTGGCCTTGCCCAGACAGGTGAAGGACCTACTGTTTAAATCTGAAAGTGTTAGAGCTGTTAGTGGGTAGGGTGGTTGAAAACAAACCTTTTACATAACAAATACCCATACATAAATTGAATAATGGCCTTAAAATAGTGTTGTGGAGTTTTATTTCCAGTAACTTGAATAAAGGAATTGTTGCACTACTATATAGTGGCATCACGTGCCTGTCTTGTGCTTCTGTGATACAGTAGACCACCACTGGCAAGAGACGGTGGAAACTGTTGGTGTTTTTAATTTAAAAATAGGTTTTTCCAAAACCTAACCTGTTAATAAATGGAGGGACTCATTATTCTGCCCACTAATACAGCTGGGTAATATTTTCTGAAGTAATTTAGGGTAATTGGGTGATTGAGTACTACAGCAGGAGCAGGAATTTGAATGTACAAAAGAATACCCACTCGCTATCACAAATGAAGTTTTGTAGTTCCTTGACCAGTTAACATTTATCCAAAGCAGTATACAAATATTTATTCCTTTAAGCAGCATGGTGTTTACAAAGACCATGCAGGAGAGAGGTTTAAACAAATCCTGACCACTAAACTACAGACCAGTTCCTACTGATAGTCACTAAATGTTTTTAGTTGTAAGCAACAAATTAAAGATTAATAAATCAGTTATTGGTAGTTGTTAAAATTGTTTCACTGTGAGGGGTGCAACATCATTACCTGAGAATGTCTGTACTGTCATGTTCCTTAGTTCCTCGTGCACAGTCTTTTCATACTGATGGGAACTTTCTAAAGTGTGTGTGTGTGTGTGTGTGTGTGTGTGTGTGTGTGTACACACACACACATACATACATATACACACTTTTTTTTTTTTATTTTTTTTTTTTTTAAATCGATGGCTGCAGGTAGCGTTGGGAAAATAATTTAAATGGATCATGTGAATAGTAATGAGTCCCCCCCCCCCCTTTTTTTTCTTTCTTTCTTTCAATGAAATAAGTCATTGGTTTAACCCTTTAGTTCTGAAATCTCTTCATGTTGCATAATCCATATGTTCATTTGAAAAAGGGGGGGGTGTGACTCTTAAAGACTAATTTTTGTAAAGTTCTCCAAGTATGGAAGTAAATGGTTGCTTTGTTCAGCAAATTTGCATCTTCCCCGTACAAAATAACCAGAAGAGGGTGATAAATGTAAAGGAATAACTTTTTTTTTTTTTAGTAAGTGTATTCATGTAATAGTGTTAATGCTAAACAAAGTTTGTCCTGAAATGTGCTTATTTTATAAATACAAGCATCAGTAAATACTAAGTTACTACTACCCACTTCTTGTTTCAGTGAATATGGTGCATCTTTGACACTTTTTTTTTTTTGTGTTCATGCATTTTACGCTAAGACTTGGTTTAAACACTTATTTGTTTTATTTCAGTTCTTGTGGTAATATGAACTTTGCCAGAAGGACTGAGTGCAACAAGTGTGGTGCGCCTAAGCCTGGGGATTCCTTTGGAGGTACCTGCCAGTATTAAACCTGTCCCTGTGTTCTGTTGAAACACGATTCATCAGTTTCAGCCAAGTTTTTAGTTTAAAAAAAATATTTGTTCGCTGTATTTTCAGATCATGGTGGACGAGGAGGGTTTGGAGGCGACAGAGGTGGCTTCAGGGGTCGCGGAGGATTCCGTGGGGGTGATCGTGGCGGCTATAGCAGCTACAAGATGGGAGGACGGTAAGCAGCTTATTTTAATAATTTTTTATTTATACTGATATTTAGTTTTGAAGTTATTTGAAAACTACCACAGGGGGGCATAGTTGATGTGAAACTTGCCTGACCCCCATCCCATGTAGAAATGTGTTCTTGGTGGAAATTGCAATCCTATTAGCAAAATTCTTAGATTTGTGGTCCAGAGTTGCAGAATGCATTGTAGCTGAAAACCCTGCTTGGAGCTGATGGTTGCTGTGTTGTTCTGCTTTTGACAGCGGTGATCACAGAGACGAGAGAAGGGACCGACCGTACTGAGCGCTGCCTAGAACACTCATTCCAGCGAAGAACTCTCCTGCATTTTTCCATACTGAGCTTCTCCGCCTGAACTGCTCCTGTCCTGCCCTGCCCCACATGAACACCTCCCCTGTGCAACCAATGTGAATCTGAAAAGGGGGCACCTGGTGCCCCACACTTTACATTTTTGTTTTTCTTGCCATTCATGTATGAAAACATGGACAGCGATACTAATTTGTGAGATACTGCATTGCCAGATGAGTGTCGTTTTGTAAAATGAATAAAGTGTTTTACTTGTGAGTGGACTGCACTTCTGTTTAAAGGCTCTTGGGGGGGGGGGGTGCTCCTATGGTGCAAGATTCTATGCCAAATGTTATTGATTTTAAAATGGATTAAAATTTGTTTATTCTTTTAGCAGTACTTCAGCAGCTTCTGTGCACAACAAATGTTTTTAAATGCAGTGCGTATTCGCTAGCTGGGGTGCTGGGTGAAAGGATGTTTTTGGCAAAATAGACTGAGAAACTGCTTTTATTTCATTTGTGCATTCCAAAAAAAAAAGCTTAAGTTATTTTGCTCAACGGTGCGTCGTTATTGAGTTTTATGTGGGGTTCATCATGAACAGCTGAGGCGATTTGTGTCGGCCATGCTGTCCCGGCGGGGGTGGCGCTGCCCTGCGGATGCACGCAGCCTCCTGCGAATCCCGGCCAAAAGGCGCCGAGCGCCGGACGGGGCAGCGGTTCTGGTTGAACGTCAAGCGCTCCCAGATATGAGGACTGCGTGGGTTTAAGCGTTGTTCGTCCCGCAGGATGAGGGTTCGTGTCGGGGCGCTCGGGGTCCTCGTCCTCCGGCTCCTGTCTCCCCTCATATTGGCTAAGGGGAGCCTGCGCTCTCCGGGACCCGGTGGTCAGCGCACGGAAATCGCACAGGTAACCAGACCGGGTGCCTCACCAAGGTTCATTTCTAGCGAAACACTCTTGTTTTGCATCCCCAGAGCGCCATTTCGCGTTTGCAGTCGATTTTCTGTCTTCGAGTTGGACTCCTGTGGAGAGCCATCAGTCCGCGGTGACGTTGAGACATCACAATTTCGGTGAAGCGAAGGCAATTTCCGTCTCATTTATTTGATGCCGAATGTTTATGGGTAAATAAGATTTTGTTTTTTGCTTTTTACCGCTTCTTACTCAGCTATGTCACGTCAGTTTTGCATTTTTCATGTCATATTTATATGTCTGAATGGCTTCTGTTGTAGCCCCACGCCCAACAGCAGTTAAGTTGCACAAGGTTTTGAGAAAGAACGCATGGCTGCACCGTAACGAAATTATTTTTACTGCGACCAGAGTAAAATTTACTTTACCCCTCAGAGTGACCGAACGCCGAGTTTATGAGGGCACCGTTACCGACTGAATAATTTTTCACCATTTTCATACCCTTCGTCCTCTTTTCTGCAGACGGTCCTTGACTTCGTTGCCCTTACGACGGTCCATTACAAAGAAATACATAATAATAATTTAAAAAAAACGGACAAACTTGTCAAAAATTAATTTTATAACGATTTCCAGAAATTTTGGTAAGTAAATGTACAATGCACAGTACCTGTACGACATCAGCCATGCAGAAGCATGTGCAGCACTACAATACAACTAAGCATTTATAACTTATACAGTAGATCAAAAATGTTATAAAAATGGCATGAAAATGCATTACACTTTGCATGTGTGGGCCAGCACAGTATGCATGTGTGACATTGTCGCGTAGAAAACTGTGTGCTGCAACACAATGGCAGCATCCTGCCCAGACACAGCCACAAACCATCTTTTCACATCTCACGCAGTGTTAGTTGTTCCCACAAGCAGTCGACATCTTCGCACAGTTTGGATTTGAAGGAGAAAATCATCGTCCAGCCAAAGAATGGCCAGATCTCAAAGTATTTAACAAGAGTTATGAACATACTGCATTTTCCAGAAAGACACCACGGTAAAAAATATTGTACTAAATTATTTAGCAACAGTGTGGATAATATACTATACTGGGGACTGGGGGCAGAGAAAAAACATCAACAAATGTTTGAAAAAAGTTACCATATGGTGGACTGCACACTTAGAAATAATCACTCTGCTACAAGTACCATCCAACTTACAAAAAAATGCGACTTACAACCTGGCTGTCGGTCCCCAACCCGGACGTAAGTTGGGGACAGGATGTATTGTGACCTGCCACTTGTGGCCACTGTGATGGCATTTGATGCTGAGCAGCCCACATGTGCAGTGAAGCCATTCTATGCTAAGGGAAGCAACCAAAACTTGTGGTACTGCTATAAGTTTAGAACAAGGAATCGGAATGTTAGTTATTAAGGCTAAATTGTGTCCTAGCAGGACCGCATCAGATGCGCACGGAACTGTTGTTATTACACCACCTTTTTATATCCGAGGAATGTTGGAAGGATCTTAAGATGTCATGGCAGTTTGAATGGTTTTCTTGAACTGTCAAGATATGCTAACAGCTTCTCTGCTCATCCCCTCGCACAGCAGCACTCCACAAAAAACACCTGCAAATGGGTTTTAACATGGCGGGGAAACCTTTAAATAAAATAAATGTTCATATTCAGGCCATAATAAAAAGACCTATCCAAACTTACCTTCCTTCCAAGCATCTCGCACATGATTTAAGCCACTTCGAGGAACAAATTCTTGACAAAGTCCATGGCTTCCTTACATTTTGACTGGAAAGTATTGTCCCGTTCAACCTGGGTGCAAGACTTGCTCCGAAAAATAACCCCTCATGATAAAAGCTGTAATTTTGTCACTCATAAAATGTGGATTTTGGCTGCCGTTAATTTCACTATCTCTCTTTTTAGATAAGGAAAAATATGCCTCTTTATGCCTAAAATGTAACCAGTTTACCTTTTTGACTCAACTTGTACAGTAGTTTTATGTATGTGGCTGTGTACAGAGTAAATAACCAAAAAGAGAAGGTAAACACCTTTTGCCTCACGTATTTTTAAACCAAATTAAATATTAAATGAATGTGAAAGTCACCTATTAGTAGTTTGTAGCACACAATTATATTTTAAACAGAAGTGGACAAACACCTCAGCTAGATGCACACAACTGTCTTGGTTGTCTCATTTTAAATGTTTATGAAAAAGATAACTGTTTACAGTAGTCATAAACAGGCACAAACATACAGAAACAGCCAAGACAGGCATTTTCGACTCTCGCGTGTCCTCGCTCCTTTTCAAATCCCCTTAAATCCTTTTTATGTGATCTTGTGCTGATCAGTCCAACATCTTTTTTCTGGCAAGTAACAGCTAGAAAGCATAATAAAAAGAACTGAATGGAAAATATGTGCTACAGCAGTAATGTCTCTGTAGACTGTGGTTTAGGTTTCCCAGGCCTCCCTGGGGCTATGAAGACAGGCAGTTGTCAGGACACTGTTTGCATGGGGGAAGGGCTTCCTTTAACCAGCTCGGTGCTTCTCTGCCCAGCTCCATATTGGAGCTCTAGGATGGTCTGAGATGCAACACAAATGCACCTGTGGGAGACTCGTGTCTTCAGAATGATCAGTCCAGCAGCACCTGAGCTGTGTTAGATTGGCCTCAAAAGTCTTGCTTTATTCCCCCAGACAGGGCCCACATGTGCCTGCATCATTGAAACGGACTGGCCTCACGTAAACTACAATTTTCCAGATGCTTTAGCCTCCTGGGCCGTTTTTGTATCAGTGATATTCGTGTAGGAATCCAGTGTGAAGATCTGGGACAGAACCATTTACTTTGCTTATCAGCAGAGCATAACAAAAAAAAAAAGCTAACGTATAGAGAAACACGTTTTACTGTTACTATTTACTATCACATTTCAATATTTGTACAGTATACTGTGATTCGTATATTGCATAATAGGTCATTTCTTTGCATTTCGAACAACCAAATTTAAACTACCAGCACCTTCAGATGGCTGTGCAGAACAACACCAGGTCCTCCATGCGGGTCCATTATCCTTAACTGCTGTATCCTGGTCAGGACTTTGGCAGTCTGGAGCCTATCTCAAAATCCCTTGGTGCCAGGCTATGAAACTACACACTGGGGTTGGACGCCAGCACATCATGGGGTGTCATGTGGTCTTTTCCCTACTTTTAGCTTCTGCTGAAATTCTCAACCTCCATTACCCATTGTTTGCCGGTTTCACCGGTTATAATCTCAGTTCTCTTGGTCCTCATTCAGACTATCCAAACCATCAAGTTTGTTCAGTGAGTTTGAATTAATTTGCATCGCTTTTGTTGATTTCTGTGACGTCTGCTATTCTGTTTGATTATGCAATGAAGATTGAATTGGTGCATAAAACATTTATAGTCAGGTGTATGTATATTATGTTTACTAGCATTTGTTGAATATACAGTTCATAATGGCTACAAGTGAGCTAAAGGGGTGCAGGTAAACAGCCACAGAGTGCTGTAGGGTAAGTAATGAGGCAGAACAGCTTTATTGTGTTGTTATGACCACTAATTTTAACTATTAGTGTAACTGTCCATTTTAATGGCATTTGATATTTTAGCTTAAATCTATGTCAATTTTGGGGCTCAGAAACAACAGCTTTTTACAACTGAAACTAAAGGTAAGGCTTTGGTTCATGATAATTCAGCTTACAAGTTGTTTTACAGTGACAAACTGCAATCGTGAAGTGGGAGATTACCATATACTTTACTATGTATGTTACCACAGTGCAGTTAGCACTGTAATTCACATTTGATGAAGGCATCAGGTAAATGCTAGTTGAGGATCACATTTATGCATTTGCCTTTGATTTCTTGAGCAAGGATAGTGAGCTGAATTGTGAATGTGAATACCAAGTTTTGTATATGGCTTAAAGAGTTAAACTGTCAGCCTGAATGACCAAGGACGAAAAAAAAATGTCCTTATTACAGGGTTTTCTGGAGAAGTATGGATACCTCCGACAGGATGGCCAGAGGCACAGCTCTGGGGAAGTCAGCTCAGCTGTCAGGTACTGTGTTACTGGGCACGTCGAAGCGAATCCGTCCCGCCACAGAGTAGTCTGCTGTTTACATTCAAGAGTGAGCAGAACTTTTCCTTTCTCTTTGCACAAAATTTTTGGTCAGTTTCAGACTTGGGTTAAAAGATGTAAAACATATGTATGAGTTGCAACAACAAATAGTTTCTGTTTGTAGTTCTGTGTAACTCGCTTTTGAATTGAGAATTAAACCAGTGCTGTGGAACACCTGGCTCTCAAAGCCTGGAATTATCCACAGTTCCTCTTGGTTAAACAGAATATTCAAACATATAATTTAAAAGTTTGCAGCACCTGCTTTCTTTCAATGTGATGTTCTCTGGCGAAAAAAATACTTCATACAATGATGTGGTTAGTGATGGAAATGTTTAACAGCAAATCAAAACAGTGCATACAATAAATTGCAATAAAGTGCTTTCTGTAGAGCATACAGTGAATGACACCATATTTATGTTTTTTATTACATCTGGTGTAGCTGAAAAAGTTTGCTCAGTAGCCATCCCTAACCAAAGAGACACAAAAGGGCCTACAACCGTACAGAAGCCACGTTCATAACAGTGTTGAGTGTAGTTTCTTTCTCTCTGTCTGTCATTTTCATAAGCAGAGCACTTGTTTGCTAATCGCTGAAAGCAATTAATAACAATACTTACATTGAATGCCAGCTGTTACAGAAGATGTTGGGCTTTTTTGGCCTCTGTTCATTTTTCGGTGCCATAAAGCAATTTGTTTTACATTCCCCAGCCAGTTTCTGGAGTGGATTTCTGCACTGCCTGTCTGCATGTTTTTAATGCGGGATAATTTGTGGTCTAATAGTGAAAATATGCAGAGGAAGTGGATTCTCCTCACATCCTTAAACATCTTTCAGAATTAATTTACAGCTACAGTACAGTGATGAACTATTCCCATATTTTCTCTGTGTCCATCTGAATCATTCCATCTACCTAGGGAGTTCCAGTGGCTGTCCCACCTCCCAGTTACAGGGCAGCTGGATGGAGCCACAATCCAACAGATGGCAGCTCCCCGGTGTGGGGTGGGAGATGGACGGAGCCACAGCACTTGGGCTCGAAGGGTGGACAATCTCCTTTTGGGAGCTCTATCAGCTAGTGGTCAGCACCAGCGGAGCAAACGTTACACTCAGCAAGGTCAGTACAAAGGTGGTGGGTTCACACCCATCAAGGTGACATAAGATGGGCAGGGTACTCAAGCTTGGTGCTTTGCAAGGACAGAACAAATAACTCGGTCAGAAATTTAGCTATTTTTACATTCTTTTTTAAATGTTTACATTTTGTAAATGTAGATTCCTAGCCCTCACTCTTGTATGCTGATGTACAGTCAGCTACTTGTTACAGATTTTAGTGCTGTACTGTTGTCTTGGAGTGAGAACATCATTCAGACTGAGATTTTTTATTTTCTTCATGCAGTAACATAGACAATGAGTGAAGTACTAATGAAGATACCCTGATCTGAGTAGAGCTGGATGTATAAGGAATGCTTCAATGTGTAGCTTGAAGGCATAATATACAGTCCGTTCATGCCTCAGTTTTTGCAAATAGTGATAATAAACGTCAAGGTACGTTCATTACAACAACGTTGCTTAAAGTCATAACTGACGTTTTCCTGGGTTGGAATTATGACTGGGTAGTGGATATTATAAACTTTTAGTTCTTTTACTGTCAAAAGACAGTAAATATCAGCTTTGCAATACCTGGGAAGCAAAAAACCATGATTGTGTTTTTACATATCAAATGCAAACAGACTCTTTCTCTTCCCAGCAGCCTTCAGCGCTGGGCATTGTCCTAGGCTAAGTAAGCACACTTTGAAAATCTGTGTTTGGACCTGCCTCACCCACGAAATTCACCTGAGGCAAACACTCAGACAAGACCGTAATGAACTTGCGTGTATTTACCTGCTCTGTAAAAAAATCTTTGCTTTATGACCAATTCCAAACACAGCCCCACCCAGAAGGAAGTCAGGCCATAGTTCATCACTATGTGTGATGGTCAACCTCCTTACGAATGTATTATTATTATTATTATTAGTAGTAGTAGTAGTAGTATTTTTTAAGCTGCCTTGCTCAAAGCTAGTACAGCAGGAAGGGGATTCAAACCAAGGACCTTCAGTCTGCAATGTGAGAGATATAAACATTGCGCTACTTGGTGTCTAATATTTAGCAAAATTAGACTGTTTAAAATAAGGATTAATTTCATTAATCACTGTGGATTAATCTGTATTTGCCCTGGCAAAAAAAACTGTATTTATTACCCAGATTGTTGGTCCAAATATGCCTTGCAGATGAAAATACCCAACATACTCTGGCCCACGCATGGTCTGGTTTACATGGTGTTGTTTGCAGTTCAGGGTGGACCGCCCGGTGAATGTTGTACATTCCGCATAGCCACTAGGAGCATTTGTTCATACTTTCGGAATGCAGATATTAAGGCTTGTTTTCCAGCTTGCTATGTGAAGCTGACAGCAGCTGCTTGGGTGTAATGTGTAAAACACAGATTTGGTACGACAGTCGTATGATGGGAGTTCCTGGGGTGTTTCTGCAGGGTCCGTTCACAGGCTCTAGTTCCTTCCAGCCACCTGGGATAAGCGCAGATGTCATTGTGGCTATTTTAGGAGCTAGAAGTCGGGTAGAAGTTCACTTCCCAGTCATGTCAGGAGCTTGAAGACCTTGGGTAGAGCCAAGGATGTAGGCAGATCTGATATTCTCATGGTTAGCTTGAAAACTAAACTGCACCATTACATGAGTAGGTGCTGAACGGCTATTAACTGTGAAAAGAGTACAGTAATACTAAGTGCTAAATACTTAAAATTCATTGTGTATAACAGTGCTACAGTGGTTAACATCTCTGGTCTCTGTTTCACTCTATTAGTCGGGAAAAATGTAAATTAGTGCTGTCACAAAAGAAGTTCGCTGGTGCATCTTAGACAAGATGACCATAACTCATGTTCATTACACATTGTAGTGCCTGTGTGAATCATAAGTGGGGAAGTTGGGCCGAGCTGTGTCAACGAGACCAGCATTATGTGGGTTTTATCGCAAATGTAGGTTCATTTAACACTGACATCACTTCCACGGTAAGCAGAGGGTGTTTGAAAGAAGACTGAACACTACTGATACATGACTGGGTCCATCTTGAATCCTGGACTCTGTGATCAGTTCAAATTTCTCCAAGGGTACAAATGATAGCTATTAAGTTGTGTTTTCTGTTTTGTTTACAAATTATTGCAGTGTGTTAAATGTAAAACAACAGAATTTTAAAATATGTTTTATTCTCAGTTAATTTTTTTAGATTCTATCCTAGATGAGCTCGTCTGTCAGCTTTGTACCCGACAACTGCTGTCTGATATAAAGAAATGTGGGTTCTTCTGATTTTTTTCCACCTCACTTAAACCTTATTTCCCACAATTCAAAACAAGGTCTGACCTGCATGAGGGCACATGACTGTAACATTCTTTGGTCGAATCACAGCTGTAATTGCAGTTATTTTTACCGCAGAAAAAGAACCAAAAGCCTAATTCTACCTGAATTGAGCTCCTTTTTTAAAACTGTTAACAGCTGAGATCTGGAAATCTGAAGCACTTCCTGGATTTTTTCTCCCTTTCTAAACTGCAATGGTAATGACTTCCAGAAGGGAAGTCATGGAATATCTTCAGTACTCAACATCCTGGCCCCTTTGGTCTTGCCTTCAGGGCCAGCTGTTATCTTCCAGGGCCACTGCCTCCTTACTGAATGGAAGGCACCCCTCTCTGCTGGGGTGATCCCACCTCAAGCCTTGGGAATTCAGTCATCATTGTCTCTAAAATTACTGCTTGTCCTGAATGGACCCATTTGTTTTAATGACCAGCAAAGCAGCTCATCAGCCCAGGGTGGCATTTGTACTCGGGTCAGAGGCTCTGTGTCCATGGCCTTGTAAGGTCTCTGCTTATACAAGCACTTTCCAGGATGAGAAACATGAAAAGTGAACAATTAAGTTTCAGTCTGGAAAACATAACGTTCATCAACTCACTGAGGACTGATAGGTGCGGAGAGTGGTCACCATGTTATGGACTGGGACCCAGTAATTGCAGGATAGGTTCTGGACTGCAGTGACCCTGTCCAGGTCTAAGCAGTCTTCCATGATGGATTGTAAGATTCTGTAAAAATGAATACACAGTAGCTGAAATTACAGAATAGTTTAAATCCTTATTTTAATGTTAATATTGCTTTTAAGCAACACTAAAATTAGATGTTAGATGCTAGATGTTATACATCCCATAAGCATTGTTAAACATTTGATATATTCTTACCACTTTCAGGTTGCTTAATTTGGTCTCTATGCTAACAATATATATTTCTTACAAGAGCCATTACAACCACCAGCACTCAGAAACACTGTGAAAACTGTTTTAATGGAGAAATTTATCTCAGTTCTGTTCTGTCTGAGTGCCCTTCACTGCCAGCTGTCTTTTCCACTTGTAAACTTAGGTAGTTTTTTTCTTTTTTTTGAAAAGGTATGGCTCTACATTAAATAATGCAACTGAAAACCACAGAATACATTGGAATATGTTGTCTGGCATAGTTTGCTTTGACAGTTGTTTTTTATTTTTATTCATTTAGCAGATGCTTTTCTCTACAGTTCAGTTATTAAAGCCCAGCTTGTGTATGTCATGTTGCCAATTTGTGGCGCATCTTGGAATAACTGCGTACCAACGTGACAGTTAGATACAGATGCAATCATAGCATTTGGTGTAGCACAAATACATATTGGAAGAATCTGAGAGATAAATGGGTCAGAAAGAGATGACTTTTGAACCTCTTGTTGGGTAGGATTCAGAGGTTCTGAAGGAGAAATTGAGATCAGTCACATTTCAAAGATGTCTCTCTAGTGATCTGCTGAATCTAAATTTCCCTTATTGTGTGCCTTTGTGAGTGTTTGAGATAAACTACTCTGTTGTATGACTAGGAAGATAACTGTCAGTACTTCAGTAGAGTGGATCCTGTGTTGTAAGTAAGTTTACAAAGGCTTCAGCTCAGTGTTAGTTAATATCATACACAGGCTGCTCACCTTAAAAGCAAAACTGGGACTCAGTGTCTACTCATATTTCAGCTGGTTTGTAAATCTAATCACTATGTCATAGTAACAAAAAAATAAGGAATTGGAAAGTACCATCAAGTCATGTCTGACTCGTTGGTGACCGCTAGCATGGTTTTCAAGGCACAGAGGAGCAAAAGTGGTTTGCCATTGCCTTCTTCCAACTTATTTTTCCCTTAGAGGAAGGCAAACACAGAGGAGAACCTGCAAACTCCACACATACCCCTGGACTGGGCTTGCACCCCACATCAGGCAAGCAGCCCAGGAGCTATGAGACACCAGCTTACCTTGCTGCACCATCGCATCCCCAAAAATAGTAAAGACATCCCTAAATTTATTGTCCAGCTAAATTCTTTAAAATAATCCTTAGATTATTTTCCAATGAAATAAAAAATTGCTGTAAGACTTTAATTCTTGTATTCTGTTTTATGCAGGGTCCGCAGCTTATTTGGAAATACTGGGCATGAGAAAGGGTAGACCATGAAGGGATGCCAGTGTATTACAGGACTTTCATTATCTTTTAATAACTTGCATAAACATGTAACATTTGTGCACATCTGGCCACTTTCAGTTGGCTTTATTATCGATAAAATTTATGAAAGAATAATAATGGAAATGCAATTAGAGCATTGACGCTCAAGTATATAACAGACAAGTTATAAATACGGCCAAAGCTTCTACTGAATTAATCTAATGCAAAAAATGCAAGCCATGTTCTCTCTAAAACTAATACATTTTTCAGAATAAGCAAGTGACAGAATTGTAAGTAAAAATAAAGAGCAAAAATATTTCTCTTTTTGAACATTCATAACTCAGACATTCTTAACACAAGGACCCAGTGTAGTGGTAATTGGGGTCCATACCAGGAGCCAGTGGACTGTTGATTTTGGATCCCTTGTTAGAGGAACCATCAAGAGGCCAGAGGTGGAGGAGCACCATAACCAGAGCCTTGAACATGACAAACGGCAGCTACAGGAAGCCAGTGGAGATACAAGGAGAGCGAGAGGGCAGACACATGCAAACGCTTTGGCAGGACAGACTCAGCTCGCAATTACAGTAGTCCAGACGAGATTATTACATAGTCTGGGCCAGAAGATGGAAGGTGGTGTGTGAGATACAGGTGGATTGTACAGATGTTTTAAAGGAGCCTGGGCTATGGCTTCAGTGTGCTGGGAGAAGCTAAATTAAGCCAAATGAGCAAACTGTGCAGATTAAAATAAACTGATGACTAATGGAGGGGACCAGCACGTAGATTGAACTTTTAGATCATGCAAAGCCTGAGGTGTAGGATTAAGTTAAATGTGCAGGTCAAAGCCAAAGAAATGACTGCAGACATGAAGACCATGAAAGGAAATAGACACTGCAGACATGAAGACCATGAAAGGAAATAGACACTGCAGACATGAAAACAATGAAAGGAAGAAGACACTGCAGACATGAAGACCATGAAAGGAAGAAGTGACTACAGACATGAACACCATGAAAGGAAGAAGTGACCATGAATCTGACAGTTGAAGATATTCAAGATCAATAGCATTAGAGACACAGCATTTGGAGGAAACTGGCCAACCTTGTTTCTCCACGAAAACTACAACAAAACAATGATGATGATGATATAGGTGAAGGCCACACGAACACTTCCCTTTCTGGAAACTGAATCCAATGTCTATTTGTGTTATATTTACTAACTGCTACACTAGTTTCTGCTTCCAGTGTTTATTTAATGTCCATATTTATTTCAGATTAATCATCTTGGCCCTCAGAAAGACAAAAGCCTTGCCAATAATTACGGTAAATCATGCCATAATGTGATGCTGTCTTACAGATAAGAAATGGTACAAGAGGCACCTGACCTACCGCATTGTGAACTGGCCTCGCCACCTCTCTGCGGGAGAGGTGAGGTTAGCGGTTCACACTGCATTCCAGCTGTGGAGCAATGTGTCTGCTCTGGATTTCCGGGAGGTGACCCAGGGGCTAGCTGACATCCGCTTGGCGTTCTTTGATGGCGAGCACGATGACGGCATGGGGAATGCCTTCGATGGCCCAGGTAGGGATGATGAGCTGCAGCCTTCTAAAATCTCCCTGGATTCTACTAAGGATATAGTGAAAACATGGGCACAACTGCAGCTGTTTTGGAAAACATTAGTATGTTGAAAACAGTGTAAAGGAGTGGACTGAGCCTGAAAAGAAGCAGACGATTGCAGAGTTTATATGCTGATTCCCAGCTGAATGAGGGAAAGCAGGTGAACTTTTAACTTCAAAGTCTGTTTTGAATACCTTTGAAGTGAAACAAAATCGGTTGTGTTCAGAGACAATAGAAATGTATAAATGAAACCATGTTACTGTTCATTTTTACCAATACACATTTTTAATACATGATTCTTATGTACAGGTTTGCGCTGCATGATGGTCAATGACGAACCACATATACGACGTGGTCCCGTAACATTATATACAGTACATAATACTTAATAATGATAATAAACAACTATATTACTGGTTTATGTATTTACTATACTGTACTTTTTATTGTTTAGAGTGTATTCTTTCTACTTATTAAAAAAAGTTTACTGTAAAATAGTATGTTGTGTTAAGCCGGCAGCAGCAGCATAAATCTCTTACCACGTCTGTTTTTACATGCTGTACAGGTTGGTAGCCTAGGAGTATTAAGCTATACCATGTACAATAATAATAATAATAATAATAATAATAATAATAATAAGAAGAAGAAGAAGAAGAAGTCAAAATGGACATGATGCATAACATGTACACTCTTTGATGTTCACACAACAATGAAATTGCCTAAATAAGCATTTCTCAGAACATCTCCTGGTCATTAAGTGGTGCGTACCTGTACTACCATTAATGAGAAACTACAGTGATAAAAATCAGATGAGTGGGGGAGTCTCAGCTGCTAGCTAGAAGTGTCTCACTCTGATGTGTGTTGAAATGGACATCAATAACATGTACGTAAATGGTTTGTTTTAGTTATAACAGCACAAGTCTCTCTCACAAATAAAAAAAAATGCAGCCTTGAGAACATCTGAGTTTTCCCACAGGCGCAAATTTCAGTGTTGGAGGTTCCATGTGAAAGTGGAACAAAGACCAAAGTAGAGAGAGGGTCAAATTGGTTCATCTATGGAGCAGCATGTAACCTTGCTTCTCAGATGTTTTGCATTTGCTTGCAGGGGGAGCCCTAGCGCACGCCTTCCTGCCCTGCAGGGGCGAGGCGCATTTCGACATGGCGGAGCACTGGACGCTGCGCAGCCGTAAGGGGCACAACTTCTTCATGGTAGCGGCCCATGAGATTGGCCACACGCTGGGGCTTGAGCACTCGCCAGTGCGACGATCTCTCATGTCACCCTACTACAAGAAGCTGAGCAAGGCCCTGGTGCTCAGCTGGGACGATATTATCGCTGTGCAACAGCTCTACGGTACAGCCTCTGCTTATATACAAGCAGTTACATTGGATGTTTGAGTATTTTAAATGAATAATAATAATTAATATGTTAAATTACTGCGGTACCATGTAAGAAAAAAGCGGAAGAAAAATTATTTGACTTTGCCCTATCAATCTGTATCAGGAACAGAGTAACCAGATCCACATCTGGAATTTATGTTTCATTTGCTGGCCTATAAAATCATTCATAAAATATTTGTAAGGCTGTAAAAAGTTATAGTGGTCAAATACTGCATTTAAAAGAGCATTCCCTTGGTGAGAATATGCATTGGAGCTGAATTTTTCAGGTTCACGTCCTGTATCAAGGGAGTGCTTTTTTTTTGACTCACATCTATCCTGGCCAGTTGAGCCTGACGGGAGCAGCCGAAAGTCGGTTTATCTATCTTGGCCAGTTTATCACAGCAGATACGAAACAGTTGCAAGGGGTGTCCAGATATTTTTACAGATTTAAACCAAAATCCAAGCAAAAACAGTGTTTAGCCTTGTTTTTTGTCAGCATTGGCTAGTATTAGTATTAATTTTACACCCCCCCCCCCCCAAGTCCACTTGTTATGTTGTCTATCTGTTTTCCGAAACAAGGTAATTGTTTTTATTTAATTATTTACATCAAGTGGAAGTTACAATTTTTACTTATGACTTATTTATCGATGCAGTTGGATTTATTACTGCAGCAATTCTGCGCAACTGTTGCATTCAAGAGTACAACAGCAGGACCACCGCTAGATCTCAAAGCCATTTTTGGTGTAGTTTTGTGTCCCTGACCAGTGAGTGATACTGTAAACACATTCATACCCAGACCTGAGAAAAACTATTTTTTGTCAGTGCTGTAATTAAATATTTATTCCTTTATCAGGGTGTGTTGGATAAAAAGGCCAAATATGTCCTCTTTGAAGACAACCAGGCACATGGTCCAGGTGCAGTTCAGACAATTCAAAGGGGAGTCTGGTTTTTGGAATGTGAGAAGGAAGGAAGCTGCACATACAGGCTGTACCCTTAATTGCAGAAATACGTGTATTTGCATTAACATTTACAAACATCTGCAAGTTTATTTTAGGTGTTATAAGCCATCACAGTATAGCTAAGATGCTGAAAGCGATGCTGGATAGAATGACTATTGCTAAGATTTACTGGCATTGGACAAAATCCAGAGAGAAACGGGCACAAAATTAAAAAATGTAAACCATTTACACTGGCCATTAATAACTTTTTTACTTTTTTCTATACAGCATTTACTACTTGTTAAGTCAGAAGGTGCAAACCTTACACACTGGTAAACACTATCATTAACAACACTGAAAATTTGATGTTCTAACTGAACTTTTTCCTGAGCAATAGGTAACATAGAATTACTTAACTAATTCTTATACGATGATGTTTTGTGGAAGTTCCACAGATAAGACTCCCAAGTAAACAACTGTTCCTGGGTGCAAAAAAACCTACGTTCTAATGTCGGACAGAGTTCAAGGCTCACAGAAAGTTGGCTTTTGGGCTGGTCGGTCTGACATGAACCGCTTCCTCGAAGCTCAATGTACTCCTCCACCTCAGACCCACTGCACACCGTCTCCACTGTTCCCTCCCAGGCTTTGACCAAATTGCCCACATTTTTCTCTGCAAGTTAGGAGCAGAGGTTCACCCCCCCTTGGGTCAGAGGGGATTCGAGGAAGGTGGTCACCTCTAGAGTTGCCCTTGGAAACTGTTTTCCGGCTGAGGGCAGACCATGTTTACAGCATGCAGACTTTTTTCTCCAAATTCCCGACCCACTGTGTTGATGGTTGGGATGTCTTCCAGTTTCCGGGATGCGAGTTCCATCCAGCTCTCTCCCACTGTTTTGTCTTCAACTCCTCAGGGATAACAGTTATATCTGTGCTCAGATAAACACTCTTAAGCATTTACTAACAAAATGGTCGTGCAACGTATCAGACTTATCGAGGGGAAGCACTGTGAAATGTGGCTTTTGTTACAATGGTAATTTCATTATATTTGATTTTCATACTACTGTTATTTCTTGTTTTCTTACACATTTAACTCTGTGTAATATTTAAAGGCATAATGTCATGTAACTGACCCAGTTCTTTCAAGATAATCAGATCAAATTTATTTTCTGGAGTGGGAATGTAATGATTTTTGACACATAATAAGGCAGCCACATGTTCGGCTGTGCTCTGTTTTTGGCTTTTGACTCTAAAATCTGTATCAGGAGCCATGTGGTATTATTATTCCACTTGATTTAGTCAGGCAGGAGCTTCATAATGCCATGAGGTCTAGTTGAAATTAAGATTAGTAAAACATACAATTACTGTTTATTACTGTTAAAAATTCAGCTCATTTCTCTCAATATAAGGGTTGCAACACAGGTTTCTGTTTCGGTCGCAACAAATACAACAAAGACCACATGTTGTAAACACCCCTGTGTGTGTGTGTGTGTGTGTGTGTGTGTGTGTCTGTCTGTCTGTCTGTCTGTCTGTCTGTCTGTCTGTCTACAGGAAAGCCCTCCGGTGGCCAGCAAGCTCAGTCATCTGGGCAGGTGTTCATGTCTGCCCTGCAGGACTGGGATTTGGCCCAGAGGCAGGTTGAAGGTCCTGACTCTGCCCCTCCACAGTATTGCAAGGGTTCCTTTGATGCTGCTACTATGGGTAAAGCTGCCAGCTGTGCCGCTGCATGAAGCCAGACAGCCTTCTGTGCTCTCACTCTATCCCTGCATATCTATACCTCATACTGTCATTAAGCGAAGGCTAATCCTGTCTGCAGCTGTACACCGTTTCTTCTTTCTCATCCATCTTTCTCACCCGTTTTCGATAGTTTAGGACTAATCTTCCTCTTCAGAATGTGGACACTGCCCTCCTGTGGCCTATGAGAAACTATGAGGCACATAAACTACGGTAGACAGAAATTTCACTGTTACAGGATCGCCATAGAATTGATCTAAAAACACAAACCACTTGTGTAATTTAATGTGTGTAAAGTTAATGAAAAATGTCAGAATTTTGGAGCTGAACAAAAAATATTTGTATTGAAGAATCAAAGTGTTTGTGAAAGGAGGTTTGATGTGATGTGTGGTTAAATTGGACAAATTGTTACTGATATACTGTAGGAGGAGATGGAATGCTAATATTAAATATTAAAGTTTATCCATTTGTTTCGCCATACAAACTACAGTTTTGGAGCAGGGCTGTTTCTTCTACATGAGGTTAAATGCTATGGTATGAAATTATAAAAAGTTATATGATATATAAAATTATAATAATATATAAAATAATTAATAGTTGCTATAAAGGCTGTTTTTTCTGTCTGGATTTAAAAATGGTGTTCGGTACAGATTAATGAAATGAGGTTCTTGTGTGATTTTTAGATCTGAATGGCACAGTCCTAGTGTTTCGCGGTGGTCTGTTTTGGGAAGTGTCAACTCAGGGCAGTGTGAGGGGCCCTTCTCCGCTCCAGCAACGTTGGCCACAACTGCCCCTCGCCATAGAAGCTGCTGCTTTCTCCATGCTGGATGAAAAGTTCTACTTTTTCAAAGGTACAGCAGATGCAGACACAAAAAACAAATATTCTGTGGCAACAGGAGACAACTTTCTGAAAGAATAGCATAGCACCGTGACCCATGCAATCACTTTAGTGTAGTCAAACTACAATAGTAGAATTACTTAATACAACATGCAACCATTTCTAACCAGCACAGTGTGGACAACATGTAGAGTTAGCATATTAAAGAAAATGTCAGTCAACAAATATTTCTGAATTTTCCAGATCTCAGCTGTTCAATCAGACATTCAGAAATAAAAATGCTCCTGAGTGCATTTAAATAAAACAAGTCAGCATTTTAACAGTTATTTTAAACGTTTAACTTGCTGTTAATGTCTTAGTGATACGGAAGATACCTTTTCTGTTAGATTCTTCTAATCACTTTAATAAAAGTTAAGTGACTTGGTCAATATTTAATTTCTGGAACAATTCAGAAAAACTCATTAAATTCATCTCACACTAAAAAGTTCAATATTGTGAAATTGTTAAACATTCATTTTTCCCTTAGAGGTATGCTTTTACATTTCCTGTATGTATATAAACTAGATTGTCATTCAAGGTGGGACGTAAAACTTTGACTGATCAACAGTAAAATCCGAGCTGTGTTAATCTTATGATAGCACATCTTGTTTACGGTATTTTTTGGAGGGAAAATGTCACTGACAGCTGACAGTGGAGCCCACAGAAGAAGGCAGCACACAGTGAGGAGGCATCACTTACGGTTTACAGTGAAAGTGACTCGCTTGGTTTTAAGGAAGGAAAGTTGGAACAAGGGAACAATTTTTTGTAAGCTTGACAGAAATGTAGAAGCAAAAAAATATCTGAAAATGGTAAAACTGCCAAAATCTGATTTAAATGTAGCCACTGCTCTCTATCATTTATTGATAAATATTATTTTTTCACTTCAGCCATTAAGAAAAGATAAGCAGGCAGACAGACAAGTTGGCAAAAACTCGACCATGATGAATTAGCCGAAACAGAAGTACACATCAGTCACAGTAAATACCCACTTATTTTTATGTTCTCGTCTACTTATCTACCAACCTGCTATCATCAGCCTCAGGTCTTCTGTGTTGTGCTGTGTCATCATGCTGTCTGCCTGGTCCATTTGTGTCCAGGAAAAACCAAATTTTGTTTCCTCTTCTACATCTGTACTATATACCACATGCAAAGTGACCCTTGAATGTTGACCCCAATATGGCCAGCAGAGCGACTGCAGGTGACTGTGTAGCTGTCCCCACCACCAACCACTCTTGTGTGTCTCTGTGGACAGGCAGACGCGTGTGGCGTTACTCAGACAAGGGTCTGGACCCCGGATTCCCCAGGAGCAGCGCTAAGCTGGGTCTGCCTCGAAACCCCGACTGTGCCTTCTACTACGCCCCACTGGGCCACATGATCTTGTTCAAGGGCTCCCGCTACTTTGTCCTGAACCTGACCACCATGCAGTCAGAGCCCTACTATCCACGTGGCCTGGCAGACTGGAAGGGACTCCCCCGTGGAACTAATGGCGCCCTGAGTCGCCCTGATGGGTATCTCTATGTGTTCAGAGAGCAACAGTACTGGCGGTTTGACCCTGACAAAGTGCGAGTAACCGCTCATGGTCTTTGGGCCAAACAGCTTCAATGGATTGGGTGTCTGAGACCCCAGGGCTCCAGTGAGGTCCTTTGACCCCTCGGGGGGTTCTAGCAGCAAAATAAATAAACAGAATTAATAAAGGGAGGCTGTGCAATGAAACCCATCACATAACTTACTTTTTCACTCTTTTGCTCATAGTTACAAAGAGTCAATCGCTCTCATACACGCGTAGACATCAGGTTCAGAAATTTCCCAAAGTGAATGTAAACACACTGATTTACTACAGTTCTCTTAATCAACTGGAATAACAAAAAATGTGTCTGCATGGATTCATCGGCCCTCAACTGTTTCTTTCTGACGTCTATAAAGAAGCTTTTGAAGCTGAATTTAGTCACTGATTCGGCTATGAAACGTAAAAATTTTGCACAAAGGGAATAAGTGCGTATATTTACAGTACGTTAGAGCACAAATAAAGTTGCCATGTGGAATGATATACCTCTGAGACAGAAATCCAAATATTTTATATGGCACAGATTTAATTTATTATTGAAGAGGCATGCATTAAAGCAAAATGCGTGCAGCAGTATCACCCGTATCTATCAGGTGTTGTTGGTATTTACCACAGTCCTTTGTGCTGTGAACAATTTAAAGTGTTGAAGACAATAAATCATATGTTCTCTACTAAAGCAGTCTGTTTTAATTTTCTTTAACTGGGTTAATTCTTGTATCTTTACTTCTAATGAGAACAGCACTCACTACCTGTTTAAAGTATTTGCTATTTCTCTGATAGGTTTGTTTTGATTTTTAAGCCTAACAGTGGCCTCCACTTGTATCAATACTTCTTTGGCCTGCATAGTTCCCATGAACAGCTACCAAACTCAAATTCAGCACCTGGAATCAACTCCAGACCTTTTATGTGCTCAGTTTGTCATGAAATAATGAGAAAAGAGGCCACTTTTGGCCATAAAACTACTTGTCAGTCAATTGTCCAATTAGTTCGGAGCCTCTGAAAATGGGGGACAATGTATATGAATGGCTGTAATTCCTAAATGGTTAATTCAATGCTTTTGTTAAACCCCTTAAGTTAAAGCTGAAAGTCTACACTTCAATCACATCTCGATTGCTTTGTTTCAAATTCAATGTGGCTGTGCACAGTGGCAAAATACTGAAAACTGTGTCAATGTCCAAATACTTACGGACCTGACTGTAAGTACTGCAGGCAATGATAGGGTCATTTTTACATTGTGTAACCAGGGAAGGCAGGAGGACACGCAGTTGTGGGGTTGGTGAGTTATTCTGCAGTCTGGAGCGTGAACAAGAAAGAGATCAGGGTACAGGTGCGTTCAGAGCCACATGTACACCTTCCGGGGCCAGATGTGCTATCTGTTCAACCCAATGGTCAGCTTTCCATGTTTTCCTTAAAAAAATTTGCAGACAGAACAATAAAATTGTAATAAATGGATAGTGGAGAACCCAGATGAGGAGTTCATTTACTGTGTGGTGCTTGTAGTTACAATGCAGGTACGCTGAAATCAGGACACCAAGATAACACGGGACGACAATAAAGGAGACGATGACAGGAACTCTGAGCGAGGTGTACAACATAAGAGGCTGGAAAGCTCTTAGAAAGTTCCAGAAAGGTCTCACTGCCTGCCGCAGGCTTAAGAAAGAGAGTCGGCTAGGGTCATAAACACCACTGGTGAGAATTCATGGCAGTAACGTTCGCGGTCCATAAGGGTCAGTCAACCCCAATGATGCTCGGCACCCGTGAATGCCAGGAGAGCAGAGGCAGGGAAATCATTGCACTGTCAATTCCAGGAGGGGGTTCAGGGGTTTTAGGGTGCAAGACAGCTTTCATAAGGTTTAAGAAAGAAACGTGGGACAAACATGGTACTGGGGAGGCAGTTGCAGTCAGTAAGACAGCAGAACCTGGAAGGATCCACTGTAACTGGACTCAGTTTACAGTAAAAGAGTATAACAGTCACGGTAAAAAGAAAAGGCCTTAGTATTTGTGTGTTTCCCCAAATAGCAAACTGGAAGAATCAGCCAATTAAGAAAACATTTAAGGACTGAAGACAACTGGAGGCAAAGTGGGAGAAGGGGAGGCCAGAAGGAATTATGTTGTTTATTATTCTATGTTGTTTTGTGAATTGTTTGTTTTTGGTGTTGAATCTTTGTAAATACCTGTGATTAAGAAGCAACTGCTGGAAGGGAATGAAGCTGTTTATTTTGATCAGCTTTCTCCTGTTTGTACAAGGACGTAGCAATTGACCGCTTCTCTGTGGTGTAGCCATCAGCATGGGTAAGATACGTGAAGATATCTACACAGACATCTAACCATGGGCCTCTAACAGAACTGCAAGGCCTTAACTGCCTGGGTCCTTTGCTTCAGGACTGACCTCAGTGGCAAGCATCTTCAAAAACCCAGTAACGCTGCACGTTTGTGGGAAAACTAGTCAACAGGCACGGGCCACCAGCTGGGGGAATATATTTTCAACTTCAGTCATTACTTCTGATTTGAGCTAGGTTAGCAAAAATGTTCAAATGAATCGACTCGTGCTTTATTTAGTGTAGCTAAATCCAAGATTTGTACATAACCTGAGCAAGAAATAAATCAAAGCCCGTCGGTATCGCTAAAGTTTTATTGACTGAGGGGATAATAAAGCTGAAAGTGGACAGACGCTGAATAGATGAATCGGGCAGCATTCGGCTTTGAAGAAACGATCAGTATTTTTAAGCCTGTAAGCGTCGCAGGCAACGCTGCCACCTAGCGGGCAAAAGCGGCAAGGGCCGGCGGTGTTCCTTAAAGTCTGGGTTGAACGGGACCTTCATCTCCTTGAGAATAAAGCGATAAAACTCTTTAAAAAAGATGGTTTCACCACGAGGTGCTGCTGGCCAGATTTACGAGCGTACCTGTACAGAACTGCGCTGTGAAATTCCGAAATCTCGCTTGCGCACCTTCCCCACAGAAACAAATTCGGCGAGAATGCGGTGTCCAAATTCGCTGGAAGACAATTTGGGAAACTCTGTGAAGAATTTTACAGCTGGTCGGGAGCGAGGTGTGTAGCCTGAATAAATGTGCCTGGGGGGAAGCGATCCCCTGAGATGAGATGGTCTGCTGTGGGTCGTGCCGTTTACCTGCTGCCTGGTTTGGTTTGGTTTAAAACCCGGCTGCTCCCGCCGCCGGCGCCAGTGCAGGGCTTGCGAGAAGATCCCATCCTGGAGGTGGAGGACTGCGCGCAGGAGACGGGCAGAAACGACTGTCCTTCCCCTTTCACGGCAGTGAGGTGCACTGACGACGCGGCCACCTTTTGGCCCCCTTCGACGTTTTGGCTGCTGGGTGTCAACTGGCGGCGTTCCGCCCGAGCGGAGGGACAGGACCAGTAGGCACCAGAAAGCACTAGAAGGCACCAGAAGGAACCATGAGAAAGTCCGCGACCTGGTGCCTTCTGGCCATTTTCATGTCCTGTGTGCATCTCTCAGCGGAAACTGGATTTCTTTACCGCTTTCCCGGGGCGACACTTCACCGAGGGGCTTCTGAGCAGAGTGCCGGTCCCCCGGCCGGGGCGCACACACAGCGCAGGTGAGAACACACAGGTACACCCCGCCACGGAGAAATGCCTCGCATTCTAAAGTAAGGCAGCTTTTTTGTTTGTTAGATGCTAGATATGACGTGCATGTCCAACTATGTTGGAAGTGTTAAGCGGTTAACAAAAACGGGGGGATAGACCTTTCAGAAACACCAGAGCTTGGGTTCCCTACTTCTGGTAAATCGACATGCGAGTCCAAGTTGAAGCATCTGCAGGGCAGCAGAATTTCCCGCACATTCTCTGCTTTGCCACCGGATGAACGCTGGTGTGCTGTGTTTTTACTGCCTCGTACCTGTCCAGGTAACCCCAGTGCATTTCCCACGCAGCATTCCTGTTGCTGTGCTTTACTCATCTGTGTATCACCACATCCCGATAGTGTAAACGCGGTAAACTGGTCACGGGCAGTGTTTTACCTCACCCACCGTGTCAGTCCCCAAATTACCAGAGTAAACCGCCACTGTTATACCACAGATTTCACCTGGAGTTGCCGCCAGGTACATCACCGGTTTGTGGGGTGTCTAGTGCCTACGCAGCCCTGCTGCCTTCACTTCCAAATTTCCAGACCCTAGGACAAATGTTTTCTGGACTTCTGACAAATCACACATTTAAAAAAAAATAATAAATTTTTTTTATTTTGCAGTTATAGTTAAAAAATTAATAATTATTGCTACACAATGCAGGTGAAGCTGGGAATTTTTTTTTTTTTTTTTTTTTTAAAGTTTTCTGAAAGCCAGTTAGCATTTAATTTGCCTGGACAGATTTCAAATTTTAAAGGAAATTAATTTCCTTTGTCCACATGGATGGGTTTGTCGTTTCTTTCTCTGTTGCCGTTGGCGTTCATCTTGTATCACAGGGCTCGTACGTGTGGTTATGAGTCATTCAAGCAACTTTGTAGCACAGATTATTCGTGTACATTTACCTTAACATGATGTATAGCAGAGTAAAAAAATAAAGTGCACATTACAAGCAAGTTAAGAGTTGAAGGTCAAGACGCTTGACTGTTTTTTCAGTCCGTTTGTCTGCTACCTCTGTTTTTGCTCGGTGGAGTAGTCGCACAGATTGGAGTCTGACAGGAGCTACAAAGGCGATGGTGACAGATCTATATATGTGGTGCACATTTATATATGATGCTTATGAGTGAACTGGATCTGCAAGAAATGCATTTTGAGACCTTCTTGAATGCTGAAGGTTTCAGCAGATCTGAGGGAGAGAGGTATCTCATTGCACCACATCTGAAGTGAAGACTTGCAGACTTGACTTTGGACCCCTTGTGAGTGGGGACCACTAGGTGTATAGGGAGCGATCGGGTCTTGTGGATATTGGGGAGCAGATCTGTTGATGGTCTTGCAGGTCTTAACCACAGGTTTGAACTTGACAGGGGCAGCCATCAACTTGAGAGGCTTGATGGTGGAGGCAGGAAGAGCAGACGAGAGAGTCGTAGCAGAAGTTATAAATGTGAGCCTGGAGCTGCACAGACTGCGGCGTGAGGTGCGGGCGGGTCCTGTGGATGTCTTGCAGGTGCCGCTTGCGGAATCGAGCTGTGACGCTTAAATTGACTTAACTCCCAAACTGATGACAGAGGAAGCTGAGGAAATGAACAGATTGTACAGTTTGGTCGAGAATTCTTCACGATGGGAGATGGATGACCTCAGTCTTTTTACATTCCGCATATTGATGATAATACAAGTTTTTCCAGCGCAGTCTCACTTGGCTGAAAATAATCCCAGTTTTTACTTAATTTTAGGCAGGTTATTTACTATGTCTTCTTCCCATCTTGTTCCTAAAATGCAACGTAACAAGTGAGCCATCTAATAAATATCATTCTATTGATTTATTTAATATTAATACTACCTGAAGCTGGAATTAACTGTTAGAAGTCAGGATTAAGTTTAAAGTAGTGTGTTTTTTGCAGTGGTTGTGTTTATAGGCAAGTTTAAAAAGGGGGTCAGAAATTAGAGAACCAGTTGTCGGTGAGGCCTGTGAATCCTACATTGCTTGATAACTACTTTTTTTTCTTTTTCCCATGGCAAAAGAGATGTCAGCCATATGCTTTTTAAGGGAATTAAATGTGTAGAGTGCATTTTATCCCTGTATTTTCGGTATACTGTGTTCAGTATTTTCCTGGCAAATATTTCACTAAATGTAATCTGTGAATGACCTATCTTTCATAGATCTTTCTTTATCTTATTTCCCACTTACCTTGTGTACGGAGGAACAGAGAAACTTGGTCTTGCACACCTTAAATATTCCACACCCACGTCTTACATCAAGGTATGGCCGAAACGAATGCCTGGAGACTTCGAAATGTCAGCTCAGCCTGTGACCGGTCTCTGTGAGGGATTTAAACCTATTAATCATGGTCACTGTGAGGTCTGCAGCCTCTCTAAACTGCTGCAGCTTCACAAAAAGTCCTCCGGCAGAGAAAAAGGAGCTGAAAGTCAAACAAAAATGAACCCTCTCACATCAAACACTTCACCTGTTAGCTCCTGGCTCACATTTGAAGGTCCTTAAGTGGGGATTTCACCTAATGTGTAGAACGCTGTGGAATGACTGGAATCTGACATGCAGGGAAAACCCAGAGGTTAAAATGAGATGTGAACAAATGGCGGAGCTTCATCTGAAGGAAAGGTTATGTTTGCTGCTTACAACCGTCTGTTTGTAAATTTGATATTTTTCTTTTGATCTTTGGTTTATATTTAAATTACTGGAATCTTATTTAAATGTTTCATTTCAGAATTCGCAGTGGGACGTTTACAAGTTGACATGTGAATGAAGGATGCAGTTTACAAAGCCAGCAAAGCACAGAAACTCTGGCTTTTAAATGACTGGATAGAAAAACTCGAAAGTGGGTTGAAATGTTAAGAGTTGACCTGGTCTGGGGAGAAAGAGACTGAAATGCATCATCTGGTGGTCTTTTCCAGCAGGAACTGGTGTCAGTACACAGTGTCGAGGACTGTGTCGTGCCAGGTGCACAACGGGACGGAGAAGCTGGTGCAGAGAGTGTTTCAAAGCTGCCGCTGGCCTGGACCCTGCACCAACCTCATCAGGTATGGATCCTAGAAGTCTCTCTATCCCGTCACCCGTAAGGCCTACTCTTACATGCCTTAAACCATTCAATCCTTACGGCGATGCACTCCAAACCCAGCTGTAAGCATGGCATATGCTTGTGACAGGCAATTTTTACACTAGGTAGTGTTAGGAGATATTGCCTAATGCCTGCAACAGATACAGCAATGATCTGAGGTCATTACGCTGCAAAGCTGAATCACAGCAAGAAGCATTTAGATTGTTCATAAACAGGCCAGCGAAGAAAATTTAAAACAATTTACACAAGCTGAAGTGAAGCCATGCCTTGGGGGAACTCGTTCGGCTTTGTTCGGATGGCGGCGGGCAGTGTGTGTCCTTGGATGCAGAAATGTGACGAATGTTACAAATCTGCAAAGGGGCTCTGGGGCAGCAAACTTCAAAGCCAAGCTTCCGATAAGGTCTACTTCCTTTGGATTGGAGGTTTCTTTCCAGGGCGACGTGGAATGTAACACGGTCCTGGGTGGTTGGAAGCAACATTTTTTCAAAATTTCAAAGCACATTGTTTTTTCATTCTGATTAGTATAATTGGCACAAATACAGCTATTGTGCTTTACCATATATACGGGTAGATATATAGCATCTCAGTTCCTGCTGCTTTATAGATTTGGCCCTGCAGAATTGCTGTTGCTGAAGTCATATATTTAAAAGGGAATTTCTCATACATTATTCATATGTTTCTGCATCCCTGTACACACATTTTAAAGATTTACTGTTACAGCAGATGTCTTTAACCAATGGGTTCATTATTACGTTTAGCAGCAGACACTTTGGTTATCAAATTATTGACTTGTGTATCTCGAATTAAAGCTACGGGGAACAGTGTTATGTCTCCCATTTGTCATTCCTCCTCTTATTATTTGGACACCGCACATATTTGACTCTTATCACCTCCTGTGGAAAACAGCCACTGTCCTCCTGCTTGATGTTAACAAACCAAGATTTACACCCAAGGCAGCCACCCAGAGTAGTGGAGCATTTGTACTCCAGGCAAAGTACTAACTTTATTGCTTCCAAAAAATATGAATTCATTTCTTTTCCGTTACCATTCTTATATTCCCCTGTCTGCCGTTGGGCCAAGAAAGGACTCTGAAGTAAGAACTTGGCTATTTATCATACAGATATCTTGTGATTTGAAACATTATTGCACCGCATTCCACTGTTTTATGCCTTTGGGATCGGGCCAGGGAACCAAAATGGTTGTGGGCCTGAGGATTTGCTTTCCTGCAACACGGGCTCATTGCTGGCACACACTGGAGAAGGGTTTTGGCGTCAGAACACTTTGTTTGAAACCCATGCTGATATCAGTTGTACAGTCATTATCCTTCCACTCATACAGTTACAGAGAACAAAACTGGGGTTCACTTTAAGAATGCACTGGTTGCCATAGTGTCACAGTACTGTGGTCCGTGTGCTTCATAGTTGATGAAACTAATTTATCTGAAGCCCGGTTGCTTTTGAATTGGGGTGAGGTTACCATGGTCTGGTGGCAGTGAGCTGCAGTCCTGTTGTCAGTGGGCTTTAGTACTGATTTCAGGTGTCGGTACTTTAGTACAGTCATCCCCAAGGTACGGGCGTTTGGGGTTATAAGAATTTTATTTGAGATTTGGATCTTATGTGCCTCCTGAAAGCATCACAGCATCTCGCATGACTAATTGTACGTGTGTGGCCAGAAACAGTATTGTTTTATGTGAGATGTCTCCGCTTCAGCTTTCCTAGTTCTTGTCAGTTCTTGGGTTTTAATGAACTTGACTACACAAAAACTTCCTTTAGGGAGAGGTTAAATTGCAGTTGATGATCACTGCTCCTCTTTTTTGGGGGGGGGGCACCCACTCCGTCTGTCAGTCTGTCACTATCTGTCCCTCCGTCCGTTCATGCTTACTTCCTTCTTTCAGCCACGCACTGCTTTGTTTTTCAAGCAAAAGGCTTGGAATTTGGTACACAGGAACTTCTGACATCTGCATGCTGTCGTGTTGACACAAGACATCTCGCTGGGCTGCTTTATTTTTTGCTCTTGCCCTGCTGGCTGACTGTAGTGGGTCTGATATCTGTTTCAGTTACAGGACGCTGGTCAGGCCCACCTACCGTGTGACATACCGCTTGGTGACAGCACTTGAATGGCGCTGCTGCCCAGGCTTCTTTGGAGAAGACTGCAGAGAAGGTATGTGGATGCCTTAACCACCCAAACCCACCATTGGTGTGCTGGTCTCCGTACACTGCTTTGATAGCTCAATGGCACCGCAGCATGCCCCCAAAAACCAGCACAGGCTCCTCTCACAAAATGAGCATAATTTGTGCCTGAACATCTGCTTCTACTGTGAATTCCCATTAAAAAATCCTTAATTACCATTAATTTTAACCTCAAAAAATATGTACAAAATACAAGTTCCTGAGCCACAAAAGCAATGCAAAGTTCCTGTGAAACCTTTTAAAGATGAAGATACACTGGACAACAAAGATTTTGTTTCCTGAACACTTATGGGTGTATTTTATAGATTTTGAGCTGCTGGTCATGAAAATCACCTTAAATTTTTTTTCTATCACATATCATTTTGTAGATATATCCTATTTTGTGATTTCCCATCAGTCAATGCCATTTGCAGTTCTAATGGTGTGGCAAAAACAGAAGGATCGCGTGACAGACTGTTACTTCTGTCTGACCAACGTATTTGGCTTCTCTACTGAAAATGAGAAATCTATTGAATGCCCCAATCACCCTTCAGCCATGACACCAGTGTCACATGATGACACTTTGCCAGCACCGAAGCCACCACAGACATGGAGCCAAGATGAGGCAGAAGAAGATACCACAACGCATAAACCAGATGTGGAAAACAACACTGATCCAGATGTAAAACCCTTTATGCCTAGTTATCCTCATCTGATAACACAGTCAGAATTAAATGACTTGGTCAGGGACTTAGATTTGTCAAAAGCTAAAGCAGAACTACTTGGTTGCAAGGATGGGGTTTGCTATTACCAGGAACAAAATTTTTTATCTTTCGGAACCATCAGAAACATCTGACAAACTTCTTTACGCAGGCTGACAACCTTTGTTTCTGCACTGATACTGATAAATTGTTCATGGTTTTGGGTTATGTGTATGACCCACACAAATGGCATATTTTTTATCAATTCATCAAAGTGAAGGCTGAAAGCTGTCCAGTTACACAATGGCAATGTCCACCCTTCAGTACCCCTTGGCTATGTAGTACACATGAAGGAAACCTACAATAACATGGAACTGTTGTTGAAACACATACAGTACAACCATTACGACTGGAACATCTGTGGTGATCTAAAAGTATTGGCACTGCTATTAGGAATGCAGCTCGGATATACAAAATACTATTGTTTCCTTTATGAATGGGATAGCTATGCTAAAGAGTCACCTTTACATTAAAAAGAACTGGCCATTCTGTAAGCATTTTGTTCCAGAGCAGAAAATAGTGGTGCATAAGCCACTTGTTGACCCAACAAAGATATTTCTGCCCCCTTTTCATATAAAACACAGATTGATGGACAATTTTGTGAAAGCAATGAACAAAGAAGGTGATGGATTTTATTATGTGAGACATGTTTCCAAGAATAACTGATGCCAAAATTAAGGAAGGCAATTTTGTTTGTCCACAAGTCAGATAGGTCAAAGACAGGGAGTTTGAAGATCTGTTTGGCCAGAGAAAATAGCATGGAAGGCATTTAAGGATGTTGTTGGGAGTTTTCTTGGCAACTACAGAGCACCAAACCACATTGAGCTGATTCACAACATGCTTAAAGCATACAAAACTGTGACTTGCAACAGAGCACTGAAAATTCATTTTCTGCATTCACACCTGGACTTCTTCCCTGCTGATCTTGGTGCGATCAATGACGATCATGGTGAAAGGTGTTCACCAGGACACTGCAACCATGGAAAAACGGTATCAGGACAATCGGAATCCATCAATGTTGACCGACTATTGTTGGATATGGACACAAGAGGCACCAGATGCTGAATATAAGCAAAAATCACCTGCAAAACATTTTAACACAGTGTGTCAGCATCCTTATGCAATTATTGTAAATATAATGCGATTTAATGCAATTAAATTCAATACATTTATTTTAATGTTTCTCCAGATTCCTACGCGATACAGCAAATCTGTACACCTTGACATTGTCTATCAGAATCTCATTTTTATTCTTTTCAGGAAGCAGTTTTGAAAAAAATTGTTGTCCAGTGATATAATTCAAAACCAAGGTCAAAATATCAGAACTACTCTAGATGTGTTTAATCTAGGCAAAAAACCTGTGTGTTTGGTATTTTCATGGTCCTTTTCTCCACATCCAGCTCCTCGCTATTCCTTAGACAGCAGAGCTGTGCAGCTCCTAGGCTGTGGGTTTGGATGCAGCTGAGATTGTGTTGCATTCACAAGAGTTCACTACCATTGTGTAAAGACGTGCAGGTGACTGATTTTATCGGCTTGTAGTATGTAAATGTGAGCGAGTGTGTATTTATCTGACCTACAGGGGCATGGGCTCTCATAGCTGTATTCCACCTTAAATCCTGTGCTTTTACCCTGTAGCACTGAACAACAACAACAGCTAACCCAGGTTTAGATATAACCTTCTGCTGCAGTACCATTGAGTGAGGTACTTAATATAAATTGTTTCTGTAAAAATGATATTACTGTAAATCAGTTACTTTAATTTGTAGAAATTTATCTGATAGATTTTCATGAGTTATACTTAACCACTTATACCTGCCAGGGTGGTGGGAGTCCAGAGTTTGTCCTAGAACCACTGGGCATTAGTATTGTATTCCAGTATTGGGTGGCCACACACAGGCACGACTGGCAATGTAGAATGGCCAATGAACTTGAGACACAGATGTGTGAACTGTGGGAGGAAACCAGAGCATCTGGAGGAAACGGACACAGGGAGAACACGGAAGACCAGACCAAGCTGGATTCAAACACAGATCTAAACAGGCTAGGTGCTTTGAGAAGGCACTTTTCATTTTCCCAATCCTCTAACACACCCCAGAGTTACTGAGGTTTGAGTTTCTATTCTGAGTGGTTTTTCTCACGCTATTGACAGAAAGCAGAAATTTAGGAATTTTAGGAAGCAGAAATGGTTGGAATTAAGATAGTAAGGAAAATCTAATTAAAAATAAATAAATAAACCTCTGAATAGGCAGAAAAAATCTGTGACGCATTCTTAGAAAATGATTTTTTTTTTTGGACAATTTGCAGCCATTTTTTTGCCTGTTGGTCAGAAAAAAGTATAAACAAGATAAACAAGCAAGTGTGTGCACAAGCCAAAAAAATTCCAGCAAGACTTCCTTCTCTCAGACCCAGCATTTGTAATATCTTCACAAACTTTACTTAATGACCTAGCATCTAAACAAAGCAGTAGTTTAAAGCTTCCTGTCATCGCTTGTAGTTTACTTTTGGCTCCAATTTCACTTTTGTTTTGTCTGTTGACAGTTTCCCCAGATCTCCTCTGTGGCCTACATAGGAGAGAGGTCAGGGCAAGTTGGGGTGGTGTCACAGGAGTCCACCCTGGGAAGGGGGAGGACTCATGCGTTTGTTCACACTCAAGCTGGCCACTTTCCTTTCACAGACATCTAGTCTCTGGATCATTCTTTCATCTCCATATTTAAAAGAGATGCCATGAATAACAGAGCTGTGTCCTACTACAGCATCACTAGCGGGTGGGAACTTTGCTGTGAACTGGTGTTTGTTTCAGAATGACGGTTTGGGACACCACGTAAGGAGCTTGGAATAGGACTGTTTCTTACCTGTCAGGTTAAGCCATTTTTTTCCTATTGTTCTTTATGCCAGTTATCTAAAGGTACTTTGAAAATCATTTACTTCCTGACTGAATAGTCACAGTCCCCTGTGGGAGCAGAAGGCCTTCCATCCTCCCTGCCATGTGACTGGCTGCCGTGATCTACTTTGGTCTGATCCCTAATGCGTAGATTATATGCATGTAAAGCTGAATGTACTCAAATGCAGCAGTCAAGTAAAACTGAGCCAACTTCTAAAAATTAAGTAAAAAATCTTGTCCAAATATTTACTTGTGTTAACATGTAAAAGTGCAGTTATCACTCACTGACTGTAATCTCTCTATATGAAAATTTGCTTCTACAACTCTGGAAAATGTGCAGCCAAAGTTAATTATAGAACTCAAAGTCCTGCTGTGGCTAATCTACGTTAAAAAAAAAGAAGAAAAAAAGTCAACCCACGCGTTAGCCAAAACATTTAAGATGCATGTGAGTCTGAGTGAGAGGATGTAAAGTTTTGGAGGATCTGAAGGAATGTGAAGGTATTGCTTTAAGAGAGTGGGGCGTCAAGGGAAGTGTTCATAGTTCCATGGATGTGTGTGCCAGCCATTTTTGGTGTGTTCACTTAATTGAATAAGTGGGAAGCAGCAGAGCAATTATGACACTGTGCTAAGAAAATCAAAGTGACTACCAAGAACACAAAAAGCATAAAAAAGTCAAAATTTGTCCCCAGATATTTAAAATAAATAACCAGCTTGAAGTGCTTGTACTCCAACTAACGGTTCAAACAATCGAGCACAGACAGTGCAGTCTGAAACGCATTTGCAGGCACAACCTCACTGGGCTTCCTGTTACATGGTTGCTCACTCAAGGTCATAAAATTACTGTGTAAAGATTTCTTTTTTTTGTAGCGTCACATGAAAATTTGTCACCTAATTTGTCAAAACCTTTCATAGTACCAAATTGTATTTTCCACACAGTACACCGAGCAGAGACATTTTGATGATGTGGCTCTGAAAAGTGCTGTGTAGCCTTACAAACAGATGTCTGACAGTAGATGATAAGCATTTCCTTGTAAGGTTTAGGCTTTATTTACGATGACGCATTCATGTTATTTACAACTTTTTCCACAATTGTGGCTGGTATTGGTGGTCACAGGGCATCGAGTGGAGGGAAGTAGGCTGTGAGACCATTCCAGAGGAAGTCTAGCTGTTCCCTGTGTTCAAAATGTTCTCTATTCCTCACCATTAACTAATAATGCAATAAGTTTTCGTATCCTCAGCCCTTCTCTCTGAGAGAGTGCACTTTTTCACAAGGATTTACACTAAGGAATTAATTCCTACATGTTTCTAATTTATTTATATGAAGAGTCAATGGACTGAGGTTTCTGTCCCACAACTATGGTCAACCTCATAATATGTTCAAGAAAGACAATTCATTTCATGCCACAGCGCTCTGTAGGACACTAGTATTTATAATAGAAATGTGATCATATGAGCTGAAAAGGTTGTATTAATCCCAGAAGTAACAAATAAGCTTAAGAGAAAAACAATAGATTTGCTTAAATTTTTGAATGCTCTAAAAAAAAAAAATTGTGGAAAGAACTGAGATTAAAAAAAAGAAAAATTGCTGAATTTGAAAAGTTGAAAGCTAAGCGAAAACCGTCACTCTAAGGACAAGCACAGCATGTCAGCATAACATGTTTCCTTAATGTTCAGCAGATGTTTTTATCATTACTCCCTCCCCAAAGTCAGATGCGACAATTTAAAAGCGCTGTCCCATAAATATGACGCTGGACACTCGGGGGTTAAGCCTAGTGTTTTGACACGGAATCACACCTCACTTAATGATTTCCTTGTTAATGAAGAATTTATGTGCTTGTGTCTTAAAATTCTTGCTGCATAATGACTTTCACACAGCTCACATCAACACGCCGAGGGAATTTCCACGGACAAACTGCAACTATCCTGTTCTTCAAGTCAGCAAGAGCTGGAAATACTGCAGAACCTAACAGACTGCTTTCTAAATTTCAGACAGTAGATATTTATTGACATAATGATTGCTGTAAGAAGAAGGTTCAATCCTAAATTATGTCTGAATGGTGCACATCACTGCACACATCATAACAGCATTTCTAAGATTTAGTAAACAAATATGTTATGGGTCAATAATTTCTTTTTGTTTTGTTATTTGCTTTGTCTGTAATTTCTCAATACACTCAGAGTTTGCTTTGAGGATAGAATTCTGTATAAGAATTGTTGGGGCTCTAATCATTGTGGGGCAAAGTACAGTTTTCTCTGGAAATTGGAACACAAAGATGAGTGTTTGAAATCTACCAAGCATTTTTATGCCTCACATATCCTTACTTTGAATGCCAGGGTCAAACTGTTTGGGTCAGGACAAATGAGTTTGGTCGATTAAACAAACTGGACCTTGTTTACACCAAAATCGGTGATGCGTACATGGTTACTCCCTACAGCTGTTTAGGATGTTTTGACCATATCTCCCCGCTGCTTGTCCCTACTTCTGACACGACGGTCACTAAACAAATAAAAGTATGGCCGGAAAGAGCGACTTCAGCGCTGCAGGATTGTTTCCACCCCACAGACTGGAACATGTTTAAAGCTGCTCCCACATGCAGGGATTCTTTGGACTAAGAACACTACACATCATCGGTCGCTGGCTACATCAACAGGCTTGTGGACGATGATGTGACTACTAAGACTCACTAAAATCTCAACCAGAAGCTGAAATCTGAGATATTTTCAATGCTGAAGGCCTGTAACTTTGCATTTAAATCTGACAAAGTGGTGCTGAAAGCAACCATGGCCAACCTCACCACCAACATGAGGAAAACCAAGACAGCCAAGGTCCCGAGGTTTTTTCTCCTAAACCTGTTGGTTTGCTTTACGAAGCACAAACAATGGCAAAGCAAACAATTTCAGGCTTCTTTCAATAGTCTCCATCTACATGGAACTTTGGATACGCACTTGTAGTCAACTAGCACGAGAGTCAGACAGAACATGGCTGGGATGGCCATCTCACAATTACATCCCCAAACCAAACAATCAGCATTTCAGACTGCGCTGTTTCCCTTGCACGTGATAAGATGTGGGAGAAAGATTTGGAGAACTGAAAATAAAATTCAGTATAGGACACTAGACTGCACGAGATGGCAAATTCACTGCAAAAGTGTTGAAACAACTGCATGAATGTAAGACATAACAGTAACATGGCATGCACTGAATTCGTTGCATGTACATTTCTGCAAGTGTATCGGTTTGTTTCTGATATGCATTTTAATGTCTAGTACACTGTTTTTTGTAAATGGCTCATAGCCATGCTCAGTCTTTTTGTTGAGTAAAAATAGAAATTAACTTCTAAATTTTTCTTTGGAGCCTCTGGCCATTGGTAACTTTCAGGTTTCAGGTTTTGAATTACGTTACCCACTTCCTCTGGCTCTTTGATACCCTTCCTGTGTTCATTTTGACTTTCATACACACATCAATTCTGCCTCGCAGCAGCATTCAGAGACTTCAGAACGGTATCCCTCATCCAAACAGTTTATTTACTACGCTTACGATGAATTACTGAACAAAGCGGTAAATATATCAAGGCTGGAATGATCTCCTCCCCTCGTCTGTACTCTTCCACCCTCTGCCCCAAACAACCAGCCCCATTTCTGCAATTCTTCATTTCTTACATGTCCACAGAACCACCTTTACCACAAAGCATGCTGTTTTAATCAAAAATTCTCTAACACTTGGGCTGGATAGTCCTGGACATTTCTGATTTTATTTGATCTGTCATGTGTAAAGTATGACTGAGCCAAATGGCAACCAATTTTGGACGAAAGGCCACATTTTATTGTGTTCTTCTGTTTTGGTTGAACTTGTTTGACTTACTCACTGGCTGTCAAATTGTTTAGTAATTGTATTTTCAAAGGGTATTGTGTATAAGGAAATGGTTTGCGTTCTGTCTGTACATTATTGTGAATGCCTAGACAACACAGAAGTGGTCTGGCTTGAGCCTGAGTGTAGTTTGCTCAGGATATTAAGCAAATCTCCAATTTGGTGGATGCTCTGGTCGTCGCAGAGTTCAGATTTGTTGGAGGGAAGTTAATGAAATGAAAGGACACAGAGACACTGAGGTTTTTGATCGAAAGTTTATTGCCTAAAGTGTGAGTAAGAGGGCTTTTATATCCTGCAGCTTTGTCTCCTTCGATGTTCAGGGTCAGTGATTTCCTGTAGGAGTTCCTGTTAGAGACTGAGGTTTTTCCAGAATGGCACCACTACTGTGAACCTCGCAGAAATGCCATCGTTTTCCCGTCAGGGCCGTCTTTCAGCATCCCTCCTTTGTTTTTGTGTGGTAGAGATGAGATCATGTGTGAATGGGAAGTCCACATTTCTTCTCTCCTCCTTTGAGACAACATTCATTTGAGGTAGAGTTGTATTAACTGGACCCAGAATGATCTTATTGTCTTAATCTTAAAATGTCATTTATTTCAAGCACTAGGACATTTATTACTGTGCCATCATTTCAGAATGCACCACACACCGTAACCCCTGGTCAGAGGCTCTGCCTTTGAGTGCAGTGGCATCCAAAGGAGGAGAAATGTGAAGCAGTCATAGGACAACTAACACTGGCTATCAAAAATGCCACCTGAAAATTTGCGGCTGCAGGTTTGCGATGCTTAATGCGGCAGCTGGAAAGAGATTTCTGCATAGGCCACTCTTGTAGGCGATCACATAGGCAAGCTTGACACAAGCTTATGAGTGCGCAAGCAGCATGCAGACCAGCACGCTGACTAAGACTTGGACGTAAGCCTGGTCAACCAGTCATTTCGGCACCAAAAACATTTGTGGCCAGACAACTGGGAATGGACAGTCTCGGGTTAGAAGAAGTGACCTCATGTGCCCTGCTCTCAAAAGATGGCAGAATTTCAGCTTGATGCTGTAAAGAAGAATGAGCAGCTTGACTTTTAATTTAAGAACTTTCAGAACGTCGGCTTGACCGTTTTATACTTTTTCACTTTCGTTACTTCTGTTTTTATTAGTCATTTATTTGTTAGGGGTGTCGTACATACTGTACCTCTGGTTTGACTGATGTTTTGCATGGTCACAGAAGAAATTGCGGTGGTACAGAGGTGGTTACCATGAACGCAAGACATCGCTGGTTTTCTCTCGTCCAGTGGAAACAGTACAATTTCTTTGATGTTTATAAAATGCAGTTTAAAAGCTGGGGAGAGGCAGACGACAGGCGGATTGCTATTCCATTTATGAGGTCTACTGTGGCTGGTTGGTCCAAAAGTCACCCAAGGACACCTAAGGGGTTGTGCAGGGACTCGTTCACCTGGGCTGGTTGTCACAGATGTCATTGGTCACTCCTGTGACCAAACCTCAGTGTATGCATAGTGTAAGTTAATGAAACTAAGGTTGCAGTGACGTGTTGCTGCCTTTTTACTTGACTGCCTTGATACAATGGTGCCAGCTGACCAAACACCGCAGATGTTTCCCGCTGGTGATCTTTGAAAAAACGGTATCTCTTGACCTTTAGCAATATAAAAAGCTTGAATATACCAGTGGCTCTGGGAAAACATATTAAGCAGAATGACATCATGAAAAGCTAAAATCGTTCATCTCCTTTTGTAAACTTTTTTGCATGTGGTCTGCTGGGTCACGTAAACATGCTTTAATGTCAGTCAGTCTCCCAAAAAGCCGTTTGGAACGAGGCTTCGGTTTCCCTTTCAGTGTCTCTCGTGTATAAACAAGCTCATTAATTTCCACCCACCCCCACATACAAGCTCATTTGTCTTGTCTGGGGGCAAAGGGCGAGACTCGGAGGTAAGGTTGCTCACGGCCACATCCAAAAAGTCATTAGCTGTGCGCGTTCTTTGAGTGACAGCAGATGTGTGGAGATACCACGGGTCCTCAGGGGAGAGGGGTTCAACAGTTTGGCCAGATCTCTGACAGCTTGGCCAACTCTGGAATGCAGTCTTCACCTTAGGGGTTTCAGACCTAAAATAAGTTCTTATCACTGAGCACTTTGAGAACCTCTGTTGCTCCGTTTTGATTCCCATCAACCAATCACCATTCCCCAGCTCTCTCCCTGTGCTCGCAAACCCTAGAAGCACGCTGGGCACTGACAATTCCCAGGCAGATGGGAACCTCACCTCAACGCTTGCCTCACCAGACCCCCTCAGTCTGTTATCGGTAACATGTTGAAAGTACGTTGGACTTTTTACCAACACATTGGTTGTCACATTAGATGTTAAAAACGTGGGATAATATGTACAGTATTTACATCCCGGTGAACGTCTACAGTCGTGGAATCCAGCACCGGTCAGTGTACTGATAGTCTTATTTCTGTTTTTAGAGGAGATGTTCACACATGCACTTCAGTTCCTGATAATCCCTGTTCTTTTTATAAAGGGGGAAGCTACATTTTGTTAACTGCTGCATGAAAATCCTTCCCACGAGGCTTTGCACGGCTTAGTCATGTATGTCTCTTCCATGAGGAGAAAAGGGATACCTGGAAAGGTATCACCCAAGACATCCAAAATCCTAATGATTTGACTGTTGCTTTGTGACACTTTAAACAGCGCCAGGGTGATTTGTTGCGTGTGTCTGCCTGACAAGTTCGCGTGGAAAGTGTGACATCCAGTACCAGTCAGCTACTTCAGCTGTGTTACACAGCAGCTTACATGAATGTTGAGTGATGTCTCTTCATTTTACAGAATTAAGTATATTTTCAAATAATATTATTCACAGGGCTTGGAACTGGAAAGTGCCATTGAGTCATGTCTGACTGCTAGGCGACCACTGGCGTGGTTTTCACGGCAAGGAGGCACAGAAGTGGTTTGCCATAGTTTTTTCTTAGAGAGGTGCAGACACAGAGGAGAACCTGCAAACTCCACACATACCCTTGAGCTGGGCTTGGACCCCACATCAGCCAAGCAGCCCAGGAGCTGTGAGGCGCCACAATACCCCACTGCACCATTACATCCCCGTATGTGCCGGGCTGTACCTCCAAAAAAAATCAGAAGAGTACATTGTTAGGATGATAGTGGTCCAGGTACTGTGAGGCCGCAATGCTACCCTCTGCAGCACAGTGATGCAATTTTAAATTCTCACCTGGATAAATTTTATAAACAATATATAACTCCTGAAAGAAAATTCAATATCAACCTCACACGTGTGTCACTGCTGTCCTTAAAGGGGTTAATGGCTTTACTTTAGGTCCATTTCAGACGAAAGGAAACACATGCACGCAAACAAGCACAGAATTTCTAACCATGTGTGGAAAAAACAAATACACACGTGCTCCATTGTTTGCTTAACCTCTGATATTGCGTTAGCAGATATTTCCAAAACGTTTAAACTGTTCCGAAAATTGCGTCCATATGGTGCGTGAGGGCAGACCGAGCTCTGTCAGCCAGGAGAGGTGCGACTGAATGCGCAGGGAAAGGGACACGGACAGGGGCACTCAGTTTCACTAAGACAGAAGGGAGTGCTGGGGGGCAATAGTGAGACAAGGGGAGAGAGCGTGGCTGTTGGGGAGTTGAAACTGTGGAAGGGTAAAGACATAGTTAAATAAAAAGATATGTTTCTTCACACTTACTATAATTTACGTTTCGATCCGGACAACGGGCCCCTGTTCAGTTACCCTGTCCCGCCTTAATGTCCTTGAGCAAAGCAGTTACTCTGAACTGCCCCAGTGTCAAGCTTTGTGTTTAAACAAAAATACAAGTAGAAAAGTATTCAAACTTTACATTAGAAGCTGCCATGGGCAAAGGTGTCGTAATGGTGTATAATATTTTGCATGTAAATGATGTATAACAAACATAAAAACAAAACTGCGTTCAAACTTCAAGTACAAACTGTATTAAAAGTCAAGTAATGAGATAGAATGTCGGTGCGAGGGATGGAGAAGAAAAGATGCGATGCGAGGCCCGGAGTAGCGATGGCTTCCTGTCGGTGCAGATCCACCGTTCCCACAGTCCGGCTTGCCTCTGTGGCCCTATGAGGCAGTACGGAGGAGCTCGCCTCAAGTCCTGCCCCCACCCTGCAACCTAACCTCCGGCAAAGTTCCTGCTGGGGAGGGCAGCTGCACGTCATTAAGGAAATCTAAGTAGGTTGCAGCCTTACATTTCAGATTTGTCCTTTTTTATTTCAAGCTCTGCACAAAAATCCCAGACTTTCCCAGCAAATAAGGCATAGGCTTGGATCAACCTTAAACAGGATCCCTGGTTCAATTCAGCGTACCGTGTTCACGTCTCCTCATCCTGAGGTATCTCTCTCAGTTCCTCCTGGGCCCTTGGTCTGCTGAGTTTCATGTTAACCGCTTTTCCTTAGTTATTAATTAGGTGTACACTCGATAGCTGCGAGTTTTTCCCCAAAAATGCATACTTTAAGTACAGCCGTCTTGAAAACACGGCAAACTTGAGTCGCTTTAATACATTTAATGTCGAGGCCACTGGAAAGATGCAGTTAATGAATGAATTAAGGGAGGAGGTTGAAGCAAAAACCTGATCGCACGGCGCATTCAAGGAACAGAGTTTAAGAGGCATTGAGCTAAACAGCATGTCTTTGGAATGTGGGAGGAGAGCTACATAAACATGGGAAAAACGCAGACATGCCAACCTCATGCAGACACAGCTGCAACCCCGGTCGAACCCGTGGCCCTGGAGTGGGGAGACAGCTAATGAAGACTGTGTGCAGTATTGTTTTTCCAAGTCGCTTGAAGTTTTTTTTTTTTTTTTTTATTGCTATGAACTTAGGAAAACTTGCGCACATGGTATTTGTGCACCGTGATTCTTATGAAAAATGGCGTGGATATCGGGTTCATTTTTCAGGGAGGGCGAGCGATTCTTTAAATGCTTACGTTCGGGTGTTTAAGACCAAAGGTGCAAAAATTTTTACAAACAAGGTTGTGTGTCTTAATCCAGTGCAGATGAACAAAAAGCCTTGTGTGTTACAAAAGTAATAAAACTCCAAGTATACCTCAACTTATCCTGCGGAGGAAGTCTGAGATGGTTTGCGGGAGCTTTATTACTCAAAACAGCGCGTTAAATTTCCCTGTTTTATGATGAATGAAACAAGGACGAGGCTGCGACGCGGTGCTATTGTGTTTCGACAACAAGTCGTAAGGACAGACGAAAAGTTTTCCCCTGCGTCCGTGTTTCGGCTTCTTTTCTGCATCGAAACCTCCTCCTCTGGAGAGTAGTGAATTTCACATGGCGGTACTGTACCAATTACAGCAATGGTATCTACTTTGCCTCAGCATCAGCCACTCGAGGAGAAACAGACGATTATGGCCGCTCTCGATCCCTTACTCATTGTCCATGTGTTCCTCCTCCTGTAGCAAATCTATCAGTTTATTTTCCTTTTATGTAGAAGACACCCATCTTGATGGACACCATCTGTGTTTGTGTGTGAACTGTGTGTATTTATGTGTGTTTGTCTGGGTGTGCGCTACTGTGTGTGTATGTGAGCAAGTGAGTTGGTCTGCGTCACTGGGCTCATCCAGCATCCAGTGTACACATGGGCAGCAGGCGTTCTCTTCTCATTACCCTGAGGTGGACAGCTCTGGGGCCCCCTGAACCAGGGGCAAGAGGGTGACATGATTTAGGGCCCGCCCTCCCCGCGTCTCCCTGGACCCAGACGCCTGACGGCTTCCAGATGGGAGCAGCTCTTTTCTTCTCTGCTCCACATCGCCAGGTCTTCTCCTCTTCGTCCCACTTTGACCTTCCTGTCGTGGCAGGACGGGAAGGGTTGACCGTACGCGCATGCCCCTGTCTCCCGCTCCAGATGGCTGCCCACGCCGCTTCTTATGAACATGATCCGCAGATGCCCCCCCTTCCCCCCGAGTGGAGGGGACGGTTCGGGCTCAGCGGTGCCGGGCCTCGGGCCTCTCTGCCACCTTCGTTGCACCTGACAACATCCCTTCCATCCGAGAGCGTAATTACATCCTCCACCGGGTCAGGGCACAGCACTACCATTGTCCCGTTTCGCTTGAAAGCAGGCTTGTTCTGAAGGAGCGGCACCACTGGCCCATGCTCATGACTCCGCTGGTAAAGACGGGGCAGGAGATGCAGCTGCTGGCATCGTCTGAGCACACGTCCGTCGGAGAGAGATAAATTGGTGGCCTGCCGTTGCTCCCCAGGTTGAAAGGCTATGTCTGGCTTTGTTCCAACCGTGCTGCTCTTCGGTGTTTCATTCCAGGGCCTGAAAGGTAGTAAGCGTTTACAGCTACGGCCATAAGCTGTCACTCACTCTTCTTAAAAGATAGGATAATGAAAACCATTTGGTAACACTTAGAGACATGGGCTGTGTGTAAATCTTCATTCTTTACGGTCTCGCACGGGGGAATCCAAGGCGCAGCTTCAGGCAGTTGCTGAGCATGAATTATCCCCTTTCCTGTCAAAATGCTGATCTTCTCGGCGACATGCGGAAGTTAACCAGAAAGAGGAGCCCGTCGAGCACAAGTTGACTCGTCAATCATGGCGTCAGTCTTGGTCTTGCAAGGATCACGGACTCTCCTGCAAGCCCTGCTTAGTTATTCCACACACCCATAACTTTTGGTATAAAGGATTACTTTCCTGTCTCATTTGAAAATATTATCTTGAGACCCATGGGGATTCCTGGTAAGATCTGTGTGGAACCCAGGTAGACCCATGACTTCATTTTTGGACCGATTCTTCTTGTCTGGCAGGAAAACAACACAGTGCTTAGTCATCTGTGTTTGGTTTTCATTGAACAAATTTGTTGGAAAAAAGTCATTAAAAAAAAGTTCATTAAAAATCAGCACTTTAACAGTTTACAAAAGGTTTTTTTTTTCCATCGATAATGCGTAGAAGGTACAATGCAGTGTGGGGTTGTAAACAAATTTGCTTACAATTCTGCACACTTATACTGTACATAGGGGGATTTTTACTGGAGAAATTACCTTGCGCAGGGATAGTAAGATGGCAGCAGGGGTTCAAGTCAGGTTCTTTAGTTGGAGTGGGGCTCAGCTCTTGCCACCGCATTATTTGCTGTACTAATCTAAGCCAAATGCTTCATCTTTATTAATTTGCTTGAGGTTTCTTTTGAATAAACTGTTAGCGAAGATTTTTGTTGCAGCCGTGTGGATACCAGATTGAAGCGTATTTTGTTATTCTAAGATGGTCATCCTCTACTTGTGGCGTAGATGTAAATCCTACACAAGCAGGGTGATCGGTGCCCTCCATGCCCTGCAGCTCCATCAAACAGAATTGGTGATGGTGAGTGATTTTTAGGGCCGGAAGCAGAAGAATAGGTGAACATTTTGCATTGCCTTCCCACTCTCACACTCTCACCTGACTCCCTGGATGAACCCATCAGTCCCCTTTATTTTTTTGGTCACACTTGCTGCTTGCTGGTGCGTGTTTGGTTGCACAGCGCAGGGGTGTGTGGCAATGATGTTTGCTTTGCCTAGAGATTTGGTCAAAGAACCCTTATGTGTGAGGTTAAAGCAAAGGACTATGGTGAATTATTTATGACAACTTTGACAGGAAACCAGAAAATCCCTACATACAGCAGTCTATGTTTGTGAGTGGTTTTAGAAGAAACTCCACATCTTTGTTGATTGGGATGAACAATGACAGATGGCCTCGTGTGCAAATTCCTCTGTGAATTTGACACAGCACCGCCCTGTCTGTTTTGAAAACCTCTACTTTTGGCCAGGGCACTTATGGCCTTCAGGCTACCCCAACAGTCTCAGAGGCAGAGGCCATGTGGTCCACCATTTGGCATCTCGCAACCAACCCAACCTTCCGAATGTCTTCTCAGAAACATGAGACAGTTAGCTATGTGCCGCTTGTAATTGCAGACTGGCAGCTGGTTTATTTCTGAGTGTAGAATTGTTTATAAACTGCGCTTGTTTTTCGCCACTTGTGTTTGGGAGTGCTGCAGGCTGCCCAAAATGTTTGATTCCTAACTGCCCCTTTATTTACTTTCATAACGCTGGGCTTCCCTCTCTCAGGTGATACTGCATCTATCACTGCTTGCAGGACCCAGCATGTCCACACTGAAGGTGGTATGACCCTTCTTCTCCTTTATTTTTTCTGCCTGTGTCTCTTCTGAGATGCTGCACTTTGCAGGACAGCCTTGCTTATCATACATGCACCATTGTAATTCATCAAGGCCCCAGCACAGAAAAAAGCAAGGGAAACTAAATCAAAACCACCATAAAGGTCCAAACCATCTGACAATTATGATTTCATTGCTTTGCTTATTTGCACATCTGTACATTTTGCTTTCATAGGTCAGATTAGGTACTTCTTTTGTACAATTACAAGGCCCCTCCTGGCACCATTATGTTAGAAGCACAGTCATCCCTCAATATACGGTATGTGCACTCACAGAACTCATTTTCCCCAGATCACAATCTGATTTTAAATAACATTTCAAAGTTCACGTGGGGATCTGCTTGATGCAATGTGGGCAAAAAAATTGGCCAAAAAATGAAAAAAGTTCATGCTCGCCTCATCTATGTGGTGCAATCTATTTAGTGCTATTCTACATGGGTGAATATGGTAATATTTAGACTGAGAATAGAGTTCTGGGGGTTTTGTTTGTGCAAGAAAGCTGTATGTACACCTTGATGTTAATAAAACAGTTTTACTTGTTTGAATTATGTCCCAGTCATGAATCCTTTTAAACACCGCAGTGTACACAAAATGTAGTTTTTTTTGCTTGTATAAGCTTTTTTTGGTGTTCTACAGAAATTTGGGGAAAATGGTTGGAGCTTTTGATTTTGGCTGGAATGCATAGTTTTCCCCATGTGAGAAAATGGAAACAGCATCTCAACTAATGCGTTGCCATGCTTTTTTTTTCTTCTTTTTTTTTTACATACACTACTCATTGGCCTTTTCAGGAAGCAACAGATACTGAAATCCAGGGATGACTGTCTACGTTCTTCACTACTTTGCTACCTGGCACAATATGCACATTTTGATTATGTCAAGAAATGCTTGTCATTTTAAAACCATGAGCATCTCTAACATTTGCATGGTCAGGCATTACACGATTTAACATCAGTACTGTGATTAGCGGGGAAGCATGTGCCCAGCTGCCATACGCTTTGGAGGGCTGCCATCATCAGCTACCAGTTGTCTGCCATCGGACCGTGAGCGATTCATAACTGGGGAACGCATCCCTTGTGTGATCTGCTGCAGCGTTGGCCAACTTAATTCTGCTAAGCTATTTTAAGAAAAAGGTGACAGCCAAAAGAGAGTGATTGTGAATGAGGGAGAAAGTAGGTTATTGAGTAGGGTTTGATCCTCTATGTGGTGAAACTGCAAGGCTGCTTTATTTATTTATTAGCAAATTTGCTTTGAATCAGCTGCATAAGGGTCATGGCAACACTCTGGGTTGGGATGATGGCGGACCCCGTGCTGGAACTGAAAATTCCTGCTGTGGCTTAACAAATATCCCACTTGCTATAAGAAGGGTTCTCTGTTGTTTTTTACCCTACAATCTTTTGGGTTTGGAAATAGGATACACCTTTGGCTCTTCACATGTATGAACATTAGTGTTTAAAGGCTGAACGAATCGCTGGCATGAAACATATCCCATTTCAACTAGATAAGATGCCAACATATCCCAAATATTACACATAACAGGTGGCCTGTTTTAATTACATGTAATAGCCTTCTGTGGAGCTTTCGCCGATACCTTGAAGACTTGAATTTTGTGAAAGAACGCGTATCCCTTGATGAGTGACAGCAAGGAGGACTTTGTGGTGTTTTATCTTTTTGGTCGCTGCCTTCATGTTATCCAGTTCTGGCTTTTGGTTTTCAGAGAGATCCACACATTGTACCTTGCTGGTACGGGTAGCTCAGCCGACTGTACTATGCAGATGACTGTTTCTCAAAGTGCATATTCTCCTTGTTATGGCAAAGAACCATGTTTCCTCAGCTGAGGTGTGACGTTGTAGACCGAGGGCCCAGATTTTGTCCCCAGAGAGGTGGAATTAAATGAGCTATATTGGCTGGTTTAAGCGATCCCCAGAAACCGGCCACCAGATCAGCACCCGTTCCTTGAGTCCGGCTGAGCCTCAATCATGTTTTGCTGCACAACCCTCTGTGCCGCTCTGTATACCTTAAAGTCCCACAGGCAGCCTGGCATTTGCAGCATCTCAGTACAGCGGATATTTCCTACCCCAAGCATAATATCAGGAATTTATAGTGAATGTCATTTTCCTTTTTTAGTTACTCGCTGACTTTCTGTATTCTACCTAATGGGGATGCTTGATAGGACAGCGCGTTGTGTGGTGGTCTGAGATGTTTCCTTCAGTTGCAATTGCGATCCAAGGAGTGGGCTCGAATTGCCATAACTGCAGCAGCATCCTGAAGCAAGGTACATACTCTGAATTACTTTAGCAAAAGTTGGCTGGCTGTGTAAGTGAGCAATTAATTGCAAGCAGCCCAATGTAAAAAATGTCATTGCTTCAGAGAAAAGCATTGGCTAAATGAATGAATGATAATGTGGAAGGATACGGTATTGCAGTGGAGGTCATACATACTGTTTACGTGTCTGCTCTGCAGCCTGTGTACACTCTCCTAGATCATCAGAGAAGTTCTCTGACTAAGTGCTATTCTGGCCGAGCTTTTAATATAATCTGCAGGGCTTTGAAGGGTAATTTGCCCCATTGGTTTCCAAAACACGAGGCCTCCATTACTCAAGACATGTAATTAATTCAATCCTTCAGACATATTAATGTTGTTTTTACAAAAGTCCCTTGAAGATCTTTCAAAGTTTATAAAGTACTTGCCTGTAGGACAAAGCACGACACTAAATCCTTCATTGCAGCGTCTCTCATTTGGCGAGCGTAGGCTTGATGATGACCTATACTCTAGTGAAGCCGTGTCCTTCTAGGCGGGAAGTTAAGGTTCTCTGCTGACGCTTTAATTATTCTGCCCCTCACTTTGAGGCAATGGTTGCCAGCACCTTCAGATCCAAGTCTTCCCAAAAAAAAACATAAAAAAAGACTTTCTGAGTCATTGCTGCCTTAAATTCTTGCCCTTGTGCCTTTAACTAGTACCTTGTGGAGACTCTAGTTATGCCAAGTGCAGCATTTTGAGGCATCAAATAGGGATTTGAAGAATGGGTGTTCTGCTTTCAAGGGAGAAAGTTGGAGGCTCCCTCTGAGTTAAACTGCGACAGCTCCAGGTTTTACTTGGGGGGGTCTATCTGGGTGTCATCGCGAAGTTCTCGAGTCACCGCGTGTCCGGTGCTTTACCACAGGGTGCCCTGTGCGCCTTCATCAGTGGGGGTCTTTGTGGAACACAGATCTGGTCAAACTACTTTAGCTCCCACTGGATTGGGCAGAAGAAATTGTGCTTGAACTTTTTCTGTTTTATTTTTACTTGTTTTGCAGTGTGTTTGTATTTTATTTAAACAAAAAAAAACTCTAACCTCTGCAGTGCTGTTGCCAATGTAACCACTGGGTAATGTGGACAGGCCTGGACCCACCAGTTTACATATTTGTCTGTAGAGTTTGGTTTTTCCCTGGGATATGTTCATCCGTAGTTATGTGCTACAGGGTGTGAACCGTCGCTGCGGTAAAATTGTTTGTATGCTTTTGCAATGAGGAGGACATGTAGGGACCTCTGTGGGCAACATCTCCTGCATGGGTTCACATCATGCTGCACAGTGGTGAAAGGGCCTCCTTCCAAGGTGCTTACTGTCCCTCTGCTCTTCCAGCACCTGGTCACTCCTAGGAGATTTGTTGGCGTGGGCTGTAGGTAGACCCCAGTTCATCTGGAAAACGTGTTTGCCCCTGTCAACCTGCAATCTCCATTGTCTGCTGCCGTGTTAGCTCGCCTTTTTTTTATGGCCAATTCTTAGGGGATCGTTCTAAATTTTTTCTACTTTCTTTACACAACTTGATGGATTGAAAGGTCCCTTTCACCCAATGGTACAATGTTCCGTTGTAAAAGCTGAAAGAAAAAGCAGAGCCCTTTGGCATTGTATGGAATGCTTCAAGGTTTCTATTTTAACACACGATTTACCTTATCTGACACACAGAAGCCACTGTTCCCAGGATAAATAAGCCGAGATTCATGTATGCACACTTTGATTTGTCGGTCTCAACTGAAGTGACTTGAAAATGTTTTAATTTTAATTTTCATCCATGCACACAAACTGGGGTTTAAGAGTAACCTTTAAATGCTGTTGGGTTAGCTATGACAAAACCTTTTGTTCGGTCTCATTTCTTTAAGGGCGCTGCGGGAAATGATTCGCAGTGCAGTTAAAATGGTGGGGTGCAGTTGCGCCTTTTTAGCTACAGTTTGTTACACGCAATATGAAGCACAGTTACGCTGATATCAGTGTGTGGAAGGTAACTGTTCAGAAGATCCAAGCATAAGTTTGCATGTATTTTGGCACAACGGGCCTATGAATATGTTGAGTGGGCTTCTGAGTGTGGTTGAGAGAAGAAGGTGCGGCCACCTTGCCAGGGTCCAGGTTAGAATCCCACCTACAGTAGGTCAACATTGCAAGGTGCTTTGGAGAAAACAGGTAAAATGGCTAAATAAATACATTTTTGGAGGCTGTGATTCGCAGGAACTCCTGTGACGTAACAGATCTGGAGGTGAATTTGTACCACCGGAGGCTCCAAAGACGGGATTTGCAGGACAAGCGCTTTACTTGTACGGTGCCATTTATTTCAAGGAGCTGGACACAAGGGTCATCTGTTCCTCCGCTGCTCAATTCAGTAGAGAACACTGCCTGGCAAATGGCTACGGCTGTTCCAGGTTCTGTTGGATTGCAGGGGGGTGGCAGGGTCTCTGCATTTGTTTCGGGCTTTAGTTTCCTTGGCACCCATGAGCGGCACCACCCCCAACCACCATCAACCTGGCCTGTATCTATCTTGACATGCAACCCCACCCACCACCCTCACCAGCAGCTGCCTCAGCAATTCAGGCCAGGATGTGGATGAGGTTACTTTTTAGGGGATGTAAAAACATGTCTTTATGAGGTTAAGCAGACTGTATTTTTTTTGTGCGGGGGGTCATCTACAATTTACTGATTCTCTGCGGTTGCCAGACCATGTACATATCTGAGCTTTTCCTCCTAGGGGTCATCAGCAATTTCCTCTCTTCAGCCTGATCTTTCCTGACAAGATTTCATTCCCAGCTGTCTGCAGGTTGTCTCTGGCTGCAGGGAGTGGAGGTCAGCTGTAGATACACCCCTTGTCTGCAGAACCACACAAGCCCATGGCAGAGCTGTTCTTGCCAAGGCACAGGGAGGGATATCTACTGTATAACAATGAAATGTTGTGCAAGTCTGACAGCCCACTAAGTCAAAAATATATTTTAACACTGCACCATATCACAGGACACATTTTGCCATTGCAGGTTTTCAGATTAAGGTTTTGTTTATCTGGTCCTCTGCCTCCCTTACAGTCCACAACCTCTTACTGGGAAGTCTGTTAGGATGCAGCATTTTGGGATCCCAGAGGTGTCTGTATGGTATTGGGCAAAGATTCTGGCCAAACGTATCGCTTCACCTGTGAGTTTTGGCATTAATGGGTATAAATAAAATATTAACGTTGCTTGAAATGAACCAATTAATAGGTGGATGCATGTTTCTGCATCCGTTTGACATTTAACCACTGACCAACCCAGAAGGAAGTTAAACATTTCGAGGAGACTGCCGTATGCACTAGAATTTTTTTTTCTTTTCTTGCGATCTTTTTTCTTATTTTTTCGGGTGGACAGAAATGCAGAGAAGCTCTTGCCATCTCCATGAGTGCCTGCTGCTCCACCTGACCTTTGCATGTGTCATGGGGCACAGCACAGGTTTGTCACAGAGAGCAGCAATGGTGCCAGGTCTGTCACAGAGACTGAGAACAAACTTCCAGCCCTTAAATGATCCTGTTTTTTGCCTTTTTGCTGCTTATTCTTTATTTTCTAAAAGACTGTTTAGGTGCAGTTCTCAATGGCACTCTGACCACACATTCTTTTGGTGTTTGTCATGGCTATTCACCCACCCTCTTGTGTGCATACTGCTGAAATGGTTTGGGTTGCCAGGCCATGTTGTTGCCAGGGTTGACCCTCCTAAATTAGTCATGTTGTTGTAGACTATGAAACTCTGCCAAGGCCACCACAGGCCCTCCTCTGCTCCAACATGTGTTGGGCAGATGTGCCGCGTGGGTGTTGTCAGCCTCTGTCACTTCATGACACTGCCTGCATATCACAGCTGTGCAGGGCACAGCAGGTGTACAGGTGCAACACCTGCCTCCGTACCACCTTCTTTACCCTTTTGCCATTTCCCTCCTTCATTTCAGAGCCATGCACAAAATTTCTGCAACCCTGTGCTCAAAAGCCTGGCTGGTTTAACTGTTAACACGAGACTCCCGTGTAAACCCATTCAATTTCAGGAGGTCCAAACACGTTCTGGGGACTTATGAAAGAATAGAATATATTGAAAAACATGGTTTTGCAATTTCAAGTCCAGTCTGAATCATCTGATAGTGACATTTTTTTCCATTGCTCCACTCAGCTACGTTAAACACAGTACCGTTTGCAGCTGCACGGGCTTCTCAGATTTACGCTCCTGCCAGCTGAACAGCACTGCCGCAGTTCAGGTGACACAAAGCACTGCCCTTACTGCTCATGCCCTGTTGCCCAAAGATGTAGACCAGAGACAAAACGGCAACATCCCCAGGGGAAGCACATTCACGTCGACCACCTGAAAGGCCCAGTGAGCTATTATTTTAACGGCCTGTTGTCTCTGTTAGTTGGGTCCTTAATGCTTGTTTTCTTAGCCCTTGGCCCACTGTGATGTGAAGGCTGATCGGTGAAAACCCTGTGTATTGTCTTTGAGACAGAGACATGCCCATGGGGTGAAAATACGCTTGAGTCCATAGGCATCGGTACAGAAAACCTTTTGGTAGTGACTACATTGTCTTGTATCAGAAGATGGTAAGAAAAGACCTTGAGAAGTCAGGACTTAATGCTGTAAGTCAAAAGCACAGCTACGGTTGCTCTGTGAACCTATCCAACGCGGATAGGGTTGACTATGCTAAGCGCCCTTGTTAGGCCTATGTGCTGCACGCTTGGCATGTCTGGTGAACCCCTTTTTCCTGAGTGTTTCCAGATCACTTTGTCCAAGGCCTATTTTTATGTTTTGTTATATATGTGCAATTATTGTTATGAGCAAATTTATAAACAGCTAACTTATAAGTCTGCTCCTCTTGCTCTACTATTGTTGTTCTAACCTGACTGTACTAAGCCCATCCAAAACTGTATGTCTCCTTAGCCAAGATCGTTCCATTCCAAGCAATACCTAAGAATCCCGTGCACCCCAGGAGGCAGGGTTATGTAGGTTGCCTGCCCTGGAAGTCCAATATAGCCAACAAATATCTTTGCACATACAGATATGTCAAGGTGAGGCGAATGGATGGTGTGTCTAGCTCTGCCCTCATGTTTACCCATGAATCGGTGTGGCAACAGAGGGCCCCTGCACCTTAGTTCACCATCACTCTGGGGTAGCGCAACCATTCTGTCTCACTAACAACAGTTCATGTGCCACAGCCGTTTTGTCTCAGTGGCCAAAGGAGAAGCTGCAGGCAGTCGGTTCGAGTAGTTGTTTTCCTTCTTGCTGTGTGGATGTCCCTGTCATCCTGTCAGCCGCAATCGGTGGGAGCTACGAGTGGTCCTTCCCTCAGTTTAAATTGAATTTGAAATGGTTTATTTCTTTAGAACAACGGAGAAGCTATGGCAGCGAGCTTGTGAGCTTCTCTGCATTTCTGTCCACCCGAATGTGTCTTTTGAACAGAGTCCATGTCCCCGTGAAACGAGACAGCATAATTTGTCTTGATGGTTTGCCTTCTCTCTCTCTCTCTCTAGAGTGCATGAACTGCACCAGTTATACAAACTTGAGCGAAAGACTGAATGCCATTGAGTCCAAGGTGAGCTTTTTCATACATTATGATCTACACGCAATCAGTGCGGGATTTGTGCAATTCTCAGTGGCAAAATTATTGCATTTCTTTGTGTCTAAATTATTCTGTTTTCAACATTCCCTTTCACAAACCCAGTGAACCCAACTTCTGTTTTCTTTTTGTGATGTGTAGATTTTGCTGCTGGAAGAGGCTAAGCCAGCGCGCGATGTGGTGAACAGCCTACCCGAGGGATCGACCAACAACGAGGTGGGCGCACCCAAACCCACACCCCTAGCACCACCAGCTGTAGGGCTACCAGGTAGGGAGCTGTCACTTTTGTTTAATCCTCTTAAGGTGGTGAAATTTTATGCAAATATACTCATGTTGGACATTTCATATGAACTGCTGGCTCACCCCTTTCTCAAGTTAACCATCCTACACACTGATACCCTACTGCAAAATAAGCAATAAGTAGCTCATACTGCTACTGTATACAGCAAACCATAGTGTGGTACATTAAAGAAGAACTGATTTGTTTCACTGAATATGACTGACAGTTTTTAATGGTCGTCTTAAGGAGCCCTTGTGCCCGGTTACTATTAGAGGTACAGACATGGGGCTGGTCCAGTTTTACAAGCACCACATCAACAAACAGGCTGGGCTGTTCCCACAACACAGCTGCAGTGTATAAGAAAGGACAGAGCAGGCTGTGCTTAGAAGGCCGAGGTTCTTTAATGTCTGCAGCAAACATCCTCCACACATCCTACCAGACTGTGGTGACCAGTCACATTTTTATTGTGGTGGGAGGAATCATCACTTCTGGTGAAAGATAGAGATTCGATAAAATCACCAAGAAAGTGGGTTCGTCATGGATCGGGGCCATGAATCAGCGGAGGCCGTGGCAGAGGCCAGGAAGACAAGGAAACTACATTTATGATGAACAATGGCTCATGGCTTATAAATGAAGTGACTACCATTAACTCTTTTAGCCACCAGGTTATTTAACTATAGTGCACTAAAAAGGACTTCTGGGGGTCCTTCTTATCACAACCATTCACCTTCATAATGTAACACAAGGACCAGTTAACAATTTTGCTCTAGTTATTATCGTAATTTACAGGTTAAATACTATTTAGTTTGATTTTATTATATTTTCTTATGTGTCTTATTTTCTAAGTACTACATTACGTGTCCTGTGTGTTCAGCTGTTGTACGCCAAGTTTCTCTGTGGGGATCAAAAAAGTCTTTTCTGTATACTTTTCTGTCCTATCATAGCCTATCTTATCTTTGTTGTGCTGAAACTGTAAGCAGTAAACAGTGAAGATATAGGATTATGTTTTACTCAGCTGGTTATATTATATATGACAAAGAATGTCAAGAAGCTTACAAAGAGCAAACTCTACTAAACCACTACTAAACATTTGTGTCTACTATCTGCAGGTCCTAGAGGCCTTCCAGGGCCTATCGGACCACCAGGCATTCCAGGGTCTGCTGGACTCCCTGGACCCCCAGGAGCAACAGGACTTCCAGGATCGCCAGGGGCTATAGGGCCAAAAGGCAGGAGCACCACTTCTCTTCTAGCCACCCATCACCATTCTTAGTCTACAAAATTTGTTTTTACAGTCTATCCATATTATCTCACCTCTCTGTTATCACACCAAACTCACATCACACTACATGTCATGGCAGAAAGGATTTCCCCCAAAAAAGACACCAACCTTGCCTCTCACCCTGTATGAAATGTATCATTCCCCATTAAGTCGCCTATGCATTTCCTCCCTTTATGCTGCCACTTGCAACTAAAGCTCATCATTGACTGCTTAACCTTTCCCTGTGTGCTTGATATGACACGGACTGCAGACAAGTCAGGTAACCTTCCTTCTCCCTTCTCCCTCAGCACTGCACCTCCGATGACATACTAACAGTGCGACTAATGTGCAGGCAAATGTCTTCCGGCATGCTCACCTCCACCTACTGCAGCTGCTGATGTCTCGTTCACTGATGTTGTGTTAAATGCAGTTTCAAGTCTGTCTCACTTGCTGATTTGTCTGAGCACCAAAGTCAGAGAGAAATCTGAAAATGTGTCACAGCAGTAATTTTTCAAAAACACAGCAAGAAACTGCCAAATTATTTTTAGTTAGCGCTTTAGTCAGACTGTTAGCCGGCATTTTGTAGACAAAATTCTTGCTAACAAGCGAAAGTGGAAGGGCTCTGGTGCAGCATATTATAATATTACACAAATTATTCATAAAAATTTATGTTACACATAAATGTGAGCATTTAGGACACAAACGTGGGCGCCATAACAAGGTAAGACTGTATTTATTTAGCTGACTTAAACACAGCTGGGTAATTTTTACTGGGACAATTTAGTGTCAATATCTTATGGTTCAGGGCCACGTATTAATACTTTCACGGCAACAAGGACTGTCGTTGTTACAGCAGTTGAAGGACCCTTGTATGAATTTACCTCCTGCTGTAGTGCCTCTGAGCAAACTACATACCCTGAAGTGCTCCAGTAAAAATTAACCAGCTGTATAGTACATGTCAGCTAAATGAGTACAATATACAGTATATTCTGTTGCTGCATCTGTGCATTATTAGGGTTTGTGGCCTGGTTCCCAGAGCTGTTCCTCATGAAAAACCCTGCCTGACATCAGTGTGTCTCTTTCTGTGCCCCTTTGTTTTATCTTGTTGCTGAAGAGAAGCTTTTATCCAAAGCCTCTTACAGTTTCACACCTTTACACAGCTGCTGTGTTCATACATCCATTCATTTTTGACCCTGCTGATCTTCGTATGTGTTGGTCACAGAGGTGACAAGTCAAACAGGATAGACTTTCCTTTCCATAGCTGTATTCCCCAGTTCCACCTGAGGGATGCCCAAATCTTCTCAGGCCAGACCAGAGATATAATCTCTCCAGCATGTCTTGGGTCTCTCAGCAGGATATGTCCACAGTACCTGCCACAGAAGGTACCCATGAAGCATGTGACCTGTATGCCAGAACCACTTCAGTGGGCTCTTCTCTAGCTTCCTCAGCTCTTCACCCTGTCATGGAGTGTGAGCCTGACCTGAGACAGGAATCTCATTTCTGCTTCTTGGCCCTGTAATCTTATTCCCTCAGTCGGTACAAAAAAGAGTGACCACAGGCTAACATGAGAATGTAGGACAAACTGGCATGTTGCAAGCTTTGTCTGAGGACTTACAGTAGCTCCTACTTTACCAATGCAGTACAGCACAGGATTGATATGGCAATGGCTGTTACATCAAACTGTTGGCTAAACGTGTAGTTTTCTCTGTTGGCACTCACACCGGGGTATTTAATATCTTCCACCAGGGGCTCTCCTTAACTGGACAAAAGAACTTACCTAAACCCTGTTGAGAAAGGTTACCTCAGATTTGGTGGTGTTGATCTTCATTCCTACAGAGTCACTCACTCAGATTGAACCACTAATGAATGCTGAAGATTCCAGTCAGCTGTTCGGTTGTAGGGGCAGCCTTAAGGTTACCGTCCAGTTCATCTCTGTAACTACAATATTACCTGCAGGATTCTCTTACCTTCTCTAATAGTTTTCTTACCTCGATGTTTTTTCTCCGCTGCTGCCCACCAACCCTTCCTGCGGGATCTCCAGGAGAGAAAGGGTCCCCTGGGAAGGATGGACCACCAGGACCTCCAGGTCCACCTGGGCCAGCGACCTCTTACCCCCTCCGGGGCGACACCTTCGAATTCAGCAACCAGGAGCTAATCCAGGGCAAGGACATTATTGCCTGTTTATGAACTGACTTTAATGCTAGTGAACTGAAGCAATGGATCCCACGGTAACAAATTTCCTGAATCTGTTACATATATGGGCCTCACTTGTTTCACGCCTCTGTTTTCTTCTCGTTGTTTCTCTCTATTTGATTTCCAAGCCTTATCGAATTGAAAATCAACTCTGGCTCCCCATTCATGCCCAGTATGAGTAAAACTTAAAAGTTTGTGCAGTAACTATAATTAAAATACAGATGTCAGCGAAGTTATCTTTTCACCTGAACTGGGTGTGGTAGGAGAGGAAGGTTCTCAACAGGATTGTGTGCTTTATTAGCAGTAAAGAGCGTTGAAGAAGGGGATTAACAAAGCAGCAGTAATGTGTTGCTCCTGCCTTGGACCGGATGAGAGGAAAAAGGAGGGAGAAATTGTGTCCGAGCCCATCTTAGAGTGAACCAGAATGATCTGGATTGTCTTTCCTTGGGAGACAAATGGTGTGCGCGCGGGTGCCGTCTTGTCCTCCAGCTTCCTGTTTGCTCCTTCCGTCAAGCTGCAGAGTGACCCAGGATGCCCTGGCAGCAGCACCATGAGGGCTCCTTGGGCTCAGCCAGCATCTTAAGGTTTTTCTTTGACAAGCGGACCACCATTATCAGCATTTACTGCTCCACGGGGCCCTGTTGCACAGGTTCTCTGCCTGGAAATGCTTCTCAAAAAGCACTCAAAACACCCACTTTGTGAACAATTAAATCGATGCGTGGTTGCGATAGCTCAGTAAATAGCGAAATACCAGACATTGGAAATAACTGCAATAGCAGCTTTTTGGCGCTTGACTGATCGGTCATTAATGGAAAGCTGATTTTATAACCAGCTTGGAATTTTGTAGAGACCTCTCAGCGATTGTTTCACGAAGAGCGATCGTCTCGTATCATTATAAGCGCTATCATCTGCATTAACTTTTTAACATTGTTTTTGCAGCGCTGTTGCTTTATTATTTGCCTCCCAACTTCCTGCGCAAGTCACAGTTTAAATCAAATGAAAAACATGGTGTAATGTGGTTATAATGAGAGTTGGAGGGTATTACATGCTCCCCCTTTTTATAAATGTTTACTTTAGATTTGTGCCAAGAATAATCTCTCTATATATAGTCGTGCTGGAAAGTGGAGAACGACTTTGCTTTTGTATGTCAGACCATTATTTTGGTCGTATAATTTGAACAATTGAACATTAGTGGACTGAAGGCCTTTAAAATGTTTTTTACGATTCTGTATGCTTTTTTGAAGCCAGAACGTTAAACACTTTCACGGGTCATAGAGGCCGATCAGTAGTATCTCCAATAACCTGACTACTGTTTGCCAGCGAAATATCCGCATTCATTTTTAACAAAAGTGAGGCGTATTATATTTTTTGGCCATTTTATCTCGCTTTTCTGTTTTCGTTTGAGCTTTTTTCAGCAACTGCTCTAGTCTCACACGTCTCACACTAGAGGGCAGCAAACCGCCATCATGGCTCTGCCTGCTGCAAGCTGTGTTCAATTATGAAGCTGGCTTTCTCCAGGCCTCTGCACTGGCTGCGCTGCGTCTGCTGTAAATCAAGCCCAATTTGTAAGTTGTCAGCGGAGCAGTCTGATTTTGGCAACCGAGCAGTGGCCCTTGAGCCAGAAACCTGCCCAATAAAAAGGGAAGTAGAGGCTCTCAAATGAAACCCTAATGCTGGCAGGGTTCTCTGGGCAGTCTGCTGGAGATCCAGAAATGAGTTCCAGAGGGATCCCTCCCGCAAGCCTGTTTGCCGTTTGTGTGTGCTGCACATGTTAATCACCTGCCGAGGTTGAGCTCTGAACTTCTCTGAGGAGCCTGGCTGCCGCCTCCAGCGGGGGCTGTAGGGAGCTTTGCTGTGCAGCATCGGCCTGGCCGTGCCCTTCGCCCCCATCTTTCACCCTGCATCCAAGCCTGTCAGAGGCAGTCACATGGATGGATGTTCAGACCCAGTAAAGTTTATTATCATCTATCTTCAAGTGCTCTGTTAACATGGGTAATATTAACAGAGGTTAGTGTTGGCTGTGAGCTTTGTACCAATATTATGTTCCTTTAATGTCTTTTGGTGACTTTTTAAAGTGTGCTAGCCAGGCCTGGCTTCTACTCAGAGGATTAATGAAAGCAGCTCCAGGCTTAACTTTAGCAAACACTTGTTCGGTCTTGGCTGCCTCTCACATGCACTTGGGCTCTGACATGGTGCTTACAACACAGCATGCATTAGTGGCAGTATGGGTTACATTTGGTGTCAAATGAAGGCTACAGGTGCTGTTGCCGAGCACTGCGAAGTGACCTTAAACTGCGACAGTGATCATTTGCTCAGGGGTATTAATAGGGGAGCAAAAAATGGCTGTGGAGCTCCTCTTGGGAAGTGGACTAGTAACATCGGGCATAGTGGGCAACTTCTCGCACTATTCCTTGCAGAGCAGTCAGGTTTGCACTTTATAAATGAGTTCACTGCCCTGGGGCTCCCGTCTGAAGGTTACAAACACCGAGGAAGTGTTTGACCTGACAGACAGCAGTCTGTGTATTGGGATGATCAGGGTTAAATGCTAAGGTTATGGCACCCTTTGAGCTGTGTTTGCTGTTTCTAACTTGTGCAAATGAAGAAACTGCCCACTTTCTACCTTATGCAGGCCAGAGAGGAGTTGTGGGACCCCCTGGACCCCCCGGGCCCCCAGGTAATGTGCGTAGACGATGATGCGGTTTGAGAGGAACTCAAAATAGATGTTTTTATAACGTGCTTTTAAAACACAACGGTGCACTAAGTTGAGAAGCCATTTATGGGTGTGTTTCAACCTTGCAGGCCCAGTCGGGCCCCCAGGGCATCCGGGCACCCCAGGGAGGAACGTGAGTGTAGCACTCCGCTGTTGGTTGACTTAAGTGAAAATTGCACAGCATCTCTCAGGTTTTGAGGATCATCCAAGTGCTCTGTGGCTTCACTAGAACTGTGTGTGTTTTTCAGGCTGAGAGAGGCCTCTCGGGCATGCCTGGGCATCCAGGGCTGAAAGGAGATCCTGGAGAAAAGGTGAGTGCAGGTTTAACGTTCTTAAAGTCAGACTTGGTTCGATACTTAGGCACTTCCTTAGGTGTGAAAAACTCAATGTATAAATGTATGTTATAAAATACAGATTATTTGAATTTTTCTTCTTGCCTATTAACTTGATACAGTGAAATATTAGAGTCAAAAAGATATTTATTTATACCTTGCATTGTTGTGCATTATTGCTGCAGGAATTTTGTGCGGGAGCAAAGGGTTTAGCAGTTAATATGTCCTTCAAAGTTGCTGGTTCAAGTACCACTTGCTGCTACTACCGCTGTACCCTTGATGTCGGCAGCTACACTCCAGTTGTTCAGTACCCAGCTGTGTAAAAGGATGAAATTGTACATTACTTGGAAGACTAAATATGAAAAATCCACAGTACAAAGGTTAATTTGCTCAACTGCAGTAGGTAAACACGTTGGTGGCGCTGTGGAGATTAATGTCTTTTAAATTCTGTTAGTCAATTTTGGTGCACAACTTCAACACATATTAAGCAATATGGGTCATTAACTCTTTGGAGGCGTTCGTCGACAGGAAGAAGTCAAGGGCTGCAGTCGTGGACAAAAGTCAACAGGAACGCATTGAGGGTTATAATCAGAAAGTTGACAAAAGTGGATCTTGGTTTAATAAGATTAGTGGTGTCGAGTTGCTGCGATTAAAAAATCTCTCTGTATAGTTGTCTTGTGCATATTGTTCTGTCGTAGGTACAGTTTTTGTATATTTTATGCAAGTTCTTCAAACATTGTCTTGGTAACGGTTCCATGAATAAAAAGGATATTCCACAATTTTTAACAAAATTTGACTTTGAAGACTGCTGAAAAATGTTCAGTTTTCTGAGACACAAAAAAAACTGCAATCTTACTGTAGAAGAGCACTAAATATCACCATATTCACCAATATAAGTGGAGTGTATGGTTTTTTTTTTTTGGTCGGAAAACATTGTATATACCAAATCTGCGTGTAAATTGAGGTGTTCAGTTCATTACCTGGCTGTGCGGTGCGGAGATGACCGTCTGCACAGAACAACTTTGATGTCACCAGGAATGCCTTTGTCCAGCATGCTCATTTATGTTCGCTGATGGAAGCTCCTTTCTCCTTCTAGGGCCCTCCTGGGTTTGCTGGGGAGCGGGGCCTGCCAGTGAGTCACACACACATGCAGCAACACACAAATGTTTCCTCTGTCACCTCGCTGCCTATTGGGGTTCATTACTGCTGAGCGTGTGCACTTCTGCTGGGTGGGATATGAAACACGGGCTGCAAAATTTGCAGTATCTTAGACGCAGTGCATTTTCTGCTGTGTGTTCCATTGCAGGGACCCAAGGGTGAGCCAGGAGACAGCCTTCCTGAGGTAAGGAAAGGAGAGAGGTCTCATTTGCAGCACCAGTCAGAAGTCTGAGCATGCTTGCTGCGAGCTAGTTTAAAAAAATGTATGTATGTATATGTGGCTCCAACAGATTACAGGTACAGCTGAGGTCTGTGTCCAGAAAAGTGCAGTTCTAGGAACAGCTAAGATACTGCACAGAACCCTATATATGTATGTTTTGTCTAGCACTGCATTGGACCCTTATTATATGTTCTGTATATTGCTGCTGGAAAAGAGACTAAAGGGCAGTGTCCCACCTTCCATACATGTTACACAAAAGTATAAATCCTACTGAGAGAAAAGGGAAGTTCATATGAGATGTAAAGTGTTGTATTGACTCCCTAAGTGTCCAGCTTAGCCTGCTCTGTTGAGCTTTAGGACTTGGCCTACTGGCCCGCCGTGCTTTGCTGAGTGCAAGCAGCCCATCCCTCCCACTGGACTGGAGAATTTAGGCAATGAAGGTATTGATTAGCTTGTTGTTCCCTGTGAAGGAGATGCAGGCAGATGCTCCTGGGAGAGCGATTCTGAGAATAGTAAAGCCACTTAACCCAAGGATTTTAGGCCTGAATTGCAAACAGACTATGACAAGTAAATTACATTTCATCTGAAATCCTCAGTGGCTCAATAACCTTTGAAACCAGTCTCTCCTAGCAGTACTTTACAGTTCAGCAAGTACTAAATTAGGACCTGCAGTCATTGCGCCGTTCACGTCTTCTGTGTTCAGTGATGGTGCACTTTTATGACTTTTGTGCCATTTTTGCATCATGTTCACTAATGCACATTTTAGTTACCGTGCTTGTATGCACTTTTTAACTGAAACATGTACGACCTACCAGTAATTCAGGCCTCGGCACAGTTTGTCCATTGCCTCCAGAGGAGTACTTCATTAAAGATAGAAAGCAAATAGTGCACCACACAAAAGAAGACCTTTCAGCAGCCTCTAAGTTCCAAAACCCACCTATTTGTGTCCTCCATCAGCTCATTAAATCCTCCTGGCACCCCAGTTTGTTGGAGCAGGGCATGGCCACAATCCTGTATGTCACAAAAGTTTATTTAATTTTCCAGTTCTGGTGCTTGTTTCTTAATGTGTTATTTCAGGAAATTTATTCTAAAGTAACTATGCTGCCGTTTCCCAACCGTTTATCTAACAATACCACAGGACCTCACATGACCCAATCACATAGGTGGGAGACAAGTGCAGTTAACTGGCAGCACCTTCAGTCCCTAAAACTGATATCAACCCAGCAATGACTGTACCTGCCTGTCAGTTTAGGTGCGGTTGATGTTTACTGGAAAAGTCCTTCAGGTGGTTTGAGACCGATGCAGTACATTGGCTACGGCATGTGAATGCCAGTTGTGCTGCAGCTGAGGGTAACTGGAGCTACCATGCTTCGCCAGGAGGCCCCCCAGCGGGCATATGGGGTTTTGGAGGTACCTCAGTCTTGTACACAAGAGAGAACTAAAGTGAGAGGCAAAAGTCAAGGGAAAGCAATGCTTGGAGCAAACGCTACCAACCCTGTCTCACTTTCGTCTGCTTTGTTATCCTGAACTCGGATGTGTCCTCCAGGGCGAAGGCGTGCAGCAGCTGCGGGAGGCCCTGAAGATCTTGGCGGAAAGGGTTCTAATTCTGGAGCACATGATTGGCATCCACGGTATGGATGGTCGCTTTTTATTCCAGAACTTATGGTTGGCATTGATAGAATAAAGGAGTGGCTTTCATTGTGGTATGCAGGAAAGGGGGGTTCTTTCTGGAAAAAAGGACTGAGCAAACAGTTCAGGAGGGTTAACCTCATTTTCAAACAACTTCGGATGATAGATTTTCCCTGGGAGAGGGATTCCTGTTCAAGAGTGCAGGCAGTAATTTTGCAGCAATAGGCTGTGCTTGTGATGTTTAGCAGACAACAAAATACAGATTCTGCAGGGCACCAGTATGTATTCAGCACGGTCTGACTCGCTTTAGCCTTTGTGGCCATCCTCCGTTCATACGAAAATATTTGTAATGTTCATTTTCCACTAGCAAAAATGATTTAACATTTTGCATCATAACCACCCACATAGTGTTTTATGCTGTTAATGGTGTTCAATTTTCAGCAACACTGTCAGACTTGGCAAATCACTGCTTGAAATACGGCCATCCCGTCTGCTTCCAGTTGTGTTCTGGCTGGCGTTGCATTTAGATCTCAGCAGTGACGTGGACCTGATTCCGCAGACATAAATTCACGAGGAAATGCATTTACCACAGAAAACGACCTCTACAACCATTCCAGATGGTTTTTGACAGAGACGTGTACAAAATAATGGGCCATTACCTGTCTCCGTTTATGCCTATCTGTCCCAGACAGGTTTGTGCTTTATGGACAGTTAAACACAGTTAAGTGAATTGCGGGGTTGCAAATGTCTATATATATATATATATATATATATATATATATATATATATATATATAATTTTTTTTTTTTTTTTTTTTTTTTTTTTTTTTTAAATGAAGACAAAAACAATCATGAGTGAACATTCCCCTGTCTTTCCCTGCAGAAAGCCCAGTGGAGTCAGGTTCGGGACTGGACCTGTTCATGGATCCTGCACAACTACCTCCCGGCAAAACCAAAAGAGCTGGTCCCGGTGCTCACCTCTCCTCTGTTGTCTACGGAGACGGCAACCTGTCCAGAAAAAGCATTGAGAGGAGGAGTCACAACTAGGAAATTATGGTAACAGCAGTTCTAAATGTGGCAGTGAGCTGTTGGGACAGAGCTGTAACTGGATGGTGTGTGGGAGACCACGAGGTTAACACACAGTGGTTGGAAGCAGCGGAAGTTCAGTAAAGTTCTTGTTAAAGTGCTGGCAATATTCTGTGCTGACAAAAATGTCAATATTTTCATCAACGTACTATTTATGAGTATTACCGATGTATGTATGTTTTAATATTAACACAGTAGTTTTTCTTCAGTATTTGCTAATAATCTTGTGACGTTGTCCTATGCAGTCCAGGCTCAAGTGGTGCTCATTGGTTTATTTTATGCAGGAGTTGAAGACATTCATAAAGTGCATTCAAGCAGTGGAAAAAGTCTTCTAAAGAGTTCACACTTTAAAAAAAAAAAAAAAAAAAAAAAAAATTTTGTTCATAAAAACCGCAAGAAGACTAACAGCTCTTTTTGTAGCAGTTTTAACTCTGCTGCCCATTTTTTCGGTATTCTGCATGGCAGTCACTTGACACAGTTGTGGTTATGCAGTGAGGCCACATTTTATTAAAGTTAACAGCATCACCAGCCATGAACGTGTATCAAGTTCTGTCGTACATTTGCTTGTTTTGCGTAAATTGAAAATCAGTTATTTTTTTGTTGGCAAATCTCAGCACCTTCTGGGTTTTTTTTTTTTGGTGGTGTGTGTGTGTCTGGGGCTCCACTATAGGGCAAACCTATAAAGAAACCCCAGATGAAAAGAGAGTCTTTCATTAGTTATGCTTTGGTTACTGTTATACCCTGTTAATGGCCACTTTTGGCAATGAACACACAAGTCAAAAAATGCTGCAGTGCACTTATAAACTGCATCTGTCTTTTCTTTGTTCCCCCAAACAATTTCTCCTCATTTTTCCTAAGGCCAATTTCACTTAACTTTTGTCCTTGGACAGATAACATTGGTAAAACCTGAGCAACACCACAGTTGGGACTTATGACTATTTCAATTGAAGGTGGGTGGAGCAGCCATTTTGGACACAAACCACATCCAAGCTTGAAAGTTGTTTCCGTCCATCCATTAATCCTGGTCGGGGCTGTGGTGCTCTGGAGCCTATCCCAAGATCATAGGGTTCCAGGCTATGAAATTGAACTCTGGTTGGGGTATCAGTCCATTGCAGGGTGGCCACACCTATTGTGCCCACACAGGCAGTGCAAGCAACTTTAGAGTAACCAATTAACCTGAAAAACATGTCTTTGGACTATGGGAGAAAGCCCACACAGACATGGGGTATCATGTGAATTCCACACAGATTGAGAGGGATTTGAACCTACACCTGAACAGCCCAGTGCTTCTTGCTAAATGGCCATGCCACCTGAAAGCTTCTGTTTTGCTCATTTTGCTTACATCTGACATCTCCAGGATGGAGTTCTGACAGTCTGTGGTGATGCTATAACACATCCTCTCCGTCCATTTTGTGTTCTGCTGGCTTTCTCGTGTGAGTAATGTCCTTGTCACTTTTTTTTTTTTTAATTTTGTGACAGAAAATCTGCATGAGCTGCATCCTTGAGGCTGAGTATTTATAAACACAATGACATTGTTTGCTTTTTGAACAGATTATTTTATCCATGTCAAGGAACCTTGGTGAAATGTAAAGATTTTTAACCTCTCCATTTTCAGATCTTTCTTACTTGCTCACCCTCCTCAAAACACTTTTATTTGCTATCTCCTGATTGGTATTTTGCATTTTTGTTAGGAGAAGGGGAAAAGAATTGTTTCTGTGGGATAAATGCAATTCGCAGTGAGGCTGATGCTTGACGCTGATTCTGTAACACAAGGAGGTCCAGCTGACATGGCAGAGCTGTCCTCTTTGCTCAAATGAAACTCTTGTTCGCTTTGTTGGCGAAAGAGCTGGTACTCTACAACTCACACTGAAAGTCCCATCATGAAAGGTTTTTTGCCAAATAATTTTCTTACATTTAGCCCTCACATTTCCAATTCCTTTTCCTACATAATATGAGGAATACATTTCTTGCATCTTCTTCCTCTTTCCAGTTTTCTTGTTATTTATGTATTTGTATTTTACATGTGCATTAGCCTAAATCTGGTATTCTGGAATGTCAGACTGATTTTTCCTGGTAATTGTTTAGAAACGGTTCCAAATGGTGTTCTACGAATTTGTTTTTTAATCTGCTGTGCTCTGTGTAAATAAAAGGTGTATCCAAAATGTAATTTGGACATTTCACTGAAAATGCTTTGGCCATTGTTTGCAAATTGGTTTTATGTAGAATTCATTCCTAATAGACCTGAAAATGATCACCTATCCATGTTCTGGATATGTCCATGAAATGTTTGTTTTCACTTTTTGCTGTTGCTGGATATTTTGCTTATTGAATGGATTGCATTGACTCTAATGAAATGAATAAACTTGTCTTTCCGTGGGCTCAGCATTTCAGCTAAGTTTTCAGCATGTTTTCCTCCGAGCTGTAATCAACCAAAAAGTCCTTGGAACTAATGCTTCTGCTTTGAGTACAGTAGCTTTGACTGGTCTCTGTCAACTAGCACACGTGTATTTTGCACTGTAAGCCCTCGTATCTTATTTGAAGCTGCTTATTTCCTGCCTCTGTCCCGATCAGCGCTGCTGTCTCCGCAGAAGAGATGCGGTCCCACGGTATGATGCTGCCACCCCCATGTTTGAGTGTAGGTGCTATGTTCTTTAGGTAATGAGCTGTATATGCTTTGTGCCAAACATATTTTTCAGTTAAAGCAAAAATGTTCAGCCTTGGTTTCATTACACCATAGAGCATCATCCTACATGTTTTTGACATGGTGAGTCGTTTTATAAGATAATGGCTTAGATGTTCTCTTTTGTAACAAATGGCTTTTTTTGCCACCTGTCCCCACAACTTGGACTTAAGGAGAACGTGCAAAATGGCTGTAACATAGAGAGTGGCCTTTTACTGTCTTTATGTCATCCTTCTCCTTCAAGGGTCCCGCTGGCTGCCCAGTAGCCTCTGCAACGAATTTTCCCACTCTTTTGGAGTGACACCCTGATTTTTTTTTTTTTTTTTGGTATTATCTCCACTTCTAAATGATGGCATTCACACTGTTCCAAAAATTGTATGTAATGCCTTGGCAGTTCTTTTATGTCTGTGCAATTCAGTGCTAAGATCCCAGCATCTTCCAAAGGGATATTGGTCTCAAGGGCCATTGCCATTCATGGATGACTGATTCCATGTCTGGATGTTACTCTGCCAGAAAGGCTTTAGATAAATGTTTTATTTTACCTACTTGCACTCCCCTTTTCTTTAATGTCTTTTAATTTTTCAAATCTCATTGACAACATTCATTTATTTTTACCAACTGACTGCAAACTCATAAACTATTATAAACTCATTATCATTAACAGACCGCGAGGCCTCGTACTGACCAAGGTTACAGGAGAATCACTTTATAATTTTCCTTGTTCTCTTGGTTAAACTTTGTCAAGCATAATCCTCCGCTACCCCCGCTGGCTACTTCATGGCATGAACCCCCACGGAATACCCAAAGTGCACTCCTGCAGAACAGAAAGTGGAAATTCGGCTGCACATCTGCATTGTCTCGTCGTGAGGCCGCGCTGGATGCCTTGGGCTTTGTTGCCCTTCACAAACCGTACAAATCACCACATAAAATGTGGGGAAGATTATGACCACAGCGGTGTGTTGACAGCTCTGGCTGCATTGCTGGAAAGTGATGCCAGTCATCAAAATGTTGCTTGCCGACCTGTATCACCATCGCGGGACTGTCGGCTGGTTTGTTTCAGTGTTCTGGAATTCACTTTCTGTGCTGCGTTCGAGAGCTTCCATGCATGATGAATAAAACACATGTATGAATGCGTGCTTACGTAAGTATGTATCTTGGCTCGCACAAAGCTGGCATTATAGCGCTGTAAGTTCACAGGGCTTTTGTCGGTGCTCACAAGTTAGCGCTGGGATGCTTGATTTACTCCCAAGGTTTGACAGAAACCTCCCGTTCGCTGAATCGCAGTGGCCTAATGGACAGTAACTCCAGCGAAAAGGATTGTACTCACATCTGTGTCTTATAAAGATGACTGACTGACTGAAAAGCTGTGTAAGGACGATACTTAAGAGCAGAAACTGCAACTTGAAAATGGATTTGGTGTGAGAAGAATCCCCCGGAAGTGCACCTCACCTCAGCTTCGCTGTCTTTGACGCTTCCCCTGCCTGAGACATGAGATGGTACTGAGCTGGTTGATTCAGGGCAGCGATTCAAATAAGGAGACGAAAGTTTCTTTTCCACCTTTTCACTGTGTCCATGCTTCACTTGAAACGTGAACCTCACCCAAAAACATGCTTTAACCATGGCTGAAAATTATTTATAGGATTTAACGCAAAGTCCAAACTCATTTTAACACACCAAAGAGATAAACTAAAGAACTTTTTCTATATTTTGCCCTCGTATGACCATATTTCATGTTTAAATAAAGGAGAAATAGCCAGTTTGACAGCGATGTGACAAACAGAAATTTGGATCTAATTCCTCACCTTTGTGAAGGCCTTTTCCTTCTTGGTCAAACACACTGGAAAGCATTCGGAATAGCTCGTCTGTACCTAGGAACAGAGAGACAGCCCAAATAAAGCTTCTTAAAAAGATAATTTGACAAATATTAATAAGGCACACGGACAGATCTTTGCGTAGGATCAGGAAGGAGAGAATGTAGTGCAGGAATGAATGTAGGGCCAGACAAAACACCAGGACTGTGTGAAATAACCTTTGCTAATATTTTATTAATGCTATTTATTATTTTTACAGCATTTATATTTATTATTATTAGCATTCTACTTGAATAAATATGAAACAGCTTTTCAGATTTAATAGGAACCTTAGTTTCGCAACACTTTTAAGCTGCCATTTATATTGGCTCGTCCCAGAGATTGCGAGTGTGATGTATGATTCATTTTTAGATCATACATTTGACCAAAGTGCTCTGCAGTGAAGGTGAAATGAAACCGCGTTCTCGGAAGGACTTTATCATCTGTTGCATTAGAGCTCTGTTTGTGAACTGTATTTTTGCCCCTTTTAAATACTGTACATCTCGCTTGCCAGACTGATTTTATGCAGCTGTAAGTCACATCCGAGGAAAAACAAAGAAAGCTTCCAATTCCAGGCTGAGTTCACCGTTACTGAGAATGAGACACAAGAGCCCAGATGTGAGACAATTTTTTTGGACAGCAGCTTCTGCAAAACGCAGACTTGGCAGCGCCGCAGCGGCCACTGCAAAGCACGTCAGCCCTGCAGCAGGACTGCCCGTTGGTCCTTTCAGCTTCTCACCGGGCAAACCATCATTGGTCCTGAGGAGGGTGAACGTAAAGGCACCAGAGGCCTCCTTCAGCATCATGTTCATCTCCTCGTTCTCCACACCGGGACACCCCCAGGAGAGATCACGGGCGTTGGTGAAGCCTTGGTGTTCTCCCTAAAAGTGGACAGCAACAGCAGAAGCCACCTAAGGGGACTCTTTCCTTCTTCAGGTGACTCTTTTAGGTGTACAGTGCTGTGCCAGAGTATTTACCTCCTTTGCGAATTTCCCCAATTATTGCATTTTTCTGTCACTGAACAGTTTCAGATCTTTAGACAAATTCTATTATTGGAAAAGAAGCCTGTGTAAATAAATACGTTTTTATGTTATTTATTTAAGGAACAAAGTAATCCAGCACCAAAAGTCACCTGTGTGAAACAGTGATTGATCCCCTTAATACTTGGTTGAACCTACTTGAGCAGAAATAACTGTAACCAAATTCATTCTATAATTTGATATCAGTCTTTCATGACATCTTCTGTGCAAAAGTGCTTTAGTTCAGACACATCGGTAGGTGTTTGGGCATTAACTGCTTGTTTCAGGTTCTGCCATGGCATTTCTACTTGTTTCTGGTCAGGACTTTGACTAGGTCTCTTCCAAAGTTTAATTTTGTTTCATTTCAGCCATTCAGATGTAGATGTGCTTTCAAAATTTTTATCATCCTCATGTTGCAGAACCCAGTTAAGCTTCAGCTTCAGCTCATGGACAAATGGCTGGATGTTCGCCTTAAAATTTTCATGGGTTCCTACAGTAGAAAAATAGCTAAACTAGGCATAATGCTGAGAAGCTGCTTCATGTCTTTGTTTCAAGTGGGATCTACAACTGTAATGTTCTGCTACCAGGCTGTCCGTACCAAACTGTATCTGGGCTACAGTTAGTACAGAATGCTGCTGCTAGAACTGTCACTCAAACCAGCAAGCATGACCATTAAATCTTTGCAATGGCTTTGACTTAAGTATAGAATAGATTATAAAATAGGCAGTAAATGTCTTTGTCCAGCTTACCTTTGTGAGATTAGTGATTTGTACATTCTAGAGTGTTGCCTTTGATCATCAGGTGCTGCTTCTCATAAAGTATCTGTGATCGGTAAGATTACGATAGGAGGATGTGGCGTTAGCTATAGAGCACCAATGCTCTGAAATAGTCTGCGAGATGTCAGGAATGACACTTCTGTCTCAGCCTTAAAATCCACACTTAAGCCTCGTGTCTTTGCCTCGGCCTTTCCAACATGACTAACGATGAATCCTACATGTTTCACCTCTGCAGCTTGTCTTTCGGAGTTGAGACCAGCACCCCGTGACACCAGGAGGCGAGGACCCCATACCCAGATGAACGAGATCAACACACCAGCACCTGGACATCAGCTTATTTAAGTCTTGCTTCCAAACAATATTGTCCACAGCAGTATGGCCTGTTTTAGCTGCTGGAACTGTTTTTATATGTAAAATCTCCAGGGGAGTGGGCAGTCGCTGACACTTGGAGCCCCAAAAGTTTGTTTTTCTCCCTCACCTTTTTGGATGGGATTTTTTGTTTTCCTCTCCTCAGTTACTGGCTGGCAGACCTTATTGCACCTTTACCCCATATACTGTAGTTCCTCTAGTCATTAAATGTACAGTTAGTCTCCTACCTGTAGACTCACTTCATATCTATTACTCAAGTACCATTCTGTTGTTTTAATCTGTTGTTCAGCACTCTGGGTGACTGTGTGTGAAGAAGCACTCTGTGAAAACACATTGAATTGAACAGAATTAATTGCAAGTTGTCCAGATCCCGAGGCGGCAAAGCATCCCCACACATGGCCGCTGCCACCACCACCGTGTTTCACTGGTGGTGTGATGTTCTTACTGTGGAATGGCTGAAACTTCTTTACATTCATGGTTAAGGTTCAATGTACAATGAAGTACATTAGACTGAACATCACTGGCTTCAGTCAAGCCAAGCTGTGCTCGATATAATTATCGACAAAATTTGATTCATTAGTTAATAACCAAAGGGGGAAATTACTATTTTCACATGGATGACATGGATGCTGGATAACTAACTAAACACTTTAAAAACTGTGTTGTGTTTACTGGGGTTCTCGTTGTCTAATGTTACATTTTGTCTAAAGGTCTGAAACAAATTCCTTCGCTGGGGAAAATTAGGAAGGGGTTAAGGTAGGAATACTTCTCCACGGCACTGCTTAGTTTAAGATCCAAATGCTTTGATGTGTGCGAGAAGGATGGGATTTGAAGAGCGCCACCTGTAGTAGACAGTTAGGTTGGCCGCGAAGAAATAATTGTACAAAGTATTTAGGAGGTTTTTCAGGTGGAGGGCAGTGACCTAGAACTGCAGTGCTGTCATTCAGATAACTTTTTGTCAAGGAAGCCTCATAATGAGTAGAGAAGCGGAGAATCAGAAGGTGAAGTCAGGAAGGGACACCTCCCTCTGCGCTGGCTGCCATGATGAATTCAGGTCCGTAGAATGAATTACTGTGCCTTCCTGAACTCCTGGGTCTGAGGCCTTTCAGAGCGTCAGAGCTTCAGTAAGACAGAGCAACAAATCTGCTTGTAGTGCCACCGCGTCTCGGCCCAGTGACAGTCACGGCCACCTTAGTAAAGTCTGCCAGTGGCTTACGGGAACTTAAAGGGGGGTGGCTGTGCTATGCAATAAATATAAAACTAATTTACCAGAACGTTTGGCAGAAGAGTGCATGGTGTTCACACATTCACAGTGTTTTGCGGAAGTCTGGCGATGGCGCACGAATCCACGACACCAGACTGCAGATCACAGACGCATCTCACCGCCATGTTACTCAGCGCAGAAAGCGTTAGCACTCAGATGTAACTGCCACGATCACATTATTGCATACCGGTTAGTATGCAATGAAAAATAGTCCAGTTTGCCGCTGCCCTCAGATGGAGCTTGTTGGTTCTGGCTCTGTTTCACACCGAAAGGTTAAGACATCCTTTGGCCTTTGTAGATAAAGTGCTCGCGTATTATGTGGCTTTCTGCCGGAAACCCCTGCGTCATTAAAGCTGAGGGGACTCTGCTGCACATTAGCTGAAGGATGGCTTTGGTTTACATAGCATGAGTGTCGAATACAGTAAAGACGCGGCAGCGTAGTGGATAACGCCGGTGCCTCCTATGGCCCGAGCTGTAAGTTCAGGTGTAGGCCTGAATCTGGCTCACGGGGGGTGCGAAGGATGCATGTTCTCTCCAAGTTTGCAGTTGGAAATGTGCAGGTAAGAAGGCAGTGGAAGGCCAGTCCTGTACCCTCAGTTGCCACGAAAACCATGCATATTTCATAAAGAAAGCATGAGAAATAAATACTCATTATTTGTCCCTTGGTGTTCAAAGCCTGGAAGAATGATTTTTGGCGACCCCATTTGGACTTGTATATCTCACCAGTGGAAAACTGCTATGTTTAGACTGAGGAAAGTATGGGCTAATGCATCTCGGTCAGAAGGAGGGCACACCCTTCTATAAAAGAGAGTCGCTGTTTATTATGGAAGGAGCACAAGGTGCTCCCATCTCAAGACCTCTGGCTGCAAATACTGTCAGCAAGGTCATGTGGGGACACTAGAGTGCAGATAGTTTTGCTTTCTCAAATTTTGTCCTCAAGTAGTCAGGACAACAGTCACTTAACCCTGTTTGTGAGACGATACGCTTGAGTGGACAGGGCCTGGGTCTGACAAGAGCAAAGGGACAATCCATGCAGCTGGGGTGACAACGGCCCTCATAGAGAAGTCACAATCAACAATGCACGGGGATTCACACCAATAGTTGCTACTCCCAGGTTAAAACAGACTACCTTTGCTCACCTGCTTAGCACCCTGAATCACAGCTTTTCACTCCTGACCCTGCAGCTTGTCCTGCTGACCCTCTGTCCCATCCAACGCCCCGAAATAGCTTACAATGACACTACAGACTAACGTTTGCTTTAGAGAGCTTCTCCAAGCTTAAAGGAACTTGGCTTTGAACTGAGGATGACATTGCTAACAGACAGCATCCTCAGACATTGTAGAACACACAAGAACATGCATGAGAAGTGAGATGGCGGTAGCTGGAGTGTGGGTGGACGTACGACAGTAGGATTACGCATGTGTGCTCTTGACCGCGGCTCGGTTACAAGGTAAACTGTCCTCAGGTGGAGGAGCAAAAGAGGCTTTTTTTTTAGCCTCGGGGTGATTGATGTCAGCGACGGCCTTGGCTCTTATAATGCTGGCTCCTCTGCAAATGAAGTGCTAGATGATGTGGAGAAAATCCCGCCACAGGTCCGCTCCGTGCAAGTGGTGACCCGTGACTGCTTTCCCGCGTGTGCCCGTGTTAGCTGGTGCTATGGGTAGGCTGGGTGGTGGAGAGTCGAGGCCCCCCGGGGGGACAGCGGGCTTGTACACATCTCTCCAACAGCCTGACTGGCGCGAGACCTTGCAGACACATAATCATCTCTCAGAATGATCGGTCGTGTCAGTCTCACTCCAGTGGTCTCACCCCAGAATCACCCATGTCTGCCGCCCGCAGGGCAGGGCCACACGCGCCATTTCCACACCACTGCTTCCAGCAGAGTCATTACCCATAAATCTGCGCATCCCAAGGACAAACCTCATGGCTCAAGTGGACATAAATGCACGAGCCACTTATGCACAGTAAAAGTTTACAGCGGTCACTTTCTGTCCATAATGTGGAAGGGTTGCAATATCTGGTCTGATGCGAAACTGACCACTTGCATGGTTTAGAGAAAAGTTTAAACTTTGAAATGCTCTTCCTCTGCTTACAGATCTGTGGTGCCCCCTGGTGTTGACTGAGGGGGTGGGGGGGGGGGGCTGCAAACAGTAAAGTACCGTGCACCTCCATAAAACTTTCATCTGTGAGGTATTACAGACGCAGAATTATTCTGCATGTCCGACCCAATGGGAATCGAGCTAAGATGTCATAATTCCGAACAAGGGAAATGAAATGGATGTTTGAGCAAACAGAATTTCTTCTGTCTGTACGGGATCAGTTGCAACTCGGGCCGCTCTCCACTAGATGGCAGCCCATTCTCACCGAACACTCCTTCAGCCGCCAGGAAATCAATTCACTACTTTGTTAAAGCATTTGTGGTGAATATTAAATTTTATAGTTAATACAAATCATATTCCTTATAAACATGTTTGCTGCTATTGTATTATTTTAACAGCATGCCTTACTGACATGTAACTTTGTTCCAAATGGAACTCTTACACTCGATGACCTGGTTAGCAACGCGAAATGTAATTTTTCCTTCTTGTTCTACGAAACAAACACAGCTACAACTTGGGATTAAATTCCCATTTTTATAGTATTTTGTCTTTTGGGTGCAGTTCCTGGGGTTTTTCTGGGTCCCATAAGAGTCCCAGTCAGACAATACAGAATCCACACCAGGTGGCCTTATTTTTTAAGGCTTATATTTCCTTAATTAAAATTTAATCCAGCATGCCTTGCTTTTAAAATGAGGCCTGGCCTCCGGAGAACCCTTATTTGATTAAAAAAAGAGGAGAAGCGGGAGACTTGGACAGGCCCGCGTTCGGTGGAGACGGCCCTAATTGAGGTCCCCGGAGGAGGCCGGCTGCCTGGCGGACGGTGGGGGAGAACAGCTCGGCTCCGCTGGGTTAGAAAAACAAACTGCCGGTGGGACGTTTCGTCTCGTCTCCGAGGAGGAGGAGGAGGAGGATGAGGGAGGTGCACGGGCACGACGCGCTCGCTCCCGCAGGGCCTCTCGACCGGTACCCGGTGCTGCGGCTCAGCAGCGCGAGGGACTCTGCCGCTTGTCCGCCGCCCACCTCCTCCCTCCTTGTGCGCGAAATGGCGGGAAGCCCGCACGCAGCCGCCACAGCGCAGATTAGGCACAATTCAACACGAATTCCCCCCACGGGCTCAACGTCGCTTTGAAGTTTCTTTTATTCCGTCTGCGAGTTTGTAGGAGCCTCGGCATTATTATTATTAGCACCCCTATTATTGTTGGGCTGAATTCTTCCGGATGGACGTGCGAGAAATAAACACAACCCGGGCCCAGGCAAACGCTGCTCTCAAATGGAGTGTATAATCGAGGAGACATCACATTTGTGCTACCTGTTTGGGGTCTTTAAAGCGTTGCCATCCTGCGAGGCGGCGGCGGCGGCGGCGGCGGCAGATTCGGGCCCGTCGTGCATAAAGGCCCGCAGGAGTAATCGGGTGGAAACGGCGAAGGCGCGGGAGCGGCCGTCCCAGGGCTCCTCCGGCTGACGCCTGGCCAATTTTTAACCAAGCGAACGGCATGGCAGGTTGATTAACCGTAATTTCACTTTTTAATTGGTGTCTCCCAAACATCATTAATCTCTGGAAAGGCCTCCTTACAGCGTGGGAGTGCCGGGGCGACGCTGACAGCTCTCCGCCCGGGGATGGCGGGTGAAGCGCTCCCTCATCAAAGCCACCCAAGCATGGCGCACAATTCCAATCTTCACAGAGCAAATACGATCCGAGTCCTTATTACATTTCTCTTGTTGGAGCACTGATATTTCCCAGTGTACAAAGCAGCTTGCGGAGCCGATACACTCCCAGCCGTGATTACTTTTGAACGGCGGATGATAGAGTCGGGACTGACAGCCCTATAAATTACAGCGATCCTGAATATTTACTGGCAGAAGAAGGTTGGCTGGGACAAGCAGAGCCTGCTGTAATTCCCCCAGGTGGAAATACATTGGATTTAACACCCAGACCAGCTCTACTCCCTCCCTGCACACAGGGAAAAGTGGGCGAGAGCTATTTTTGGGTAGTGTGCACCCATGATGGCTTTTATTTTAACAGATCACAAAAAAAAAAAAAAAACCCCAGAAAAAAGCTTGCGAAGACGTAGAATCGATAATCCATCTGCGGTGGTTTCTGCTAATATTAGCTTGTGATAATATGATGCGTAGTGTTTAAGCTCCTGTTAGCGCAATAATAAATGCTCACATTTGGGACGAGGGGTCTTGTGCTCGAGTGTCACTCAGTGGCCAGGCTTTCGAGCTGCTTTTCGGTTTCGCAAGCGATCATAAACCCGCCTGGCATCGCGTGTTGTTTGCCATAAATAACTTCAATTAAACAATTAAGCGGCACGCTAGAACAAACATAACAATGCTGCGGTCTTCCTGCACACACCCGAAACTTAAACACTCTTAATCCACCTTGCGCTTTCTAACTAGTCATCTGTCAAGTCGTTCCCCATCAATCGTTCCCCTTCCTGTCTTCTGTTCTGTTGACTTTTGTTCTCTTTACTGTCGTCCGGGTGACTCTGCAAAAGACAGCACGAGATCTGTTTTTGCCAAGGCCCTTGGTTTCTGACTCAAAGTTACTTGTGTGTGTATGTGTGTGCCCGCACGCACTTACATAAAGATGCCCTTAACTTTCGGCCGCCCCTTTCCCAGCGCAAGTAGGAGCAGAATTGAAATCTGAAAAAGTTAACGGCTCACTGCAGTGAAAAGAGCGACAGAGCTTGTTTTTCGGGTTCTGCGTTTAATTGTTTTTATGCCTCCGCCCTAGACAGACTTCGGGAGCTGTAGTTAAGCGAGCGACAACGGCTGCACTAAATGGGACTGTCGTGCAGGGCAAGAACCGAGGGAAACTGCACCGTAGTCTACTTCAACTCGCTATTATAACCTGGGTTTTCATTAAATGCCACGGCTCATCTCTCTCCTGAGGCTGCAAAGTTTTTTTAATTTTGCAGAATAGCATAATAGATACTCTTTGCTGTTTTACTCACACACATGCCTTTACATAGGTATTCTTTAGCTTAAATTTCCTCTTAGATGTGTAATGCTATGAAGGCGCCAGATGTTTATTCCCTTGCTGGTACTAGGTTTCATTGCTTTCTTTTTTCTACTTGTTTCTGACACCTCTGAATACAAGAGACAGCCAAACAAGACCGCAAGGGCGTGTAGACGGCAGGCTGTTGCGTTTGCTTTGAATTTACTTGTATGCGGCCGAACAGGCCAATTTGGTCTGCATACCAGGACGTTATCTCCCTCGAAAAGAAGGCAGATGGTAACCAAAGACACTGGCGCGTGAATGTGAGGGCAGCGACGCTGTAAAGAATCGCTTAGATTCCTTTCTTATTTACAGTACACCTGTAAATAAGAAGTTATCATACAATAAATTCAATTTCCTGTCTAAACTACACTGTTAATGGGCAGATGGTGAAATGATCCACATAGAAACACATTGTGAGGATTGTTTTGGTAACAATGACTCATTACGATACATACTACAAGCAACTCATAAAAGAGTATTCTTTTGTGAGTTCATGGAAATATAAGACCCGGACATTTTTCAAGTTCAGTTAGTTCAGGTCTTCCTGCTTAGTATGGTTGGAAGCAACTTCTCTGTGAAAAATTGTTGATCTCTATGCTGTTTCATTTGGTTCGTTTCAGCTTTTCGCTGGCTTTAAATAAGTGTTAATTCAATTAAATTCATATGTGTGCATATCATTTTACACAGTCGCGAGGCCAGTAGCACACAAACACGACTTTGTTCGCTAGCCTTAGAGAGAGTAGAGGACGAAAATAATAGCAAGAGGAATCATTGACCTTCATTGCTAACTTCAGGGCTTTAAATTATTTAAAAAGGTTACAGCATACATTTTAATTTTTCATTTTTAAGTTAAATAAAGCATGGCATATTTGCATGTTAAGAATGTGAGCAATTTAATGTATTTAAGAATCAGTAAAAGTACTGTCTGATAGCTGAGTAAGTAATATGATTAAATAAATATGATTTTTATGAAGAAATATGATGATATGAAGTGTCTGTGCTATTTAGAAATTGTTTTTTCAGCCTATTGTTTCTGAATTTTCACCATTTTTAGACCCACTGAAAAACATTATAAAGATTAACATTAAATTGAAAAACTGCAAGCAGTCTTTAGGCTGTGACTCATGTCTGGCCAAAAAATACCCCAAATCAAAAATAGACAGATCTTTCAGCTCTCAGAAAGGCTGAAAATGAAAACAAACACGACAGAGTGAAACCTCTGACACTGCTCTGGTAATCCAACAGAACGTATAAAGGAGACAGACTGTGTGCACAAAAAAATAATAACACACTTCCACAACAATAACATTAATAAAACTTTTTCAGATAAACTGCTGAATGAGTTTTATTTGGATTTCGGTGCCAAAGCTTCCGCGTTTCTCTTTTTAAACCGAGAACATACTAAGATTTCTGTAAATGTAGTTTATAGAAAAGAAGCTATCCAAGAGAACAGCCGTGTGTAAAATGTAAATATGTGAACGAAATGTTTACATCGAAAGCGTTTTAACACTGTACACAATTTCACAAAGTGGGGCAACACAGCACCGTTTTTGTGTGGCTCTGTCTCGCTGTCTATTAGCCTGCAAGTTATTAATTGATATTGCCACAGAATATGTAAATTATTCATTAATGTTACATGTGTTACAGAAAGTAGATGACATTTTAGTGGTTGCTGACCTGTAATTTAAAGTAAATCATTGTAACATCGCTTATCTAACATTGTAAGTCACCATGGACCAATAAATTGACCACCACCACCACCACCACCACCACCAACAACAACAACAACAACAATAATAATAATAATAATAATAATAATAATAATGCTTTTTCTGGTGCTGTAGTACCGGTTTCAGTCTCTAGGGGCGCTACTTATTCACGTTCAAGTGCAAGTTGAAGTTCACGCGCTTCACGCAAGGAATCGATACGCGAGCGCGAGCTTTGCCCACTGCGGCCGCGTGCTTCCTGTAGGCATTTTCGCATAAAAGTGCACGCATCGACGCCGTTGCACTCATTTACAGCTCAGTTTTAAAACCAGTTTTGCGTTTCCGAAACGAGACTGCTCCTTGGAAATAATTCACAACTGACCAATTCAATACATCACCAGTATTCATTTGTAAAAGGACAACAAGCATTTGGAGTTTTGCATTCCGTGTAAGAAACGCGCGATAGCAGTGTCACAAAAAATTTAAATTAAAATTAAAACCGAATTAAAAACACATCTGATCAAATGCATGAAACAGATACTAAATGGGATAAAGCAATTCAAGGTTGTAGATAAAGACATTTTGAAAAATCGATCAAGGAACAAAGCTACGAAATGTGTGTATCAATAAAGGGAAAAAAAATCAATAAACGGCCCTGGCGTGACTGTGCTTACAGTCAAAAGAAGTGAAATAAGCAACACATGGAAGGTTGTACGATTTAAACTGTGCGCTGGGCTTCCATCGGTCTGGAAATTGTGAATAAATCGTTATTAGAGGCAATAAAAGTGCGCCATAAAGCGCTGATAAAGGAGAGTCTGGCCGGCGAGGTCGGCAGTCCTGGGCGAAGTCCAGTCCTTGTTTTCCTGGCTCAGGGAACTCGCTGCTCGCGGTCGATAATTCCATCGCGCGGGCCCGTTCGATAGCGCAGGTTCCTGTTCGATAACTCCGTTCCGCGCCCCTGTTCAATAAGCGAAGGCCCCGTTCGATCGCTCCGCTCCGTGTTTTACGCGCTCCCCCCCTCCTCTCCGCCGAACTCCAGCCCCTCGCGCTCCCTCTATCAGCCTCTCACTCCGTCTCAATATGTCTCAAGATGGCGGCCAATGCTGGATCGATGTTTCAATATTGGAAGCGCTTTGATTTACAGCAGCTGCAGGTCAGCCTTTTTCCCCACTTCGGTCGCGCAGCTTTCTCGAAGGCGTGTGCGCGCAGCGCGGCGTGAGGGGCGGCGGAGCGGCTGTTCGGCCCCGTGTGGCCGGTGTTCGGGGCCGCTTTCGGAGCTCCCCGCTCCCATTGATTAAAGCGGCTCTCCGGCTGATCGGAAATTGATCCTCTTTGTTCAATTCCCATCGATCAGCCATCATGGCCGCGGGGAAACGGGCGCCCGGGCGAACCCGGCTCCGCCGCCAGCTCGCACGCCCGCCGGTCCGCTCGAACGCCTCGCCGCCAACTTTACACTTCGCCGCGGATGTTTTTGATGGGTTTTGGTGCGTTTGGTGTGAATAATTTTGCAGGAATTGAAACGCGTTTGTTGTGTTGTGCGCTCGCGGGTGGCGCTGTGGCGACGGGAACGGGGGCAGCCCGGCTCCGGCTTTATTTATTTTTATTACCTCGAACTTGGTTTAATTCCCTCGCATTAAAAACATTTTTAAATAATCGGGCACTTTATTTACACCAAGTGTGTGAATATTGTTAAAGAACTGTGTCGGTTGCGGCGGCTTGGCAGAGCTCGCTTGGATTTCCGAGGAACTTTTGTCTCGTATTTGGAAACAAAAATTAATTTAAACGAGACAATTTCACCTGCAATTCGTGGTTTTGTTAATAAAACACGTAAGTGTGGTCACTGGTGTGAAAGGCGTCGTTCGGTTCGCCAGGTAAAGTTGCTGCGTCTGAGGCGAACAGCGAGACTCGTACCGTGTGACAGTTTTGCTTCTCACTTCCTAGCCGCTAAATGTCGGTCTTTTAGAATAAAATAAATAGTTGAATAATTCTCACTTTTGCACTGTCTCTTTGGGGATTATGTTAACTGACACATTTAACTTTTTGTTCGACTTTGCGTAAGAACTGTCAGGTAAGAGATATTAAGTCCAAAACGAACGGTTCGTTTCAGTCGCGCGATTTTAAATACGTTACCTATCTTGTTTCGGTGATTTATTTTGGGATTCAAGTTTTTAGTCTACATTTTTATTTGTGCTTTTTCAACGCTGACAGCTGTCTGTTCGTCCCGTTCTCCACACTGGACTTGCTACGTTAGCCATGGTCACCGTTAAGACGATAGTCCACGTTGCTGTTTCCTTAACGATTTGGTTTTATAAATTGATATTAGATGTGGCGCTGTGGTGCGTTAAAATGTTTAAAATGTGTTTGACGAGGTCAGGCAGTGTTCTGTAATCTTTATTCCCCAAGACTGAGGTGCATTGTAACCTACTGTTCCTACCTATTTATCTTAAATAAACTATAAAAATCCTCAATGTACGTAGCACATGTGATTTTTTAAAAAAAATTCCTCCTTTAATTTATAGGTGGTTTTTAATCGTTAGTGGCGTTTACGTCTCCCGTTGAACGTGGGCTAACTTGACGTTTGTTTGCACACATATTTTGTCGTGTATTTTTTAAAATTTTTTTTTTTTTTTTTACACAAATTCAAAACGGTTCGTTAAGTTATTACAAGGCAGGTGGTGGTGTTCCTGTATTTTTTTTCTTTCTTTCTTTCTTTCTAACCGGGACGGTCACTCAGTTCGGGTCCGGACGCGGGTGCGCGCTGCGCGTTCTGGAGCAGCTCTGGAATTCACACGTCACTCGGCGGTCTCTCCCCTCACGTGGAAAAAGGGGGAACGCGCGAGGTGCACGCGGCTCTCCGTCCCGGAGATGTGATGATGATGATGATATTTAATAATTTACACCCGTGACTGACTTGGTGCTGAAAGCAGGTTCACGTCGGAAACGGACCGCGCAGAGCGTGTTTGAAGGCTCTTGCAATATTTGTCGAAAATAATTAAAACGACAACATTTTGAACTTGTTGTACCCGTTACTATATTGTTTATGCGATGATGTAATGAGTTACAGTAAAATTGGTGTGGTATTGATTATTTCAAAACTGGTGTTTAGGATGTTTGTGCTTTAGGGTAGACGACTTGGTTTTGGGGGGTTATGAGTTAAGGAGGTCGTGTTTTACGTTCAGGGGATGTACAGGTATGGTTTGGAGGTGCTAAGTGTTTTAGGGATTTCTGGGATTGGGGTTTTGTGGTTAAGGGCTTGGATTGCTATTGGTTTAGGTTTTTTGGTTTTGGGGGTTATTGATTAGATTGATATGGGATTATGGTTTTTCTGGGATCAGTCTTTAGGTAGGTCTAGGTGTTTCAGCTGAACTAGTGATGTGTTAGCACTTTAGATTTCTGCTCTTAGGGCATTAGAGCTTTAGTGTTTGGGTATTGCGATGTTGGTTCCTTTAGAGCCCTCAGGTCTGAGGGTTATGTTTATGGTTATGGTCAGGTTTTTTGGTCTTGTGGTTATGTACGATGTATAACTGATCTTGGGCTCACGCTCGGTCTTTTTATAGATCTTTCCCTCCAGTAACAACCAGGTGTCTGTATGTAAAATGAGATTGGGGGGGATTTTACAATTTAATTTACCCTTTAAAGGTCATAATTGATGAGTTCTTGTTTGTTTTAAATGTTAAAGCCTGTTAATCATTTGATGTTTCAGTGATTGAATGTTTAACCTTCTGTTGCGATTCCTTCCCGTCCTCATTTCCAAGTCTGTATTTGTGAAGTTCTAGTGGGGTTTATCTCATTCAAATAAAGTTGTTCATTATAAGAACATAGAGATGTTGTGGCTGCTAGCAGCGTGTGTCATCTCTGACGTTCCAGATAGATGTAATGTCAGACCTCTGCCAGTACACTCTCTCAGGGTTTCTAAACACACAGGCTCATTCCTTTTATAATTCTGTTTTTTTTTTTTTTTGGCCTTCACTAGAGGAGTGTCTTGCAAGTGTTAAATATTCATTTTTAAATTTTTTTTTTTTTAAGGGGGGGGACGGGACATTCTTACGCTAATGGTGTCCAAGCCCTTAAGTACAGACTATGCACTTGTTCTGCCTTGGCCATTTATTCTATCTTGTTTTTCATTGATTGTGTGGGATTCAGTAGTTACATAAGGGAAGTAATGTACAAAAGCGTGGCGTCCTTTTTTGAGGTTCTTAGAAAATGACTTGTCCCAGAATGCTTTTTGCGTATTGATTTCAGTATTTGCAGACAATCTTGGCAAGAATGGCACATTACTTAATCTTGTGATAAGATGTAATAATTGCAAAAACTGTCGCATTTTATTATCCATGACGGCGGGTCTGAGGAAGGTGCTTTATTTGTTGGGGCTGTTGAAACCAGATGAGGTGCTATATGAATTTTGATGGTCCCACCTCTATTACTGATGACACCATATTTATTTTACTCCCATACTACTTTTACTGGAAAGTTGCTATTTGGAGGCAGGAGCTTTGATATCAAGGCCTGTTAGAAGTCAGCAGGAATCTTTCTGTTCGTGTGTGTAAATACAGGCATTTTGTTTTTATGTAAGCTGTTGGAAATCAGTCTTAAATTCTTTGGGCAAACAGGACAGCAGCACTCTTCAGTGTCATAGATATAAAAGTGATATTTTTCCACTGAAGGCTGAATAGCCGTGTGGTCTCACAGCTGGCCTATTCCCAGCTTGAGCACTTTCCCTGGCTCACTCACTTATGATGCCCTCTGACTTCTCTTGAAAAGCTGTGAACACAGATGTTGGAAACTGGGGTCAACAGCCACACAACTAGCGTGGCTCTTCAGCCGTTTCCAGCCTTGTCCACTAATGGAAAAAATACTTCATGCTTTGTGAGTTTTTCTTGATGGGTCTCTGTTCAGTTGAAAGATTGACCTGCTCAACTGTTCCTGATGTTCTGATTTAATGGTGTCCAAGTCCTGGTGATCACATACATGCACGCACTCGCTCACACGCTTGCTGTCCACAGCCATCATTCCCTTAGATGTGGTGACTTTTCCAAGCTCTTTCCTTCATGTGAGACATCTAGCCTCGAGGAGGTTGTGTCTTTGCGGTTTGTGCTTTGATGAAGCTGCGACTGAAAGCGTCTTTTTTAGGCTGCTCAAGGGGTGCTTTCTTTGCTCTCTGAGCCACGGGCTTCGTGGTGCGAGGCGTCAGAAGGGGGCTGTTACGGGCATGGCATTTCCTTTGTAGTTTTAAATGTGCATTTGGCCATGTTATCCCTTATTTTTCCCCACATTTAAGTTTCGATTTTGATGTTTATGATGCAGGCGTGCTGGAGGCAACTGCCTTCCAAAATGAACCAATCGTATTTCACGTTGTGTCCTTAGACAAAACCGCAGGAGTCGCCGTCTTGATGTTGGTATTAAAAATAAAATAATAAAAAATCTGATCTTAATTATCCGGTGTATTAAAGTGCTTTATGACCAGTGTGTGGGATTTGATTAATTGTTGACAGGTGGTGATGCTTTAGAGAATTTACATGTTTTTCCACTCCTAGTTTTCCACTTTTCCCAGTCTGGTATTGACAGTACTTTTGAAAAATTCTCATGGAAATTAGAAATTAAGTGCATTAATAAAGTTGAACTTTTTTTCCTTCTGGGAATGAAAATATGTCAATTTAATATGGTTCAGAAGATAAGTGTTAATAGAATTTCATGTCAAAGTAATGGTATGTGCAGCAATTTCAGTGTGTAAAGAAGATTTGTTTTCTTGTTGAAGGCGTTCATCTTCAGAGGAGGAAGTTAAGGTCCAAGCGGATGGTGGTGCTGCAGTGGCATGGCATGTAGACCAAATGAACCAAGAATTACTGCTCCTCTCCAGATGCGTTCAGTTCTGTTTCCCTTGTTCCACACACACACACACACACACACCACACCAGGCAGGGGGTCATTAAAAGATGTCTTTGAGCCGCTTAAAAGGGTCTGCTGACTCTGCGGGGTTTCCTTATGACTCTCAGGAAAATGTGCTGAAAAAGATCCTGCCATAGGTTTGGTGACTGCACAGAGGAGATGTTGAGGTATATGTCTCACGTCAGTGGTCCACAGTTTTAGACATTATCCTTTTGGAGGTTAATGAAATGAGTAATACGGTCTGTGAATATTGTCTTAAGCTGCTGTTGGCCCACTATTTCAGCAAGTATATACTCATTTCTTATTTATGACAGTGTTGTGCTCCTGTGGTATTGCTACTCTTCTGTTGCCACATTGCCAGTTGAAGGTGTGTGGCATCATTGGCTCCTTGTGCTGGAAAGCTTATTGGTTGGTCTTCCCGTCAGCTGCTACTTCCCAAGGGTGCCTTGTTGTTCCCAGGAGTTGTAAGGAACAGTGCAGTTCCTCTTTTGGTCAGTTACATTAGATCTTCCTCTAACGTTGAGGGAGGGTCAGCCCACTCTGTCCAAATGCTTCCTCTGACTCTGCAGCCAGTGGACTGACCCCTTAATACATGTGCAGTTAGCCTGTTGAAAGACACAGGAAGGGCCCTGCAGTACTACTGTTGTGCACGATGCTCAACCTGGATATGTTATTGAATATGTCTTTGTTCAGCAGTCTAGATGGTTGAATGTACAAGTCAGTGTGGTGCATCTATCCCTGTAAATCACCTTTTACAAAAGTGTCATTGCATGTCACTTTTGAGGAGTGTCTGCTGATAACTGCTGGATAACTGATCAAGTGCAAATGATGTTCCAGTAAAAACTCCATAAAAATACATTACTCATCTATCAGTTATCCATGAGTGCTCCAGAGCCTGTCCCAGAAGCATGGGCATGAGACAGGGTATACCCTGGGTAGTCCTTCAGTCAATCACAAGCAATCGCACAATAAGGAAAATTTAGTTCACCTGAAACACATGCCTTTGGACTGTTAGAAATGGAGCACCTGGAGAAAACCCTTGCGAACACTGAGAATGTAGACTGATGGATTTGAACTCTCCTAAACCCATGGCACCAGTATTACCTACTGTGCTACAGTGCATCCCTACTTGGCTTTTTAATGGTAATTTTGGAAGTCGTGTCGATTGTACTGTGAACTAAGCACTATTACTGCGTATTATGGTCCTGTGCATCATGTACCTGTGGTGAAAGCGAATCCCTGAATTACTGCCCTCCCATATTTGTATAGTCTGGAAAAATTACAGATATTGTATACAAAATGTGGCAAGAACAGGTTTTGTTCTCACTGCAATATATGCAGTGAATTTCCAAGTTAAATTGACACAGCTGTAAAAACGCAAACACCCTAGTAAACAAGGCAAAAAAAAGGCAAAGATTTGCATTGCCTTGCTAAGTTTAGCTCTAAATGTTTCCATGCTTTTTTTTTGGGGGGGGAGGGGGTGAGGCTGTCTAGCTGCACCATCAGACTGCAAGTGTGGTTATTTGTAGGAGTCTCCTGGCATTTGTAACCATATTTGTTTGCTCTCCATGCTGTAGATGTTGATTCCCAGTCAGTGTGCATCACTGGAGCACTGATCCTTTCCATGTCCTTCATCTGTGCCCGTTGCCTGTTTCACAGGGAAAGGATTTCTTTCTGGCTTGTCCAGTATTTCGTACCTCTCTTGCCTGTACAAGGATGGACACTGAAAGACTGGGCTTTGCTTTAGCTGTATTAATGTGCTGAGTAGGGGACTAACAAGGGATGTAGAAAGTTGAAGTTGCTTTACTTTGACTTTGTAGTTTTAGAGGGTATCTTTCTTGTGGTAGTTATGAAATATGGCTTACCCCCCACATCCTGCTGGGAAGGAGAGGTATTTTACTTCACCTGTCTTGGAGAGGTTGACTGAAGTTTCCAGTCAAGATGGCATTTGTTTCTGAAAAGGGATTTTTATTTATTTATTTATTTATTTATTTATTTATTTATTTTTTATTTTTGAGCAGTTGCAGAAAAGGATCCATGTGGAGGGACATCAGGGGTGGGCAGTGAGTTTACACCTCGTTCCCCTCATTACCTCACTGGGCTGTGTTCCTCTCCCTCCCACTCCTGTCTGAGGGCTGGAGTTTCATGGGGCCTCTTCGCCTCACACAGTTTTATAGGAGCTCTGACGCCAAATGCATAATTAGCCTGGAATGCGCTGTCCAGCGCAGGGGGATATGGGAGTGCTAGCAGGGTGGCCCCCTCCCTCACTCAGTCTGGCAGACAACTGCTGGACACCCTGCACCCCACCCCCGTGGCTCCTCTGGTTCTCAGTAGTCTTGCGTAGCATCTGCTTTGGTCAGGGACTTTCTTGAGCTCTTTTGTTCATATGAGCATTAATATATTACAGTAACCAAACTGCGATTCACTGCGCATTTGAAATCAAGAAAGAATAGATAATAGAAATGAGTTTTAGAGTGGTGCAAATTTTTTGTTTCATATTTGCATTTTGCCATGTCTTCTGGTATACCTGGGTTTACTGCAGTAAAATCTGAGGGAGATTTCAGTGTGCAGCTTTGAAAATGGAGAAGGTGCTACCCCGGGTATTTTGTGTCTTCTTGTCGAACGCAGGCATTCTACCCTTTCCCCTATGTTTTAGATGGCTTTCTCCCTGGGATTATAGGGGCAGAGGTGACAGGTTGACAACATCCCACATATATTCCCGAGCAGCAAGGCTTTTTGGTCGGACCACGATCGCCACGACCCTCTTACGTAAAGTACACAGCGCCATCATAAACGCTGGTTATGAGTCAGCAGCTACTCAAACATGCTTTTCAAATTGCTTATACATGGAAAGCCATGTTTTGATTAGTGTGGTTGAAAATATTGTGGTGGAAGGAGACTGCTGTTGACCGGTAGGCAGGTTCTCCCTCCCCTTCCTTACAGTCGGTTACCGTTCTGAGAGCTGCAGTGTTGCGAGCGGTTTGCAGGCCGTTCCCATGGATTGCAATGTCTTCTATTGCTTCTATAATTGAAATGGATGTGTCTCATTTACTCACATGGAAAACCAAGAAAAGGCAGAGATGTTTACACACAGATGGTAGTTTACAAAGTAAATCCAATAAAATGTCTAGTAAAAAAAAAAAAACCAAACGTGCCAGTAAACGGCATAACATTTTGAAATAGACCTTTGTAACAAGCCATATGGGGGCATTTTCTTGTGAAAAAAAGGTTAAAAAGTGCTTTTTTTTTTTTTTTTTAAATATAAATCTGCTTCTGTACAGGAACATCTGGAAAGAGTTTGGAGAAAATGAGGGAATCTGAAGTGCTTGGGAATTGGAAGCGATGGGAACGATCCCTCCCCCCTTTTCCCCAAAGATCTAAAGCTTTAAATGAAGTTTGAAACTTTCTAACAGCAGAGCAAGAAGGGGGTGTTGCTCTCTGCTTGGCTACTGCCTGTCTGCTTTACGTGGTCCCATTTATCAGTTATTTTAATGCCTCAAGTGTAGTTTTCAGTCTTCCTGTACACGAGTTAGAATAGTGTGACACTTTACACAGCTGTGTGAAGATGTGTAGAGCAGCGTTCCCCAGTTTTGGGACTCGTATCAAATAGCATTTCACATGTGTGACCAGATATATTCTTCTTTCCGTTTAAATAAACTGTATGGTATTTGGTTAATTAAACATTGTTTGGTTTTTCAATTAAATTTGTGCATGGCTTAGTGTTTTCAATATAACTTAATTTTAGTCTAGATTTATTGAGGTGTGGCAAAATTTTTAGTGTGTAAATGTGTGAATATTTCAGAATGTGATTAATTTTTTTTTTCACCATGAAGTGCCTCAAAAGGATTTTATTTCAATAAAACATGCCCGGTAATTGGCCAAGTCCTTTTGTTTTGAGTTTTTGGTGCAAAGTTTGAGTTTAAGTGGGATTCTCACATCAGCTGAATGCATGTTGAAAGGCGGTATGACAATTAATAGAATCATATTGCTTTGAGAAGATGGGAAGCTGTGCAGACTTAATTGCGGCACAGTAATTTATAGCATACTTTAGAAAATCAGGACTGCCGAGATCAAAGCCAGAAGAGCACAAGTAACTTATAATTGCTTATAAACCTAATGAGCAGCATCTTTTTCTGAATCTTAGATCTTTTTTTTTAATCTTGTTCAATGCTCTTGTGTCTTCAAAGACATCTGCTGGATTCATTGGTCAGAATTACAGGAGTCCGTGGTAGCATGAATAATGCAGCATGACCCAGAGACAGTGTGTAGGGTTGTGGCGGCCTGGAGACCCTGGTGTGTGACAGCAGCTCAGCAGACCTACATCATCTTCTCAGCTTCTGCTCCCCAAGGCGCTTGTTTGTTTCTGTCCTAATGAAAACCGGCTGCAGGACTTCACCGGGTTCGTCTGAAAAGTTTCTTCCACCTTGCGTTTTAATATCTACAGTTTTGCGTTATGGGGGGTGGCTGGGCATGCCTTCTACAGTCCGACTTGCTGCGGTGACATTAAGAGAAAATTTGTCAGTGTTGGATAAGCTCCAAGCTGTGCTGCTTGATGTAATTAGGAAATATGTGCTTGGTATTGCTGCATACTTGAATATATTGATTTGTAAGAGGCTGAGGCTGCGCCTTTCCCAGGTGCCCCATGGGGGCTGTAAATGTTTAAGGAGCAGCCTGATTATTTAGTGAGGACGCAGAGAATGCTGCTCTGGGGAGAAGTTAAGGTGCTGTCCGTGGCTGACGAATCACTTTTCCCGTCAGAAGGTTGCCCAAGTTTTTGTTTATGTGCTGGAAAACTTAGATCATCTGTTTTTGAATTGAGGGTTGGGTGCTGCCTTTTTCTTACAGCTCTTGTTTTGCACGTGGGTGAACAGTTGACCAGTTAGCCAATAACCAGCGAGAAAGGGGGACCTCGTTGCACAGCACTGTCGTTCATACATGCCTGTTTCGGTGAGAGTAGATTGGCTGAGTCTGGCGGGCTGGTGCCTTCCCCCATCTGGCAGGCCAGCCCATTTTGTGGGCAACTTTAGAGAGTGTCGCGGCTTTGGCCGTTTATGACTGCTAAATATAATATGGTACAGAATGTTGTGTTCAGCAAACATTTTGGCCATGGCGCAGCCTGTACATCATGTGGGGTACGTTTGAGAAATTAATGCTGACTTTCAGAATGACTAACTTTACATAAACGCTCTCCTGCCCAGTATTCAGTATGTAATTCTTTGGAATTATTTGCACCATCTGCATGTTCTGATTATGAATATTCATTTTTCATATCACTGTGGACTGGAATTCTAGTACATTTGCCCTTAGAAAGTTAAAAGTCAAAACCAATGTGTTATGTAATGCTTCTTTTTCATAAAGGTTTTATGATTTGTAATGTTTTATAGAATTTTTTTCTCACATGTATAAAGATAGTTTCTGAGCACCATAAGCAACATTCATAGGCTGCTGCTAGACTTGTACTATGGCTATAGCAATTACAGTTTAAATTGCTTGGCTCTTGTATTAACCGACTTGTTCCTATATTCATTAGCCTTATTGTAGATAGGTTTTCAGGCTTAATTCATTCAGTGAAATGACCACATTGGGCAACAAACTGCTGGAGTGGGGTCAGATTATAAATTCTTATTAGGAAAATATGTTCAAGAACCCAAAAAAGTGCTGTAAAAAGTCACCAAAATAATGAATGCAAAAGTAAAAACATTACAAGGAATAATCTCACCAGCATGTCATTATATTTGTGAAAAGTTACTGCACTGACCACTTTTTCAGTATGAGGTTTAAAAAAAAAAGAAAAAGTCATGTAAAATCCAAAAATCTCACTGTATAGAACCAAAGACTCTTCCTGCAATCCCAGTATTAGCAGTTTTACTATATTATTGTATTATTTATTTATTTTTGGGTGGGACAGCATTCAGTGGCGATGACTACTTTATTAGCAGGTTTATTCATCTGTTAAAAAGGAACTGATTAAACAATGGTTCCAACTCAGGATTTCTACTGCTAAAATGTCATAAGTACAACTTTTTAGGACATATGAGTTACTATGATGCTGATAGAAGGTGCGTGTCGTACCATTAGGACCAATCAAACCTAAATTTCTGTGGGAAATGTACTTTGTATTTTACGTATCGTGCCCATCTGAATCGCTGGTAAAATCTCTAATTTCAGTGAAATAAGCGTAATTATTAGCGGGTGGTATCAGCAGCTTGCTGTCGGTTTTGGACATGTTCCAGGTAGTGGAGAGGGGAGCACCAACCGCCTGTCCCCAAATGTAAACCAAAACAGAGTTGACAGTTCACTGGAAGCACACCATGCAAGATTTCAGTTGGCGTGCACAACAGCAGTTTCATGCAAACGCCCAACGGTTTAGTGCCTCTGGACCACATCTGTGTGAAACTTGCTGAGGCACGTTTGGGTTTTGTGTGTGACACACACTCCCATGCTGGTCAGTGTTTACTGAATACATTTAGAAAGTTCTGGAACCATTTTAATTTAGCTGTCACAGTGTGAATGTTAAGAAGCAGAGCTGGTGCATGTCTTGTTTGATAAACAAATGGTCGTGTGACGACAGCAGTGGTGTGTCGGCCTCGCGGGGGTCGCTGACGCACCTATTAGTTATGCTGATGACTCGGCCTAGATTGGGACAAGCCTCGGGGGCCACCCTTCACCTCAGCTTCGCCGTGGAGCCCCCCCGTGCTCTCTTGCTCGGAGGGCTACTCGCTTGGCCCGTGTAGCGTGTGACTGTGCGACAAAGGAAAACTTTGCTCTTGACTCTATAAATCAGGTGTCTGAAATTGCAAAGCAATTCTGTTTTTTGCATTTGAAATTGCTGTGATTTATCCGCCAGTCTGCTTCTCTGCAGCACAAATAATAAAGGAACTGTGAGGATTCAGAATGTGCTTTAGTTTGCGTCTGCAAAAATCCTGATCGTTTCATGAAAATGAACCCTAGGGCAGCTGTGTCGGTGCCACTGTTTTGTTTCAGGAGATTCTGGGTCGATGCGGCTTTCTTTAACCAGGTCCCTGTTCCACTCGTGAGACTTTCCGTCAACTCCGTGGGGCTTGTCTATCAGGAAGTGTCATTTCTGCAACAGATCAGAAGGATGCACCCTGCCCCCACTCTGAACTGGCGTCTATGCCTGACCCCTGCCACACACACACACACACACACAAGAACAAATACACACAGCTCTGCCAAGACATGGGAAGAATCTTCCCCGTTATGAATTATTAACCCTGCTGAATTGATTAGTGTTCTGTGACAGAGCATTGCATGTCCCTTTTCTGCCATGTCTAGACCAAGTTCATTTACAGGCTTGAGCCCACCTGTGTGTGTGTGTGTGTTTGTTTTGTGTGCACACGTATGGAGCTACAGCACCTGTGATTGTACATAGAGGGAGACAACAAAGGAGGGAGCACACAGAGCCCATTGTTCCCCCACAGACACACAGACGCGGCTCCTGCGGGAAGCCACACAGCTACATGACCGTATCCCATTACACCATTTGCACTGGGACGTTCCCAAACAACCTTGGGGAAAATGCGGACGACTGTGGATGTTAAATTTATTCCTGTTACCTCTTGGAATGTGACTGTGCTTTTGTGCAAATAAGACTTTGGTACCTGTCACATTGTTCTAAAGTGTGCAGTGCCATGTATGGCTGATGCTTTGTAACACAGACAAAGCAGTCACTTATTCAAGTTAATATTTACTTATTCTATTTGTTTATAGCTTTTTAAGGGTTTTAAAACATTTTTTGGCCCATTTCAATGTCATCTCTATTTCCTATCAATTCTATATGCAGCATTCCTCAAAGGTATGCTGGTTTAAAAAACAACGGTATTGGACTAAACTGTACTGTATTAATATTGGTAAAAACCTTGCTTTTGAGTCACTTTTGACAAAAGCATAAGCTACAAACTAAATGTATCAGAAATATTGGATATTACTTTGATGCCAGAGGCCATCAGGTAACTGAACAGCGAAGGTGTGAAGAGCAGTCAGAGTACGATTTGGATGGCCAAAGACTAGAGCTCTCCAGACTCTGCATTTTTATAAAGGCTTCTTTGACGAACTAGTTTTCACTGAAAGACACTCGGCTATTCCAGGCATCTGCACTATGTAAACAAGCCCTTCCTCGTGTCACTTGTGAGGCCTTCTTTTCACGGGTTCCGCTGTAACAGGAAACGCTGTCATACAACCAAACGCTATAAATTTTCACTTTGTGTGAAAGCAGAGCTGTAGGAGACTATTGGAGAACAGTGGTTTTGTTTTTATCCCAAACGCCTTCACGCCACTTAACTACACGGCACTCAGTTCTGTAGGTTTTAATTGAGTTCTGACTTATTTATACAGCTGCACTGGTGAGAAAGTACAGGTAAAAATGAACATAAACATCCCACAGGGGATGCAAACCAATCTCCTGTTGGCTGATCAAATGGCACCCCCAGAAACAGTTGGTTTGAACCGTGAGGTTAGTGTGGGGCAGCCAAGTTGAATCTGTATGGGTAGAGGATTGGGAGCTGCAGGGGTGTGAGGATCGTGAACACAACATTTGGAATAAACATGTGCAAAGACCACACAGATGCTGTTTGAGTCTCACATATGGCATTTACATGATGCTAGCCTACTTGTTTAACAAACACCTCTGTATTTGCATCATACACACACTCACAAACAGAATGACAGCTGTGATTATGATCTGTCTTGCTTCCTCTGCTGCCCTACGTATGTGTCCTGTCTGACGTCGCAGTGCTCTTTGTTGCTGCTCCATGGCTGGTGACTCTGCTGGGGTCCCCATACTGCTCATGCCACCCCATGAGCTTTTTATAGTGCTGTCTTCCACTTCCACACTGTCAGGGTGCCGGCCTTTGCAGCAGACCTCTGCAGTCTCACGCACACTCCAAAGTCTCTTGCCTTCTCTGCCGATGACTAGGAACATTTTAGGTTTTTTATGTAAAGACCCTGAATTTGGTTTGGCTCTCCTCACATCGCCAAACTGCCTGCTCAGGGACACTTTAGACACTGAAAAGCTCTATTACTCGGCCATTCCAAGAAGATGATATAATCTTAATAAGCACAAAGAAGAGATACCGAGTTTATGTGCATGAAAGAAAAATACTTAGGGAGATGATGTTGTTGGGATGAATTATTGTTGTGCTGCACAGTTATCTTAGAAACAGACTGAACTGTGATTTCACAGCTAAATGAAGTGAGTTTGTACCGTATATTGGAGGCACTTTTGATTTTGATTAAATCATCCTGATGTGTTGGGGGGCCATTCTTATTTTCCTTAAAAGGTCTTAATCGTGTAACTTTCAGAAATACTTTAGTACATGTTTGAGCTTTTGTCATCTAAATGATGATGCCTCTCATAGACATTTATTCATTTAGATGATACTTTTCTTCAAAGCAACTTAGTGTTAAGCTACTTAGGCTTATTTACCTATTTATACAGCAGGGCAATTTTTTCTGAAGCAATTTTAGGGTTTTACATTAGGAAGCGGGATTTAAACCAGAGTCTGTTGGGTCCAAAGGCATCAATTCTAAGACTTGTTGCCCTGCCCCATTATACTGTCACTGTGACAGGGTACTGGCAAATACCTTCCTTAATGTAAAAGTTTTATTTTTTTCTGACACCTTTATTCACGATGACCTACATTGTAAAGTAACTTTACAGATTTATTTGTTTATATAGCAAGTTATTGTAGCTATTGTTTCAGGATGAGTGCCTTTATCAAAGGTGCTGCTGGACAAATTGGGATTTGTACCCCACACAGTCGCATTGCAACACAGTTTCCCTAAACACCGCACCACTTGCTGTGCCTCCTTATAGTTATTCAAAAAGTACAGTGAACATACAGCTTTACCATAAAACTTTGTATTTCCCAGCCTTGGCCCAGGCAGTGTGGTGTGTTCGTAATACTGATCAGTGACTCTGTATCAGAAATGCCATCTGCAAATGTTTTCCGAAAATTCAGCACTTGATATTGAGGGGCAAAGACAAGTACAGCTGACAAGCTGCATTCGCAAGTGTCGAGCTCCACTTGCTGCCTTCCCAAATCCATATTATATTACAGTCAGAGTTCATCAACATGTTTTAAAAAATAGCCATGTGCTTGTTTGCAATTTATGAATAACCAGCAATAATCTCCGGTGCACCACTCCCCTCCCACTCAAAGCACTGTATCTGAGAAATGGGAATAAAAGATAAATTTAAAGGCCTTTAGTGCACTTCTGTCACAGTTGTTGATAATGCGTAATGTGACTTTTTATACTTGGATTGTCTGGCCAGTTTGCTGTTGAAGCATTTTGACGGTCAACTAGGTGGATACTTGTCTTTTGACCCTTTAATTCCAAAAATTTTAGATATAGCCGTTTTACTTCAGATGTTTTTTCACTCTCTTTCTGAAATGGCAAAAGCTGTAGGATGTAAACCAAATCATAGCGCAGATTGTTTTTCTGCAGGAGAAAATTAACTACAGTTAAGTGCAGCTGGGAGGTGGTGCGGTGTGAAGCGCCAAGCTTTAAGGTCTGTCTTCCGATTATCATTGTTTATTCTTTAACAGTGAGGGGAAAAAAGGAGGAGGACAATGCAGTTTGCTGAGGAACTGGTTAGAAAATAGTTTAAAGTGAACTGTAGCTTGATGTCATTTTCTCCATGTATGGGACCAGGGACCAGAGTGATCCCAAGATGTGAGACATTTTTTCTGTTGACGTGTTTCTAGGGAAGGGTCTCACCTAGGCCCAGCACTGTGGCTGAAACAGTCTGTACCTGGCTGATGTTCAGGAAGGGTTTCATATTTTGGGGCTATTAGTAGTAGTGCAGAAGCCTGTGATTTGCGCTGTTGGTCCCAGCCTGCCTTGCGCTCCAAGCTGTAACATTAGGCACTGGGAAGTATGCCGTAAGCGGTCCAGGGGAAGGGATAAAACCGTCACTGCTGTCTTCCTTGTTTACTTGTAATTCAGCAGTGTCCTGCAGGGTTTACTGGTGGGCAGCCCCTGAGCTGTATTGCTGAGGCCAACCTGACAGGCCAACTGTACTGAGGGAGCCTCTGCCTCTGATGTCCTGGCTTTTCTCAGCAGAGGCCCTGCGGCGGTGACGGACGGCGCGTAGGGCGAGTGGTAGACCCTGCCGTAAACGGTATAACTGAAGTATGTGGCGTAGAGGTAGACTTTGGCTGAACTTCCCTTTGCCTGAAATAGTTATTATTAGTGACCTGAAAACCTCGGAGTCCTGCAAATGGGATCCAGATGTGGCTGGTGACGGGGAAACGATACGGAGTGCCGAGCGCTGTAAAGGCCGCCTCGTCTTTTTCCGAGTTAGAAGAGTGGGCCCTTGGGAAGGGGGGTTTCTTTTAGCCATGGGGTTTGTTTTCCTCTCCCCGCAGTTCACTCTTCACTGGCTGCTGACCAGGGTCTGGGGCCCATCTCCTTGCCCCCAGAAGACCAGAACCTCATGTTGAGGAGCACCAGCTTGGTGTGTTTGTTTACCTGGCAGCAGGAAGGAGCTAGGGCACTAGGTTTAGCTTTCTTTTTTCCTCAGCTGTTTCCCGCAGATCTGTTTTTACATGAATGCAAAAGTGTGTGTGTGTGTGTGTGTGTGTGTGTGTGTGTGTGTGTGTGTGTATAAGAGTACCATCAGCAGGGTTCTGACCTATTATTGACCTTTCTGTGTCCCTCTCTAATGTTTTGTTGGATCCTACAGTTTATTCTTTTGTTTCTGCTAGTGAGTTACTTCCCCATAATTGATGCCTCAGGCCAGGTCTGCCCTACATCCCGGTGCCCTCCGGTTCTTCCTCCAACTGGCATAGCAATTGGGGGAGGGTTGTTTCAGATGGACTATTCTCCTGCTCCTAGTGTGTTACACTGGCTGCGCTGCTCTTTCCTGGGAGAACTACGGTAGTAAGAGCTCTTTTGTGGTTTTTTTTTTTTTTTTTTGTGGGGGGGCACGTCTGAATTCTACATCCACTGGGCCTTTGTTGGCACCGCTCTTCTAAAAGGGGCAGTTATCTTTAGATCCCCTGGCTGGGCTTGTTTTTGTGAGGGCTGTCTGAACCATACAGTCAGGAACACTCTGTCTAGTGGTGCTCTAGCTTTCAGAGGCCCCCTGCCTGACCAGGAATTCTATGTGTGCCTTACAGTCATTGTTCAACCTGGGAATGCATGTATCTTGCAGCTTTAACATTACAATTACTATTACAAGTACAATTTGTTTTATAGACTGGTGTTCTCAGCAGTGACACAGAGAGCTATACAACATTGGGCTGGAGTCCATGAGTATAGATGTCACGCACCCCCCCCACCAATGCAGCTGACTGAATTTTAAGTTTGAATTTGGATTCATTTTGGAGTCTTGCTCCTAAACTTATTTTGGTGTGCCGCTGGATATGCTGTTGTTTGCATTTCTCATGTTATCTGCAGAAATTGTATTTCAGTAATTTTATTAGAAAACCTTGAAATTGATTTCAAAAACTTGCTTTTACATGAGCGTGTGCCAGGGAGGTTGGGACAGGCATTCCTCTAAAAAGGACTGCAGATCGCAACAGACTGCCAAAATTGCTGCTTAGACAAAGTTACAGGACAAGTGTGAAGGGCCAAACTGTTTTTGGCAGGCAGCTGATCATGATAGCATGTTTAAGTCTTAAGAGCTGCATCAGTCCAGTTATTATTAGCCGTGTTATGTTTATTTATGCCATTTGTCACTTATTTGGTTTCACAAGTAAATGGGTGAATTAAAGGAGATGATACTCCAACTGCTGTGGTACTCTTAATGAATAGAAAATAATTCCCAAGTCCAACCCTGGAGATGTGCTAGAATCCACCGAAATCGAGTCCTGAATCCGTCGAAGGTGTGTTCTGCTGTCATATATTCAGTCTCTGTCCTTAGAGCTGCAGTTTGTTGCAGTGCTGTGTGTTACACTGATCCACTGCAGACAAGATCCAAACATTTAGTCAATGCAGATACACAATAGAATAACTCCTCCATTTACAGTGAATATTTTCTTTACTGGGCATTTATGTGTGTGAGCTTGTGGGTCTCTTCTCATTCTAAGTTTAACACAAACCAAGTGATTTTGTTGTTTACAGTTAGACTCACAGTAAGTTGTACAGCACTTGAATTTTGTAAAAACAAAATAGGTGGGGTGTTTCAATGCTTTATTTTCCCTTCTCTTCAAGGAAAGCATGTCAGTCTCTCAGTTATTGTGTCTGGCCTCACTCCCACGCTGGTCCAGCCTGGCACAGAGGGGCTCCACTGGATTTGCCAGGTTTCTGTTAGTACATAAGTGCCTCATCCGGATGCTGTGGGCACCGCTGTTTATACCGTTTCATGTTGTTTGTTTCCTGTTTCCTGTCCTCCATTTTGGACTGTCTGGCCACAGGGAAGGAAAAAGTCCCTCTCTGATTACTGTGAAAACAGATATTTTTTAATGTACAACATAAAAAAAATATATACAAATAAAACAAAAGGAGCTGAATTAAGCAAAAAAAAAAAAGAGAAAAAATACGTATTTGGCTGGTAAGATGATCTCACGTAAACCATGACAATCCCTCATTAAAGCTTTTTTTTTGTGTCTTTCAGGATAATCGGATGTCCAGATTTATTTTTAATCTGGGAATGTTACTTACAGGACACTGCTGTGGTGCACGGCGTATTAACTCACTTGTGCACGGTGTGTGAAATGGTGCAAATGGATCGGGGACCATCCATTATGATGTGTAATGCTGGCTGAGCTGTGTAACTGTGCTTTTTTTTGCTGTTTCTGAGGTTGGATGAGATCCAGGGCTGAGGTTACATGTGCAGCATCTGGCGGGGATCCGGGATCCTGCTCCTGAATTCACAGGGATGTTAAACCTTGGAGTGTTTCCTCAAGTTGTCGAAGTGAAGAGTAGAAATTAGCTGTGATCAGGGAAGTCAACTGGCCCAATTTAGGCATGTTGTGCGGAACAGTTGAAGTTTATTGTGCTCAGGTTTTTTTCGTTATTTGTTTTAAGGTGAATCTGCAGACGCTTATTGGCGTCTCTGACTGCCGTTTGTTTTATGGTATCAATTTAGGGCAAATACTTTGATCAAGGGTACCACAACAGGAGGTGCGATTTGATTCTGGGTCCTTTGAACGTAAACGTTGGAGCTGCAAGCACTATGCCTGATGCCTCTTTTTGTTATGTTGTCTGAAGCAGAGCTGAGGAGCCTGATTTTGTTTCCAGGTGATGTTTGGTGATTGTGTTTCAGTGGGCCGGTTTTACCTTTTTGGCACTGAGTGGCATGTGGCTGAGAAACCAGGAGCATCGGGATCTTGGATCCCCACCGCCTGTGCAGCAGACAGGGTGACAGCAGCGTGATGGCGGCTTTGTGTTCTGCTTTCCAGCGATATGTTAAGAGCACTGGAGTCAGCCAGAGGTCTGGGCAGCTGGAGACGGAGTGTGTTTTGCTGAGTAATCTGGCTGCTGCTGTGGCCTGCAAGGGTTGGAGGCATGGCGGGTGGCGGTATGGTGTGGGGGGGCTGTCACTTGGCAGCACGCAATGCCCTCGGGGGTCCTCGCAGCGAGCAGGGAGCCCTAGAAGGACGAGCCCTGTCACGGCGGAGCACGCTGGGAAACCGCAAGCCAGACGAGCTCGTTCTCCTTTTGCTCTGACACCGTGTTTCCCATGTTCCAACCAGTTTTCACTGGAGCCCATCCAACAACTAGGGAACCCCCACCCCCCCCCCCGCACCTCCCACTGCCTCATGCTTGGTCCCAGCCCGCCTGGGCGCTGGCAGAGGCAGTACAGCGTTTATTAAGAGAGACGGCTGTTGAAATGGCCAACCCGCATTTTACAGGGAAAACAAATTCTAGAAAATAAAGAAGCGAGAGCCCACCCCCTGTCAGCCAACTACTGTAGCGTGCTTCCTGGAGGAATGCCAGCCCTGGGGCCTTTGAAATGTCTAGGGCAGCCTGAGAGAAGGCCTGGCTCACCGGGCGATCTTGTGGGACTCACTTTGGTACTATCATTCAGCTTATTCAAGGTCCTTGACCGCCAGTCTCGAAACCACCTGTCTGTGTGTTCCCTTTGTCATTGACCGAGCTTGTTGAAACAACCTTTCAGTTGGTTTCCATCAACATTGTTTTTGAAATTTTTTGCCAGAGAATAACAGATTTTTTTAATGAATCATTTCCAAACCACCACCTACGCAGCTGAACAATATGAGGAAGATAGCTTACATCTCTCACACGGCATTCACATCCACTACCACCCTGCCGCATGGTACTACACGTGTGTTAAGTTGACCGTTTAGCTTGTGTTTACATTTGTTCATTCAGCAGATTCATTTCTCCAAAGTGATGTACAACTCAGTAGACAAAAGTGCATTTCACCCCCCAAATGACCAGATACAGATGGAGGCACAGGACTTCCGTCATGTAAGGGGACAGTTAGCTTCTTTCTCCGTGTATTGCTGCCACTGTATGTCTTGGGGTTTTTTTTGCCTTTATTTTAATGTGTTACAGCCATTCTGTTATGAATATCTGTGTGGGTCATAGGTTTATGGTATGCTTTATACAGTCTCCATCATCTGCTCTGGTTCCCTTCAACTCAGCTGATGTGGCCTGGGCCAGTGGGGAGGTTAGTGGACGCTGCGTGGGCTATCCTCCGACGAAAAGGCTCTCAGCAGCATGCCGTGTCATTGGGATAAATAAGTAAGGAAAATAAAGGGGTTGGGGGCTGGCGTTCTGCACGTAATGAATAGTTAAAACTGCTCGCTCCCTCCGTCTGAGGCCCGGGTGCGTTTCATGCATTATTAACTTAATGAGAGCTGAGGTGTTCTCTCACTACTGAAGGAAGACAAAAGACCTGCAGCTTTCATATTTCAACGAAGACTCCTGGTTAGACTTTCAAATACTCTTTGAATGAAGGTGCGTGTGCAAAGATGTGAATGCATATTCGTTAATAAACATAAACATCTGTATGTGATGTATTATGCAGCCGATGCTCCGTAACCCAAATTGGGTCCCTGTGGATTCCCGGAGACCAGCTTGTTCCGCCTAGGAACACTGGAGGTTTTGGATGTCTTTCAGGACTAGCCGAGAACGGATGGCGTCCGTGTATTTTGTCAACATTTCAGAACAGGAGCTCGGTGCTGCCGTGGTTTTCCACGGCTTGGTTTCTATGAATTAACGAAATTCCAGAGACTGACTGCCGACTTCCTGGAGTGTCGATTTCCTGGAGCATCTCGATTATCACTCTGCGGTAATTTGTTAGGAACGCTCTTCCCCGGCCGATGACTGGAAGACATTGTGAGCAAAAAGACACTCTTAATCACGGGGAGGGTGGGAGCAGCAAAAATAGCCTTAACAGGAACATGGGCTTTACAGACCCTACCCTTCTGCTGCATGAGGCTCCTGGTGCTGGTCACTGAAAGGCATAGGATCAGTTGATATGGTCTGGTTGTGTCCTCCATGCGGTATTTTGTGCCGAAGCACAATGAAAATTCAAGCCTGTGCCTTCAGATGTCATGGCACTGGGTGCGAGAGACAGTGTGGGGTTTCTGTGTGCATGTGCGAGGGATGTCATCATCCGTACTGTCTCTCCCAGACACCATGAATAATGAAGTGTCCCCTCCCGCCTGACCAAGCCCAGCGCCAATGGACAGACAGACAGTCCGGACTCACGCACACCTCTGTTTTCCCTTCCTCTTCCTTATACAGTTGGTGACATTGGAAAGAGTGAAACGAGGTTGAAATTCAGAGAAATAGTTTTTGCTAAATATTGAAATGTCAGCATTTGTGGCTTGGTGAAGTGGCTTTTATGGTGTTATTCCTGTTAAATGGAAATTCTTGGATGTTGTGTGAAGAGACTGAAGCCATGGTACAGAACCAAAGACACAAATTGTATTTTGGACACGACCATTAGCGCAGCGTTGCTTTTTAAAGGCTGCTTACCTGCGCAGCTTTTGTCACCGCCTGCGTGTGAAAAGGTGTAGCAGCCTCAGGGGTGTCTGCTTCTAGCAGAAAAGGGGCTGACTGGATCCCCTCCCCCCCATATATTTTTTAACACATCTTTCCTGCCTGCACTGAAAGCCAGGGCCTGGTGTCAGTTTTCATGCCCGGGTCTCCACGAGATCCACCTCGAGGTGGGGGAGGGGACAGAACGCTGTACGTTCGCTCAGTGATCATTAGTGCGGCGATCACGGGAAGCGGAGAGCATCTGCTGCACCAGTAGTGTTGTGAGTGGCATGACGCTGTGTGTGTACACGGCATTGATCGGTGTGTGCCTGGAACTGTGCTATGAAAAGTGCAGCAGACATGTTGATGGCTTATCAAGCTCATATGATGGGCAGCACTGTCATGTTACACAATGACTGGACATGGGTTTGTTCCATGCTCATGCTGTCTAAAGTTCTCCCCATGTTTTAGTGTTTCTTCCCACAGTTCAAAGGCAAGTGTTTAAGGTGAATATTGGCTCTAATTCACCCAATTTGTTTGCGTGTTACTTGACTGTGTCTTATAGGTGGTGAACGACTGCAGGGAGTTTACGGCAATGTATCTAGCATTGTACGTAATTTTGGATAAAAGTTTCAACTAAATAGTAGTTAATAATCCTGGTGTGTCGCTTTGCAAAAAAGTGTCTGCTAAATGGGTATATGTAAATGTAGAGTAAGACGGCTCTGGGGTCGCTCTGTTGGTTTGTGGGCTCGTGTCTATACCATGTTGGGGTGGGGAGGGGCCACTGGAGAAATGAGAGCTTCTTTTGCAGATAAGCGGCATGGGAGTGAGTGCAATCTCCCGCTTCTCCACCTCTGGGCCTCACCTACACGTCATGGCCTAGCTGCGTTTGCCGAGGATGTGGGGGGTGGGGCAGCCGAGGCCACCCTTTTTTTTTTTTTTTTTTTTTTTCCCCTCCTCCCCCCCCTCCTATCCCCCATCCTCCTCCTGCCTCCATCAGGTTTATCTGATGGTGCTTGTCGTGGACCTAATCCATCTCCACAACACAGCACTCTTGGTTTTTCCGCCACGGCGACACAGGGGCCCAGATAAGGGCTCGTCCGAGGCAGCCAGCCGGAATAACACTTCACCTCTGGCGGATGGAGGAAAAGGTTTAACAACATTAATCTGCGTCTGCACATCAGTGGAATAATTAGCTAGCTCAACAGTCATGTTAAGCATGTAGCCTTACTTTATTTTTTTTTTTTCATTTATTTTTTAAATGGCTGCCGCGAGAAGGCCATTTTGTGTTCCACCGTGCTGTGTCCTCCCCCTGCCATGGCAATTGTTTTTAAAACAGATCTAGATTAATGTAATCTTGATGGTGGTTGACTATCCATCTTGGTTGCCTTGACTCGTTGATGCCGTCCTGCAGTTTGTATCCCGCACAACATCTGTGTGTAATTAATCTCAAAAGCTCCGGTGCTTTCTGTGCTCCCAAGACGTTTATTTATTTTTTTGCTCCTTTATGGTTTTTAGTTTGTATCTGTGCTGCTGCCTTCAGTCTATTTCAGCTTCTGCTGAATTAATGGAGGGAGGAGGGTATTAATTCGCAAATGGGCAGAATGATTTTTCATTTTTGTGAACCCCCACAACTCCCGCCACAACCACTAGAAAAGAGAGGCTCTTGCTGCTCAACATCTAGTGCTTATCGTTCCCGAAACGGTTCACTAGCCACAGATCCTATCGCCGGTCTTCAATATCCCCCGCCGCTCCAGTCTGTAAGTCACGCTAAATTCTTCCTGGGCTTTTGTTGTCGAGAAATCTCCTACCCTCTTCATCCTCCTGGCACTGAATTAATTTCAAATCAGATGTTGCAAGGGCAATGGCTTCACAAAGGCTGACCTTCTGCTTTCTACTACGCCACCTTGTGCCGGTGCAAGGGGTGCTCTCCTCTCCACTGTAGCCCATCCTCTTTTTGCATCAGCCTGTGTTCTCGGGGGATGTTTACCTCGGTTGGCAATGCAGCCCATGGGGGTAAAAGCCCATCACAATCGTCATACGTGATGCCTTGCCCAAGGTCATCGTGTAATGAATTTCAACCGGTGCATTCAAACCAAAATATAATATACAGATTCGGATTCGGGCAGTTTACATAAAATACTTGAGCCATGTTAGTAAATAAAATGGACAAAGCTATCTGCTGCAAAGAAAAATCAATATTTGTTGCTTAAACTAAAGGCTGGCTTTTAATCTACTATTTGGTGAGGTTTTGTGAACCTTGTCTTTTATCTGTGCTGCTTCTTTTATCTTTTTTTTTTTTTTAAACGGACAAAATAGTAAAAAAAAAAAAAAAAAATGTGAAATGCATACTTCGGAAGATGGAGGAGATGGCAATAAATTTGTTCATAGAATGGATCTTTGGAATAAGATGGTTGTTTAACACCAGTCGGTAGAACATAAAGCTTCCTCATTTCTCCCTTGTGTGTTTGTTGAGATGCCTCCCGGTCGTGTGAGGTGCTACAGGACCCCTGCTCGTACTGTGTGATGTAGCTAAGCTGGGTGATAGTTACACAGCAAAGGGGATGAGGGCACAGTCCAAAAATATCGCTGGTGGAGGTGGCACATGGAAGAGCAGGTTGAATGCATGGTGATGCCCTATGGACTTCTCTGAGCTCCTGGACAAGATGTGCTTGTGTGGGAGAACTTGGGGGGTGTCCTTCCCCCAGTGACCCCATGCGTACATCCAGCGCGGGAGCAGCCCCTACAAGCCGTCACACAATCGAGGTCACGCTATGCCCTGCGTCTCGTTTGGCAGCAACAATCGGCTGCTTGTTGTCTCCCACAGCACAAGCACGCTCTGTTCATTCACCACACGCCGCTATGCTAATATTCAATTATAATTCCGAGTTGTAATTAATTCTGTGTTGAGAATATACTTGCCCAGTGTTCAGAGTAAACACATTCCTCCCCGCGTCAAAATGCAAATATCGGGAGGGATTAGCCATGCCTGTAAATCAGATACCGTTATAATATTTCTGGAAATAATGCACTGCTTGTTCCTCCATGTTCCTCGATGTGAATCCAGGCTTTTGTGAGGGCCCGCCAAGGCCCCTGCGGAGGAGAACTTAGCCGTCGGGCATATAGTGTTCCTTGTGTCCTGCTGGGAATATCATTAATAACCTTCATTCATTTCACTCACAGGTAAAACTTTTAAAACTGTAGTGATTGATGGATTGTATACGGGCCTGCGCTGATATCACTAAAGTCTCTCGGTCGCACCTCAGGCCACCTGGCTGTTGTATTTTGTGATATTTTGTGAGCAGAGGCTGCGACGTGTCTCACCCCCTCATCCCTTTTTCCGGACTTCAAAAGTTAAGCCAACAAATGACCAAAATTTAATCCAAGATTAGTTGAACTTGACTAGGAAGCCCTCAGCTTTTGGTCCCAGTGCACAGAGTTCCTTCTCTTGTAGCGTCCTGGTCTCCAAAGTGCTTAATTCCCTTCCTGTTTCCTGAGGCACGGTTTTGGAAGAGAGATAAAGTTTCAAGTTTGTGCATTTCTGGATGGGCTGCCCCACACAGGAACTGCTTGACAAGTCTTAAGGCATGGGGAGACACACGCAGGCTCGCTTAAAGAACCAGCTGTCAACAGGATACACACAAAAAAAAAAAAAACTCCTCAAGGGGCACAGCTATGAGCAAGATGTACTTTGTATCCTTGCTTTATGGTAAGGAGGGAGGAGGCTTCCTCAGCTCTCCTCCTAACAGCTGGTGTTAAACTTTACTGTGTAGATTGGCATGCATGAAACTCTTCTTTCTAAAAGTTGCACTGAGAGTAATTCATTGATTAAATAGCCGAATCATTCTTGTGAGATAGGTGGCTCTTTGTACTGGGACACAGTTTACATTTATTTATCTGAAACGTTTCTTCAAAGAAATTTACAACAGAAAGCTACTTAAAATGATTTACCCCTCTTGTACAGCAGCGGTTCAGATTAAGTATGTCTATTATAGGTACTAGAGGAAATGGTGGGATTCGAACCCGGATCCTTTGGGTGCAAGCTTGTTGGATTTCGATTCTTTGGCTGCCATTGATTAGAATGTAAGTGAGTTATCATGCTGAAGTAAATGTGTGGCATTTTTTTTTTGGTCTCTTGGATTTGTTCTAAATTGCTTAATATATGGAAGTTTTTATAAATCCTTTACTGATTGTATTACACAGAGAGATTCTCCTTGGCCTGGGAAAAGATGGGCTTTGTGGTTGCTTTGTATTGATTTTGTAATTGCCATCACTTAGCTTCCTGACAGGAATTTAAAGCCATCCAGGCAGCCTCACATCTTGAGAGAATCCCGGTGACAGGTGACAGTACATTACCAAGGCAAGTTAGCCTAAAAATGCACGTCCGTGTGCGTGAATGATATGGGCCAAAGTCGTCACCGTGTTTCTTTGTCACTCGCACATCAGGATGTCGCTCTCATGTCTCGAACACACGCTGATTTGTGTCTTCTCACTGTTTCAGTATTGTATGTCCACCTCTATCGCTGTTGTTTTGGTACCGGTGGAGCAGCACACAAGTTTTACATTTTGTATATTTATTTAGTTGACACTCTTCTCCCAATTGATTTATAAGCGTACCCCTGGTTATAATGATGTAGACATTTATAGAGTTGAGTAATTTTTACTGTCTTGCTTCAGGAAATGTACTTTGATCAAGGGTATAGTAGAAGATGGGATTTGAACCTGGGTGCTTGGAGTGCAAGGCAGCAGCTCTAATTCCTATGCCACCTATATTTCACAGCTAGCAATTAAAAATAAACTCCAGTTACCTTGCCTTCTTAGAAAGCTACATAAGACTACAGTTTCTTTAGCCAGCTCAAAGAAATGTGTATATGTGCAGACTATGGACCCCACTGCCTATCGTAACATCAAAACTGTTAATACGCAGCGCTGCATCCTCTGCTCCACTTCCTGTCGTCAGCATTGTCATATCTTTGCACAGTAGTTCAGGGGTGAGGGGAAGCACTGTTGAACCAGAGGCAGTTTGTGCCTGTCTAATCCATGGTTGTCCAACATATTGCTCACTGGGTCATATAACTTTTGGAAAATTTTTATTATGTGCTATACCTACTGTAAATACTATAAATCACCTTATAATCATTACAAACACGCACAAGTTCCCTTGTTATTTTGCCCCCATCAAAATCTTTCTGGTGTCCAAAGAGTTCAAATATTACACCTCTGGACCCCCTAGAAACTTTGGGGTCATAAAACTGGGTAAAACAGTTGTGTACTTCTTTCTCGTTGCCGTTTAGATGAATGAGAAACAAAATTTGATTTGGCCAATTGAGAAGAAAATGTCCCTAAATCAAAATGGTGGCACTAGAGTTACAGTATAGCTAGTGTTTGTAGGTTGAGTGTTGAGATTACTAAAATAATATTTCATCTTAGAAATTTAATTTTGAGTATGCTACCGATTTTTACATATTTAGTCCTTGGACCAGTTGTCCAGTCAGCCCTTGGCCAAAAAAAAGTAGGGATACCCCTGCTCTAGTCCCTATCTGTTGTATCATCTGTTCTCCAGAGGAGCTTGTGATATTCAGCTGCTAACAATAATTTATCAATTTTAACATCTGTGCAATTTTCTGAGGCAATTTAGGGTAAATGCCATGATAAAGGGTATAACAGCAAGAGTTGAGATTTAAACCTACATCCTTTGTATGGAAAGCAGCAGCACTAACTGCTACACCACCAGTCATGCTGCAGCAGTTCAGTGTGAAAACGGTTTGATCCTGTGAAAGGACCGAGAAGTCCTTTGAGGTTCATGTTTGCCATCCTAGAGAACTTGTCCCACATCCAGCCCAGAATTGTGTATTTTCAAATCTGTGGCTGCTGATAGGCCAAAGGAGCTAACGGTGGTCTCTCTAAAGTGCGGGCTTGGAAGCACTCTTTCTTTTCTATAATAAACAAGAAATGAAGAGGGTGCAAATCTCTCAGTCGGAAGGAGAGCAAATTGCTCCCCAGTTATTATGGACTGAAATGCGTTTGGCACCCAAGCCTGCGCAGATCGATCTCTTCAGCTGCACACTGCGGCGGAGGCAATTTGAAGAGACTGTTTAATTTGCACTAATAAAGCTGCCGCTGTAAAGAGACTTTGCATTCCCTGCTACTGTCATCACATCTTTCAGTGACTGAAGGACCCTTCTCAGAGTTTCCAATGAAAGGCTGATTATGGAGAACACATAACGGTTGCATGTAAACAAGCAACACGCCGTGCCGGAGTTATGAAACGAGATGTCTGCCCGATGAAACCCGCTGAAGGGATGCAACTTGCCAGCAGCATGGATTTAGCTGTTCTTGTTGAGGGCAGGGAGTGTGGGGTTGAGGGTAAGGAGGCAGCTTTTCTGGATTTCCAAGAAGTTGCCGCAACTCCAGATGAGGCAAGAGAGTCTCGTAGCTCCTGTCACTTTGGTTTTTGGGAGTCAAAATGTCTTTATAGACAGGGAAAGGATGAGGATTCCTTTCAGGAGACTTCTTATACAGCGGTTGCATGCAACCTATTGACCCTGTGAGTCCTCAGCTGCGTGTTGGACCTCCAGGCTCTGTTTCCTTGTTCATGCTGCAGGCAACGGATGCAAAAGATTCTTGCTCCAATAGTACTTTCAAAGGAACGAACAACATGCAGGGTTTGTTTCTATTGCTTAGGTGGCAGTGTTCTTGTGTGATGTTCATCTCCCTTTCTCCCTTGTGCTACCAACTGTTGATCCCTCTAGTTGTGATTTATAATCTTGGCGTTTCTTCTGTGCACTCACCACTCGTTCTGAGGAGTAAGATGTCAGGAACGTGTGTGTGCTCCTCTGCACAGTGATCCAGGTGTGTCCCTCATGACCCCCATATTGATGTCTGTTCTCTGGGTGCCTAAAGATCGCTGCTTACCTTCTACTGGCTGCAAAGCTACATCTTTCCTAACTAACCGATCAGTGCTGATGGGGTCACTGTGGATCTTTTGGGGGGTGTTGTGGCTTCATAACCATCTTTTCTTCCGTGGGTTAGAATCATAGTTCAGTCTGAGCTGATTGCAGGTTCTCCCTGTGTTTGCATGAGTTTTATCCAGGCGCTCCCACAGTCCAAATACATGTATTTCAGATAGTGTAGTCACACTGAATGATGCATACTATGTTTGTGAGTGAGTAGTATACATTTTTCAGAGTAGTGACTGTAGGGAGTTTGGTGTATCTAGTATAGTATATCCACATAAAGGTATCAGCTAAATGCTAGTTAGTATTTAGTTAGTACTAGTTAGTAGAAAAGTATTAAATAAATCTAAATGTATCCAAGGACTTATCTTGCATTCTCTGCCATTTGACCTCTTACTAAACATGCCTAAGAATCGATTCCCACCTTCAAACATATCCTGTAAATGCGCCAAACCTTTGCTATGATGCTTTAATTCAGCATAAGCTGTTATGATGTTGATATTTCAAGTGATTTACACTTGTGATGACCCACAATGGCAGGATATCCCAGCTAATTAAACTCTTCAGGCGACGCTTGCAGTCCTTTCCTGTCTCGATGCCGAACGCAGACAACCCAACATTGTGGGTTATCTGTTTCCATTTCTGAGGAAATTAAATTCTTTTGAATGTTTTTTTTTTTTTTTTTTTTTTTTTTAAATTTCTGTGTAATAGTATCGAGCAGTTATGCTTCATATTTCTGTGAATTTAATTTGATGATACCACCAAATTGGCAGTAGAAATTAAATTTTGTGAATGAGTTTTTTTTTTTTAAAGTGTTACCTGTGTAGTGTGTAAATCCTGCAAACTGACCAGTGAAGTGCTGCTGTTTGGGATACTTTTGTGGGAGATAGAGACCTCTGTTAGCCACTGGCAGATGTGCCTGTCCAAAGCCAGTTTGCAGTTGTCCTCTTTTACGGTTTAGATTATGACTAGAGATGTGGGTAGTGCAGAGATCAGGCCATGGCTTTGCAATTTGCAGGTATTGGGATGCATCCAGGCTCCCACTGTAAGATACTTGAGCAAGAGGATATCCTTATTCTGAAATACTTCAGAAACAAATGACCTAACTGTGTAAATGAGTGAAAAACTTGGAGGCAGGAGGCATTGTGGTTACAGCTGATGCCTTGCACTCTCAAAGGACCCAAATTCGGATTATATCTTCGGCCATAGTACCATTGATCAATGTATTTAGCCTGAATTGTCAATTCAAAATTACCAAGTTATATAAATGGATGAATAATTATTCATTGTAAGTGGCACTGGAGAAAAGTGTTGACTAAATAAGTTTGAATATGAAGTGACCCTGAATGTAGTACTTTCAGCTGAAATAACCTGTTAGAGGGCATCTTTAAATTAATGTTCAACTTGAAGATGTCTGTGATCTGGTGTTCAAAAGGTTTTTATTTCCATATGGGTTTTTTGGTGGAAACAGAAACTATTTTAAGCATCTATTTTAACCAGTGTAATTTGTATGAATGCTGTTTAATTTGTAAGTTGCTAAAATAAAATGGCTGGCTGATGTTGTATGTCTGAATGTGAATATGGCTCTTTAAGTTTTTTATTAAATGGTATTCCTGGGGTCCGTCAGTGGAAGTACACCATCACAATGTTCATAGCTGCCTTCCAAATTTCTACAGTCTCACCTTTGAATTTTTTCTGTTATTTTGACATAGAAGTTAAAATTCTGCTTGGCACTGGGGAACAGTGGGAAATTTCGCACATTTTTCTAGAAGTCAATAGTGTTCAGTATTTTTTAACCGCCTAGTAAACCTGTGTCTAAGCCATTGGCCCTTTCTGTTGGGATGAAAAAGCCAATCTTGTTGACAGTGCAGCTTCTTACCTCTTCTTATTTTAAAAAATCCGCAGCTGAGTAACACTGTTGCCGAAGGATCATCTAAAGCTGCAAATGCCGTTGTGACGGTTGCTTGGATACACTGTGCCCTGCTTAACACTGTGCTTATTGGGTTATTTTTTAGTTTTATGATTAACAAAACGTACTAGACTGAACTCTGAAGGAGCTGCTTTGCCCTGACATTTGTCGATGCATTGAGCGACTCAGTTGACTTCCTTAACTGTCATTTTCTATTACCAATGGGAGAAGTGTGCTGCTCCACAACTTGTGCATGCAAGCAGAATGAATGAGTCTCTCAGAATAGCTTAGCTGCACTTTAACAGTCCCCAGTGATGATTAAGTGGCACGTGTATAATGCTGTGCACGAGGCATAACTGCAGTGAACTCCTCAGAACTGCTGAGTCCCTTCCAGCAGCCTAGAACAATCTGAAAACTAATTTCTTCTGGACCCATTTCCATCCCAATTCCTAAAACCTTCATAAGTTAGTCTTTTGCCACCTGTTACTTCTCATGCAGCTATTCTCTTATTTGTGTATTGTAGGTAAATGCATATGTACTCCATAAAAATGGATCTCCCAAACAAATAAGCTTCAGTAGGCATCTATGTATCTCAGCCCTCTGTCTGTTGTTGATGCACTTTTATTCCAAGCTGTAGGTCCTGTTGGACAAAAGCATCTGCCAAGTGCATAAATGTACATGTGCAAGTTTGGCCTGCAGATGGCCCAGCTGGTAGAAACTGGACTCAGTGCAGAGCTATTTTCTGCATATTTTTATCCAAGTGAGCTATTTCGCTGAATTATTTTGCAGTAATCAGGTATCTCTGTTTACACTGTTCAATGGAAAATTTGCCAGGAAGAGCCAGTTGTGTCTCAGAAGCTTCCTTAAGGACCAAAATTGTACATGGATGATAGGTAGGAAAAATCATGGGAACTCTACTCGGCATGATGGCCACAGTCTTCAACCCTATCTGACATTTGGGTTTTAGAGGACAATGTAGGGAGGGCGGGGAGCTTCCGGTTTAGAACAAGTTGCTGTTGTATGTGTTAGTGTGCGCTGTCGTGGGAAGCACTGTCCCTCTTGTCCTTCCCGACATGCTCCTGTCTACCGATGTATGAGTCACCGGCTGCGTAAATACATAATTCAAATATCTGTCACCCGAATGTTGCCAGCACAACAGACCGTTTATTAGAGAACGGGGTTAACGTGAACCCGGGCGTAACGCAGCCTGCATTCCTTACGCTGCGAAAGTTAGACTGAAATGCTGATGCGTGATGTGGAGGTACCGTGGCTTGAAAAGCAGGTCACTGGATGCCGCAAGCTGCGCATGGTTTCACGTGTGTAACTAATTGTTTAAAGTCACGGATCCCAGTGAAGGTTGACTTTTCCGTGCCACACACAAGCAGAGGTTAAGCTAATGGAACTTTCAATAGGCAAATTGTTTATCAGATGACATTGCCCTGACTTTGAGCAAACGTTATCAAATATTAAGCCGAGGGACAGAGTACATGTTCTGATTGTGCGGGTCTGGCTGGTTATTCTAAAGAAGAAAAAACATAGATAAAGCTTTCACTGTTTCGGTGTTCAAACACAAACAACTCGACACACTTACTGCTAAGACCAGCTGTCGTGCTGCCCAGCTCCATTGCGCCCATTGTGTCGGCCACCTTTGATGTGGCACCCAGAGCTAAATGGTGCTCTCTGGTGCCATTGGTTGTTTTCCCTCTTGGTGCCCTGCACATTCCCCAAAAACCATAATGCCCTGAGCACCCCATGCTCCGTTCTTGTGCTTATTAAAGCCTCGCTTCTGGAGACTGATGAGCCGAAACACTCCAGTTAGACTTCCACCGTGAAACTGCGCTTTAGAGCAGTCTTGGGAGGAAGAATTGAACCGTCACAGGTTCTGACAGCAAGTAATTTCCCTGAACGTGTAACGCCACATACCCCAACCCCAGGCCGTGTTTGCGCAACACGGAAAAAAAACGAAATATTGTTTTCGGCAAAATTTTTATCTGTAATAAATGCAGACTTGTATAATGCTGGAAATGATACCCGCCTCATTAACCAGCAAAAATATTATTTTGCTTAATGTGGTAATTTGCACTGTGTAAGGACCTGAGTCTGCAGCTCTGTGGTTTTCTTGGTGCAAAGGTAGCTACAGATGTCCAGGCAAAGTTATTTTTGGTTGCTGAATTTGTGTACCTGAATAGAGAAGCAGTTTTCATTCCTGGTCCGGTGCGCCCTTGCTTCCAGAAACTTCTGTGACCCATGCCTCCTATGAAATGGTGGTTCAGCAAACCAGAACACCCAGAACTGCTTTGTGCGGGGCACTAGGAGGTCATAGTAGCAGAATACTGTTTATGGTGTGCTTCAAAACCCCCTGGAGACACCCTTTGGTTTGGTGAAATGGATGCTGGGAATTGTAGTTCAATTTGGAGGACCTCGGCACATGTACTGCGGCCCACCTTAGAGCATCCTCTGAACATTAGGAGATCTTTGAAAGTGCGGTTGTCTTTTGTACACTGTTGTCTGCAGCACAAGAACTATAATCGCTTTCAAATCTGTCGCCTCAGTAAGCACAAGCTGGAGAGGGGGCGTCTTGCCTTAGTATCGCGGCTCCCCCTCTCCTCCACCCTAATGAGTCTGAAATTCAATTTGGAAAGCGATCCAGTTTGTGTGCCTGGCGGAGTGGGGGTTCGCCAGTGGTGCCCGCCTGGCTCTTCATTATCCTGCCGTTAATTCGAATAAAGCGCTGAGGCGCTCTGGTTCGGGCGGTGAGCGGCGCAGCCACAGCCCAGTAATATTTCCCTGTACATATGCGGCTGATAGCATCTGGCACAGGCGAGCTCTCCAGGGAGCGCCGTAATCTGTTCCATCAGCGTTTACTACCGAACAAATTAACTAAGACAAGCGCTGCTGCCTGAGCCAGCGAAATTCCTCCATTAGGAAAATTATAAAGCCATTATGGAGTACAATTTGGACCTCTTAATGCGAACCTGGAACCATCGTAAGGCAGGCCACAAAGAAGGGGGCTGAGAAAAGGCGTTTGTGTTCCTCATCCAGGGTGTCTCGGGTCACGGGGGAGGGGCACGCTAGCCTCATATCGTCCCGCAACACGAGAGGTTGTACCTTCCATTATTTACTTTTCTGCTGAACGTGGCTCACTTTGTTTGCGTCGTTCCCAGTACGTTAACCGTGTTTTGCTCGTCGGTGGGTACGTGCCGATGTGTTTTGCTTTAGCTGCTAACAGATCCGCACGGGCCCGAGAGCCCGGCGATGGATGCGAAGCCGGCCACGTCAGGGCTCATTTAACACACTGAGTATTTAATAAAAACTGCTTTTGAGCCGGAGCGTTCTGTCTTTTCTCCGAGTCCATGGGAAAAATGAGCGGTGTACGCAGCCCGTGTTGCCTGCGCCTAGTGTGTTCGCGCCGTCAGTTGTGGGAGCGTGCAGTGGGATTGGGAGGAGCCCCGAGTTCTGTTTGATAAAACCGTAATTACCCCCCCGTCCCCCCGTGGCCCCAGAGGGTCCCATAGTTGCCTCGAATTAGGATTTGGAAGCCTCCTGCTAATCAATTTTAAGTGATTAGCCAAATAGTTTGCATAATGGGCGTAATAGCATCTGCTAATCAGTCTCGAGAGCCCAGCTTGACAGGAGCTTTGGGGAAAGAAGCACTTTTTCCTCCCCCTTTCCTTCTCGTCGGTGTGAAAGAGGAGGAAAGCTAGTGGGGCGCTGAGCTGCCTGCCGCCGCTCCGCACGGCTGTTCCCCGGCCATCGAGGCGGGAGCTCCCTTCCGGGTCCTTGGGGGGCAGAAGGCGGCCGAGCCAAAGCTGATTGCGACGGTGCCTTTAGCGACCGTCAGACCGGAGGACTTTCATTAGGGAGGGTGGGCTCCTGTGCAGCTCTCTATGGGCTGATAATGTACGCTGGGCTGAGATGCACCTCTCTGGTGGATTACGCAGCACTTTCCAGAGGGGGCGATGGAATTCTTCCCGAGCCATCCGTTGCATAGTGCTTCACTCAACAGGCATGAGGGAGGTGGAATGTGTAAACATGGCTTTTATTTCTGTGCAGCTGGCTCATCCACCATGGAATACAGATGGTCCCCGAGTTACAATGATCCAGCTTACAATTTTTCGCCTTTACGATGGTGCGAGAACGATACTCATTCGCTAGAAACCGTACTTCAAATTTTAAATTTTGATCCCCCCCCCCCCCCCATGCAAGTGATATCCCATATGATATTCTCTCGTGATGCTGGGCAGAGTCAGCAATTCGCATCTCTCGGTCTGCAATGCGGTTGGTAGCGTATACAACCGATACTCTACAGCGTTGTGTGTTGTCGTCCCCCCGTATCTACTTTGCGTTTTGTGCGTCCATCATGTCTACGAAACGCCCATCTGTGTCTCCTGCTACTCGTGAGCAGAAGAGGAAGGCAGTTACTCTTGAGGAGAAACTCAAGATTATTGCCCACCATGAAGGCAGCAAGCCCATAATGGCCATAATGACTTTTAAGGTTAGCTAGGCTAGGTTGTGATGTTCGGTAGGTGTTATGGTGTGGGTTGGTGAAGTAATCATGAGACACCACTGTAATAAGTTTAAGTTCTGTTAAACTCCACTGAGTGTTACCGTTAGCTGGGAGCTACCGCTAAACATTAGCCATTGGGAGCAAACAAAAACGGAAGATGCCACAATTCAAAATAAACACAATACAAGGTCTTAGCAAGACAGGGGTTGCAGGAGAGTTCACAAGGGGCAAAGGAAGCTGAGCGCTGACAGGAAGTCCGGGTAGAAACGAAATCTCATCCATGATTGGCTCACACTTTCAATTTATGATGGCTTTATCGGAATGTAACCCCATCATAAGTTGGGGACCATCTAGTATTTTAATAATAAGTGCTGGTTGCTGGTTATTTTTGTTATTCACAGGTCATGAATTTACATTAACTTGCAACTTTTCTCCAAAGCAAGTTATAACTTACCCATTTACATTGCTGATTTTACTAGGTCAGTACCTCGATCACGGGTACTGCGGCAGGAAGCGTGCTTCAAATCCGGTGCCTTCAACTGTGAGGTGGCTAATGGTTACTCCACCTGCTGCCCCTAAATGAACATATACAGTAGCTCATTATACATTACTGTCAAAGACATCAAAATAAGTTTTGAAACGCCACATCATGGTCCTTAGCCATGTGGTGTGTTCAGTGGGTTTAAATGGTTAAAAAACCCAGTGTTTTGCTGGTTAGGGCAGTCATGCTTGGAGCCTGAACAAGAATTAAACACTCTAATTATACTTGTGCAGTTTGTATTCTGCACGTCCTCCCAGCTCTCATTAATGAACATTTTTAGCTGCTAATTACTGCTTTATGTATCCATTTGGCTATCTGATGCTCTTTAGGCGCCTACTTGTACTCTGAGACGGTCAGACAGACCGCTGTGTGATCTGCGTGCGATCTGCCCATTTGCTGTGTGTTGTCTGATGTTTCTTTAACTCCTATTCAGCGTTTTAAATTTTTAATGTAGGGGTCTGAGCAAATACATCCGTATTTCAGTCGAGAGGGAGACTAGTCCGTAGGTATTCTTTTGCAGCATGCGTGTCCTGATAATGTGTGTTTTTAAATGGAACAACCCCTTCCCCTCCCCGAGCGGGTCAAGTTCTCCAGCTGGGTCCAAAGAAGCCAGACATGTGCGTTTCGGGTGGGAGGGGGTTGTTCCCTAGTGCTCAGCTCCACATGTGCATTACGGGTGCACTTGGCCCTGTGAAAAGCTGCACTAATGAGATGATGACAGGGACAGTGAGAATGTGTGTGTGTGTGGGGTGGGGTGGGGGGGTTCCGGGAGCCTTTTTGGAGGTTAACTCAGGTTGTTGTGTTTAGGGGTCTCCTTCTGGTGTGCCAAGTCACAGTCTAATCAAGCTGATTTGTCCGCCCGCATGTGGCTCCCAGATGTCAGTGGCTGCAAAGGGCAGTGCGGTGCAGCTGGAGATCTCTGCCGGGGAGCTTGTGCACGTCAACCACAGTGCTGGGGCTAGTCCTCCAACAAGCCTCCCAGTGTAGTAGTACCAAACCGTCCTGTCCAGCGAGGGAGGAAGTAGGGCTGGATGAGAAATGTGCGAAGGGTTCTGTGACTGACGTGGTTTCGAATGTGCAGAACTCGTATGCTGGTTGGATGTCTTTCCATCGTGTCCAGCTGGTCAGGCCTGCGGTTGAGGAGGAGTAGGAGGGGACAGGGGTTGAGTGCAGCGAGGTGGTAGGACACACTGGGGAACTGTGTCAGCAGGCTCATGGGTGCTGTCAGGGAAATGGGAGTAAGGACCCCCTTGTCCATCCCTGCTTCTTTGAGGCTTCATGCACAGTTAGAAAGAGAGGGCTTCCTTTTTTGTCTTTGTATGCAAATAAATTGCACTTGATACTCATTGCCAGAGCATGTCTGTGATGGCTGTGTTTGTACCTTTACAGAGAGAACTGGACGCCACCGCTACAGCACTGGCCAACCGACAGGATGAGAGTGAGCAGTCCAGGAAAAAGCTCATCGACCAGAGCCGCGAGTTCAAGAAGAACACGCCAGAGGTGAGTATGTGTGTGTGGGTGTCTGGCGTCACACAACGATGTGGCCCACTCCGACAGACGCTCAGGGACGTCAGGCATGAATGCCTCCATTGTTGTCCCCCCGGCAGCGCATCCCCTGCCCCCCAGGAGGACTGCGGGGAGGCTGTGCCCGCTCAAGCATAGGAGACGATGTTCTGTCATTGTCTCCCCCTCCCCACCCCCCTAGGCGGTGCGCTCTGATGTTGTGTGTGTTTACAATCGTGCATTACACACGGAGCTCATTTCCCCATGCAGTCAAACTGAGACGTCCCTCATTCACCCCAGACCAGTTTGGCATTAAGCAGCCCATTGTAGTGCCTCCCCCCCACAGATTTCACAATGAACAACAGCAGCAAAGAAAACACACTCTGTGTCACATGTTGTATTTGTTCAAAAGTCCTGTCTGTCTTTAGCCCACGCACTTTCATGTATTTGAAGATGTTTTGAATGCATACCAATTTGTATGACAGCTTTTGCATTAGCTAGAAAGGGAAACACGTGATCTGGTGCCATATGAGGTTTGGTGTAAGAATGTCACCAGGTTGGTCCTCCTGGCTGCTTAGTTCCAGAGATGTGTGTTGCCGAGTATTGAGGGTTTAAGGCCGAGAGTAAGCGTTTATTATGATTAAAATTGCCTCAGGTCTGGGTCCTTTCTCAGCTTCATGGTCATAATATATACATGTAATAAAAGGGCATGTTTAAAAGGCTTCTATTAAGTGGACATGTTCAATTTGAGGAAGTGGAAGTATATATATATATATATTTTTTTAAACTTGCATCACCTTCTACAACGACTTAAAGTGAACTGTGGGTGTCAGTGGCATGAAAGCTCTCATCTGGAGCCAGTTGTAGACATATTCTGGAAAAGGTCAAGGTGGGAACAGAAAATGTGACCAGATCCTGGGCAGCTGCCCATAAGCATCAGGGTACCTCAAAGCCTGATGATATTCCTCCTCATACATCTCACTGGTGATGAAGCACATGTGGAATATGTCAAAGTAGAAGTATTATTGCATCATAACTTTTAGTGTGTGCTCAGACATCTGATACACTATTTTAAGGTGGATCAATGACTGCAAGAGCACACTGCATACACTTATGTTATAAATATAGTTTTGAATCTACATTAATAGGAGTAATAAAATGTCTTTCCTTGAAAGCTACACATTTTTAATGTCTTCTGTGTGTTTAAATGATATTTAAACTTAGTGCTATATTCTCATATGGGATTGCCATTTACTCATCTGTTGCACTGCTTTAGATTTCTGTGTTTCTAAGTTTGCCTTTGAGTGGATAGATATCAATAGTTATTTAGCTCACATTTTTCTCCTAAGCAGCTTACAGTGTGGAACTACTACTTCTTCACTCTGTTATAGAGCTAGGTACTTTTTTTACTCTGTCAATTCAGGCTAAGTACCTTTCTCAGAGGTGAAAAAGAATGAGGTAGAATTTGAAACTGGGTCTTTTTAGGTATTTTAAGGATGGTAATAATAATGTTCATTGCTATTAAATGTATGTAATTCCAATATTAAACACATACTTCTTCCAGCCTTCGACATGGGCATTTTTCAAATGAATTATTGTAAAATGTTGGTTACTCAGGATTCTTTCTCAGTTGTTTTTACATTTTTATTTTTACATTCTGCAGAATTTTTTGCCCTAGACTTTGCTGCAATGTGTTTCATGCATTTGCTGGCAATCATAAAGCGATAGCTTTGTATCTATCTGAATGTCAAATTTGAAAATAGAATTTGAGTCCCCTCAACAGATATAACAAGCTGTTGTTTCTTTATGCAATGAAAGGCCCTGTAGTTTAAAAAAAAAAAAAAAACTTAAAAAGCCAGAATATGTAGGCGTGTGTCAGTGAAATTTATATCTTTTAACTCTGCAGTGGGGAAGCATGCATTTGTGTTGCCCAGCTCTCTTTGCTGCATCCTCCTCAGGCATGTAAAACAAGCTGGAAAAGGAAGGCTCACTTCTGTATGATACACCACATGCACTTAAATAAGGGGCCATTGGATAAAACTGCAGAATATACGGTCCAAGTTTGTTTCCGCTTCCAAAACTTTATTTGGAGTGTAACTCCCTGAGCGATAGAGTTCCTGACCTGGGCATTGAAATGTTCTGTGTTTTAAAGGCCTTATGGAGATTCTGTTGATTTTAATAGCCATTAAACTAAACAGTTTTATTGTGGTTCTCTAATCCATTGGTTCTCAGAGTGTTTCAGACCAAGCACCACTTTGCCAAAGTGAAAGATACAGTGGACTACGTACAACCTTTAGCAACATAAATTCCACATGAAAATTACTAAATTAATCTGCACAATGTAGTTATGATGTGGAAAATACAAGTATTTGGGGAAAAAATGCATTTTTACTGAAATTATTCATTATTTTATTTGCTTTTGTTAAGATTTGCAGGGGGTGGTATCTGAATGACACCTGAAGAGGTTCAGCCTTATCTCAGACTTTTAGCTGGTTCCTCTTCTATGTTTTGAAAATGTGGGGAAATGGAGTGGAACCAATAAATTAACTTTTACTGTGACAAAGCAAATTAATATAAAATCTGGTACTTGTGTTATTAAGGATACTTCTTGTCATTGATTACAATATTAATATAAAAAAAGCAGTGGGATATAACAATGCAGTAATATTGAGGATGTGCTGAATTAAGTGGACCAACAATACGAGGCTTATACTATAATATTAGCGGGCAAGTGAGTGTTTTATATCAGTGAACAATGGGCATTATTTAAGGTAAAATTGTGTTATTCCATAATGGATTAAAATATTGCTTTAATATGACTCGTAGACTTGTAGAACACACTTTGTGAACCACTGGCCTAATTCATGTAAGACCCATTAGATACTTATTGATGAACTGTAGGATGGAATTATCTATTAATGTATTTTTATTGTGCAGTATTATTATTAATGATGAAGAACCTTGTTCCTTTAGGTGTGCTGCTCAAACTTGCAGGTCTGGACTTACTTTGGCAGCTTTGACAAGTTTTGTCAGACTGTCCGTGTTTTGTAAGATTTTTCATATTTTCTTGACTGGTTTGTCCTTCTGTAAACCTTGCTAACAGGAAGGATGAAGTTAAGGCCTCCAGTTCCTTTCTGCACAAAGTGGCAGGAGTGTGGCGAACACGTCCTCATCCTTCTACTGTAAATTGCACAACGGCAGTGTTCCACTAGTGTGGGCTGAGTGCGAGGCGCTAATCGTGGAAACGTGGTTTAATCGGGATTAGATGGAGTTCAGAAGTGTGCGCTTGTGTAATTGACTGAAATGAGGGATGTCAGAGTAAGCAAAAGCTTGGCAAAAGCTGTGTTAAGGGAGCTGGAGGGTGATGTGTTTAGATGGGTGATGAGGAGGAGGAAGGAGCTGCCTCACGAGGACTTCAGTGAAGATTAAAGGTCTCTGCCTTATGGAAGAAACATAGCATCCATATAGTTTGCAAAGTGTAACATAGTAGGCAGTGACTAAAATATCTTTTGTGGATTCAAAACTAACACGTTACTGGGGAAAAGTACAAGTGTACTTAATAATTGTACTAAAAATGATAAATACTTCCATAGACCATTAAAGCAGTTTTTCGTTGTACGCAGCTCCAGTATACGACTGGAAAGCGTATTACATCAAGGCCATCAGCAGTTTTCAGAAATGGCCTTTCATTGTAACATCTGCTCATCTCTGTGGGTCTTTTTACTTATTACATCTTTTGCAAGTGTTACTTTTGTTTCTGCTAAAGCTGCTGTTGAGGGGGGTAATTGTGAGATTTGTTTGCAAATTGCCTCCTAAAGAAAACCCAACATGTGAATGTTCTTCAAGGCACCGTGGGCCTCTGTTAAGCTTTAGGGTCTGAAACACCATGCTGTGCTCAGAGGCAGCCAGTGACATCCAGAGAAATTAACAAAAGCTTTTGTAAACAGTGCCTGAGATAAAAACGTTAGAAGTTTCTAACCAATTTTTTGCTTTTCACTTTTCTTTGAAAAGAGGGAGATTTATTTCCACTATTTACTTAAAAAAAAAAAAAAAAAAAAACTTCAAATACTTGAGACAAATATGCACAGAGCACAAGCTTCTAATGTAGTTATGGTGACAAGGTTGTTTTTACATTTGCAGTGTGAAACCTTTGGGTTTTCAGGGTTGATCAAAAAGTGAATTGAACTGTAATCCAAATGCAGATATTTTGAAATGACAGGTTGTCTTCAGGAGAATCAGGAGCAGGGCTTCTTCTTGGAAAGTCTGCGTGAGTTTAGCAATGTTTTGTAGATGTATGCTGACTAGAGAGGCTTCGCTCTGCAATGTGGAAAATGGGGAAGTTAAGGACCAACAGATGATTGTTGCTTTTAAAGTGGCCATCCAGGCCTGTCCCTAGCCAGGAATGATGCCTTTCACCAGAAACTGAGACGGGGGGAGCCTAATAAAAAATGTGAAGCTGCTGCTAAATGAACTTCTCCTTCAGCTGCAGTAACACAGCCCCCAAGCAGCGCAGGGGCACGTATTGCACAGACCTAACTTGCCCTTCAAACAGACAAAGTTACAAAAGCTTTAAGCAATTCGGTTTATGGGTTTTATTATTGATTAACAACAGAAAAAGGCAACACTGGGTCACAGTGACAGACGGGAAGAATATGCAGAGGGATTGCAAAGATGTATATGTACATAATGTAATACAAGAGCATTCCTGTACGGTACATTCTACAGTTTGCTTTTTTTTTTTTTTTTTTTTTAACAGAGTGAGGAAGTAAACAAGCAAACAAATGTAAAATATATATCCGAAAACATATGATGCTATTTGGAAATGGGGCATTCGGTGAAAACCAAGAGAGTTTGGGGGCTCTTCCCTTGCCTGTAGAAACTGCAGAGCTTACATGGTTGCTTGTGGTGGACCAACATGATGTCCAGACACAGCAGTGTCCTGTGAGCTCCTTCTCTCAAAGCTACAAAGAAGTAGATGTAAAACTGTGCTCTTTGGTCATGAAGGCCATTTCTGTCTACCCCCCCCACCCCTGTCTCAGATGCCCCCCACCTTTGTCTTTTTTTTTTTTTTTTTTTTTTTTTAACAAAAATTCCTCGCGAGTTAGCGCTCCCTAAGAGTGTCGACGAATAAATGGAAAATAAAAACCTGTTTTGTCTCTGGCTCCCCAATAAATCAGCCTTCCTTTCCATTTAAAACGTCCAGGGCTGCAATTTATGTTTGAGCTTAATAACCCGTTACTAAATTAATCGTGCTGGGGTTTTGGCTGGGAGGCTCTGTTCCCGGGGATTCTGTGAACTCCGTAAAAAATGATCTGGCCGCCTCTGCCCAGAATTCAAGGTACAAAACATCAAGGGGTTCCGGCAGAGGGGAGGAAATTTCATCCTCTGTCGCTGCGAGCTGGAAATCTGCCTTAATTACTGTAGCTCTGTGCAGCTTGGAGGAAGGCGCTCGGCGCACTCTTTCATCGCACTGCTCTGCAAAGCGGCCGTCCCCGCTCTCTGCGCTCTCTCTCCAGTGCTAACACTTTGTCGTCGGCCGCTACTGCTCCATTGTACTGGGAAGCTCATTCGTGTGCAGCACCTGGCAGCCAGGAATTTCTCAGAGAGCGTGGGCTGCTCTTGGCGGCTCTGGTTGCGCAGCTTCAGTCGAACCTCTAACATTCTCCTGTAGTCTAGAGATACATATGAGACGTTTGGGCTCAGGGGACATGTTGGTGTGTGTTCCTCTCCCTTTGGTCTTCTTTCCATTGGTGAATTAGTCTCACAGCCCCCCCCCCCCTTTTTTTTTTTTGTTTTTGTTGAACGTTCAAGGTGCGGCTCCAATCGGGATTTCTATTCATTGGCTAACACAAAGTTCCCTGGGATGTTAGCAGCCGGTGGCTTTCACAATGTCCCTCCTCATGGAATCCAATCATCAGCATAAAACAAAACTGAACTGTGCCTGTGGGCCATGCACTGTAGAGCTGCCCTTTTCACCCTTTGCCTTCCACAGTTCAGGACAAAGATCTTCAGACAGGTCGAACAGCGGGGGGCTTGGGAGGTTAGAGTCACCACCTGTGGACCCAAAGGACTGAAGTTAGAATCCAGCCATTTGCCATAACACTCTTGGGCAAAGTATTTACCGTCAATTACTCTAGTAAATTAATTATCAACAGATGTGCTCGACTCTAAAGTTAAAATAAGATTGGGTGCTGGAATGGAAACTTTTATGTATATAAGTAAATCGGTGTCAGTAGCTTAATGCTAAATTGCTTTGGAGGAAATCGTCAGATAAATAAATGTAAATGTCACGGAAGGGAGACAAAGACCTGCAGGAGATCATGGCTGTTCTTTTGGCCCTGTTAGAAGGATGCTGCACAACGTCTTTATTGAGTGTAGCATGGTTAACTGAGTAACATTTCAACTTATATCTAAGCTGGAATAATAATTTCAACTCCTTTCTATTTGTCAACATGCAAGGAATCTTGCCTGAAGTTGAGGTATATACTGTATACAAACAGTTTTTTTTTTTTATTTCCCCAATTCAGTGACCAATAAGTCATCTAGTTGTCTATTCTGTTGTAGTTTTTGTAATTAAGCTGAAGGTACCATGAGTACCAAATGGGTGGTGTCAATTGTTAGCCTAAATCAGAGTCAGCTGTCATAAGATGGCATTTGATTGAAACTGTTTGGGGTGTCATTCCATGAATGAAAAGTGTGCTTACAAGTCTGATAAAACTGTTAAAAACATTTCTTTTTGTAGTGCGAAAGGTTAGCCGTGGATACCGGAGAAACCCGAGTACGGGAGGTTGCCTTCATAGCTGTCACCTCCTGATTAAATGGGACTTTTTTCCTTGCTAGAGTATGTGCCTGTTTTCCATAGCTTTCTACCAGCTCCCTTCCAGCCAGTATGACAGCAGCACTGGGGACCCGTGTCACTGCCTTCAACCCTCACCCTCTGCAGGGCTTTCTGGCCCACCCCTGTCCAGGCTCCTGCGACGTAAATGACGAGTAGCTCACAGGCAGTGACGCGCGGCGGCAGCAAGGGATTTCCGAATCTGCCAGGACGAATCAGGGGGAGCAGCGAAATGAGCGGTCCTGACAAAGTGAATATAGTAATTAGGTCTGATCCGCTGGCACGGCGCCCACTCTGGCTGACTGGCGTCTCACACAGTTAATTATAGCTCTGTTTAATGCAACGTGGGGATATTTACCAGCGAGACAGTGAGAAAATCCAGTGCGGATGCCTCACTGAAACGGGTTACTGGTTTAAGGGCCATTTTCCTTGTAATCTGCTCTGACTCAGGAATTTTTTTGGAGTATCACAACAGGGTGGGGAAGTGAGAATCTGATTCCATTTTGTCCTTGATGGTGGGTGGGTGGTATGGCCAGGTAGTGGCTGAACAATTCTCACCACCCTACCCAGACATGGTCTGCAATGTCACTACATTTTAACAGGCCTTTTTTTTTTTTTTAAATGAAATTAAAGATAGCCTCTTTAAGAATCTGATGAAACAAATCAGCACCTAGATGGACCATACTTTTCATACCTCACACATACTTTGATGGCATTTCAGGGGTTAATTGGGAAGCAGAGCCTTTGGAAAGTTATACTGGCTGCCACTGCCACCATTTTGCAGTCCTCCTCCTGTCTTTTTTTGTGTGGATAAGAAAGTGACTCCCACGCTCAGCTCGAGCTGCGATGGGGCCGCACCAGTGGACTCCCGAAAAGGCTAAAAGAGAACGGCGATGGTGCCGATAAGCAGCACCTTCAGGAAAGGTTCTCACGGAGTCCCGCTTGGGTTCTCACGTTTCCAAACACTCACCACCACGCCCTCAAACACACATTTTCTATTGATCCACACTTGCTGTTACTTTATGGCTTATTTTTAAAAACTATCCTTGATTTTGCAGTGGATTTTTTAAAGCAGGATCCTTTCATATCATAAGGCCAACTGCATCCAGGTTTTATGAATGAAAAAAATCTCTGGGTACAAACCAGTTAACTATATGCCTGTTTTGTGAAGGCCCTTATTCTCTTGTTATTGTAATTACCCATAACGCCTCACATTATCTTTGGCAAAATGTGATTTATTTCTGTGTCAGGTGTTTTTAGGGTCTATAAAACACCTCCGTCAGCATCTGGGATGCAGCAGCCTTTTCCCATAAGGCTTAAGCAGCCCTTTATGTGTTTCATATATTAACATGTTGCTGTAGATGTAAGCATCACCAGTCTAGAAAACTAGAGAGAAAAGTATGGATCAGAGGCTAATGCATAATTCAGAATGCAAGGGAATGCTGCTGTCATTGAATTGGGCAGATGAGGTTATGCACTATATAAATGTAGTCTTTGATATTCAGAGGCTGTCCAAGTTGATCAGGTGGTAAAAGGACAAGCGCTGGATACTTGTATGCTGTAGTGTAATGAAAGTAAGTGGCTTATGGCCCCGTGGTGCTCTGGAGGTGTTGACCTCTGAGTCACAGCTGAGTCTGAAGTTTGGGCAGCAATCGTGAGTGCCCCCACAGCAGACCTGTCCCACCAGATCTCCTACCCAACAGCATGTTACTCCTCCTCTCCTGGGTCCGCTGTCCATGTAGGGCAGCTCAGCACACGTCCGCGTGATGCTGTTTGCTGTGGGAATACTCACAGCCGCTCTGTTTCTGTGTTTGGGACCACTTTGATTGATACACTGGTACAGCACATGTCTGCCTGCAGGACTTCGTTGATCAGGAAGGCTGGTCTGGGTTTCACTGTAAAGTAGAAGTGACAAGTACTGAATGGGAGCCATATCTTCCTTCTCCGCCTCCTGTTCCTCCAAGCTGCATCATTAGCTGCCTTTCCAGAAGATATGCTGTTGAGAGCTTGCTTGGACTTTCCTGATGCCCCCAGCACTGCATTGCATTTCTGCATGCTACTAGTTTTCTGAGAAAATGGGCCCTGCTGCTGGGCTCAGTTCAGAATGCTGTAACAGTGAAAAAACATTGAAATGACAGGGTTGTCTGTGGTAGGTTGAAAACAGATCCTCTGTTGTACAAGTTTTGGAATTTATTTAAATGAGAGACAGATTGACACCTCATAGAAAAAGTGAGCTAGCATATCCAAATAGCTTCAGTTGTGCAGCAGTAACCCTCTTTTCCAGTTGGGGCCATCAACCCCACGTGATTTTAATTTTTTTATTTATTTATTTTTTTTCGGAAAAACGTGAGTCCATCTTGGGTATTATTTTATGCAATATTTTTTCCCCAATAAGCTGAAGAGGATTAGTTTGCACAACTGGTATCTGATGCTGCCAAAATATGCAACTTGACTAAATCTGATTTCCAAAGATTTTACGTTTTAGAATACTTTGTGCATTTCTCAATTTGCTTAGCCTCTTTGGAACAGCTTGAGGTCAAGGTCCCATATGCTCCAGTAATGATTATTGGCAAATGTGGTGACGAGTTGGATATGAAAAGCTTTTTATGTTACTTTCCGTACATCTCGACGTTCATCCTGTGGATGGTGTGGGGTTACTGCAGACTGAGAAAAGCCAAAGTACTCAGATGGTTGCAGAGAACACCCCCCACCACCCATGTGCCATTAATCCTGTACCAGTACATGTGATGGCAGATCTGTCACCGACTGTATGAACCGTAGTGCTCTCCTCCAGCCCAGTTAGTGTGAGAAGGCCAGAGTGGCATCGCTATGTTGGAATCCCGTAACAATAAAAACAGAGCACACTGAGCCTGTGCTTGTGCCCTTTTCTCATGCATAGCCATCAAAAGCTGTATTATTTTTATAGTTGCAATTTTTTTTTTTTTTACTGCTCATGTTTGTAGTGCTTTATCCATCTGAAATGTGCAATGACTGTGTTAGCAGATATTTGAAGCTGCTAAGCATTGGTTTTTCTAAGCTTATGTGGGAGTCTGGGAGCGGGTTGGCGATGGACTCAAGTCACACTCAAGGCCTGGATGTGCCAAGCAGGGTTTAGAGGCACAGGCGCATTGCATGTGTGTCCCTCTCGGTGGGTGGGCGATGATGTAGATCGGGTGTCAGCTGCCAGGGTGGTGGGTCACCCGAGGGAAACGACAGCGGCCCTCTGTTTACACAGTGTCCACTTACGCCCAGTCAACAGTAGCCTTGGCCTTCGTGCACTTTTCATCACTGAAGCCCGCATGGGCCGCCATCAGCACAAAGCCTGCACCACAGGAGCCTCTCATCAGTCCCAAGCTTCGCCTTTACTAACTCCAAGGCTGCTTTCGGGACAACCTAGCTGTACCCCAGACCTGTAGTGGTCAACTGGGCAGCAGGCCGGCTCTGGGCTAATTCTGCTGTAATCCACTTTGCTGCAATGTTTTGTAAATGATCTTATGTTGTTTAGCTCGTGGGAGCCGAAGGAGCAGGAGCGCATTCAGGCTGTTCTGCATGAAGTCGAGAGGACCAGAACATGAGCAACAAACACATTGAAAAAATGTCCTTGTCAAGTTAAAACACCGCATTTCTCTTCTGCTTGCACAGTAGCTGTGTTAACTTTTTTGGCCCCCGTAGAGATTTGTTTTCTAACAGAATGCGAGTATCTCATAGTTCAAGGGTAAAGTGAACAGTAGCAGTGAACACGGTGCATGAGGAGCACGATCCACAGTCTACTAATGAAAAAAAACCACTTTTCCACTTCTGTGGGGTTGAGGAACAAAGCATCCAGTTGTTATTTTTTTAAAAATATTTCAGGGTCTCCGGTGAAATGAGGAGGTTTGAACTAATCGTAATTCTGTGGCAGGATGTATTGTAAGGAAGAAACAGTTATTAGACCCTCTCACATGCTGGTAATTGCTTGTTACGTCCATGATGGTAATTTTTGTTGATGGAATAATTTAATGCCCTTCAGTTCAGACAGGATTGTAGTGCTGTAAAGAAAGGAAATGTAATAAATGAAACCGATGCGCTGCTCTCAGAAAGTTCCAATGAAGCCGCCGCTTTCTCCATCTACACGGAAGGGAAGAGAAATGAGTGCAGCGAAAGTGAAGTGGAGGCCCCCTGTGGCCCCTTGTGTCTCTGGCCCTCTGCCCTACTCCTTCTGCGTAGCTGTGGCTCTTGGGTTCATGCAGATGCTGAGGGATTGGATGGCACGAGGATCGGTGCTCTGTCTCAGTGCCGACCTGTACCCGTCGGAGATCTGCTTACCACGGTGTCCGTGACCCACCTCCAAGCATGGCACCCCACAATCCATCATGGCAAGGCCATGGTGAATGAAGGACCGTCCATATTTTTAGCCGTGAGGAACGGCGCGTGACTCACCAGGACGGTTTGCTTGTGGCCTCAATGGAACTTTGACTTTGCTGAGCACAGGGACTCGGGCGCGTTATTATGAATGATAATATTGTGCACTTGCGGGCGCGCTACTGCTGATTCGGGATTTTCCGCTGAGGGCTGTGCGGGTTGCTCACCTGCGGCGGCTGTCTGTGCCGGTCCGCCCAGACAGACTTCTTCCCCTGCAGTCCGGCCACATGGACCTGTGAGTGCACTCGCAAACAAAGTGATTTTGATGAGCTTTAAAAGGACGCTGGTAGGGAATGTGGGAAGAGGGTGACACTTGTGAGACCAAATGGCAAGCAAAAGTCACGTAGAATAACGACGGCCTTTTTGTTTTTGCTAAATGATCTCTGCTGACCTGTTTCATGTGCAGTTTTTTGTTTATTTTTTTATGTGATGAAACTGTATGTGGTTGTTTTACAGTTGGCTATCCATGTTGCCTTATGTGAAAAGACATAGGGGATCTATTTCATTCTATCCGTAGACATGTCCGTATGCTGTTTGCAGTCCTTGTAGGGCCAATCCCCACATGTCCTTTTCAGTTTGGAAATATACAGAAAGGCTATATGCAACCTACACACACGCAAACAGTGTTTATATCTCTGTTGTGAGGAGCTAGGAATGCCTCTCGCTGAGCAAAACTGTGGTGTTCAACCTGACACTACCTCCCTGAAGCTCACTGATGGATGAGAGGAGCTCAGTTTATAGGATGCGAACACACGTACACACATGTGCCTGTACTTTCAGGGTGCTGTGAATACATTTATGGTCTGTTTGCTGGCCTGGAAGAGGCGTTTGTATTTCTCCATGTTTCTCTGTGTCTGACTCTGTGCATTTCTGTGTGTGTGTATGCGCAAACATTCATGTGCTGTACTGTCTCCTTGCCTGGCTCCTCCATTTCTCATTACTCCTGGGATGAGTCACTGTCTGTGAATGCAGCCGTCCGCGGACCCAAGAAGTGACGCTAATGTGTTTACTCTGTTTGTTCCCCAAATTATGACAGAGCGGCATGACCTCCTAATGGAGTCCATGGCTTTGTCCGGACCCATTATTTGCTGCGGGCCCCCCCACGCTCAGCTTGTGATGTTTCCCAGCCTGTGCGTGCGTGCGTGCGTGCGTGCGTGCGTGCGTGCGTGCGCGTGCGCGCGCGCGTGCCTGTGTGTTCGTATGGCACCAGTAGAGATTGCGAGGTCTTTAAGGTCAGGAGACTTCACAACGCTTTTCCTTCAGCACAAGACTGTAGAAAAACACAAGTGAGAAGAAGCCACTGTGCTACTCATACTGGAGCAGTGTCAAGGTGCAAAGCTCGGGTTACTGCCAAACTTGCATGTCAGGTTTTAAATCCAGTTCTTATATTATTATTTTTCTAAAGCGAGACACAAGGTCATACTTTTGTACCAGTAATATGGACTGTTCCCACTGGTGTCCCTCCTGTTCTCAAAAGTGTATAAAGTTAACCGTTGTTGGTCGTGTTGGTAAAAACTGTGACCTCTGGTTGCTTGAAAATATTTGCACAATTTCCCATAGACACACCTCAGGTTTTTTCTCACATAGAATATATTTTCATTTTTTTGGATGCTTCTTTCTCACTGTTTAACGCCTTTTTAACTTGGGGACGTACATTTGTAAGATGTGAGGGGCCGCCTAGGGCATCGCGGTCTGCTGGACTCTGCCGGGAGCTCTGGCTTTTCCTTTGTTAATATTTGACATCCGGACACGGCACCTGTTTTAATCGCCTGGGGGACGGCTGCCAAGGAAAATAAACGCTGCTGCAAATGTCTGGGTGACCCAGCCTTTAGAATCTGATTTTGCCAAGTTGTTTTGATAAGGACTTTGGAAGGTTGTGGTTTTTACTGTTGAGCAGCTCCTGGTGCTGATTAAACATTAAACAGTCACGTTTATTTATTTACCCCCCTAGGTGTGTTTCCAGCCCCCTGTGCATCTAGAGGACGGGCGAACTGTGGACAGTCGTGCACTTCCCCAGCCGCCTGCTCTTTATGCGTCGATCCTCAATACCGATTTGAAATTATGAATAGCCGATGGTTTAAATTGATGTTTTATGTTGAACGTTGGCTGTAATTCGTCCTCTGAGAATAGAGGTACCGAGAAACAGATGGGTTTTTCGCAGAAACAAATTGCCGTGTATATATAGTCTTGGCACTGGGCTGACTTCACCTTCACTGGTGGGAGCCTGCTTAGAGAGCAAGGCTGCACACGTGTGTGTGTGTGTGTGTGTGTGTGTGTGTGTGTGGGTGGGGGGAATTTTCCAGCTGAAGATCCCAGATCATCCCTTCCCTTTTTGCCAGTGATGGGTGATGGAACGTGATTTATATGGAAGGTTGAAGGAGGGATGGTGAGCATCATTTCCAGCCACCAGGCCGTGGAGTTCTGTCTCCTTCCGGGAATTCTGCTCTGTGGATCTCTGTGCCACATACACACACGATTGCTCATATTGCTGTTTATATTGTGCTAACAGTGCCGTGTTCTTCGTTCCCTCCCTTCCCACAGTGACTTTGCTGCTTTCCAGTGGCTGCTCCACAAAGCCTGTCCCTTTTTTGCACCTCCAGAGGAAGCAGCTTGCATGCCAGGCCCAACGTGTTTGTAATGGAGCAGCTCCTCCACCACTTGCGCTCTCTCTCTCTCTCTCTCGCTCTCTCTCGTATGTGTGTGGCAGAGGACCAACATGGCTACACTGTGGTAAATGTTTCAGAAGCAGGCCATGTTGGTGACTCAACGGAAGTCCTTTTCCTGACATCGCTCCCTCCAGCGTCTGCTTTAGACATTTGCACGTACCTCCCCCTCCCCCTCCCCCAAGGTGGTGCTCTGTGGCCCCGCCACTCCATTGCTGTCTTCTCCCAACCTCCCAGGCAGTCTGCGTCCACCGCCTTTGTCTTCTGGCTGCCAGCCCCCCCGCCATGCCCCGTCCCTGGTCCGATAGGTGGAATCGCGCCACTGTGAAACACTTGTGTTTAGACTGAGCTAATTTCGGCGTCTGAGATCACGTAATGGCTGCTGCCTTCTGATGGAATTACAGGGGAGAAATAATCACATGAAATGCAATACTGGATTTAAAGGGTTCACAAGGACTGGAGCTTCTCTCTTCACTGAAAGACCTTTGAAGTAAAGGTAAACAACTTAACCCCCGCTACCCAGTCCCCCCTTCGCACCAAAAGAAAAAAAAAAAAAACTCTGGAAAAAGGACGCTTGTTATTGGCCTCTTCTGTTCAAGGACCGAACACAGATCTCTTCCACATGTTAATCCAGTTTGCTCGCAGACCCCTGGCTGTTAATAAATAAATAACAATCAGCCTGAGGCTGGTCTGCCCACGTGTGTGTATGTGGGGGGGCATGCGCTGGGGGAGGCAGTCGTGGTGGTGTTGGGGCACTACTCTATGAAATGTGCATCACATCTATGTTTCCTATCAGTTCTATAGGGAGCTACTTGCGCGGGAAAAAAACGGCCTAACTGTCTGCTCCTTGAAAGTCTTGCGTCTGCATCCGAATTTCTTTGTTTCTCTGGAAATTAACTTTTGTTTGCTCTGACTTGTTTGGAGAAAAGTGTCTGCCAAATGAGTGAATGTAAATGTAAACCGATGGCACTTGAACCCTTCTGCGTTCCATTATTATGGGTCCGGCTGCCCTAGCAATGGGCGCCTGTGTATGCCGCTCTCCCTCTTTTTCTCCCACTCTCTCCGTTTCCCCGTCTCCTCTCTTCCCCGATCTGCATGGCTGCATCGCAGGTTTTGTCCTGCAGCGATCTCTATAAATAGTCCCACCATAGCTGGCTGCCAAGCAGACCTGCTCATCAGAACTAATTGCAGCAGAAAAGTCCCCCCCCCCCTTTCCCCACCCCCAATCTGTTTTCTTTGCCTGTTTTTTAACTTCACTTTGCCTGGATCCTTTCTTTTTCCTCCCACCCTCAGTCGCACTTTTAAACGCAGAAAACAATCAGCTGCTATAAGCGCTTTGTTTTTGACCGTCTGTACCCAGCGGTGTCATAATCCATTATTGCTTTATGAAACGAAAGCCCTTCCTGTTGTCACTCTCAAAACAACCTGCTGAGTGTTCATTTTGCTTTTTTATTAAGATTTTCTAACACAAGGGACTACGGCAGGGAAATTGTCTTGGTGCTTTGAGTTCGTCTCTGGTTTAGCCTGGTTCTTGCTCTCCGTGAGGCTGTGTGTCACGACTCTGGGAATGGAGTTGGTGTGGATAGAACAGGGTGGATGGGTGGTCCGCATGCTGAAAGTGAAGAAAATCACGCAGCACCTTCTGCAGAATGGCGTTCTGGGATACAGAGGCAGCACGCTGGGACAGGAGGTAGCCCTGGTGCCTCACGGTGCATGAGCCATGCATTTCGGTGTAAGTTTGAATCCAGCCCGGTTGGCATACAGTTCACAGTTGTGTGGCTCCCTGGTCCTCCAAGCAGGTCCTTCTGAAGGGGGTTCTGGCAGAGCACTGTGGTCCTTTGTGTTATGGGCGCTGGGAGAGTCGTGACCTCGTTCGCAGACATGCGTATGTGTCTGGGGCAGGTTGGGGTGGTGATCAGATGTCATTCTTTGGCCTCAATGTCACTTGGCCCCCCTCCCTTTTGCCAGGCTCTTAATTCACTGCGACAGAGGCGTCGGTCTCCCGCCTGCACACAGCAACCCTTTTACAACCTCATCTTCTTTCAAGGCTTTCACATAGTGCTGCAGGCTGCAAGAGATTTAGGAAGGCAGGGGCAGAGTTAACAGTATTCTCAGTAAAGAAAAAAGAAAAATCAAAATAAAAAGATAAAAGCACTGGATGAATCAGAAGTGAAAACAATCTCCCTAAGCCAAGTGGGAGTTAAAAAGCGCCGCGTGATGTCCTTCATCAATCACCGCTGCCGAGATTGTTTCAGGAGGGCCGTGGCCTCGACCAGGCCCACAGCGAGGAGAGAGGAGACGCCGAGCAGACCCCTAATTGCCCTGCCCCCCACGCTCCAGATGGGGAACACTGTATTAGTTGCACAAGAGCAGCCGAGCGGTCTCTGGATGCCACTAACTGAGTCTGCGCGATGGGTCCCTCGGGAAGCAGTGCGTCCAGCCTCAGTAGTCCACTTGGAAAATTATTCTGGGATCCTTCCGTGTTGGCTACATTGAGGCAGGGTAGATAGACGGCAGCTCCAGAAGCCTCTTCAGATCATTGTGGCTAAAAAAAACCCACTTGTGATGATGGGTGTTGCTGGGGCGGCTAGAAGAAAATGGCAGTCACTGTTTCCCGCACCAGCAAGCAGAGAGCGCCTCTCATTCGTTCTCATTGCTGGAGCCCCCTGTCATCCGTCACAGCTGCCTGGCCCTCCCAGCGAGGATGTGCCTCGTTGCTGTTTGACCAGCAGAATAATAAGCAGCCTAATACCTTGCGACCATGTCTTTCAGATAGGCCTGGAGTGACTCCCTGCTGGCCAGCCATGGAATTAACCCTCTGGCCTCAGGGATGCTGGCTCCGCACAAATAAAGGTGAAGATTACATTTATAGCAAATTAGGGCTGCACTTGGTAGCTTAAAATGGCAGCAGTTAGCTTCAAGTTTGTCTGTATAAGTTGATTTGTATTGCAAGGGGAACAGTGGTAGCAGATGTCTCACACAAATGTTGTCTCGCACATCCAAGTTTAAAGTTTGAATGTAACCCATGCAATTTGCATGTTCTTCATGTTCATCTGCTTTGGAGGATCTGACCAGTGCTTATTCACCAAGAAGAGCTCCTCTACTGCTGGCTCCTTGGTGGGTTCACACTTTAGCGGTTCAAAACTGTCTCAGGTTTGGCTCTGGTGTGGTGGAATGAGCTCCCTCTCTACTTCAGAGCTGCCGAACTCCTTTCATTCATTCGAGATGGATCCAAAAACTCGTTTTTTTTTTTTTTTTTCCCCCTGAGCAAAAGTGCATCTTAAGGATGATGTTGCGTCCTTCCTCTCCCATTTGCCATCCCGGGGCCCTGTACTTCACCGAGGTGCCCTGTTATAGAGGCGATGCAGAAGCTCAGGAGTGTCTTGTTGGCTGTAAATATTTAAACACAGCGTTTCTTCTAGAATGTGGCAGCCATTAAAGATGCATCCTCTGATGTGGAGGAGTGCCACAACTGGGAGGCCTCTGGGGAGGTGGGGTTGGTGTTCATGTGAGCTGTGCAATAATTCAGACCTGTTGTTTTCATGCTTAAATTAGTTGACAAACTACAGTTTTTGCCCATTACTACAGCTGTATTTACTACATCCAACCATAATAGTTAGTCGAATTGCTGTAGAGCTTCTAAAAACGTGTCTGTAATGGAATCTGAACCCACAATGTTCAGGTTGTGAGTCCTTAACAAAATAATACTTTCCTTTTGGATTACTAGTGAGGAGGATGGGCCTGGAACCAAGTGCTCCTTCTTCGCCTCTCTTTCTGAGTTCACCGGGACACAAGTGTTGTGTTTATTCTTTCTTCTCTTGTTTCTTGTGAGAAAGTTCTCTAATGAGTCATTTTTCCCCATCCTTGTGTGTGACCCACGTGACACGCGCATAGCTGCTGTGTTTCTGGCCTGATGCCGGGGCACAGGTTTGTCCCCTCTGTTATGTGGGTGTCAACCCTGTCTGAAGCTGCACAATGGGGTGAATTACTTTTAGCTACACCGCGTACTTTGCTCCTGTTTTCCCTTCCTTTTCTTTTCTTGTCCTTCCATTGCTAATCTAGTCTCGCCGCTTGTTTCTTTCATCCCTCCCTCTTCCTGTTCTTTTCCCTCCCCTTATTTGTCTACTCCCTCCTCTTGTTTCTTTTATCCCTCCCTCTTTTGTCTTTTCTGCCCACCAGTGTTCATCTAGTCCCACCCCTCACTCCCAAACTTCCTGGCTTTGCTCCTCTAGTCCTCACCCCACACTTTTAGTTTTGTTTATCCTTTCCCCTTCCTCTTCTCCTCCCTCCCCTAGCTCATCTAGTCCCATCACTCTCCTTCCTCATACTGGTGACATCAGTGGTGGTGCCCTGTGGGCATTACTGGCCAGGGCTGCGTACCAGAGTTTGCATGACTTCATCGTGCAGTGACAAACGCAGCATGTCAGGGAGGCACATGCACACTACCGCTCTGCTCTGTTGTATGTGGGTCTGACTGACTGTATCTGAGGACAGGGGAGACCTTGGGAAGCATACTAGAGTTAAGCCGCTTGGCTCACACACCACATTCAGACACAATGGGCGGAGGTCAGCAATGACATACAGACATCCGCTGTGCATCATTGAAAGCAGAGGACGGGTTTATTGTCAGGGCACGGAAAAGACAGACACGGAAAGTGTCTGTCTCCGTGGCCTCCCTGAAAGCCTTAGAGTGAACTGCAGTTTGAAATTGCCCGTCGTTGACTTGGACTGGCCTTCTGTACTACAGTTCTGGAGGTAATTGGCTGAATCGCTTTAGCAGATTCAAGATTTGCGTGTCTTAGAAATGGGACGCAGCGGAGCATGCTAGCGGCAGTAAATCAAATAAGAGAAAATGATGTCTCAGGCAGACGGGTCCTTTAAATATCCGCAGCCCCCGCCCCCTTCCTCTGGTCTGCTTTTTGAGAAGGATGCTCTTTGATTGCGGAAGTGAAGCCTTGAAAGATAACCTGCAGGCAAACCACCCTGGAGTTCTGGGCTCCTTTCCAGGGCGGGGAGCTCCCCGGTGTGGGCCAGGGGAAGCCTGCTGTTTACTCCTCGGAGGAGCTATTTATTTACTGCTGCGGCCTGTCTGTTTGTGTAGCCGCTTTACGCTGCTGTACCGCGGCAGGACCCTCCATGGACTCAACAGCCCACACACATACGGGGTCTTGACGGCACCGAGTCTCTGAAAGCACCCTCTTCTCGTTTCTTCACCCACCCAGTTTTTTTTCTTCTTTTTTCTCTTGCCTTTGACACTTATGCAGTGTGCTGTAATTTTCTATAATTCATCCCCTGCCTGTAAATAGGAAGCGACTGTTGCTCCGTCTGTGTCTTGGACGTCGGCTCTCAGTAATCTCATTCGCAAGGAGAGTACCTCGGCTTGAATTTGGAAGCCTTGCAATGATGTTGGCCAGCGGCTCAAGCGTTATGTTGAAACCAGATGTTGAGAGACGTTTCCTCTCCGTCACGTGGAGCTCTGGTTTAGCACTTACATAAATGTCATCCGCACAGTAGCTGGTGCAGGCGTAGCCCTGGTGCGCCACAAAAACCCAGATGCGTTCCGAAGCGACGGTGAAAACATCGCGACCAGGGTGCTGTAAACCCTGCTCCCTCTGGTTCTGCTCACCAGGGGAAGGTGTAGCTGTGACCAGGCCCTAGCACAAGTAATATGGTGCCTTTGTGCGGCCTCAGGTGTTCAGTAGAAAGACCCCCAAAGATGATCATCATAGCACAAGGAGCTGTGGGTCTCTGTGGACCACGCAACGCAACTGTTTCACGTAAAAGCTTTCTGTATCTCGAAATGGGACTTAGTTATATTTAATGTGTTCCCGACAGCCATGTGTGTGCTGATAAATGAAAGGCATTCTGCAGTCAGTCATAATCGGATCTTTTTTAACGGTTGCAAACTGCAATTGCTTTGCTGTAAGGTTGTTCGTGGAAAAGGTTCATTATTAATGAAGCAAAAAGGTCTGGATACAAGCATGGTGTGTTTGGATAAAAGGGCCCTTATACGTAGCATACTTTGTTTTCTATTTTATTTTTATTTAAGAAAACTGCCCTAGACCAGACCTTGAGGAAATGGAAATTTAATCCCGTCCTCGACCAACAACGCATAAAGCCATTCAAAAATAGTTGTTCAAGTTGTCCAAATGTTTCCACTTGACTCTGATCTTTCATAGTGGGATAAACAGTGCTTTTCTGCTTTTTCTATTTTTTGCACGAGTACTAATCTGACCATAGACGACTGAGTCATGCAGTAGGAAAGAGGGCAGGACGAGATAAGTAACAGGCGAGCATTAATGTGGGCCGCCGTCTTCACTGCACTCCAGGATGGCTCAGGCTTTGGCCCTGAGCGTTTTCCTGAGAGCAAAAGCTCCCAAGTGGGGTGTTACACTAACCAGCCCCACTGTTCTCATTCATGAAATGTGTTTAATGTTGGGTGCTGTGCTTGGGAAAAGGTCCTCTTTCGTGCATTGATAGGAGGCAGGCTATTTTAATGCACTGGCACGTGGTTTTGAAACAGGAACTTTGTTGGTTCGAGTTCTGAGGGAGTGTTGCCCTAATGTGGCATTACAGTACTATGCTCAGGAACAGTTAAACCGCTCATGTGAAGTACTAGCGTAACATCTAATCACTCTGGTTCTTAGAGAGAGAGAGATGTTTGAATAATAATGTAGAGAAATGGTACTGTGGCCTATGTAAACCATGCTCCTGTGGTGGTGCAGGTGAGAGCCATCTTGGATCCTCGCCATTTCTATGTGTGCATTACTTTTCTTGGGGGCAAGACCTGCTCTGTCTGACCCCTTCTGCTCTGATGACGTCAAGGTGACAGATGGTGACAAATGTTTCCTTTTCCTTTTGTCCCACAGGATCTGCGCAAGCAGGTAGCTCCGCTGCTGAAGGGCTTCCAAGTAGAGGTGAGTGGGCTCCCCCCCACTGCATGCATGTGTGTATGTCAAATTTCATGATTAGATGTTGCTCATGTTCTCTGATGGTCCTCATAAAATACATATTGCCTTTATTCCAGGGGCAGTGAACAGAAAAGTTGTATCAGGTCTGCATTTTGGCACATATAAAAAGAATTTGTAATGAAATTGAACTGTAAAGCTGACCATTGGCCTTCTTTTGGCCCCACCAGCTGCAGCCCACAAGTTCCTTCATCGTGCTCCCAGCAGAGCTCATACGTAATCACAAAGCAGTCAGGACAGGCTGACCCAGCTTGTTGTGTTACAGTCCTTTAGACCCGTATGCATAGGCTGTATTTTATTCTCACATTGTAGAAACGTTAGTACACAAAACCCACCGAGTAAGATTATTTTCTTGCATTCATATATAGCGCATGTGGTTTTTGCACCATTATGGTGACAAGTCTTATTTTGTCATCTACTTTAGGCAAAATAGCTTCTTTACACTCAATTTAGACATTTGGGTGGCAACTGTGGTGAGGAATGGGGCTGTGGGTGGGGTGCGATGGAATGGACCGTGGTGTCCTGCAGGGATGTGCTGTTTGTTTTGCTGGGGATATACATGTGTGACCCCGAACGATCCGATGTGACAGCGCAGCTAGCCACAGGGTGGCAAATACCGCAGTCTAGCATTGCGGCCTGTGGAGATTTTCGGCGACATCCAAATGCACAGCGTTCATGAGACCTTTGTTGGACAGACGGTCGGGGATGCGCGTATGCAGGCCGTCCCCCTGGCTTCCTGGCCAATGTCCCCTTCTAATCACTCTTCTTTCAGCATTTAATCTTGCAATGAGAAGCTGTCCGTGACTGTGGCAGCCACGTTGCATCGCTGCAACACTTCGTCCCCTACATCGCCACCGTTTTATCCGCCGCAAGAATGAAACATCCGTCCCGTTCGGTGCTGAAGGACAACTTTTTCTTTTTTTTTTGGGCCGCCTTGTGATGCGTGATGAATTCGTGACAAGCTCAGAGACTTCTCCCTTCTCCCCCCGCAAGTGAAGTGACATCCATAAAAGTATGTAAGTGTGATTTGTAAAGGCAAAGGCATAATGAGCATTGCTGATTGCAATTTAGTCTGGCCTCACGCGTCGTGCACACTTAATTCGCCATTGATGAGGGGAAGGGATGAAGCCACTTAAAGCGCTGACAGTTCTCCGATGCGTCTGATAAAATGTAAACGCGCCTTTTCTGACTTGCATTGCAATAGATCTGATGGCATCCGAGTTCATGGGTCCGTCCCGTTCGGTCTTTTCCCATTTCCATTTCTGGAACGCGACGTGTTAAACGCAGTCACGGTGTTCTGTGACCCCTGACCCCAGGCCTTGCAGACTCAAATTTCCCATCAGCCACCGGTGTTGAGATGCAGGTTGTTCTAAGAGCCCATCGATCTGATAAGTATTTCGATTATTCCTCCCCCAGCAGCGCGTTCCCATTACAACTGGTCTTATCTGACACCGCAGCACCTTCTTCCTTCCTGGGTCTTGGTCACCAGCAGTGTCCTTCACGCTCCGCTGTCATCATGGGCAACTCCATGGTACGGAGACCTAGCATAATCATGACGATGTCATGATGGCGATGCATGTGATGGCTAAAAATGTTGACATAGAGGAGGTGTGGACTTTTCTTTCTCAACTCAGGAACCGAAAGCTTGTATGCAGTGCTTTGATTGAAGCGTGTGTTGTGTGTCTTAGCATGTTACATTTTCGTGTCTTCATTTAGCAGATACTTTCTCCGGAGTGACCTACAACTCAAAGTACACATAAGTGTATTTCACCAGGAGACAAAGCATTAGATACAGACACTTAGTTGTTGCGGCACAGTCAGTTTTTTCAATTTTTGCTGACACTCATTAAGTGCGTGACATCAGTAAGTGCGTATAGAATTGATAGGAAACACAAACTGATAATTGATGGGATGATTCAAGATACTGGAGCAATCGGATTGGGAGAGAAGTTGCTATGAAAGAAATGTTTGAGGCCCTTCTTGAATCGATCCAGCATCTCTGAGGAACAAAGGGGTCTTACTTCACAGCTTCTGATTTTGAACCACTTGTGAGTAGGACCACCATGCAAACACAGGTGAAGAAGCATAGTGCTCTTGTTGGTGTGTGGTGAATGATCAGTTGCAGGTAGCAGGCTCTGTCAGAGCATGGCTGTCTCTGGTTTAATGTTGCATCCCATGCCTAGGGTACCAACTGAAACAGTCTTGTTTCCATAATGTTTTTCCTTTTGGCCTTGCATTTTGTCTTTACTTTCCATATTTTCAGGGGCCTTCCTCATGTTGCGCTTCCACTGTGCGGGACCATTGTTCACCCGGACCGTTCTGATCCATAGGTCTCAAACGTTACTTTCATTTTATCCCCTTGCTTCTTGAAATTTTTCTGCTGCTTCATCAAAAAAAAACTTTTCCTTCACCATCAGCTACATCTTGGGCTGTGACAGAAGTCAGGTTCTATTTTCACAGTCTATATTTAGGTGGAAAACTGAAAAATTATCATGGGGTGGGTGAAATAGCATGACGACACTTGTGATTCACGAAACCACAGTGTATGCAACTGTTCCCCCAGTAAACCCCCATCAGACCCCCTCCTCTTAAGTAACCACTGTACCGCTCAGATACTGCAGGTAAAGATGGGCCTCAGCAGGGCAGGAGTTCTCTTTTATCTCGCTTTGAGCCAAAAACTTGAATAGGCTGCTTTCAGGTGTTCTGCTGGTGCCATATACAGACCAGAAAGCATTTGTATGACGTTGAGTCAGTAGCTGGTCAGTTGCTGTTATCAGGCAGTCCTGCTGTGATGGGGACCTAAATATAGAATCCTGGGCAGGAAATCCCTAATAAGAAACTGAGTGCGGATGGGATTTAATAAAAGAAAGAAGAAATAATTCTTCTCTCATTTCAGCCCAGGAACCCCCTAAAAATAACCTGAGCAGGCTTGCATGTGCAGTAGTATTCCAATTTTATTGTGATTGTGAAGATATTCTCAATATAACATACAATGAGTCATACAATGAATACAGACCTGCATTCTGAATAAGCCAGTATTTATGATTATGGAAAGTTTTAAGGGTTTTAAGTTTTGAATTTTAATTCTTATGAACACCAAATGTGGGAATAGATTTTGTTATGAGTATTAAACATTCTTGCATATAACAAATGGTAAAAAAAAAAAAGGCATTTATAAAACGTAATGAACAAAGTGAATGCTTGAATAACAAATATCTCCTTGAGATCTGTGTCTGAGAAGATTGCTAAACAGAGCACAAAGTGAGCGTCACTGAACATGTCCTTACAAAAATTCTCCGCACACGCAGAGGAATTATGGCCTCTCTGATTGCTAGGCTGCTCTCTACTGTCCTCAAATGTATACACAACACGACACATACTAAGGCTTGCATGTTGCAGCAGGTAGTGTAGTGTTTACAGCTGTTGTCATGCAGTTTGAACGTCTTGGGTTCAAATCCCACTTTACATTTGCGCATCTAAACGCTCTGACCTGCCGTGGACAAAAAAATAAAAGCATCAGATAACTGAAGGTTGATACTAATAACGTTGAAACAAAACCCAGCAGTGGTGGAATGAAGGAAATCAGAAGAGGTGAAGTAATGTCATTAAAGTCACACATTTTAAGTAGTGTATGAAGTGCCAAGACAAACACTGTTTTGTGACTTCAGCGAAAAGTGACAAAATAGAGGTGGGTTGTGTCAGTAGTTTTATATTTACACCCAGAGACAATGATGACAATTGATATTCATAGGTTTATTTTGAGGCAGCCTTGCCTGGAGCGGTTTTCCCTCATAGACTATAAAATAGACGAAGGATGATTATTAGTCATGTGTAACTTGCTGTACAGTGTGATGGATCCATTCCATCCCCCCAACACACTCTGTAGCTGCAGAAAACATACAACCTCTCACCTGGTTTATGGCAACACACATTTTTATTCACTTGCACATTTGTACATTTAGCTGCTGCCTTTGTCTAGTCAACAGAGCAATTCAGGGTTAGTATGTTGTATATAATGGGTACCACAACAGGAGGTGGGATTTGAGCTTGGATCCTTTGATTGTAAGGTGATGCCTCTAACTGCTACACCACCTGCTGCTCAAGCTGATCTTTAGTGCATCTGTTGGCTTGTGACCTTACAGCTAGAGCATTCTGTGGCTCTGATGAATTGGTGGCCATTGTGGTTTGTGTGCCGTGTTTGGCTTTGCTCAGCTATTACTGGCTGAGGTAATGGCCCTGTTTAAATATTTTCTGCTCTGAAATATCCTGCGTCATCTCCGTTCAGACATGGTCTGAGACTCCGGAATTAGAGTCTGTCTTTGGGGAAGAAAGGATAGTTCGTCATCTCTCCAAGCCCTAGCCACCACGTTATGAATGCCGTCTTCTGGGTTTTTCGGATTATAGATGCTATTCTCGAATTTGTGGCGCTCTTAGTAAATACAGTGTGTGAGTGGGGATTGTTTCAGAATGGCGGATGGTCAGAGAGAAGTGTGTTTCAGGGTGTTCCGCTGGGGAAGATCAGGGAATCAGACAGGAAAAGGAGATCTTTGCAAATGCTCCTTAGGCAGAGGAAGAAGGCCAAACATGCTGGGGGTGTTTGTTTTGTGTGTTTTTTTTTTTTTTTTTTTTTTTCTCCCAGCACGATCAGTGACGAGCGGCCGCTTCCTTCCCTGTCAGGAAATGAGAGCGCAACCGGGAGCAGTGTTGGCTGCCCAATATGCCGGGTACGTGTCCACACACGGGGCAGCTCCACGTGGCCCCCTGCTGGGGGCTTGCTAGTAGGCTGCCTCACGCTCTTCACGGAGCTGCGTGTTAGTCACGTCGTCCCCCTTTCGCGGCACATCAGACAGTTCTGATAATGACATTTATCCTCAGAAGCTCCGACTGGCAAGTTGACTGCTGCTTCCAGACTGGCTGTTCAACTCTCCATCCCCAGCTCCCCTCTCGGCTGGGTCTCTCCCCTCAGCTGCTCTTTTTCAGACATTTGCAAGAGTGTTTGGTAGAAAATTAACTTTTTTTTTGGGGGGGGGGGGGTAGAAAAGAGGTGTGTGTCACACGAACACCGCACAGAATATTCAGTGAGTCAGAAATTAAATGAGATGCTAATGAATACAGTTAGAACTTGTTCTCTAAGGGCACCTTGGGGGTCTGTGCACAGTCAATGTGGTATTTTCAAAAACAGGCCAATGGCAGCCATGGAAATGGACAGGAGACTTTAGAGAGAAGGGGTGAACTGCACGGACTAGCTATGTCGAGCCCTGTTTGGTGTAAGCATGCTATCATTTGGTGTAGCTGTCATGCGGTGGAATGTTGCGGGGAGCGGAGCTGGCAGCTCGCATGGCAATGGCATCAGTTGAACTCTGTGTTCTGGCAAACAACGAGGGACTGTTGAGGGGGCGTCACTCCATCCTCCTCTGCACTCCTGATCCCGCATCTCCAGTGACATCTGTCCTGCAAATAATGTGACCTGCTAAGTAGATGAACGATGGGCCCACAGGGGTCCCCTAGCGGAGGCAAGATCTGACGACATGGCCCCTCGTGTCCATGACAGTGTCGTTTGTCACGCAACAGCCACTCCCAAACCGGGAACCCCCCACGGGGATGCAAGCCCTCCATGAACTGACACGCCCATGCGAGGGTCTATTTTTGCAGACCACCAACCCCTCTCAGCAGTGGGCTGTTGTTCTGTGAAAGACAAGTGGCTGTCCAGGTTTTGATGTTCCCAACATTGTTCCACACTTTCACATTCACTTTGTGAATTTCTATCATCTAATTTGTCATATTTCTAACATCTCAGAATTTTAAGTTAGAAATGTTTTTGAGCCAAGTTGGTTTCAATCGCTGAAGTGCTTCCAACTGAATCCAGGAGATCATTTTTCCAGACATTTTTTTTTCTGCATCGAACAAGAGTCCGTCTCTCTGTGTGACATCAGCCGTTGTTCAGTCCTGGATTTTGTTCACCTTTGTGACAAAATAGATTAATATTTACATTCATTTAGTCAACACTTTCCTCTTTGTAGTGCTAGGCTACAGTGATATACCGCTTTATACAGTTGGATAGTTTTAATGTAATAATTCAGGGTAAGTACCTTAGTGAGGGTTACTGCAGCAGGAGGTGAGATTCAAACCTTTGTCCAGATGGTGACTAACCACTACTCCACCTGCTGTCCCCGGCATGAAGGCTACTAACTTGCTTTACTTAGCAGCATGTGCTCTTTATGCAGCTTCTTGCTCTCTCAGACAGACAGGACTCAGTTGTTCAGGTCTGAACATGGTCATGTCGATGCAGTGTTGCTCACTATGGGTGCTGTTCCACATGGGTACTCTGTCAGTGTGGAAGGGAACACTGCAGGGTGTGTTAGGCAGGGGATCGTGCAGTTGTAATTCCCCACTTTAAAGTAAGTCATAAAGCCAGTAATCCCTGCCCCCCCCACACACACACAAGCTGTGGATCACCAGATCGGCCGTGCTAAAGATTAAAACCCGAGCTGCAATTGCTGGGGGCACCTGGGGTCAGTGCCCGTGTGGGGCTCACCGCATCTCCTGGTCTGGACACCGCTGTCAGCTTGCTCACAGCCCCCAGGCTCCTCCTGTATCACAAACCCCGGGTAGTAACCAGGTCTATTTTAAGCACCCCCTTTGCATAAAAGCTGCCTGGGCTGTGCATATGCCCCCCACTGGTGGCAGGCGCCAGGCGACATCCCAATATAGCCATCTAGGGCTCTCTGGGTACCAGCAAGGCTGTTCTTATAACCCATCATGCGGTACTTCTCTGCCATTGTTGATGCTGGGCCTGCAGGCCGCTCCATGGATCTAAGGGAAATAAGTGGCTGTCAGTGGGAGGTGACCCTCACGCCAGCACTGTAGACCCTGACATGGTTAACCATACTCACAGAGGCTACAACCTGCTATATCCTTTTATTTCCTTGTTTCATTTTTTAATATTTATATTCAGGCCAGACTCTCTTCAACATGTGCTTTTTGTTTGTCGGGATCAATATTTCTGTCTGCTCTCTGCCAAGTGGGCTGGGGCTTTAATTGTTCCATCTGTGCAGGAGAACTTGGCTGTGCCTACTTTGATCCAGATGTTTTCCATCAGAAAGAGCCATCTGAAAAGATTTAATTTCTTTCCCATAAGAATGAAAATTGACTCGTGCATATAGCCTATTTACAGTGGCAACTGCCGTTTTCCATAAATCAGCTCTTGCTGGGACTTGGCTTAAAATTTGTAGACAAGTATTTTTTTATTACTGGATTTCTTTTTTTGTGCTTTTATCGTCTCCTATATTAACCAGGAAGTTTTTAAGCGTCAAATGAGGTTTATTTTCCATGGGTGTAACACAGTATTCACCGCGGACATTATGGTACAAGAGTTCTCAGTTGTAATGGAGTGTAGCAGGTGGTGTAATTTAGGGCTCTTGCAGCTTGAAGGCTTTTGGTTCCAATCCCCCTCCTGCAGTATTATCCATGCACAAGGAACTAACCCTGAATTGACAGAGTAATACCTTGCGTTTATAAACAGGTAATTTGTGAGTCACCTTGGAAACAGTTAAGTAAAAAGCAATGCCCTAACATTGCCCAGTCGTGAGGCAATAAAGTAGCTCAAATACAAAGCGCAAAATACATATTAAATTAAACTATTATTTATTCAATAATGGACAGCAAAGGTCAGTTTAGTGACTTTGGATGTCTATAAATTGTTTAAAAAAAAAACAAAAAAAAAAACAGCTCCACTTGTCTGAAAAACTCGTCTGAAAACTCTTTGTAGGCTTAATTCAACAAAATCGGTAAAATGTATAGTTGTAACTGAATGCACTTTACTAGTATCTAGGGAAAAAGCTGTGCTTTATTTGAAGTGTGTTTTAAGTTTTTGTGCAGTAAAAATTTAATAAGGTTCTATCATGATAAGCACTTTTACCTCTGTTACATTAAAGATTTTATATCTGTTTTTGGTTGCTTTGTGTCTGAGTCAGCAGAGCTTATTGCGATCAAGGAAACACTGCCCCCTATAGGAGAGATATGGAGGTGGAAAGGAGTTGCTACTGCTCAGTTACCTAATATTATCATTGAGTCATAAAGGTAGTTGTTACAGTATTGTTAGAAATGTGTATTTCTGGATTGTGTTGAGGTACACAGTGAGAGAGGAGTGTGCAGCCTGCCATAGTAGGTAGACCTCTGGCCATATTGTGCTGCTCTGAGGGGCTGAAGGAGGAAGCGCTTCCTGCACTTTCAGCACTTCCTGACACCTGCTGTGCACTGCTGATCAAGCCCATGAACAGACTGTGTGCCGACATCCTGCTTCCTCGACAATGCTGACCCACTTTATGTTTGGCCCACTTTGGCTCTGGCCCTGTTTGGCCCTGCTGCCCCTGGCACAGTGGCAGTGGGTGCTATAGGCCTCCTTCCTGTCCACAGTTTCACACCTCTGGTAGGAATAGGCCCCACGTGGCCATTGTCTGTGCTGCCAACATCCGCTGCTGGGACCTGTCTCAGCAGAAGTGGCACCCCATGGTGTACTGCTGGATAGCTGTCATCTCCACACCTGTGGACACGCAGCTCCCTTCCCCCACTTGAGGGTCACTGTGCTGCACTACAAGCAGGCGGGAGGCCAGCCCCCTGGAGACTGATCTGTGTTTGACCGCGTTTTCAGGCTGAGCGGATATGGGGAGCCGCTTTGAGCGACACCGCACTAAGGAGCAGGGTGCAAAACCCTACTCAATGCCCATTAAAGCCCTGTATCACAATCATATATTTGCTGAAAGCCGCCACATTATTTGTGTATTAATATTAGGATGTTTTGCCATTTTGGAAGCGCCAGCTGTTGTGGTAGCAGAAATTAAAAGGCTGTTAAAGTTATTCTGGTCACCACAGGCTTTTGAGGTTGCGCAGTACTTTAAGTGCATCAGTCATCATTGAAACAGCTGACAAATACTGTGCGGAGCACACAGCCAGGGCATTATGGAATGTGGAAATGCCTTCGCTAAATGAGGGATGGATGCGTTTGGTAGCATGGTGACTGCACAAAGGCTTGCGTATATCACCTCCTGTGATGTTCCTGTCATTCTTGATGAATACCTTCTTAGTTCACATATGTGTGATGTCACCTTGCCAGTACTTACAAGTTGTATTCTCCATATGAAAAATTTCAAAAAGACATTTACTTTTCTACATGTGCCCGTTTTTTCCTCCTAAATAATGTGCAGTGTTAGGTTTCTAAACTAAGCTGTTTAGTATGATTTTCCCATTTATACAGCTTTTTATTTTTACTACATCAATTCAGCGTATGTTCCATGCTCAAAGGTACAACAGCAAGAGGTAGGGTCCTGTCACTTAGTATGGCTATAACTGTCCAAGCAGAGGACTGCATGGGGATGACGCACAAACTCTTTCTGTTACTGCCATTTAATGCTTAATTTGTTTAACCAAGGTCAAGTGTCAGGTTTTCCATTTTTGGCACTCCGTGCCAATGTTCTGTTCCGATGGTGATTCATTAATGCAGAATCATGTGGTTTCAAACTTTTCAAAAATAGGTGGTTTGAAGGCTAATTTTAGTGTAATCCGGATTGTGAAAGGAGGTATTTAGCCACATTTGTCTAAGGCGCACATCACCAGTTTGTTATTCAGCCAGGTGACACCAGTGTCCCGAGTCCACATGAGGTAGATGTGGCCAGTATGTATGTGGTGGTCTCCGAGGTGTCCCGTCTGTTTTACCCTATGGATGAATGCGTACGATTCAATGCGTGAACTTCTATGAAATGTCACTCACTCCCGTCAAACATCCTCTGCTCTCCTTTTCAGATTGACGCCTTGAGTAAAAGAAGTAAAGAGTCGGAGGCTGCCTTTTTGAACGTATATAAGAGATTAATCGATGCCCCAGGTAAGGATTTTATAAGTCAATCTTCACCGTGCCATTTCCTGCATGGTTTTTAATAAACGTGTAGTATTTAATGTATTTGCAAGGTTCTCGCTATTTCACGGAGCTCCAGGACTTTACCATAATTGCCACCGCACATCAATTCCATCCAGGTAGCCATTTCCTCTGTGGGGGGAAGCTGAGGGCTCTGTGGGGGGCTGCAAGGGACCGTCTGCCGCACAGACGCACACGTTGGCCTGTTTGAGCAGGTCCGCCTGGGAGCCACTTAGCTGGAGCAGAACATGGCTGTGGTCATGCTGAGCCAATCGTGGCCCCCCTTTGAGCTGATACACCCATCGCGCCAGCCCGGCGCTACACGCAGATCCCAGAGCTCACCGACATGGATGAGCAGCACCTATCACGCGCTTCCCCGACGTCAGATTGTCTAACCATGTGTTATTTGCATGCAACTGGATTTGTGCTCCACTCTCCACCTGTCTGTGCCTGTCTGTCCTCACTCATATGTGTCTGCTAAACTTCTGTGTGTGCACGCACGTGCACTGCTGTCTCTGTGTGAATTTGTGTTTATATGTATGCCTATAAGGTGTGTATGCGTAGGCGAGGGTGTGTGGCTGAGACGGAGCCACTGTAAGCTTGCATGTGTAATGCTTGTATTTGTGCCAGTCTGGGAATGTCTGCATGTGTTTATCCATTTAATCTAGTGCCTGTATTTTCTTGTCTGAGTGTCTATATCTGTCTCTGGGTGTGATGTTTGCGTGACTGATTATCTTTAAATAGGTGCCTGTGTGTGTGTGTGTCACTGTTGCACAGCCAACGTCTTCTTGGCTGCCTTCCTACTTCCTGCTGGAGAAGTCCTCAAGTGCACCGACTGGCAGCACACACACTACTTGTACACATCATACAAATGACATGCAAATCGACAGGGTACCTCCTTACATAGTGATATAGTGTTGTAAGTAACACTGGTAATCGAAAGCATTTTTGCTCAAAGCTATAAAAAAAAAAAAAAAAGCAAACATTTTCAGTGAGCTTTGGGGCCTATAGCCAGTGTGAAGATTGTCAAACTGAGTTTGCTGGTGGCCGAATGGAAGCAGTTTGAATGTTTATTACCATGTCAATGGAATCTGATGGTGTGCCATTGCTCTTTCTCTTTTTCCACTGTTGAGGTTTCCACGAATTTACTCTTCCACGACTTCATCACATTAAGCGTGCTATTAATTCCATACTTTGTTCCGAACAATTTCCGAACCCCTACAGGAGATTTTGTTTGTTTTCTCAGTCATGAACACTATCTTTAATGCACAGGTGCCATAGGCAGAGGTATGAATCAAACCCACATTCACATAAATTCTGTGTACGGCATATACTGTGCCTGCAAAAGGAACCATATTGAATCAGGGCACATTTCACTACATGGTATACTGGGTAACCATGTACATGTCAAATAAACTCTTTTGACTTTGACTTTATTAGATTCTCTGCTGAAAATTTATGGCATTCACTTGGACTTCCACTTACAAACAAGGCTGGAACACTGCTCATAAGTCAACTTGTTTGGAAATTCATTTCTTATGTTATAATAAACAGGATCTTAATACTAAAGTAATTTCTCAGTTTATTCGTGGATTATGTTCTATGAAAAAAGTCCTATAAAGTTATAATGAATTAATTTTGTTTTAACGTGTTTGTTTTTATGTTTTTAATCATTCTACCCAGTGCAGGATCTCATTCTTCCTTTCCCCGAAACATAAGTTGTGACAAGCAGCGCAAAGAAACTCTGTAAAATTACAAATACATTTACTTCCAACTGCGTGTGTCACTTATGTCTGAGGATGACAAAACTGGCCGAATGTATTTGATTGATTCTTTACATAAACATGTGGAACGAACCCTCAGGTTCTGGGCAAATTTATGTTGCATTACCTGTACAGTAAAAAAACAAATAAAGATGTGTAAAGACCTCTGTTTATTTGCTGGATAGTTTCTGTAAAATGTTGGCTATAACTATAATTAATGAATATACATCAAATGAGTCAGTGCAGTACACCTTTGTGGAACTACACACCCCACAAATAGCACTGTTGTGTTTCTAATCTGAGTAGGTTTTACTGCCGACTGATGGTAGAAAGTAGAAATGCATGTTATTTTCATTCCACAACAGAGAAATTTTAGGAAATAGAAAGGTGAAAAAAAATACAAATAAAAAATAAACTGGAAAATAGTTGTATCTTTGAAAATTTGTGATTAGAATTGTCTCAGTGCCTCCTGGAGCCTGATACACATGCGCAGGTTCTTACAGGAACAGCTGCATTGTTGTCTCACAATGTCCCGTTCACCTGCTCTGTGAAGACCATCCTATAAGACATGTGACATTCTCCAGGGGCGTAGTGACTATTTCTGTGTGTGGAGGAGGCTCATTTACGTCACACTCCTAGTGGTCTCTCGGCATCTTTCATTTGCTGCTGTACTAGACCCAGTTGTTTATGGCAGAAGTATGAAATCCACATCAGTCCACATCGTGCTGATGTGCATGGCTGTGTTTTCTCCTCTTGCTTCAGGTAAACTCTGGGAAAAGTCCACGTGGACATCTGGTCTTGAGTCACCGTGCTCTCCATAGCATCCCGGGCATCCCGCTGTCTGTAGCCTCCACCTTACGTCTCCAAATCTCGGTCCTGATGCCACTCTCTCTTTGCGCACCCCCCCTTCCCCCATCCCAGCGGGACTCTGGGGTCTAATGTAATCATATGATTATATAATTAACCCAGCTGTCTCATTAAAGAAAATCAACTGGAATTGGGGCATAATTAGTCATATGGCAATTAATATGCTGATGACGGGCGCTGATGGGAAGGTCTGGTGTGGGCTGTGTTTCGGGGGTCCCCCAGTACGGAGGCTCCACCCACCCATACACTGCAGTCACGCAGTCTGGGTTTTTCAGAGATTCAGTGAGACTTTCAGCCCTGTCGGTGTCACTGGGGCCGACTGGATGCAAGAGGACAGTGAACCCTGAATGATTTAGGCCTTAAACACAAGACCATCAGTCACTGCTCTAACTGCTCTTGTGTATGTGGATATACAGTGAGTGCACTGTGGTGGGTAGATCAATACATTTTATTACTTTTTCCAGGGCAGCAGTTGGTTTAGTTGTTAGAGCCACCACTTTAAGAATCAAAGGACACAGGTTCAAATTCCTCCGCCTGCTGTAGTACCCTTGAGAAAGTGCTACTTCCCTTCAATATTGCTACAGTAAAAAAGCCCAGCTGCATTAATGGGTAAATAATTGTAAGGTCCTTAACACCTTAAGGATCTTTTGGAGGAAAGCATCGGCAAAATAAATACTTGTAAATATAGTATAAATGACTGTTTCTCATTGATCATAATGACCATTAACTACTGTCACTTCACCCACTTTGTGGAGTGCAGCGGTCAGCATTCACTTAAGTGTTTCATCCTTTATGCTTCACCGTTTCAGTCACAGAGCCTTGGGTTTGAGCTGAAACAAAGCTCATATCGATATGTACAATTCCTAATTACATTCCTGAACTGAGCTTCATCTTATTCTGTCTCCTTTTTGTCTTAGAGCTGTGCTGTGCTTACTGCTACAGTATTTTCTCATTACTGGTGCTTTGACTGTATGTGAGTGCAAGTGTGTGCACGCGCACAACGAATCTGCTAAATGCAATTGTTTCTTGACCATGTGTGCGCATGTGGTGTCCATATGAGCGCCATTGTGAGGCTCACTAAATGTGTGCTGTTTTTGCCTCTACTGCTCTCTCAAACAGTGCAACAACAAATCAGTGGATTATCTGCATTTAAACCCATGGGGAAGAAGTGGATGGGCAAACAGCTTTCGGCTTAAAAAGACCCTCTCTAATTTGGTGGTTGTTCATAAATTCATTTACCTTTATTCATTTAGCATTGCCATATAATGATTACTATGTGGTGTCAAGCTAACAGCTTTACCTGAGGTAACTTACAGGGCTAGATATACCACACTAAACTTTCTAGAGTCATTCACTCATCTGTGCGGTGCAATCTTGTGCTGTGCTGAGCTGTGGGAGTGAAACCCATCTAAACTTCACATAGACTGAACTGCATCAAACCTATATGTGAGCAATGTGTTATGGGATACCACCACTACCTGCCACCGTTTAAATATGACCTCAGTGGAATTAGTTTGTTCTACTGTAGCCACAGGCACTCTGGATGTGGTTCAGCTCACCTTCTCTAGGAGGGGGAACGGTCAAACCACTCTCCTTTCATAATCTCCCCAACATATCCATGTCTCTGATGCCTTCCACCATTTGATAGGGGAGGTCTCCAAAGTCTTCTTTCTGGCTCAAGAGCTGGAGGCACACGGCATCTTCCTGTTAAGCAGGGCGGTGCCAGAGAAAGCAAAGCTGGGGAGCCCATTGATCTCCACTCAGACCCAGTATGATCAACATGCCTCCAAAAATCTTGATACCCATCCACGGATCCTCGTGGGAACAGTTACGCCGGCACCAACCTTAGTGTGACCGCTGCTCTTTCTTTGTGTGGTGCTGACCACTATTTTTTTTTTTGCTTACTTCAGACCCAACACCGGCCCTGGAGGCCGGCCAGCAACTGCAGCTGAAGGTGCAAAGGATGCATGACGTGGAGACGGAGAACCAGAAGCTGCGTGAGACACTGGAGGAGTACAGCAAGGGCTTTGCTGAGGTCAAGAATCACGGTGAGGTTTGAGCACCTGCCACAAAACTGGACAGAGTGTACCACTATGGACACATCTAGAGCCTTTAGCTCAGCTCAAACCCTCTAAGGCAATGATTGACTCCCCAGCCCCTGCCCCTGCTGCTTCCTACTTGCAGAGTGCTAATTGAACCCACTATGCAGCGGAAATATTTTATTTTGTCATTGATTTTTCTCCCACCCCTAACTCCGTCTATCACTTTCATGAAGCCCCCTACTGCTGGCCTTTGCAAGGATATCCCACTCTAGCAGACTTATCCTCAGCGCCTCCTCCCCTTTTGGAATCCCCAGCACACACACAGACACACATGCAGCACTGCTGCAATTCACCATTCTTCCCAGCTGAGGCCATTGATCCCCTGCAACCTAAATGTTTAAAGTTCAATTTAACAGTTAAGGGGTAAAAGGTCTCTAAAGAGACTCGTTGCCATTGATTATGTGTCAGGGCTGAAACGTTAGAGTTTAAATCACAGCAGAGCAGGGAATAAAAGTCGAGAGAATGGTGGTGGCGGCGGCAATGGTTTGTGTGTGTGTGTGTGTGTGTGTGTGTTTTCACACACGCGTGTGCATGCGCCGGCAGGCAGGAATGAGGAGGTGGGGGCTGCAGAGAGATCTCTGCCAGGGCGTTGATCACCACTTTCTGAGACACACTCACAGTTTGTCCCGTTCGCTTACACAGTACAATGAGTACACTCAAAAAATTGTTGCACAACAAAGATGAATGAATAAACATATGGGTAGTGAACTCTTGGGGCCGAAAACACGGTACCCAAAATGCTTATTGTACATTTTATTTTCACTTGCTGCATTTTAGATGTGACATGAGTTGCTTATGCTGCGTGCTAAGTGGCCACTGAATTAAAGGTCTATTTCAGAGAAATCTACGATTCATGTTTGTGCTTGGGATTGAAGGCTGAGAAGACCACATGGACCTTTGGCTTAAAGTGATCTCGACAGTGACTGCAGGGTAGCAGCATGCATTGAGAGTGCCTATAGTCAACTGACATACCTAATAGAATCCTCAACCTGGTCTTTATCCTGGACAGAGGTCACAATCAAAGCGCTTAAGGAGAAGATCCGGGAGTACGAGCAATCCTTGCGAAGCAAGGCAGAAGACCTGGCCCAGGAGAAGGAGCAGCAGCTTCACAATGACTTTGCAGAAAAGGAGAGGTTAGTGTGACTGTGAGCATGAACAATTGCTCATGGATGGCCTTCATTTCAGCACCCTGTGCTATGATCAGTGATGTTCAGATGGCTGAGCTACTTAGCTTTTTTTTTTTATTAGCACACTTACCCTGGGGGCGAAAAATAAGGAAGGTCCTATAGATGAAGTACCGGGATGGTGCAGAGAACAAAAAGTAGAATTATGTGAACAAGAATATGTCTATGTTCTTCCCTCTAACAATAACAATGTTAAAGAGCAGTTTTGGTCATTGCTCACACTTGCTGTAAAAAAGCTGAATTTGTCATTTGTTTAGAGAACCAAACAGAAAGCAAGAAATGTTTCTTAGCAAATACTGGTATTCCTCTACTTATGACCATAATGCATTCCTGGAAATTGGCTCATAAGGTGAAATCTCTTAAGTCGGAGATGTAATTACCATTACCGCTAGAAAAGTCTCCCACATTCACCTCTTGTTACTTGTAAGTGCGAAAAATTAGCCTTAAATATGGTTATAACTTGGTAAAAGGTGTTAAATAATTTGCAAAAAAAATATATGCAAAAATTTGTAAGTCAGAGACTCATATCTCCAGGGTTACTTACAGTACAGTCCTGTTTTAACAAGTTTTATGTCAAAATATAAGTTAATAAATACAGATATTGTTTTGTTTTTACCACAGTGTAATAGTATGCTATATGTCCTGAAAATTTGAAATAGTGTTAAAAGAGACCTTGCCAGAATGGTTTAAATTTAGTCATACATTTAGTAAAGTGGCCCTGTTTATGGGGTCTCTATGGTAAAATGTATTGTTTCTCCTTCATGACAACATTTGTTTTGCAAACCACACATTTGAAATTTGATGCAGTGGTCCATCCCAGGTCATTAAGCTCCATAAAGGCTATCTTGAAATTTTAAAATTTTGTTTCTAATAAGACTTAGAGAAGCAGTTGTACTGATGTCTAAAGCAGCACATAGTAACATCACATGCAGAGTCTATATAAATGATTTTCTTTCCTCACACACAAAAACACACACGTATGTGATGGTGGTGTATTTTCTCAGATGCATTATCTCACACACGCAGGAGCACCCCAGAATCCTGACATTCTGTATACTCTCTCTCACACACACACACACACACACACACACACAGTGGCACAGTTTCTCACTCAAACACATGTTAAATGGAAAGTTTTGTGATAATTTATTACACACTGTATATGTTCTAAATACATATACACATGCTGATGCACATTTTCTCTCTCACGCACCCACGTGCTACATTTAAGAAGTTGCAAGGTAATAAAGTTTGTTACAGCTGTCAGGCTTGTTGCTGTCAGTGACATCTGCATGCTTCATTAAAGCTGGGAGCAAATGAGAAATTATACATTACACACACACACACACACGGTGCTGTACACAATATTGATTTAAGTCCAGTGAAGTCAGTTTTTTTTTCCTTTCCCTTTGCACTTGACTGCACTTGTTCAAAAGCACTAACAATACATGTGTATTTAATGCAACCACTTTAATGATAAAACAGTTTTGTGATTATACAATCTGTAAGTACTATTTACCTTTCCATCCGTACACCTATTTTACCCAGGCAGTTGGTAATAAAGGGATGTGTGGTAGACCAGTACCACCTAGCATGATAACCAGTTGATGGAAATAAAATTATGAATGAAGGCATCTAGAAAAGATATCAGTCTGAGAAATCAGTTGTCAGCAGAATCTCACAACATGGTGGAGGAAAGAGTAAATGTAATGGGAACTGTTAAAAGCAGTGGTTGGGGGTGTTGCTCAGAGAACATTAAACACATACCGATGGTGGTCTGTTAAATCCAGATCACAGTGTCCAGCTATTACTAAAGATGCACTATTTCATTATACAGGAGCTCTGTATTGTTATGCAAGCATTTTGGTTTGTGGAGAAATTGTACATTTTTTAATTTTTTCTTGAAAGCCCTAATCCCATTGTCCAGTAATACCTTTAATTTGGAGAAATTTCTTTATGTACTAGTTGTAATACCTCTAGTATGATAATAATGAAATCCTGATCACCAGTGTGACCGTGTCTTGACCTTTATTTGTCTTGTATTTTTGTGTCTCTATATGGAGGTGCACAACAATCAATGTCCCACTCTAGTTTGTATTACCACTCTGAAATCTATCTACACATTGCCCCGTTTACTGGCCTTTTATAGAATTCCTACAACAATAGGTGTCCTAATTCTGCCCTCATGGATTACTGCTTGCTGTAGAGAAGGGGGTTGTGAACATAACGCAGGTGTGCAGCTCTGACCTTGTAATGAACACAAGATGATGGACTTACTGAGTGCACAATAACAGGCTTACTTTGGGGTATTTTTCCTGGGCCTCACTGTAATGTTGGGAATTAATTTCTTTTCTGTGGGATATTGTTATATCCTACTGTCATCCTGTTTCTGCACCTAGGTGTTTGTAACCAGCATGATAAGAAATGTTTTGTCCAGTCAACAGCATGCATGAACATTTATAGATAATAAGTGACAATCAGTCTGTAGTTTATTATTTTTTTAAGTTAATGCTTTTCTCCAAAGCAACAATGATTTACTCATTTATGAAGCTGGATAAATTTTACTGGAGCAAGTCTGAGTAAGTGTGTTGCAGAAGGGCACTGTGGCAGGAAGTGAGATTCAAACGTAGACCCTTTGAGTACAAGCCAGCAGCTCTGATCACTATGCCACCTGCTGAATGTCATTAACTATTAACTGCTGTCTGTTTACCTGTTCATGAACATAATTGGCTTATTATTGAGGAAAATTAACATGGGATGTGAATAATGTATTTATGTAGGACATGCAGCTATATTGCGTATGGGGTGGGGGGGTAGATGATATGAGGAGATTCTACCGGTGTCTGGAAAAGGCAGGACTGAAAGACAGTGCAGAGGCACTAACCAATGGCAGCATTCAGCACCGAGTCAGTAGAAACAGAGGTGTGCCATATCAGGCAAGATATGGTCTGAACACTCCCAAGTCTAAATGGGAGGCACCACAGAGAGAGGTGGTGAACAGCAGAGCCAAGATCCTGTGGGACTTCCACATCGAGACAGATAAATAGGTAAATAGGTAATGACTAACCAACCAAATATAATGGTAATAGACAAGGAGGAGAAAACAGCAGTTGTGATAGATGTGGTGATTCCAAGTGAAGGTAATATTAGAAAGAAAGAAGATGAGAAACTAGAGGAAAACCAGGGACTGTGAGAGGAGCTGGAGAGAATATGGAAGGTAAAAACCAAGGTAGTCCCATTGGCAAAAGAAACACTTGGGGCTGTGACCCCTATGCTGGAGAAGTAGCTCCATTTGGTCCCAGGAATGACTACTGTACATTGGTCTCAGTCCAGAAGAGTACAATCCTAGGAACTGCAAAAATACTGCACTGTACCCTCATGCTCCCAGGCCTCTTTGGCTCTATATACTGTATATTCTGTATAGTCTTTATATACAGATACATACAAACATACATGCATACAGTGCACTCCGTTTATATTCACAGTTGCCAGAGGTGGATGTTGGTAAATCAGTACCTTTACTGAAGACAGTGTACATCCATAACTTATGATATACACATGGTCTCCGACTTGCGATGGGGTTACATTCAGATAAAACCATTGTAAGTCAAAAATGCATTTAAAACACTTAACCTACTGTTATGCCTCTGACCGCTTCAGCAATGGAACGTAGGCTGTCTCTCCGCCCCCGTCTTCAGATAGAGCACCGATTGGACAATGTGAGCCAATCATGGACAAGATTTCGTTTCTACCCGGACTTCCTGTCAGTGCTCAGCTTCCTTTGCCCCTTGTGAACTCTCCTGAAACCACTGTCGGCTAAGACTTTGTATTTTGTATATTTTGAATTGTGGCATCTTCCGTTTTTGTTTGCTCCCAATCGCTAATGTTTAGCGGTAGCTCCCGGCTAAAAGTAACACTGAGTAAAGAGTTTAATGGAACTTAAACTTATTAACGTGGTGTCTCGTAATTGCTTCCACCAACCCACTGTAACAGCTACCGAACATTATAGTCTAGCCTAGCCTAGCTTAAAAGTCATTACGGGCTTTCCACTTCCATGCCGCTTTCAGAAGACGCCCGCAGAAACAGATGGACGTTTCATGGACAAGATGGATACACAAAACACAATGTAGATGGGAGGGTATCCAAAAAAAATGCTGACAACACAGAACACTTTATAGAGTATTGGTTGTATACACTAGTGCCCGCATGGCAGACTGGGAGATGTGGAACACTGCTGCTGTTCAGCATCATGAGAGAGTACTGTACTGCATACCACTTGCCCGGGGGAAAAAAAAAATCTAAATTCAAAGTAAGGTTTCTACTAAATGTGGTCTACCGCACCATCGTAAAGTCAAAAAATTGTCAAACCATCATAACTCGGGGACCATCTGTATAGTTATAACCAAGTCAAAAAATAAATATAAAAAAATAGGTAGGTGAAAAAATGTAATTAAAAATAAAGAGGAAAACCTTTATCTGTTCAAAGAATTATAAATCAGATGCACATTGCACATTTCACAGGAGAGTCTTTGGGAGTTGTGTTCTCAGGTAACCTTATTGCTCCAGAGCTCAGAATGCATGCTGAAAAACTTTAATGAAAATCATTACATACCGTAGTCATCAAGAACATTATCTTTGTGCTTCAGTATTTGTAATATTTGACTGGGATGGACACTGTAACTCTTAGCAATTGAAGTCTGGCTTTCTTTGGCGTCCAGTCTCTTTACAACATCAACTCATTCGGCTAATGACCATGTCTTATGGTTATTTGATGATGCCATACTTTAGCTTTTTGTCACAAACTAAATTTTTGGAGCTGCAGCATCTGCAGGTGTTAAGCAGGCAGAAGGTCGGAGACTTTTCTAGAATGAGCAATGTCATTGGCCGTTTGTGGTCTATGCATCACGTAAGGTTCACTTTCTATTGACTACCAATATCTATGGTTATGGGGGGGCCGGATAAGCTAGGTGATGCACAAATGGGACCAAAAATGTGCATGCTTATAGCCTGAGTCCGGGGTTATTTCTGGTGCTTATAAATGGAGTTAACTATCATTGAATTCAAACACAAACGGACATGCAATATGCATTTAAATGAGCCGCGCTGATAACCAATGTGCTTATATGTGCAGTGTTTATGTGTGTGTGCGCGCGTGTGCGCCAATAAATGACTCTCAGACTTAATGCTGACATTACCATATGGGAGGGAATGTCTATAGGCTTTAAAACAATTATTTACACCAATCAGCCGCAGCATTAAAACCACCTGCCTAATATTGCATTGGTCCCCCTCGTGCCACCAAAACAACCCTGACCTGTTGAGGCATGGACTCCAGAAGACCTCTGAAGGTGTCCTGTGGTATCTGGCACCAAGACGTTAGCAGCAAATCCTTTAAGTCCTGTACGTTGTGAGGTGAATCTTCCGTGGATCGCACTTGTTTTTCCAGCACATCCCACAGATGCTCGATCGGATTGAGATCTGGGGAATTTGGAGGCCAAGACAACACTTTGAACTCTTTGTCAAGTTCCTCAAACCATTCCTGAACAAAGGGCCACTGCCATCAGGGAATACCATTGTCATGAAGGGGTCTATGTGGTCTGCAACAATGTTTAGGTAGGTAGTACGAGTCAAAGTAATGTCCACGTGAATGCCAGGACCCAAGGATTCCCAGCAGAACATTGGCCAGAGCATCACACTGCCACTGCCGGCTTGCCTTCTTCCCATAGTGCATCTTGCTGCCATTTCTTCCCCAGGTAAACGACACACATGCACCCAGCTGTCAATATAATCTAAAAGAAAATGTAATTTGTCAGACCAAGTCACCATCTTCCATTGCTCCACGGTCCAGTTCTGACGCTCACATGCCCATTGTAGGCACTTTTGGCAGTGGACAGGGGCCAGGATGGGCACTCTGATTGGACTGCAGCAACACAGCCTCATACACAGCAACACTGTGTGTTGACACCTTTCTATCATGGCCAGCATTAAGGTTTTCAGCAATTTGTGCTCTTCTCTGGGATTGGACCAGATGGGCTAGACTTCATTCCCCACATGCATCAATGAGTCTTGGGCACCCATGATTCTTTCACCGGTTCACCGGTTGTCCTTCCTTGGAGCACTTTTGGAAGGTACTAACCACTGCATGCCAGGAACACCCACTCCACAAGACCTGCTGTTTTGGAGATGCTCTGACCCAGTGGTCTAACCATCACAATTTGGACCTTGTGAAAGTTGTTCAGATCCTTGTGCTTCCCCATTTTTCCTGTTTCAAACACATCAGCTTCAACAATTGACTGTTCAAATGCTGCCTAATGTATCTCCCCACCCTTTGATAGGTCCCACTGTAATGAGAAAATCAATGTTATTCACTTCACCTGTCAGTGGTTTTAATGTTGTGGCAGATTGGTGTAATTGCACTAAAGAGGATAAGGGTACAAGAAGATTAGCAAATCGCTGATAAAAAGCCAAAATACAGCAGGAAAAGTGATGCAAAAATTTGGAAAGTGTGGACTTCTGATAAGCACCCTGAAACTTCTGGGATGTTGTCATAAGCTGTCAACTCATGATGAGCTCTTTTTGCTAACAAAAGTGCTGGAAAACTGCAAAGCAGGTGCCTCAGCGCTGACAAAAGCAGTGGAATTAAAACTGGACAGACATCTCATACAGGAAGATGCACCCTGCACGTAAGGGGATTGCATGGTTGTTGTCCACGCAGGAAGCTACTGCTGAAGCAAGAGCACAAGATGGCCTGTTTAACCTGTGCGAAGACCCATAGTAACAAAGGTGAAGACTTTTGGGAATCTATTCTCTGGTTTGATTAGACCAAAATCAATCTTTTTGCATCTGATGGTGCCCAAACTGTGTGCCATTGCAAGGGGGAGGAGTACAGTGAGAAGTGCATGGTTCCCACAGTGAACCATGGTGGGGTAGATTTCTTATGTGGGGATGAATGAGTGTTGAATGTGTGGCAGAACTGTACTTCATCAATGGCATCACGATGTATGTAACACAAAACCTTGAAAAAAAAGACGCTACCTCTTCTCGACATCCTGGGTCATCCGGCAATTTCTCGACATGGCAATGACCCCAAAGATTCTCCCAAGGCCACTGCTGCACTCTTAGGAAAGAAAAAAGTGAAAGTGCTTGGAGTGGCCAAGTATGTCACCCGTTCTGAAGACTCGAGTCAGCGCTCCCCATAAAACATCAAGACATTCGAGGAGGCCATCCTCCAGGAGTGGAACAGGATGGACGTGGCAATGTGCTGTAAACGTGTACACTCGATGCCAAGATCGATGAGTGCCGAACCAAAAAGTAACAATGGATAATCCAATATTACTTATTTGTAGAATTTAACCACAGATATACTCTTCTGCAACTCTTCATTTAAATGTTTGTTGCCTAATTATTTTATAGATATTGAGGACATACCTTTCTATGTTTTTAAACATATGTTTAATAGCTTTATATTTTTCATTAATTGTAATGGTCATAATTTAGAAACGGAGCTATATCTTTATGCTCAGAGGGACTGTGCTCATTTATGTTCTATACTCTGTGTGTGTGTGTGTGTGTGTGTGTGTGTGTGTGTGTGTAAATTCCTTTCTTTGGAAAGATATTATGTGCCCTTGCTCATCCTCATTGTTTTAATGTGTGTGTGTAGCTGTTACAAATGCACTGACACTTCATGTTAAAGGCAGCAACTTTGGCCTGTGCTGCTCTGATACAGGGCTCTTGTGGTGTAACAGCAGTGACTTGACCAGGGGAGTCTGGAAGATTGAGTGGAGGGACCACCGCTGACACTACAGCTGAATCAAACACTTGGTCCCACACAGAAAACTCCCAGCACATTTCTAACACAAAAGCATATTTGCCTCTAAGCATGTGAAATTCTATTTAATTCAATTTAGCTCCATATTCCTTAGTGGTAGCCCAGAATACCTAGAGTCTGTTAAAAAGAAATACTTATTTTTTTGGGGAAATGCTCTTTATTCTATGAATTCCTTTCCATTTATTTGTCATATTCTTCAACACAGTGTTGAGGGGTGTATATTTCTAAGTATAATAATATCTTGCTTTGGTGGTCATAATGAGGTTGATGCACAGCGCAGCAGTCGTGCAGTTGCTGATCAGTTTTTGAAGATGCTGTTCTGGATAAAAGTGGGCCAAGCCCACAGGACCTCAGTCCAGATAGAATAACAATGTGGCATATTGTTAACTGTAAGACATGTATATTTAATTTAGGTTTCTTTATATAGCAGTGGTGTGAGTTAATAGCATCTCTTAAGAAACCTGCTGCTGTAAGGCAGGCAAAATCTTGGCTGTAGTGTGGCCTGTGTGTTGGGTTATTAATATCCTAGACAGCAGTTGTCTACAAAGCACTCTCTAAAAGCGATGCTTTTATACCTAAAAATAAAACCCTCATGCTGGGGGAGGGGGGTGGGGGGGCAGTAACTTTGAATCATGGCCATCTCAGAGACGGTCAGTCCAATGCTTTCTCTCCTTGTGTACCTTTAGGAAGCTGCAGGAAAACCAGGAATCCATGGCCTTCAAGTTGGAGGAGGCCAACCAGAAGGCCCAGGCCTTACAGACAGGTAAATGGCACACCTTACACTCCTGAAATGCCCGGACTCTTCAGATATAGGTGGGGCATCAGAACTGGTGGACAGACTGTGGCATCTCCCTATTCACATGGTTAATGCTAGCACTAACAATACAGGCGCCTGCCAGTAATCGAGATGAACACACTTTCAGCTCCCATTGTGACTCCACACATGCCCTCCTGTATCTGAAAGAAGAAGTAACAAAACCAGACTGGCTCTTAAGCCTGCTCTCTGTTCACTCAGCTACCAAGTGACTAAGCCATGGTTGTCTCGTCCCCCTTAGCGGATGAGTCTCAGCTGACACGTCCCATCCACAGATCCCCCCCGCTGTCACACACCATCATTTCCTCAGTCAGTCTGGGAAATCGGTGTGAACACAAGAGAGGACTTTGGCACAGGCCTCCCTCAGCCCCTATTGAGCTTCCCCAAGTATTGTTTTACCCTGCAGGCCCCCAGTTCCAGTTCTGTTGATTTCTCTTTGTCTTTTAGCACTTAAGGAAACTCAGGCAGAGCTTCAGGAACTGAAAACCAACCATGAAACAGAGTCCACAGCAAAGTAAGTTCTTCTGCTCTCCCATTGTGTCCCATTGTGTTTACATTTATTAGTTTACAGGACATTTTTCTCCAAAGTGAATTCTAGTAATTATTAACTATTAACTTACTGTGGTTGACATACGTTGCTAGATACACTACACTTAACCCTCGAACAATCATTCATCCCTCTATACAGAGTAATTTTACACATGCGCACACTACATATAATTTAGAGTCACCTGTTCACCTGAAAAATATGTCTTTAGATTGTGGGAAAAAACAGGAATCACCTAGAGGAAATCCACTCAAACACGAAGAACCTGTTAACATAGACTGAGCAGGACTTAAACCTACATTTGAATGCACAGTCCAGGTGCTGTGAGGCACTAGCATTACCAGCTGTATCATTGTGCAGCATAAAGTTAAAAACTAGAGGAAACTAATGCAGGTTATTTGTGTACTTTGCAGTTTCACCTGTCTCTCTGGAAACAAATATCACTTTGTTTCTAGGGCAGTTTTGAAGTAAAGTCTCCCATTACTCTTTGTGAGAACTCATACCTTGTCCTAGTCTAAAGAGATGGGCCACCAACAGCAGAACATGTCAAATTCCTCTAGTCATTAACAGTGATTTACAAATGCTCACATTGACAAGTGCACATTAGTTATACACCAAAAAAGGTGAAACAATACTATTAATCTCATATTTTCATGTTTTCCTAAAATTGCAACATGATGCTTATGGGAGGTCTGGAGCAGTATCTACAGAGGGCTCCATATGAGCTGCAGTGAGTAGGCAGGTATGAGCGGCAGGGGTGGTCGGCCACAGGCGGCGATTTCCATGTCATGCTGACATCTAGGAATGCTGCCTTTTGCGGAGCCTGTTTCCCTCCGGGGGCCTTTTGGTGCTTACCACCCAGCTGTTGGAAGCCCCTTAATTATATCCACAGTGTGTGAGCGAGGGGTGGTCTTTGAAGTGAAGAAATCGTGTGTCATTGTGGTGCTCAGGCTGCTGTCCCCCACACCACCACCACGTGGGGGGTCCTTCGACCCACCTTTGCTCCCAAAGGAGCTGCCAGACACTGTGGGAGAGCACCCATGTACCTCGTCCATCACCCACCCACCCAATGAGACTGTTATCAGCTATCTGCTCACCCTGCCTGTCCACAGGGATATCTGCCATGGCAACTGGATTGCAGCTCCGCCTCACTGCGGCTGACACCAGTGGCCCAGGCTTTACCCCAAGCACAGCCCTGTGTTCACTGTTTGCCTTCAGATCACTGTTTGCCTCTATTTTAATGAGGCCCTTTCATGGTCCTTGGTGCCTTCGCAACGCTTGCTTCACACCAGCGGGACTGGGTCACGCGTCGCAGGCGAAAGCAGCTCTTGTTGAAACGGCGTAGTTTGTGCGCGGCCTCAGATGTGTAAATGTTCGTCTGGGTTCTGTCTGATGGCTGGTCTTAACAAATGATGGCACTGACAGGTGATGCGCTGTGAGTCAGACTCGCCTGTCAGTCAGAATGGGTAAAAAGGCAAAAGGCAAAGAAAAATAAAAAAGCAGCTCAAGACTGGGTTGTGTGGAGAAGGGCACACAAAGATCTTTACTCGTGTATTTTGTTTAGAGGTTGTTTTTTTTTTTTAAATTTCGAAAAAGCTCAAAACATTTTGTAGCGGTAAGCATGTCTGTTTGTTTACTGTTGTGCGAGTGCTATCTGAGATCAATGGAGATGAACGGCTGTGCCTCCACCCCTCCATACCCCCCGCTTGTCTGCTCTTCATTCCTTTCTCCCAGGCTTTGAGTGTGACAAGCGTCCCGCGTCTGCGTGTGTTCTCACACGCTTCACATACCGAAGAATTGCTCCGCCCGCACCGCAGCTCCTGTGTGGCTCAGCTGTCGGATTAATCTGGGTGGGGGCGTGCGGGGTGTGTGGGTGGGTGGATGTGTGAAACGGGGACTACGAGGAGCCCCCCTCTCTGTCATTTTCCGAATGAGCCAAAGCTCCTCTAGTCTCTGCAGTGTGTAAATCTCCTCACACTTGCTGCCAGAAAATAAAAGCCTGTGTCTAGCCTCAACACACCACTCCTTGGGGTTGATCCACTGACACCACGCCCTGTGTGAAGATGCTGTTCAGGGCTTGGGCTTGGAAATCAAATCTCAGCAGAAGTGGGAGGTCCTGTTGCAGGCTCTGTTCCTCTGAGCACCTTTGTGTGACGGAAAAGCTTTAGGGCAGTCAGCAGCATGACTCTCAGAGCTGCTGCAGCACTACCCTGTGCCCAATGCCACATCTACTCTTCAGCATCTCTTTATGTAGTCTCTTTTTTTATTTGAATTTTTTCAGCAGTAAGAGATCAAAGCAACATTCAAGCAGAGACTTTACACTGAAAGATCGCACATCTGTCTACATGGAGCATTGCACATATATTTTAGTTTCTAAGCAGGTTTGTTTATCCAAAGCAACCATCAGTAGTTTTATCCTTTGGTCTGTGTTTCACTTTCTTTTCTCCACGGGTCGCTGCTCTTAGATCAGTTGCCATGAATTTAAACAGTCAAACATAAGGTACGATGGTTTAAAATCTGGTTTGTTAGTTTTTTCCCACTGTGGGTGAAAAAAATACATAGCAGGTTTGGAGAGCAGACGTGCTATTTCACAGTAGCGCTACATTGGCGTTGCCTTTAATCAAGGTTGTCAAAAGACAAATTCATCATGGAAAGCGTTAGGGCTGCATGGCGCTCAACTGGAGTTTCAGCTTTTCTTGTGCACAGTAGCACACCATTTTTTCAAGCAAACTTCTCCCAGCCCACCTTAGATGACGGGATAGCGTTGTGTGCCCCCTGTCTCTCCATCATCACTCTTTATCGTGGCATCGACTGCGGCAGCTGCTTCAAAGCAGCAGCTCCACTTCACATCTCACACTATCATTCCCTTTGAAAGTATACTCTATATGGCATTACAGCAAAGAATGCAAGTCTGTCTCTGGCTTTTTCATGTTGACTTTAGTGTCTACGAGATGATTTTTTTTGGTGTAGGGCCAGTTACGTTATATGCCTGAGTGATTATACTTGTTTTTGTAGTCAGTGAGAAATTTTGACAAAAGAGTTTTGTTTTTAAATCATCTTTGGCTCTGTTTCAGTAAAGTAAGGATATTCAAACGGTTTTTGTACCTCAGACTCCAGTGTGGATTTTTCATGCTGAAATACGCTGGCTCCTGCCATGTGTTGATTTTAGGGGTGTTATGGATTCATTTAGTGATGTTATGGGCTGCTGGAGCAAAGAAAGGCAGTGAGACCCCAGAACTGCACTCTGTGTGTGTGCGCGCCAGCATACATGCGTGTCTGTCACAGCACTCCACTTACATTCGTTGTCTCAATGCCTTTCTGTCCCGTGATGTCATTGTGCAAATAGCAAGATGACGTTTTGATCAATGGGGATAAGCGCTTTCCTCCTGGAAAAAAAAAGCACCTTTTCCCAATATATAAAGCCCCATTTCCCCTGACCTGCAGCATGTCTAAAACTGTGGTGTGCTGCTCCTGTTACTTTCAAGAAAGGAACAGAATACATAATTATTTTAAAAATATTTTCCAATATAGTGCATGGTTACAATACTGAAAAGGTCGTGTGTCCTTTTTATATGAACATTATAATGAAATGCTGTAATATACGTATATTCATACAGTATATGTATAGGAGGAAAGTTTGTAGGTGACATCTAAGACACGACCAACTGAAATGTGCTGATGTATGGGCCACCAAGGACTGCGAGCCCACTGGTGCTAGGAATTGGCTGGCATTTTGGATCCTAATTGAATTTTTTGCTTTCAATTGCACATATAAGTACATGTCCTATATGAAGAAAATTCAATTGACTGCCTCAATGTATTCCTCTGGGAAGCATGTTATTTTGTCAAGTTTTTTTTTTTCCATCCGCTTTAAATTGGATTTTAGCTGGCTGCTTTAAATGTGGCACTGTCCATATTTAATAAATGTGAACACTAAGAATTTAATAAAGAGTCTTGTTAATTGCCATTTAAACACAGAGACCAGATCAGAATTCTGTGGATTTTATCTTTGCTCACGGTGGCAAGATGTGGCAGGGACAGGGCCGTGTCACCAAGGGGTGGCGAATGTGTTGTGGAGTGGCAGCGAGGGGCAAGAACGGGACTTGCTGGAGGCGGTGCGGAGATCTCCCTCATTAGCGAGCGTCATGGCGGCCAGACGTCGCCGCCTCAGACACAGACAGAACGCCTTGTACCTCATCAATGGATCCTTGTTCGGTCTCGAAGGGCTAATTACGTTTGGGCTGAAAAGTGAACCCTGGAAAACATATCCTCCCCTTGCCCGCCCCACATGGCCCCAGCGGGAGCCCAGAATGAAGCTTTTGGGAACCCGGGTGCCAGTTGTGCCTCTGCTCCCCAAGCTCACTGTTCAGCTCGCTTCGTTCTTTCCCCTGTTTCCCCTTCATCTTCTCTCCTGTCAACTGTCCACAACTTCTTTGTCTTCTGCTATGCCTCTTGCCTGGTTTCCATCTATCCCTTTGTCTCCCCATCCTGCTTGGCCCTGCCTTATTTCTTGTTTCTTTTTACAGCATTACCCAAAGAAGGGGGGAAATGTACATTTTGCATGTCAGATTCAGTGGTCAGTCTCTCCACATCCATTCTGGCATGACCAAGATTATTTTCCTGTGCTGACTGAATCAAACCAGCCATGGGTTTTTTTCTCCTCCTCCCTCCTGAAAGTCTTGACCTAGCCTGAGAACTGTGACAATACATAAAAAAGGGTAATAAACCATAGCTTGGGTTCAGAATGAGAAATGTCCCACAGCAACTCTGCGGGGTTGTCGAGGTTCCGTGGGAAGTAGTTGGAAGTGTGTTTCAAGCTGCAGTAATGGTGGTTCACTACAAGCTCGAACATGAAGCAAGACCTTGAGGAGCTTTTTTGGGTGAATGAGCAAGAGAGTGGTCATTCTACATGCAGGCTATATTCAAGGTGCCAAATCTTGCTTGCAGCATATATACACTGTGACAGAATACACGCTGCCAGCCCTATAATGTGGTTCTCAGGCTAGTTGAATGGTTTAGTTTTTACTTCAGTTTTTGAAATTAAAAGGGTTTTTGACAAATAACCGTGGCCTGGTTCTTCTTGACTGCTGCCCGTCCAGCACTCTGCCAACTTGTCATACCGCAATGTGGCTCCCAGGCCAGGTCCCCTGCTATCTGTCACAGTATGCTTAGCCTGCTGCACAACCCTATATACTGTACCTAGTTTGCATTTTTTGGTTTTGAATGCCTGGATGTTCACTGCAATGCTTCAGATTATGTAAAGTCAGGCCATCTGTCTGGTGAGCTTTCTCTTCTTGGACCCACACTTTGCTGTTTCTGTAATTTCTCTAAGTCCTGTGGTAATGACTGGAGGAGCTGGGAGGAGGCCCACCTCGCCCACTTTGATCTCTTCCTGTGCCCTCCCTGTTTTCGATCCTAGCTGTAAAAAAGACTCCCTGTGTCACTGAGGTGAGGTATTCATATCATTAATACCATTATTTCTCGGCGGGAGTGTCTTTGGCTTTGCTCGCATTCAGTGGGCGTAACGCCACAGTGTATTTGTGTTAGACAGCTAAGATGAATTATTATTACATTGTGTGGGAACTTAGTGCACAAACCTTGGCATTTTCCCAACATGGTAACATATTGTTGCAGATGTTATGCAGCATTACTACAATTTCTGGAATTGGGGTGTCAGAGGATGTTTGATGCAGTTTTATTTTTCCTTTGTTTTTCTCTGGATCTCCATCCATCTTTACCCTTCTCCCAAGACTCAGATCACTTCCCCACCAGCCTCACATCACCCTTTTCAGCACAACATAGTAGTTGGTGGGAAGGACAATGGAGGTCGACATTTGGCTCCCTGGTTTGTTTTGGGCACCATGTCCTCCTCTTCGTGTTTCAGATGTTCCACCTCCACCCCTCTTTTTCTCATTGCGATCCCTGGTTAGCATGGCTGCCTGCAGCCCCCCCACCACCACCACCACCTTCCCCATTTGCCACTTGGTTGAGCAGAGAGCTGGCCTCCACGTTCACCAACTTAACTCTCCATGTCCCAGGCCTCTACTGGATACTGCTAGCCATTCTCAACTCCCCACCCCCGAAACCCTCTCATATTAGCCAGGCACCATGTTCACTATCTCCCTATGTTAACAAAATGGAGATTCTTCTTTAAGGTTAAGTTTTTTACAAGTAGTCAGTAAGACAGTTGTGTTGTTGTTAAGGCAAACAAGCACATGCTTATGGATTTGTGTTATTTTTTCCAAATCATGTTTTGGGGTGCAAAGTTATTTCTCTGAAGTTGAGGAGATGCAGAGTCTTTGTGACATTTTGCTGGTTGACTGGCTAATTCCATTTCATACTGATGCCCTTCTGCGCTGTGGTGAAGGCAGAGCTCTACTTTGGCAGTTTGAGGTCTCCAGGACCCCATGATACTGTGTGTCTCTGGATAGAGGTCCAGGTTATGTTTCCTCAAACTCAGCTTTGAGATAGGAAGGAGATCCACTTTTGCTTGGTGTTTAAATGGTCAGAGGTTAGTTTTAGGATGCTTGGCCACCACAAACGGAGACCTACTAGCCACAGATTGTTTTAGCCTGTTACGGTTTTATACTGTAACATAAGAACAGAATCCATGAAAATTTTCATGTGAAAGCTCTAGGCAGAGCTGGGTGATGAATCTCAGCAAATACTTAGAGACTGTTCTGTCACAATGTGGTTGCCAACTGGTAAGTGACCTCCTGGGGTAGTAGGGGGGGCTGTCAGACTCCTGTGAAGAGCACCGACCTTACACATCCTCACCTGGCCGCAGGTCTCTGTCAGGTCCACTGTGCCTCCACAGGCCTCGGTGGAGTACCATGCTTCCTGAACTGTTTCTCACCACATTCGACGATCAAAGTTGGTACAGCCATCTCCATCCACAATCTGAGGAACAAAGGACAAGGTGGAGGCAGGTTGAGCCCTTACTTTGGTGCCTGGCATTTTATCCTCTCCAAGCCTCATTGTATAACCTGCCTGCTCTGCAAAGTAGAGTCATATTTCTTTTCACATCTTCAACTTTAAAAGTACCAGCAGTCCTTTCTCACCGTTAAAACATTGATGTCCTTTTGGGAGGGAACTCTTTAAATAGCAAGTGTGCATCTGCTCTGATGCTTGTGTCTGTCCCTGGGCAGCTTATTCTCTCTGTGGCCCCCGGCAGAGTTAAGGTATGGCAGTGGCCCTGCCATGCCAGACATTCATGTCGGTAACAGTGAGGCTGTACCCAGAGTGTGGGGAACCACCGGAGCACGCGTGTAAATACTTATGTGGTTGCCGTTTAGATGAGCAGCCCACTGATGTCTGTCCAATTTCGTCAGTCACTCCCTCGGCCAAAAATTAAATGTCAGCTTTGTTTGGGCCCATCCCTCGTTGCCATGTCAGCATCTATGTGACATGCGCAAGAGCAACTTGGGCTGCTCTTTCACTGGGACAGGGGTTGGGAGCCCAGCATTCCCATTGCTTTCATTTTCATAGCCTGGTCCTCTTTTTCCACCACAGTCACATCTCCAAAAGGATCCTGTGTCCAACTGCTGCCTTCAGCGGCGCAGTTCTTACAACACCATCTGCCCTCAGTGTCACTTCATTGTATTTACTTATTTGTTTAAAAAGCACACATCTACATATGTCCGTTTCCCAGTAAGAATATTGCAGGCTTTATTTATTGCTGCAGAGGAATACTGTTGCTGTGCAGTTAACATTATACACAGTTAATGACATCACACTTTTACAGTTGTGCCATTTTTGGACCAAGTTGACTAATGCTCACTTCATTGACTGCGCTCATAAATAAGTCTTCATTAATCCTCATGTCTGCAAGTGAACCTACCAGTAATACTGGGCTCTGTGCAGGCTCATTTCACACATGTCCATTGCTTACATGAGTTACCGGGGGGGGGGGGGGAATCAATATTATTTATTTGTAAAATTAATCTCTCGTATTCATTTCTCACCGCTACTGATTATTTTTAATGTGTACTATGGAATTTCAACAAATTTATATTGAAATAACTATGTACACCTACTTCCTGGTATTCGAGCTTCCAGTTTCCAAATTCCTGATATAATGAGAGGAATTTTAATACCTGGCTTGATATGAGAGTCGAGAAGTCTCTGCACAATGAAGGTGAAGCACATCAGAGAAATACTCAAAATTGATGTGCAACGCTAATTCACTGTACTGTTCCCAGCATCTGCGTTCTCAGTTGTTGCCTCCTGTGGTCCGCATTCAAGGAAAAATTGCACTTGGTACCCTAAGAAACAGTTCATTACAGCAACAAGCCATTACCACAGGTACATTTTATATTTGTTTTATATTCTTTTTCATTTTTAAAATAAATTTGACTATTAAATGTTTTATTAAATGTTTGCAATTATTTTTTATAATAGAGAAATGTGATATATAATATCAATAAAAAAGTAATTCTATACAAGTACAAAAATCAGTTTTAATTACCACATTAACTGTTTCATAATTAGGAAATTGGTGTCTAACGTGTTCTTTTTCACACTGAAATAAGGATGTTTTGGGGAAATTAATTGGAGTTTCTCAGTTGGACCTAGAAAGAATTACAATGTGTAATTGTCCTCATGAGAAATTATGGGAACTCCTGATATTTGAGTTTGAGGTATTTATGTGATTTCTCAGAACCAGTTACACTCTATGGCTATAGGTGTATTCCTATTTTTCAACTGCTTCACTAAAACCAGTGGTAGGATCCCATGGAATCGGGCATATCCAGCAATAGCGAGGTTAGCAGACTTACTAGCACTAATTTTGTCCTTCAACCCTAACTGTAACAAGTGACTTCGATGCCAGAAGACCCAGACTGGCAGTGCTACTGAAAGGCAGAACAGAGCCTCTTTAACAAATAAATCCCTACAAAGCGGAAAGATAAGACAGTAAACAGTGGCATTACTGTGGTAACGTGACTAAATTTTACTTTTCATCCAGTGAACCAATACCTCTCATTCTAGTCCTGTGGAAAATTCATTGATCATTCGAGGTTTGTAGTGTTTGCTGTGTGTGGAATGTGAAATCCAGGCAGAGTATGGGCGTGGAGTGAGGTGAAGGGGGTGTCTGGCGTTGCCTAAACATCAACAACACAAGCATGGCAAGAAGGACAGTGTTAACCCAGCATGAGCCATCTTTGCATCAGGGGGCTGAATGCAGGAATGTGGCCCCTGGGGCTATTTTGTTGCTCCCACTGCAAAAAAGGTTAAGCAACTCTGCAGGAGGGGGAAAAAATTTTAAAGAAAGGAGGAGGAGAAAAGCAAACTGGGCAGAGGCAGCAGCAGAGGAAAATTAAAATCTAATGGGCTAAATCTGCAAAATGTCGTGCGGGCCCCTGGGGATTTGGGCTATGGCAGGAACACAGGATATGAGAGAGGGAGAGGGAGGGGCGGAGGGGATTATGGGCAGTGCACTGGGTGTCTGGTTGTTTCCTAGCCACCGCGGTTGACCCGAGGGTTAACCTCCTATTTCTGACATGTACAATGAGAGAAAGGTCAGGGCCGTGGCAAAGGCTGACCTGTCTGGCCTCATGGACAGCTGCCCTGGCCAAGCCTGTTTGTGTCTCCCACTGTGAACAGGGACACCTTTATCAGGGCCCACCCACTGCCCAGGTCCAACCCTGCCTGCAGTTGTTTGCACCGTTTGATGAGGTTGAGTTTAATCCCCATTCGGTCTGTGTGGAGCTTGCATGTCCTCTCTGTGTTCACTGGGGTTTGCTTCAGGTTCTCTGCTTTCCTCCAAAGACACAGGTTTTCGATTCACTGGTGACTTGCCTGTAGTGTGTGTTTTTGTGTTACGCTGCTGTGATCTATACATGCGTAAAAAATTGACTTTGGATGAAAATTCTGACTTAATATTAATTTTTATCATTTTGTGTCACTTTGGATAAAAGTATCTGTTCAATGAATACACCGATCAGCCACAACATTAAAACCACTAACAGGTGAAGTGAATAACATTGCTTATCTCAATGCAATGGCACCTGTCAAGGGGTAGGGAGATGCATTAGGCAGCAAGGGAACAGTCAGTTGTTGAAGTTGTGTGTTGGAAACAGGAAAAATGGGGAAGCATAAGGATCTGAGCCATTTTCACAATGGAGAGATTGTGATGGCTAGACCACTGGGTCAGAGCATCCCCAAAAAAGGAGGTCTTGTGGAGTGGGTGTTCCCGGTATGCAGTTGTTAGTACCTTCCAAAAGTGCTCAAAGAAAGGACAACCGGTGAACCAGTGAACCGGTGAAAGGGTCATGGGCGCCCAAGACTCATTGATGTGCGTGGGGAGCGAAAGCTAACCCGTCTGGTCCAATCCCACAGAAGAGCACAGATTGCTGAAAACCTTAATGCTTGTCATGATAGAAAGGTGTCAGAACACACACTGCATCGCATCTTGCTGCGTATGAGACTGCGTTGCCTCAGACCAGTTACAGTGTCCATGCTGATCCCTGTCCACTGCCAAAAGCATCTACAATGGGCACATAAGCGTCAGAACTGGACCGTGGAGCAATAAAAGAAGGTGGCCTAGTCTGACAAATCACATTTTCTTTTAGATTATGTTGACAGCTGGGTGCATGTGTGTCGTTTACCTGGGGAAGAAATGGCAGCAGGATGCACTGTGGGAGGAAGGCAAGCTGGCAAAGCCAGTGTGATGCTCTGGGCAATGTTCTGCTGGGAAGTCTTGGGTCCTGGCATTCATGTGGATGTTACTTTGACTCATACCACCTACCTAAACATTGCTGCAGACCTCATAGACCTCTTTATGGCAGCGGTATTCCCTGATGGCAGCGGCCCTTTGTTCAGGAATGGTTTGAGGAACACGACAAAGAGTTCTAAGTGTTATCTTGGCCTCCAAAGTCCCCAGATCTCAATCCGATCGAACATCTGTGGGATGTGCTGGAAAAACAAGTCCGATCCATAGAGGCTCCACCTCGCAACATACAGGACTTAAAGGATCTGCTGCTAATGTCTTTGTGCCAGATACCACAGGAGACCTTCAGAGGTCTTGTGGAGTCTGTGCCTCAATGGGCTGTTTTGGCGGCACGAGGGGGACCAATGCAATATTAGGCAGGGGGTTTTAATGTTGTGTCTGATAGGTGTACATGCAAATATAATGTATACAAATGTATAAATTGTGTTGTAATTTTTTTTTTTTTTTGCCTAACTAAGCTGAAAATTATTATGGCATGGTTTGAGCAGCAATCGGTGCACCTATGTGTTTGGTTCTTCTCAAAGCAGCCCAGTTCTAGTTTTTAAACAGAAAAGCAGGTGATATATGTCCAACACAGTGGGGACAGGAGAACACTGGTATGGGGCTGTTGACCAAATATGCTGTACTGCACCATGCACTGGCAGTACTGCACAGCATGGGCTGCACTTGCTCCATCTACAGCAGTAACATCTCAGTTGTATGCTGCTGTGCCCCTTGAATCCTGTGCATCATCTGCACAGCTACACTAAACAGCACCTTTGGTACAACAGTACAGTTGTTAGGGTGAGGACGTAAATGCTTCTTTTGAGTCCGACTTACAAAGGTGAAGAGATCCCCTGTAAGCGCTGACATTTCACGTACTTGATTAAGAAGCTTTCTGTGAAGGAACGTGAAAGTGCTTCACGCCGAAGATCATTTGCGTCTCTGGCTTTGACTCATCAGCCCCAGTTAATAAATAAAATCAAGCTGGAAAACCTCTTTGATTGCTCGATTAAAATTACGCCACTCATCAAAGCTACATCACTCGGTAGACTTTCCTGCTCTTCGTCCATTAAAACTTCCTCTTACATAAATGATTCACCCAGGGAGAGGATGAGGCATTCTGGGTACGTAATGCTTCATCCCAGGGTGCTCCTTGTTTTGCAGCTTTGCGGTCATGTTTAGTTCTGTCAGAATGCATCGGAGGTAGAATGTATTGGTTTTTGTGCCACGCAGTAGAATCTGTCAGACCCGCCAGGCCCTGAAGGACACTCATTCTCGGATTGGCCGCCACGTCCAACTTGGCATACAGTAACGTACGCGTGATCTGGACAAGTCCTCAGCTGTTGGCCTAGTTACTCCAGCAGCTCCCTCTGTATATGTAGCGTAGTTTTGCTGTCATTGTCATTCAACACAGTAGAGCAGTAACTGGAGACTGCAAATTTACTCTCAACTCCAGTTTGTAGAAATGTTTACATGTTGCTTGATTAAGTCTTCCTAACAGTTTTTACAGCTTTGTAAGCCTCTAGCCTACTTCTTCCTGGGTGCAAGGGTGACTGAGCTGTTCTTGCTTATCGTCTCAAAGCTCAAGCATTTGCCCCTTCCAGATATTGGACATGTATGAGTAATTTTTTATATGTGTATAAAAAAGTGTCTTTGTGTATATAATAAAATAATAAAAGAGGTTCTATTAGTAGCATAAGTGGTACAACAGAGAAAATAAATAGGACAGAGGAAATAAATAAAATAAAGGTTGGCTCAGGAGGAAAAAAATTGCAAGTATAAATAATTTTCACTATGTTTGTTCTAGTTATTCAACATTTTGATGCTAACTGTTCTGTGCTTTAATGCTGGTCCAGTGGTTCAGTTCTTAGTGGTAATATTTCAGTTCCTTAGTGTTAAAGTTCTGTTTTTTTGTGGATTTTTTCAGTTGAAGGCCACCCTTTCTGCAGGTTTTTCTCTCTTTCTCTCTCAGAGCTAAAGCAGATTCTGTGAGGTGAAAATATGGTGCTTGTCCTTTAGCAGTGAGGCCTGCAAATATTTGGTTGCAACTCTTGTAACTGGCATTGTACCTACCCTATAAAAAATGAAATACACATCACAAGATCCACTACAAAAAGCTTTCTAGGCTACATTACAAAAATTCAGGTTGAAAATTGTCTTATATTGCACGTATTTGATTGTTGTATGGTGCCCAGTTCCCTGTTTTACTAGGGTAGTATAGAAATTGTTCTGCTGACCAGTATGGATTGGGTTAAGTATTGGTGGATTTTATGTGATTACAGCAACCACGGATCACACACTGTCATTTAATATTAAAAAACCTAATCGCTGATCTCCTTTGGAATACTGTTGCATTTCCTGTCTAATTCCAAAATCCAGGCAAATCCAAAGGTATTTAAAATACTTTGCATCTGTACCTTGATTAAACTATCAAATTTGGGTTGCATTAGTAGCGCTTACTGTTAATACCCGTTTTGTTCCTATCTGGTTAATATCGAGCATTAGGTGCTGTGAAAGCTTTCCGTTGTTGGCAGCAGCTATGAGAATGCATTGCTTCACCTAAATGCATAAATGCTTTTAACTGTTGAAACAAATGTGCATTTATGGCTGCAGTCAGTTTGACCTTCCTGGACGTTTGCAGTTTGATTGCTCTATCACGGTAATTATCCCAGGATCTCTAGCCAAACCGCATTAGCTTCAGTGTCAGGACACGGTGGCCACCTGCATTATTGATGCCATAAAAACCAAAATGAACGTCCTGGCAGCATCTGGGCTTTCATTAAAACCCTCATTAAAAAGGGCCGTGCACTTAAAACTCCTGAAAACGGTCTTGCCGATGTGTTTAAATGGAATCACATGTGATTAGACGTTGCCATTAAAGTGATCGGCGAGCATTTGCCAGTTTTCAGCCCCAGTTCACTGGATGCACTTTGTTTCCATCTTCAACCACCAAGTCTAACATCACTACTGTGTGGAAAAGCAGCAACAATCTCCAGGGGCCTTCAGCGATGCTCGGTGTTATTATTTATTTATTTCCTTTTTTCCTTCCTTGGCAATGTCTTTTGAATTCAGTGAGCTTCTGACACTTAGACTCTTATAACATTAAAGTTTGTCACAGTGTTTCACAGATTTTTCTGCCCCCCTTTAAATTACCTATGCCTTTAACTCGGAATATAAATAATTTGTGTGAAGAGTTCACTGATGTGGATTAAGGTGTTGGCATTTATAGAAATTATTTAAAATCATTCAAAGCCATACTTGTGATGCTAGGAATATTTCATGTAGCCAAAGTATGTAATTTTTTTTTTTGGTCTGTTTAGAGAGGTGCAAAGATTTGGTGGGGGGGGGGCATTCTGTAGTATATTATTTCTTCCCTTTCAAAAATGTTTTGAAATTGTTGTGTTGGAGAGTGCCCTGCTGTGGCAGCTAAGGCATACAGGGCCAGGGTACTGTGTATAAGGCGAAGCAAGGAGAAGAGCAGAATACAGTGCAGAAAATGTGGTTGAGAAAACCTGTGCTGGATAAATACTTTGAGGAAATAATCATATACAGTTGTTAATGTTTTTAACAGGCGGCGTACTTAAATCAATTCCAGTTTACTGGTCTTTAATTGTATATCATATATGTCAATCGTTATAGGGAATAATTACTCATTCACACAAGTTGCTATTTTAAGTAGTGTGGAATATTACATTTTTACCATATATTTGTGTGTTCAGTTTTGTGCATTGAAGGAAGTGAAGTTACTTCGGTTCTCTGTTCAAAGGCTACAGAGCCTGCAGCCTTCTGGTCAGATGGTTCTGTTTGTTTGCAGTTTTATTGGTGTACTTGAGGGTTTGTGTTGGTGGTCTGTATGGTAGACCCAGGCCCTGAACAGTGAGGACCACATTTGGCTCCTCACTAAGCAGGTGAGTGCTGAATAAAGACCCCTGAGCTGAGCCATTTGCAGGATGCTGCTCTACACTAACTGGACTGTAAATGTTGTATCAGATTAGTATGTATTAAGCAGGGCCTAAGGGCTATATTAGTGTAATCCCTGTGGTTCGCTGCTGGTTCATCAGAGTGGACTGAACACACGCCTCCGGCCAGGGATCTGGAGCCCATAGCCTCCTGGGATTAGGGTGTAACTGAGAGGGTTTAGTGGCATGTGCTGCTGGTGTGGCTGTTTGTACATTCACACTGGGATGTTCCATCTCACCATGTGTCCAGGTCCTAGTGGCCTGGTGTTTTCTCACCATTTGTTGCATGTCCTTATGTTGTGTTGAGAAACGTTCCCCTTAAATTACTTTTCTTTTCACTTTTCCCAGGCTAAATACAAGCTGGTGCAAGGTTATTTTCTTCTGGGGTCCCTAAGGGCTTGGTTAAATTTGAAGTTCTATTCTTAATGTGAAATTTTAAAGCGCATAAACAACAATACCTGGGTTTTGACATCAGTGCAGCTCAGTGAAAGGCATCAGTTTCTCTCCAGTTTGTTAAAGCCTTGGCTTCGGTCTCAAGCAGCCTGCAATCAGACCTAATGAGCTCTCCTTTATCTTCAGTTCACACATTTCCCTATTATCTACAGTATGGTGCACACCACTTGAAATGGCCTGAAACTCCACCATGCTCTTCACCTCCTAATCGCAAGTCACTTTACTGCTGTCTTAGCAAACACCCTAAAATTTTCTAGTGGCTCCAAAACCATCATCTCATCATCTGCTTAAAGGCAAATAATATTGCGGGAAACAATTAGAACAAACTTGTGAGTTTCTTTTTTGGCCATTACTTCCTCATTGAGGATTTTCCTTCATACACCTTCAGTGTTTCTAACATTAGCAGCACAGTACTGCGCATATCTTGTATTTCCCGGTGTGCCACTTTATACTTTCATTTTGCGTAACACATATTTACACATATTTATATGTCAATATAATTTGATTTGATTAAGTCCTAAGGCCGTTGTTCACATCCACGTGGTCAACAGCCCATGTGTTAGATTTAACATCGTGTGCTGCTGAAAACTCCACTTCATATGTGGTTTTCTTTTGTTCCAGCCTTAGCAGAGAGGCCTCAGACTGAACACCAAATTTTCCCATAGTTTTTGACTGCCATCTGTCTATTAGTTTGAGTTGTGTAATGCTGACTTTGCACTTGTTTTTCCTAGGACCAGTGAAATTGACTTGGCCATGAAAGACCTTGAGAGGGCCAATCAGGTGAGTCTCTGGTTGCTGTTTAAACTTTTGCATTCATAATAAATCTTATCTTACAGAAGGTTTGTCAACTTGAGCAACAGTAATGCCCAGTGTGTTCAACTTGTATTCTGCTGGACATATGCCAGCTAATAAGTTGAAGAAATTGTATATATTAAGGTTTAGTATTTTAAAGTTTATTTTCTATTTAAACAGTTCAGGACAGAGTTAATCCAGCTATTTGTAGTCTATTGGTACAGACTTCTCTTGCATGAATTCAGTTCAATTTTATTTTTATATAGCGCTCTTCTCACTGCAGTGACACAGAGTGCTGTACAGACTTTACAAGGGTTACATTCGTATATAGTTTTAATCTGGCCACGAAGGAGAGGAAAACAAAAAGCTCCTTTCCACAAGAGGATAGGAGAAAAATAAACCTCTGGGGGTCCATGTGCCAGTGGAAGCCCACCCCTCCTGGGCATTTGTTCCTGAAAATCTGCATGTGGTGTGTTATCTTGCACGGCAAAATAAAGTATCTTCCTTAAACTTTAATGACAGAAAATCAGATTCAAAACCAAGTCCAGAATGTCAGAACTGCTCTTGGCACCGACAAACCCAGAATTAATACCCATATTTTTTAAAAGCACTTAGAGATAATGCCTATTTGTGCTCCTTTTTCTAACTCATCGTTTCCATTATTGTTATTTTGTCTTTGTATTTAGTTCTTTTATTATATTGTCCTTGGGTGACCGGATGGAGCAGTGGGTACCGCTGGTACCTTAATAATGTGACCATTCACCCACTTTGTGCTACAATAACATGGGGCTTCCCCAAAAAGGTGCTCTAGTGAGATGGTTTTCCAATATTGTCGGGGGTAAACAAACATGGGACTTTAATAACCTGGCCCTTTATCAAATTGGTGCTCTAATAACATGGTCCTTCACGAGCGTGATGCTCCAATATTATGGTACTCTGGTAATGCAATGCTGCACAAACAGACTTGCAGCATGGGCTGCCTTTGGTTCCCGTAAAATGAAAGGTCTTTTTTTTTTTTTTTGCTTGAATGCATGGTTGGATTGAATGCCTCTTGGCTGCACTGCCATTGTAATAGAAATGTTTTTGGGAGTTTAATTACATTAAATAAGCAATATTAGATACATTTTTGATAACCCCTTCCTCTTGAATGAATGAATGTTCAGAATAGTAATAACACATAGCACTGTAATATATTTTGACTGATTGTTCACCCAGTAAAGTACTTGGCCCTAAAACATTGGAGCGCTTCAGAATTTAATTAATATCATATGACTAATTTGTCTGAGGCACAAAGACACAAACTGAAAGCATGTTTGTTGACAGATAAGTCTCAATAACAGTCAAACCCGAACCGGCGCTGTTAACATCTCAATCTTGGCTAATTAAGATCACATTTGGAACAAAACCCGGCACACAGACTGGGTCCCCAGGACCAGGATTAAGCAGCTCTGCTCTGCTAGCACCGCAGAAACTGACTTTTAAAATCTGATTGCAAGGAAGTCAGTAAGGGAGGCTAATGAAATTGTTTCTTGCCTTGCTTCCGTATTAAAGCAAAATGTTTTTACAGTGTCTGTCCCCTAAACTAACAGGCAAAAGTGACTTTTCCAGCCGATTTGGTCAAATTTGGCACGTGACTTCCTGCGCTGGCGAGAGCCGTTGCTGTCGCTGTCCGTTGGGTGTAATTTAGTAGGAGGCTGTGCCGTGCTTCGTTCTGTGAAATACGACCGGTCTGACTGTATAGGAAGGTAGGGGTGCAGGTAGCAGAGGACAGAACTGCGAGAGTCCCTGGGGAGCTCTTCTGCACTACCTTTGAACTCTCCCATTGCAGTATCCTGCTGTTAAATGGGTCAAACTTTCGCTTGCCTTTGAAAAAGCGTCCGCTAAGTTGTGAGCTAAAATTATTTCAATATTGTCAGTAATAAGAATAGTGATAAATATAGGTGTGTCCCTGGCCTTGTTGATGTACCAGTTCTGTCTCTAGTACAGTCAGTCCTGTCTATTTTTTATTTTCATTTTCCCTCCCAAGCAATTCAATTACACATACTTATTAATCAGAGGAAAGAGTTGCTTTTGTATAAAACAGGATTAATTTGGCTGCCAACTCACATCTGGAGATGCTACATCTCCATAAATCCATAGGAATAATGACTTCAGCTCTGTTTCATACAAAGGTTGAAAATTTTATTGCTTTTAAAATGTAATTAATTATTTTGAATGTTTGCGCACTTTTTTGTTTGTGTACATTTTTAAATGGCTGTATACATGCGGCTAAAAATCTATACACACTACCAGGCAACTGTGATGCCTACACCTGCGTGTGAACCTAACCAAAGGATTTATTTATTTGGTGCACACATGCCTTTTCGCCTATTGGTGCCATCACTCCTGCGGGACCCCATGTGACATTGTAGTGTCTAAACAAAGAAAGCTTATAGGAGGTGGCTCACAGTTGAAACGTGTCCTCTGTTGTGGCGCATGATCAACTAACCCGCCCCCGCCACTGTTTGGCAGCGAGCGGAAGCCGCAGAACGTGAGGCAGAGGCCCTGCGGGAGCAGCTGACATCTGCCAACAAGTCCCTGCAGTTGGCCACACAGATCCAGAAGGCACCTGACATGGTAGGCCCCAGCATCACCCCAGCCTCAAACCTGTGTGTGTTTCCACAGCCCAGGATCTAATGACCCTCAGAAGGGCTGGCAAATGCGTAAACATATACAGTGTAGTCAGTGCTAAATCTGAAGTTTTTCCCTATGGTGAAAGAAAAAAACTAGACTGTTGGAGTTGAGGGGTGGCTTCTGTATTCAAAATCAACATTTTTTTTTTTTTTTTTTTACTTAAACTGTATCGATTCACCACATTTTTTTTTTTTTTACTTTTTGACATTATTAAAGCAAACTCATTTCACTCTTTCTTGGTGAGTTTTAGAGGAAGATTGTGGAGTGCACAGAGTATTTTATTATGCTTATTCCTCCATGTATTCATCTGTCCATCCTTGCTTCCTTCCTTTTTCAATAAGTGTTAATCTAGTTAGAACCCTTACTATACATGCATATACTACTCTGAACTCCCTGCGCTCATTCGCACATTTGTACACCCTAGCAATATGGGAAACATAAACACACAGTTCAGACAATACAGTCAGCAGTTCACACATGTGTTTGGGCTGTGTGAGGGAACCAGACGACCAGGAAGTGCAAACAAAGGGAGAACAAGCAGACTCCAAGCAGACTGGAAATAGTGAAAATCAAGCCAAGGTGCTGTGAGGCTACCCATTGCACCACAGTATGTGTTTCAAGTGTATGATTGACCCCCACAGGAGCAGGCCCTTGAGGTGCTGTCCCGCTCTAGCTTGGAGGCAGAGCTGAGTGCTAAGGAACGGGAGGTGGTGCAGCTGGCAGAGGATGTGCGGCGGCTGCAGGCCAGCCTGAGCAAGCTACGTGAGAATTCAGCCAGCCAGATCTCTCAGCTGGAGCAGCAGCTCAGCTCCAAGGCCTCCACCCTCAAGGTCAGGATTCTGCACCATGCAGTACCTGTCACAGGGATCACTGCACCCCTCCCTTGTCAACAGCGCCGTTTGATTCAGCTTTGGCCAGAAACTTTATCGCGTGCCCCTCAGAGACCTTGCTGCTTTATTGGGTGTAGTCATGGAAAAAGATGACCGCATGTACCCAGGCAGAGTCAAGCGCACACTGCCATACTGTGTACCGTTTGACTCCTGTGATTAAGTATGACCCTTATTTCATCACTTTCTCAGTTTTTCCACTGTTCCTTACTCCCACGATTGAATTTTCAGAACTATATAAAAGTTTGCCACTGCTCTCACGCTTTCCCACCAATTTTGATTTCCCCCTTGGCTACTGCACAGTATGGCTTTTATTTCTTCGCATTAGCACTCCGAGGCAAATTCTCCTTTTTACTGCACCAGAGGCCCTGGATAGGCGTTCAGGTTGACAAATGTAGAGTGCTGGTTTAATGGCATGAACTTGGTAATTACTGCGGTAGTTTTGGTGGGTCTGCATAGAGCTACCCACCCTCCTGAGTGATGTCGTCTGTTGGCTTGTTAAATGGCTTCGTGCTGCGAGGGTCACTTTTTGCCGTTGCTTGTCCTCCCTTCAGCAACTAGAGGAGAAACTGCAGGAACAGGCCGACTACGAAGAAGTGAAAAAGGAGCTGAGGTAAGTAACCAAGCCAGTCGTACCAAGGGTCACTCCCACGCTGCCACACCAAACCTACTTGGACAAATGGCAGTAGCCGTTGTAAACTGTACGCTATAACCATCAGCTTATGAAGCCACTGGCTGCGATTTCCCACTTCTAGCTGGATTTTGACTGCGATGTAGCTTTTGGATTCTTTACCCAAAAGCCCACTGGTCCTACTTTCTCCTGACTCTGTGCCAGCCTGAGCATCCCATTGACCTTTGTTTAGAGCCTGGGCTCTTTCTCTGGAAACTGTTCCCATTGGTTGGGTGGCCTTTGTAATGCTCAAAACAAAGAACCAGAGAGCAACCCCGTGTGAATCAGACATGACAACACCACCAACCTCCCCTGTATATTCTTACCCTGCAAGGGGTGCAGCTTTTGGATAATTCTGCCTTAGACTCTCCGTTGGGGTAGGTATGTTTTGTTTAGGAGCCGCCAATTTTTTAAGTTATATTTATCAGTTTTGTTGGGTGATTGGTTAATGGTGCTATTTGTAAGTATTTAAGATTTTTGTTCAATGGGGGGCACAGCACAAAAATGGCCTGCTAAGTTTTTGCACGGTGTTATTGCCTTAACTTGTCTCTGTCCAAAGGATAAATATGGAAGTTTTTAAAGTTAACTGACAGATACTGTAATCAGACTTTATTGTGCTTCTTTTTTACCAGTCTGTTTGGTGCCTAGAATTTGATGACTGCAGAAATTAATTTTATTGGGAAGTATGTCGGGACATTCTCTAACTTAGTTTTAGCCATAATGTTCTTTGAAACCTTAACCTTCAGTGGTATGCGAGAGTGAGGCTTCTTTTAGATTTTTCAAGGTACATTTCAAGGCTTATATACTCAGCCAGAAACAGTTTATAATTTACATTAATAGCCTGTTGTCCTGACATTCCTCTGTAATAAATGACCCATCTTTTAGTAAACAAATTTTCTTTGAAACAGATATATAAAAGAGGTTCAGTATGAATAGTAGACTGCTGAATAACACATTTGTGAATAGAGTAATTTAATTTGGCATGTTCATCTATGTGGACTAAACAGCAGACACAATTTTTTCCCCTTTTAATTTATTTTCATAGGTGCTCTAGTTCATTCTGTACTTTGTGGAATTTGAAATTTGTCTCAGGTTACCATGACATAGAACTAGATTTGTTACACAGAAGGCAGGATCATGATTGAGCTACAATTTGAGTGGATATAAGAAGCTTCTTCTTCTCCACAGCATCCTCAAGTCCATGGAGTTTGGGCAGTCTGACAGCTCTGCCTCACAGGTCAGTCCATAAGCAACTGATGATGTCATATCTAATTTACACTTTTATCAGTGAATAATTTAGCTTTAGTTTGTCTTCTAAGCGTCAATGTGAAGATTGATTAATATCAAGTTATCTGATGCTATTCACTGTTTCTCTGGGACCAGGTAAAAGTCGGGCGATGATGAATCAATGATCAATAATGGACTGATGATAAGCACAGGTGAAGCTGAAGGGAACATTGTTGGTTTCCCTCTTCTCACTATGTTTTCTTCCTCTCCAGGACTCCTCGAAGCCGCTGGAAGTGCTGCTTCTGGAGAAAAACCGTGGTCTGCAGTCAGAGGGTGGCCCCCAGCGCATTGCCAACAGTGAGTTGAGTGGTGAGTGTTCAGGTGCGACATAGGGTGAGGGGTGAAGGGTGCAGCCAGTGGATGGATCCACAGATATGAGGACAGATGTCAGTGAATGGTGTAGTGACTTCAGTAAGTAGTAGTAAGTAGGAAGAGAGGGTGAAACCAATCTCTTAAAGGTATCAGGATGAGATCCGATCAAGGCAGGCCGGGACAGCGTCTTTGAGCACCCGTTGATTGTCTCTGAATAAAGCATGGTTTCCTAATCTGCACATACCATCACAGATCCCAGAAACCAGCATGCATGCATTTTTGTATCGCTCAGGATTTCGTCAGCAGTAGCGCGAGTCTGCGTGAGAGAGGCGTCCTGCATTCTTCCCAATGGGAAGCAGGCAAAAGGTGATTAATACAGATGGCATGCAAGCGTGAACAGAGGAGATCAGCTGGGATCAAAAGAAGGCTGCATAAATAGCTGTAACCATGCAGCTTTCAAACAAATATGTGTTCTGCTCTTCAGTATGGTGTCTTCACAAAGGCTGTGGGCAAGAGGTCCAGTTTTTTCTGCAGTTATTTGCAATAATATGACACTCATGGAGAATGGCAAGCCAGCTGTCTCTTTGAAGAAAAATAAATAACTTTACAGACAAAAAAGATGGGAGTGCTTCTGAAAGACCTCTTCTTCGTGTTCTCTGTTGTCATTTTTCTGTATTTGACAAGCAGTGCATTTCGGCTGAAATCTAAAATGGAAGTGAATCTGAAGATAGTTGGCTTTAATCATTGAGATGGAAGTGCTGCTTTTATTCTTGCCTCTCAGCTGTAAGATGTGTAATTTAACCAGTGGCGGCAGCTCAAAAATTGGAGTGCAGTTCAGCGTTCTTCAGCGCAATCGTTAGTGTTTTTGGTTTCTGCCGTTTTCGCCCGTGTCTGAATGCTGATTTTGTGTGGCCACTGGTATCTCTTGGGAAATGAAAGGCCACTTTTGGAGGTGTTTTTGCCTGTATAACCTTTCAGAGCTGAAAGACCCTTCGTTTTTTGTTTTTTTTTGTTGTTGTTGTTGTTGTCGTAGCTGTCGTTGTTCTTACTGGCTTCGGTAATGACATGCTGTGTTTTAAGGTCACTCCATGCCCTTCCCTGCACCTTGAAACAGTCTTCAAAGCACAACCGCACTGATACTGTGGTGTGGCAGGCTGGCTCAGAGCAGCACCACCTTGAGCACAACAAGATGGGCGGGGGGGGAGGACCTGCAATATGAAAATGAAGCATCACTTCAGTTCCCCTCAATCCTCCCAGCTGCCCTTTTATACAGCAAAGACTCTGTGGGCTTCAAATGTCATAGGAATTGGCTGCAGGACTTCCCTAAATTTAAGCGGGTCATTTGTGTTTTAATGGGACTAGTTTGTCTAACCTTATCACGTACTGGTTAAATGAAGGCTTATTTTTTTTGAGCTTACAACACTTGCTTACAGTCATGTCCTACTTTGTGTATGTAAAACAGGAGCAGTGTCTACTAATAAATGACTGTTCACTGCTGCTCATGTGGTGAAGCTGAAAAGTTTGCTCTAATGCAAGGGTAATTTGACAGAAGTAAAGGAGTTTTAGAGCAGCTTTGTGTGTGTGCGTGTGTGCGTGTGTGTGTGTGCGTGCACCCATGCGTGCGTGTACTGTGTACCCAGCCCTCCTGTGTCCCATAAAAGAAAAGCCACAAGGGCTTATGAAATTATATACTATTTTCATACATCACACTTTAGGTACAACTGTCTCTTAATGGATCCTTTATTAAAACTTTTAGCAAACATTTAGCAAGTTTCATGTTTGTGAAACAACTCTGCTGCTCATAGTTGTATGCAAGATGTTTTTGAAGTAAGAACTTTAAAAATGACCTCTGCTGGAGATTTATGTTTCCCAGAGACTTTAAATATGAAGTCATGTTGAGTGTATTTTTAGAATAAATAAGTTTGTATTTTAAGTCTGACTTGTATACTGACCCCATGTCGGCATTTACAGCAGCCAGGTACGTGAGGGGAATGCACAGGGAGATTTGCAGCCATGATAGGGGCAGGAGGGCAGAGCAGGTATCACACCACTCCTCTGTAAACTCGCATCCACTGTCTGTTGTAGCCAACTGAGGATGCAGTCTAAATTTGGCCGTCATCGTGTTATACACCTCCCTTAGCTGTCTATTTTGAATGCTTCCTCCAGTCAGTTGGGGGCGTACTGTCAACTGTAAATCTGATTGCTGTTTTGATGCTTACAGTATAAGTACTCACTTCAAACTCCTGGGCTTTTAGTTTGTGGGAAGCACAGGAGAAGAACTACTGAAGAAAATTGCCAAGAATACACTCAACATGTGGAGATGTTGATTCATTTCCTTGCTGCTTTTGTGTAGTTTGTTCCTTGTATTTAACTTTTTATCTTGGCTCTTCTGTAATATGCATCCTGTTCAATGTTTTTCCAAGGAACAAGCAGCCGTAAAGGGAAGGAGACCGCGGTGGAAAGCCAGCAGCGTCTTCCTGCCACTTCGTCTGCCACGTCCTCTGCCACCAGCCTTCAAGTTTCCCCTTCACCACCTTCTGCCCAGCTGCTTCTGCGGCCTGGGACGGGCACCTCTGAACCGGCAACAAGTGCCAACGGCGCACACCCCTTCTCCCCAACAGGCACTGGGCAAGACTTCTTCAGTCCCGCAATGGCCAGCGCAGGCAACCCCTTCCCTCTGGCAAGCAAGATGGCACTTAACTCGCTCCTTCAGCGGCAGCTCATGCAAACCTTCTACTCCAAAGCCCTTCAGGACTCCCCTTCTGGAGCCATGCTGTTCAGCCCCAGCACCTATACCTCCAGTCCCCTGTCAGCTAGTCCCCTGCCCCAGCCACAGCACCAACCCACAGGCAGCCCTGATGTGAATGGCATGGCGCCCTCCCCCAGTCAATCTGAAGGTGCGGGCAGCATCTCCGAGGGCGAGGACATGGACACAGCAGAGATTGCACGCCAGGTGAAGGAACAGCTCATCAAGCACAACATTGGCCAGCGCATCTTTGGACACTACGTGCTGGGCTTGTCACAAGGCTCCGTCAGCGAAATCCTGGCCCGGCCCAAGCCTTGGAGCAAGCTAACCATCCGTGGCAAGGAGCCTTTCCACAAGATGAGGCAGTTCCTGTCCGACGAACAGAACATCCTAGCTCTGCGCAGCATCCAAGGACGTCAGCGAGGTGAGTTTACAGCTACTGAAGACAAGTACATAGAGACACAGTAGTCTCTTCCATGTTTTCTCACCTGCATATAACTTCAGCACACATCTGCTGGTCAGCCCGAGCATTTAAGTCATGGAAAGGATGATGACACACTAAACCCCTTTTACATGGCTTCACTTTTTTTTTTTAGAGTTGTTTCCTGGAAGAAGTTTTTTTTTTTTTTTTAAAGATTTGATCACATCTGCTAAGCTTTTTGGAGTTGTTTGCACATCTGTAATTGCTAAAATAGGCCTATATGTAAGAAAAAACGGCCTCTATTTTTCATTTAAGACTATTTTACACTCTAAATATCTAGTGGAGATAAGAACAGCCTTCTTATTTGTTTACATTTTATGCGTAACTTTATTTTTATTCCACCTAAATTAGAAATGAAGGTTCACTGAGTCTATATGACATCTCAAACTTTTTATAAAAATTTCATTCACAAAACCCCTGAAAACATTGTGGGTCAAATACATATTTTTGCATCACACATATGTTCTTACTATGAAAGTATGTGAAATGCCCATATTGCAGTTAAACATGTTGAAAAAACAACCCTAGAAGCCACAGAGAGATCAGTGACACTGATGACACGGTTTTGGTAAGTACTGACCTGCGGGGTCACATCTAAGGCTTGAGATCCTTTGAGAAGGCATTTGCAGCTATAGGTGGATTCTGTTGATCAAGTTTAAAAACTATCCAACAGAACTGTTCTTCTCACCAGCATTGAAGCAGGCAGGAACTGTGAGGAAAGGAGCCTGTTGATTTTAGTCAGAATGCGAGCCTTGCTCTAACTCCTTCCATCATGTATGACATTTTTACATACTTTAGCATATTGGAAAGTAGTACAACCACTTCAGCCATTTTCTGTGATGGATGAATAGTGACAATGGGTTGTTAGTTGTCATGTTTGCTGCTAGAGAAAAGCATAGATGAAGACGGACATCCATCCTTCGTCAGCGCCACTTGCTCCGGCAAAGAGACAGTCACATGTAATAATAATGAGCTTTTGCAAGCAGAACGCTCCATCACACAATTAACTGCCTCCTTCTCATGCTGGAGTTTGTGGTTTCCTCACCAGGCCACCAGATCTGAAAAAGATTTATGTCAGATTTTTGAAGGGCAATTTCCTTAGGTCTTTTTAGAAAGTGGGTATCCGGTGCATTCAGCTTCGTCCCTTGGAATCCAACTGATTTATGGGCCCCACAGAAATGTCTTTTCCATCTCTTTGGACACACTCTCATATTCACATTAGTGCTTGGAGCTGGTGCCCAGGTCACCTGCACCTACAAACAGGAGTTTCTCCACTTCCACATTGAGTTTGTCTAGTGCCATCGTTTTTACTGCTGCACATTAAATGATTGCCCATATATAGAATAGATAGGGAGTACGAAGGTGATGGTGACAGATGGCGTGATGCAAGTTTATGAAGCAGTTATGAGGATAGGAGAGAAAAGGGTTCAACAGAAATGGGTTTTTGACTTGATGACATTCAACAATTCTGATGGAATCTCTTCCAAGGCCCGGGTCCAATGTCAATATGGTACAGTGCTCATACCTCTGAGTTTCCATATCTGCTGCTTACAGTGTGTAGTTGTCTACCTGTGTTTTATGTATCAGTGACATTGTATGCAGTGCATTCAGTGGGTGACAGTTTGTTGGAACCAGTGTGTTGGTCTATAGACCGCAAGTCTGTATATGCTAAGTGTGATGAGATTGGCTGCCTGCTGGTTTTGGGAGTCTGACTTGTGTATGCTGAGTTCTTGAGACTGGAGCGCTGGTCTTGCTAGATTAAATATGATAGAGATGTTAACCTGAGAGGCACAAATTCCTGGCCTGTGTGATACAAACATAATGGCAGTAAGAGCCCCTTGAGTCTGAATATGCTAATCTGCGTGTGTCCACAGTTACAACCTGCTGGACCTGGAGCACTGGCTTGCTCGTGCTAAGAGTGACATAAGCGGCAGTCTGTCCTGCCTGCAGCACTGCTCTGCACACACTAAGCATGGCGTGAGCAGCAAAGCGCTGGGTTCAGAACATTGGCCTTCATGCAGTAAGCATGGTGAAATCTTGAGCCGGACATGCAGCGGCGCTTTCTTCTGCACCCTCATCCCTCCTAATTAGACAGTGTTGGTGAACTTGCCAGGCAGCGAACAAAACAGAGCTCCTGGCAAAATGCAGTCCAGCGTTAAAATGCGCAGAAGGAAAGAATGTAGTCTCTGCTGCAGCGTTATGTCCACTCAGTCTGGCCAGGCGCTTTGTTCCTGTCCACTATTTTTGAAATTGCACCTGTAATGTGGTAATACTGCTGTTCTCAGTATGCTGTGCTGCCAGCCCATTTGTTTCTCTGTGTAAACCTGCTAGCCACTGTAGTTTGGCTTAATACTTTCCTGTACCATTGTAATAAAGGGCAAAATGTATAATATGCACTTATTTTGCATAATCGGGATCGCTTTCTTTTCTGAAAATGGGCGAAAAAATTTAAAAAACCATAAGAAATCACTCATTGCCTTATTTCTTATGGAGAAAAATTCCAGTCTCTTCCAAGACCATCACAACCCCAATATCACCCTAAATGATTTCTAACATCATAAGGCAGAAGGTGTGTAACACACTAAAATTGAATGGTTAATAAAGAAAAACATCATATTTAAAATAAATAAAGATATTCCTTATTTTGCATGGACTGGAAAAAAAGAACCATCCTACCATCTTAATTTTTAGTTCCATGAAGGTAGCGTGGTGCCTCCTAATCCCCTTGTAGCAGCGTTCTGATCAAGTCATATTGGCACCTTATTCAGTGCTTTCAGTTTACTTTGTGTGTCTTTGAATTAGGGTTCTGACTTTATTTCATTGAATTATGTCTGTAGGGGACCAAGTTGGCAGGCACCAGGAGTCACAGGTGAATAAAAAGGTCAACTGAACATAAATACAAACCAACTGTGCACAGCTCAAATCAACTGAACATAAACTGACCTAACAAACATTCAAACAATGGGACTTAAATAATGGCTGATCAGACCATTTACATGCAACTACATACAATAGGGGAACACAAGGGCTATACAAACACAAATTAACAACAAAATACAACACACCATTCAGTTAACTAAATCATATACGTGACAAAATCCACCTAAATCAAAATACTATTAAGAGCATAAATCAGAAAATTAAACCAACTAAACTTTTACACCAATATTCTCCCCTGCCCCCCACGTGCTGTAGGAAAGGTTTGTCTGAGTCTTGACTTACTGCTTTATATGGCCTGGTTTCCTTCTTCAAATATTTTGTCTGGATGGGCATCTGGATGGGCCCATCCCCCAGAAACCTCCAGCCAAACTGGTTACCTGTGTGGCTGCTGGAGTGGCCATCACAATGTCCATTACATGCTTATAAGTGCAAACATATGCTATGTAATATTAAGTATTGCTCTAGTATGGTTTTGATTTGCTGGACTTTCGACACCTTCCCCCCATGTAGTCCGAAAAAATCAAGGATGGACCATAATCAGAAGCCCATAAAAATGGAAAATGAGTTTTTTTGGGGGGGTTTTTTTTCCCTCCCCTTCTGGATGATTAAACCAAAGGAGCTGTTTGTACTGAAGTTGGGATGTGCAAGGCACACATTCGTGTATAATTTGAAGCAAGGCAATGACTGTGGGATGTGCACAGGGGCATTGTTGCCCACTGGAGCCTGTGTGTCTGGCAGTATTTGCATTGCCATCAGGAAGCGCTTCTCCCACACACCTCGTTACCCGTCATGAACAGATGAATGGTGGACTAGATGCTTGAAGTTGAAAATCTCCTGTCAACACCAAAGTCAAGTTGACTGGCTGTTTCCTTTAATTTCCATCATCATCCCCGTTCATTTCCAGTTTCATCTCCTTAATTCATTTTTCGTAGACTCACCAGGGTAAATATCGCTCATCCTTCACCTTCCTCTTAGCTCATTCGCAAATTGGATGACTGCCACACTGGAGCCCAGTGTTGCTCGCTAGCTCGCCTACATCACGGAGGAACAGACCGTAGTCTGCTGGGTTGAGAGTAGAGATCCGGGAGTAGGTGCTAGCACCTGACACTTATGTTTTATCTGTCGCCGCTTGTTTTCCAACAGAGAACCCAGGCCAGAACCTGAACCGAGTGTTTCAGGAGGTTCCGAAGCGAAGGACCGGCTCCGAAGGCGCCTCGCGGCCAGGTCTGTTCCTTGCCCTCACTGTCGTGGTTGGAGTGTGATCCAGTTGTGTCGCTGTTGCCCGAGCTTGCCCATTCCACCCTGTTCGTCTGGCCTGGGGTGTGGCGATAAAATGCGCCCTCGCTGTTAGTGTCAACACCATTTTAGCTGCAAACCAGCCCTCCTGCCATCACAGATCCACCCCATGCTTCTGAGTGAGAGTTGCTAAAAGTACCCGTAGAGCCAAAATGCATAGCTAGTGGTGTATGCTGTAAGTTCTTAGCTATAAGCATTTGTGTTTTTCATCGTCATAAACAAATACCAGCCTGGTTGGCATCCTGCTTGGTACAGTTTAAGAAATGGTTTTAACCTTTTGAGTGGTGAAATTGCCCTTCAGCAGAGAAATGAAAACAGCTCTTAAAAGAAACGTCTAATTTCTCGTCACGTTGCAAAATGCGGACTACGCCAGTGGCCCACATGGTGTACAGAGGCCTGTTTTGTGTTTGCTGCAGACTACCGCATGTTGCTCCTTGGCACTCACACACACACAAAACTTAGTTTGAGCCCAACCCTGACTGATTACCCTCACCGCTGACTTTGTGCAAGTGCATGGAGACAAAACGTGAAAACAACAGTTGAACTTCTTTAAAAGCAGTTAGTTCCATGGTCTGACTACCATTGTTGTTGTGAGGATATGCAGGACTTGGAGGTCTTGGTAATGAAGCACATCTGTAGCCCAGCTCAAGGAGATTACTCTATGCTCTATGAGTCACCCCACCCCTTTTTAAGCTGATTTCTACAGTACTGTTGTGAGCTCACTTCAGATATGTCTCTGGCTCCTGGTGTCAGAGTTTGCTTTGCTTTGAGCTGGGTCCAGGTCAGCCTTTTATGGATGTTGAACTTGGAAATGTATGCATGGTCAGAGTTTTGCAGAAAAGTCTTCGTGTGGTTGTTTTGGAGGCTTAGCCATTATACCTTACATCACCTTCCAGGGTTAATTTGTTCAATGAAATGACTGTTAGGCTAAGTCCCATTGTAAGAGGGTTGCATTACCATTATTTGTAATGCAAAAAATTGCTTCCTAGATGAAAAATGTTGCCTAAGATTAAAAATTAACCAAAATAAAAGGGTTATTTATGTGTGACAGTAACAAAAATGTATTTTAGAATATTTCTTATAAATACTGATTTCCATCATTGGTACCATGAATTGAATTGAACAGCTGAGATTCATTTTTGGTCTGACATTATCACCACAAGAGAAACACTTTTTGTAGTAGTAGTAGTGTAAGGGTTTTCATGTTATAAAAGGAGTTTTGTATGATTTAAATACACCTATTCCCTGGTATCTGAGTGTAATGTAGCGGTTCATAGAAACGGGTCCAACACTGACAACCTGGATATCAGGAAGCAATTTGCATTATTTCTTATGAGGAAAATTATGGTTCCGAGTCCATCCAAGAAACCCCAATTAATTTCCCTGAATTTTACCTAGCACTATAAAATACCTGTTTCAGCATGGTAAAGAAAACTTTAAATACAGTTAATGAGGTAATTAATATAGATTTATGTGTTGATATGCGTTTACTTTTTATTTACCATATATTATGTTTTGTTCCTTATAAGTAGTGATAGCAAGAAACATTTCATTGTCAAATTTATTTTAAAAAATAAGAAAATAGATCCAATATAAAATCCTAAAAGCAACAAAACAAATGTATCTATTGAAATGGGCTATTACTGTAGCAAATTGTTTCTCGGGTATTAACTAACTGATCAGAAGTAAACAAAACTACAAAAATGCGAATTGCGCAAACTACATTGGAAGACGGGTGCATTGGAACAATCGTACTAGTGCGAATTCCAAATATTTTTCTGATGTGATTTGGCTTGTTGGGATTAAGCACTCTTTATACCGGGACTTCTGGATTTGGATACCGGGTCGGGTCATTAGATCAGGAACTAGGAAACCAGGAGCTTGAAAACCAGGTTGTGGGTGTAATTGAGTTAATGTTTATAGCTTTGTATGTCTTAGTTCTAAAAATTGCCGTAGAAACTGCTGTTTTAGTTAGGTTTACCATAATCCATACCGTGACTGGATGAAAATGCTGTTCGACAGGAAATGGAAAGCAAGAAATATATACAGTAGATGGATTTGTTATGATAGAAGCATCGTGTCCATATGCTTTGTGGAATGAAACACATATTAAGCAACGAACACCTTTTGTGGACATTACTGGGAAAAATGCCATTACACTGAATAATAAGCTTGTTGTGTGGAAAAAATTCCATATATTTTTAACAGCCATTGTTGCAGTTCTTGGGACTCGGTTATAGGAGCGATGAGTGTATTCTTGTTTATCCACCTAGGGATAAAGGTGAACAAACCGCGAACATCAGGAGGCTCAACATCAGACAGTAATTCATGTAAATCCCCCCCCACAGGTAACATCACCACAAGGATCCGGACCTCAGACAGCAGTTCTGATGAAGCCATCAAGTCCATCCTGGAGCAGGCCAAGAGGGAACTACAGGTTCAAAAAGCAGGTGAACATCTCTGTACTGTTTTAGTCAACCGCCTCACAAAACAGAACTGGGAGACAGCTGCTCTAAGGTCTGTTGCGATGGATCTTCTCCTGCTTTAATGCATGTTGGGAACATTTTCTCCAGCCGAGACATTACACAGGTTTATTTTTCACAGAAGACTTTATTACATAATACCACGGGGGTTTATGAAACACAATTTCATCAGATCATATGGTGGAACAATGATTCAAAGTTTAAACTGAAACTAAGGTAAAATATAAGAAATATCCAAAAAAGTATTAAACCCTCTTCATACTTGGTAACTACAGCACTAGAGTGTAGGGGCTGATGTATTATGCTGTTTTGGCACATGTAAGAACTGCACAGTTTTTGTTAACCCAGGCCAAAAATGATATCTGTAGACTGTGCCGTATGTGTGATAAAGACAAGGAAGTCCCGTGCAGCTGACAGTGTGTGTTGAAAAGTAACTAAAGCTAAACAAACAACAATGCCACCCAATGCAGGTGGTGTGGGACAGAGACAACGGAGAACAGGTTACCCAAGAAGCGTGGGGAACTATTTTGAAAAATATGCACAAAGTCTGAAACTCGGTGAGAAACAAACTAATACGCTTTCAGTTCACAGTGACCCTCACACGGAACTTCTGAAAGTGTAACAGACTTTTAGGGGCAAAAAAATAACTGCGATTCATTCACATTGAAAACGGTGATGTATCAGACTGAGAGTGACTTTTAATTCAGTGTGAACAGTCCAGAGGAGAGCTATGACCTAAATCGTACAATCCATGTTACAACTGCCCAGACTTGAGGAATTATAAACTTGAAGAATGTGTATGAGAAAATGTTTTTGTCTGGTAAAAAAGATCTAAATCAAAATGGAATTTATCACATAACACTTAGACAGTTGCGTTATAGCAATTGCTAGCATAGCCTTTTAATAATAATAATAATAATCTTTTAAGAATGACAGATGTTTCTTAAGGATAAATGAGGGAGTACATATCTTTGAATACTTGGATCTGTTGAAGACGTGCTGACTTGTGGCATTTGCATGGATGTTCTTTGAGATCTTTGTGTCCTCTTTGTGTTCTGTTTCAGCGGAACCCTCACAGGGTCCTCCTTCCTCTGGCAGTGGCGGCAGCTCAGATGACACCATCCGCTCTATCTTGGAGCAGGCGCGCCGTGAGATGGAGGCCCAGCAGACAGCGTTGGAGCCCATACTAAAGCCTCGACCACTGTCGCCCAAGCTCTTGGCCACAACTGCACCCCTGACTACAGTGCCTGCCTACTCGCCACTTGCCCTGTCCTTGAAGAAGCCGTCCGTGGTCACTGGACCTCACTCCTCTTCGTCATCCTCCCCATCACCCTCTCCACTCCTTGACTTCTCCACCGTGAAGAAGGAAAGCAGCGAGTCGCCAAGTGCCGACGGTGACGGGGTCCCCAGGCAGGGCCGGGGACCCTGGAGGGACCAGTGGTGGAACTCCATGCAGTCAGATCGCCGTACTGCACCTGCCCCAGCAGCGGATGAGGGTCGTACTCAGGAGGAACTGAAGGAGGTGAGCTGCCTTGATGGCTGGTGGAGTCGTCAGCAGCCCCTGGCCCCAGTGCCATCCAGCATTTGTGTGGGATGATGATGATGATTTATCTTTTTATGCTCTGGATTAAGTGACTGAGATTTGAAATTCATTACTTGCATTTATGCTTAATGCAAGCAACTTGATGGAGAACCATTCGTCTGAGAGAATAAGGGGTGTAAGATCTAAACAGAGAACAGCTAAATATTGGTTTTTTAACAAATTGTGGTGAGTTGTTCAAAAGACATTTCACACCAAAACACTTCAGGTTTTTTTTATGCAGTTTTTCCAGTCTGATTGATTGTGGTCTCACTGTGTGACATCTGATACCTTGAACTGCTTTTTCAGCAGCAATAGGAAGTCGGCACAATTTATCTAACAACTGAAACGCGTTAAGGAAAAATCTTAACTATCAGCACCTTCCATATGGCCTTGAAGAATTGTCTCACCGATGACCTCCTGCCCAAACCATGTGCATTTAGTCCTTTAGTTGATACTTTTGTCCAAAAGGACTTACAGTGTAAAGCTACTTAGTTATTTACCCATTTATACAGCTGAATGATTTTTACTCACTCGACTCAAAGTAACTACCTTACTTCACAGTACAACAACAGGAAGTGGGATTCAAACCTGGTTCCTTCGAGTCCAAAGGCGGTGGCTGTCATGACTACGCCACCTGCTGCCCCGTTTGTAGCTGACTGACTGTGCTTCTTTGTGTCTCTGTGATAGAAGCCTCCACGGCTGGCCAGTTCCTCGGCCGCTGCCACCTCATCCTCCTCTTCCTCCTCCATGGACTTCTGGAAGGACTGGCCACGCGCCGAGTCCCCCTATTCGCAGGGTTCTGAGTTGAGCCTGCAGGGCCCCAGCCGCAGCGAAACCCCCCAGAGCAGCCCCCTGCCTACCTCGCCTCTGCTGCCCCTGGCCAAGGCCCCCAAGGCCACGGTGGCACCCCTCACACCTGAGCAGTATGAGTTCTACATGTACCAGGAGGTGGACACCGTGGGCCTCACGCAGCAAGTCAAGGACAAGCTGGCCAAGAACGGCATCTGTCAACGGATCTTTGGAGAAAAGGTCTGCAGACACTGCTTTGCTCTCCTGCTAAACCGCACGCACACTCACTCTTCGTCGAACAGCCCAAGCCTCCACCCTTCCCCTACCTTCCACCTCAGGCTCTAGTCCATGCTTTCTATATACCAAGGGCTCCCCAAGAGGAAGCGGATTGGCATATGCAACATAAACATGGCCGTCGTCCCCATTCTGTGCCTGGACAGTGTAGAGATGATCTTCTCAGAGGTGGCGAGTCTTGCCAACACCCAAACGGAGGTGATATCTTTCACCATCAACAACATGAGACCTCCTCTGAAAGGGAAATCTATCCTTGTCTTCAGTTTATGGGATTATCTTTCTGATCTAGCTCATTTTTTACTCTCAGCTGACCACTGAAGACGGTTCTCCCCCACCCCATCACATCATATCTGAAGCAGATTCTCTGTTTGCACCAAATTTGGTCTTCCAGTCTTTGCCATCTTTGGTAAAGCCATCTTTCTGTAGTCGGTTCAGGTTCTTTGTGCCATTTCAGTTCATCTCATTCCAGCTGACAACCTACTACGTGCCTCATACTTTTTGTATTTGGAGGTCATACGTGTTTGAAAAAGGAGAAAATGCTGTAAGCTTGAAAGGATTTTTTCTGTAAAATAGTTTTTTTTTCCCTGCTAGGTTTTATTCTTTATATTTTTTCACTAGGTAGCATTCTGTATTCACTGTCTGCACATGAAGTATCTCCCAGTACCAGTGCTATTGCTATAATGGGTAATGAAGTTCAAATCTCAGTGGCTTTAAGAGAATGCACTGTGTGTGAGTGCGGGCATGTGTGTGTTTGCAGGAAATGTTCAGTTGTAGTTTTCTCTCTTTATACCCTTTCAGGGGTCTTCAGAATCCATTTGCCCTGTATACTTCTGCTGATATTTCTGCTGCTTTTGTAAATAACCTTCTCCCCCTCTCTCTTCCCTTACCCCATCGATGCCTAATTTCTCTTTCAGGTCCTTGGTCTGTCACAGGGCAGTGTAAGCGACATGCTTTCGAGACCCAAGCCTTGGAGCAAACTGACCCAGAAGGGCCGCGAGCCATTCATCCGTATGCAGCTGTGGCTGAATGGCGAGCTGGGCCAAAGCGTGCTGCCGCTGCAGGGCCAGCCACAAGGTACCTTCCTAAAACCCATCCAGATCTCACCATCACTCTTACCACAAGAAGACAAACATGCCACACTTTCGTATTACATCATAGACAACAGTTCCTTGCTACTAATTAAGGATCTAGGTTATACCTCCACCTGTGGAGTTGCTGGTATGGCTGTGTGCAGTTTAGTATGGCCTTGTGCTAAGTGCAGGCTCATCTTTCTGTGGTTGTTCTTGGAGTTGACATACATGCACGGTTTAGACTGATGGAGTCCAGATGGCGTCCTTGGGCTAATGAATGGTGCTGTCTTATGTGCCCTGGCTGAGCAACTGGCCACCAAGAGTGACGACAGGTTCCATTCCCCTGTTACTCTCATGGAGATGTTAAAACCATGGGCTCGGTTGCCTGCTTTCCTCGTGCATGCTGTGAGCTGCATATTAGAACAGCATACCATGTGTGCGGCCTGTTTCCCCATACATACAGATTCTCCACTCTGCCTTGTTATACTTCCAGGCTTCTTTATTTTCCCCAGTTCATGCTCGGAAACACATTCATTCTATCTGATCTTAATGGCCTTTGTTTGAACGCGCTTAGGTACACAAACTGCAATGGTATACAAACATGTCCTCTAGGTAGTAGCAAAAGCCTGTTTGTTCCAAGTTTGAGTGGCCATGATGAATATATTACTAGGCAAAAACACACCTCCTTACCTGTCCATTCAGTATTGAGGAAAATTTGCTTCACTGCCAATGCCCACTGGCTTAGGGGCTAATAATAGCCCCCTAATTAAAGACCGGGGAGGCTGAGCAGAGCAAAATGGACAAGAAACCTAGCAGATGACATTTATAAAATCAGGCCATGGCCAAATCTTTTCGTCACATATGCATTCAAACCATGAAACTCATGAAAGGATGTGTGTGCAATTGCCCTGGTGCATTGGCTCATTTTTTGAACAGTTGTGATATACTGTAACCTTTCTTTCTTGCGGTAAAATCTAAAGTTGTAAAATCAGTCCTAATTTCCTTCATTTCATCTCTGGGTTTAATTTTGTAAGTACCATAGAGTTAAAGTTATATGCTGTCCTCTGCTTGTGTCCTAAATGTTGACAGGCAGTGTGACTATTGTCTCCGTGACCAAATCATTCTACTTTTTCCTTTAGCTTTCCAGAGAATTAGTCTTTTTGAAAGTTCTATGTTCGCATGCACGTGATGTGTCCAAAGTGCAATAACTGTAGTCTTGTTATTTGTGCTTCCACTGAGATTTGGTCCATGATCCACCTTTTTGTTTTCCCACACTGTCCGTCATATCCTCTGGCAACACAGTTCAAAGGAAACTTTTTTCCTAAGCACCTTTCATACCCATATAGTGTTACAGAAAGCAATGTTGGAATTGGATCTTTTTTCACACCATCCGAGGCTCTTTGGAGTCTCAGTGATGAGGTATAATAAAGCTTAAAATGATTACTGACTGATACTGCAGAATCTCACTACATTTTATCCACCACATTTCCACACATCTCTTTCTGTACACCCCAAAACCTATGTATCTACTGTTTCCAAACCAAAGACCATCCAATGCCTTCTGCATGCAATCCCAGTAGAATTTTCTAGCAGTGGTACATTGTTAATTGAACTTTGTACAGCAGGCCATATCATAGGAATATACACCAAAGGAATGAAAAAAAAAATCATGCAAGTGATATATAATGGGGTAATAAAAGACATAAATGATTGCCATATAATAAGAGTAAACAGTAATAATAAAGTGTGTGCACTTTTAGTCTTCTTTTTTGTCCCATTTTTCAAATGTTCTTAGTCCTCAGCTATTAGTGTGGTGACAACTTCTTGTCTGGTTTATCATAATGTGTTCAGTGTATAGTTGAAAAGGTAAGGAGAAAGAATACAGCGTTGTCTTACTCCTTTGGCAAATACAAACATTTTGTTTCAGTCTGATCTGTTTTAACTGTAGCCTCTTCTGTTGTTCTGTATAGTGATTTGTACTGTATTGTCTGGCATCCATTTAGATTTCCTCACTTGGAGTAATTTAGTAATTTTTTTCTTTCTTTCACTTCCTTTTTATTTCTGACAGGATTTCTTCCTGTTTTTGTCACTGAAGCGTAGTATCTCAAAACGATTGCTCACATGCTCCTAGAAAGCACAAGATTTATTTTCATATTTTGTAAGCTGAATGTTTTTAACATTTTTCTTCGAAGCATGCACATGAATATTTTGTGGTTCATTCCACAGTCTGCTACAGGCTATATCTTTGCTTTTCAAAATCCAACTTTTCCTTCTATTTCTGCTAAGGGTGCAGTCAGTCTGCTTTCTGTGTGTTCCATCAGTTCATCTCCAGGTATACAAACCATGCTATGGTTTAAACAAAGTGCTGGACACAGGTTCTTTACAAGAACTGCAGAAACTGATCCATTTTTCTGCTGCCTTGTTTCAAGTCCTTCGAGGTTCAGCAGTTCCTTTGCTTTTGCCAGCCTTGGCTTTACAGTGTTCTGTTACTATAAGCATAGTAATTATACAAAAGTTACAAAAAGTTACAATTAAGTTACAAAAAGCACTTAATTGTGGCTTTAATTCGATGACATAAACTTTAGACTTTTCCTGAATTAGTTGTTTACCCCTGAACGTAAAAGTTTTATTTTTTTAAGATTTATTTTTTAAGACAAAATACCAAAACCTTTTGCTTGTGGTCAGGGTTCCTGATTTTGAATTTTGTTGGAATACCTTTAGAAATTTATTTAAAAATGAGGGTCATTTTATAGTACCTGTTGTAGGTACATATACTTGTGTGGGTATGTGCTCTTCAGTAGGGGTACTGTAAGCTAAATTGTCTCTAAAATATGAATTAAACACATCCAGAACTCTTTAATCTGCAATGGTTATCCACCCTGCTCATCCAAAACCTCAAGTAGCTGTTTATTTGGTGCCTTGCGGTTTTTTCCTCCGATTCTCTTATAATTTTGTGAACGTCTCAGTTTTTCAATGTAAAAATGAAGACACAGCCTCCTCCCATGTTTTACAATAGATTTGTCTTAATGGCATAAAACCCTGACTTTGAAAAGATTCAAACTTGTATTCTTTGTTTCTTGTTGTGACATAAGATGTGTCTGTAGATATATTTCATGTGCGCTCTGGGGCTTATGGAGGTCTGGACCCATACAGTTTAATGATCCAGAAAGTACAACTCCCAGTACAGATCTGGAGTGTGTGGGCTGGAGAAGGTTCCCCTGATGGGTGACGTGCCTGTGAAGAGGCCTGGTACTGTGCCACAAGACATTTCTATCTTTACCACAGTAAAATTCAAAGCCACTAATTTGGTCATTTTATCATTACTGTGTAAAGCTTTAACTTGACTCCTCCTTGTGATCTATGTTTCCTTTAATTTTGCTGGCTTTGTGCACTCAGAATAGGGCTGAGTTTTTAAATTAAGCATTTATAAAAAAAAAAAAAAAACTATTTTATGATTTTATTTCTTTTTGATTAATGCCATGTTTTCAAGCCCAAGGACAGAATATATGGTAAACACTGATGTGATGGCACTTAAAAACAACAAGGTGTCATTGTACAGTTATGACACGTAAGAGTGAGTGGTAGGTGCTTATTAGAATTGGCTTATACAATAAACATGCTTATTTATAAATAGTTCTGTTTGGGAACTGGGTACAGAAATATGACATAACAGAGAACAAAGTGTCTTCCTTCTGCTGCATTCGTGTTTAGAAAGAAAATTACGGAGTGTCAACACAGACTTTTCCTTAATTGCCATGTTGTGCAACAAGGCTTTCACATGGCAACTAGTAGCATGTAGACGATTATTGCTTTAAGAATATAGGTGTTAAAATATCCAGCTGTGGGTAAAATGGCTTTGAAGGAAGGAATTTTATCATTAGAATGATAATGATATTTGAAAAAAAGCATACGCAATCGTTCCTTGATTGAAGAAGGCTTAATATAACTAAGTCTCATTTAGTGCCAGCATTTTCATTTACAAATGTTTCCACCCTATGGGGTTATGGGAAGTGTAGTCATTCACTGCATTGCAGAATTGAGACTGTCCCATAATGCCTTTTTATTGGCTATGTGTGTAAATAGATGTTGTATTGTTTTAAATAAAGTTTTAAGTAAAGATCGAGGTGATAAATAGAGAGATTATAACCATTGTTGTAGTGTTGAACAGTTGGTAATACCAGTAATTTTGTGCCTTGGTATGACCATTATGATCTGTTTGAGAAAAATATGTAAATAGTTATTTAAACAGTGAGGGCACTGTAGGACCAATATTGGCCCTGATGGTGTTCATTGTGTGTGAAAGGCACTGTTACATCAGACGTGCCTTGTACAAATAAAGTTTGTGTTCCCATGGTCTCTGCTGGGTTGTCAGAACCCTTACACATGCTTAGCACAATTTTGTGACTTAGGAGCAGTTTTTCAGGAACACAATACTTTTGTAGATGAAGGGATTGCTCCATACAAATATCGCCATCCGTATTCAGAACAATTACGACAGCTGTTACTTTGAGTACTTGCTGGGTATAGGACATGAACTTATTTTTACTTAATAAATAAAACATATTTATCCCAGATTAGATGTTAGTAAATCCCACAGTTAGAGCTGTGCGAAACACACAGGGCACGGCCTTAATACGTGAGCGTGTATTCCCACCTGTCACAGCATCTCAGATGAAGCAGTTTGAAATCATCAAACTGTGTGCTGATGTTTCTGCATGTCTGTCCTTAGAAGATCTACTCGTGCATTGTTCAAGCACGCATAAGGGAGAGCTGTTTTTTGCCCGACAGCTCCATGTCTCAGATCTGTAAGGTCTGTTGCAGTTTGATCCGTCAGCTGGGCGATGCAGAGCTCTCCCCGGGGCCTCCTGTAGCCGCTGTAATCAATTACCCCATCAGCACGCTGATGTACAGCATTTAGGGTTCGCCTCCTTGCTCTTCCAGGCAGTGCTGTGTTCAAGCCCCCTGCTCCGCTGGCTCATTAATATGCAAATAATCAGGCGAAGGTGCGATGAATTCGAGCGGGCAGTGGACGGCGGCGTCGAGGCCCGGCCGTGATGAATTGCATTTGCTGCCTGTCCTACATTAAGTACCCTTTCTCAATAATTTTTGCCACAAATTAGGTGGAGCAATATATAGATTACAGCGATGACTTTAGCCCAAAAAAAGAGCAAAGAGGATAGGAAATTAATGGCTTTTAAAATGGGGCCTGTAGCTTAAAAAGAAGCGTAAATGTCAGCTTGCCTTTCTGCCTAATCCAGGCTGGGGAGCGAATTTAAAAGGACATTATGTTCTTGTGATGGTTTTAATGTGCCACTTGTTAGAGTGCTCTGTGGAAAAGGGCACGCCTTCCTGGAATGGCGTGGAGGAAAGTGTCCCATTTAATAATTAAGCAAACACGCTAGCACGCGCACGCACGCTCACTTGCTCTCAAAGGATTGAAATCTGCTTCAAATAACAGCCAGAATGTGACCCATCTGAGGGAATTATCAGAACGGCTGTGTAACTGCAAGGCTACAGAAAGCTGTCACACGCATCCCTTTTCACGGTTCACGATCGTTGCTTTCTTTCTTTTTTTTTGTTTCTGCCACATAATCGTCCTCTGTCTGGTCTGTGCCCAGTTCGCAGTATCTCTGTCCTCCATCCACTGTAGGTAATGAGCACAGAAGCGTCCGTCCTCTGCACAGCCTGTCCTCAACATGACCCTCATTAAGAAGGGATGGCCACTATTGCTAAAAGTAGCCTTCCCACTCCCCCCCTCGAGGAAGCTCTTCCCCAACCCCCCCCCCAGCCTTCCCAGGAGAGCGTCAAACACCAACACCCCCTGACCTCTCCCTCTCTTTGTCCTCTCCTCTAGCAGTCCCCCTTCCCTCCTATCTCCATCTCAAGTGATCCTCACCCTTTGCAATGCCAGTACACATTTCCCTACTGAAGTAGGTTCTTTGTGTGGGACAGCAGGTGGCGTAGTGGTTTCAGCTGTTGCCTTGGATCGAAAGACCCAGGTTCAAATGCCACCTTCTGCTGCAGTCCTGGATTTCTTTGGTAGAAATTACCCATCTGTATAACTGTGTTAATAATGTAAAGTAGCTTAATGCTTCAAGTCACTTAGGAGAAAAGCATCACCTAAATGGAAAAAATAAGTTATAGTATTTAACAGAGACTTAACCTCTATATTGCAGGCATTTAGGTTTTGCAAAGTGATTTTTTAAAGTGTTGACACAGTGGTGCCATACAGTGACATGTGACCCTTATCTCTATCCCAGCATCCTGCCCAAAAAGCACTGTTTGTTTGGTTGCTGTAACTTGCTACCTGCCAAATGTCAACTTTCTGCTGTGTTGCCTGCTTCTTTCGCAGCTTGTATGAGTGGGCCACAAGATAGCAGCTGCATCTTCAGATAGACTCTGCTCCCCTCTGCTTCCCTGCTGCCTCATCTCTCCCTCTCTCCCCATTTTTCTCTCCTTTCCCTCTCGCTGTCTCCCAGCATTAAACAAAGGGGTGTTCTTTGCGAGAGCGGCTGTACTGTTGCTGCAGGGTCTGCGAGGCTGCAACTGGCCGCGCTGCTGGTCGCTGGCACCCTGTCACAGGGCAGCCTCTGTCACTCGTACTGCCATCCTCGGGCCCCCCTCGTGCCCCACTGCACCGCCAGTTAAAATGTCACCAGCCGGCAAGCAGCCCAGGCGCGAGATGCGAGCCGACTGGCCTCCCTCCCAGCTGTTTCCCGCGGCACAGCGGGGGACCTAATCGTAAGTGACGGCTCCTCCGGCTGCTCACTTGAGGGCCAAGGCTAGCTGGGCCTGCGCAGGCGGGCAGTGGGGGACAGGGGAGGGGGGTGGATGGGAAGGAGCGGGAGGGAGACGGGAAGTGAAAAGAGAGCAAGAGCATCATCGTGGAGCTCTGACTGGAATGTCAAAACATTGGCATTGAAGCAGGTTGGGACAAAAAGTCTGTGCAAAAAGGAAACAAGAGCTATTGTGCACATTATATTGCTAAAATTTCTATGTCATGGGCTTCACTGTGCTGAACTAACTGTTAGATTTCTAGCTCAATGTTTTAGCTCTTCGTGGATTCTCCTGCACAACAGCTGTATGTTTTGGCAGCAGTAGTGTGTCTGCTGACATCTGAGGGAATGAGCCTTTTTGGGGACTTTGGATGGGTGGCCAGACAGAGCAAGCCAATTTGGGCTGACCTGACAGTGTTCTTAGAAAGCCACAGAGTTTGGGCAACTTCTCGGATTACTTAACTGTAGGTTAGGCAAGATGTTGGTCACTAGTACCTAAAATTACATCTGACCACACCTGCCTCTAAAGCCACCCTGAAGACAGAACCTCCTGGTCCAGATCTCACCATCCTGCCTCCTACCCACCCTCACGTGGACTACTGCACAAGTGTCAGCAGGGTTCCATCGCTTTTCACCACATTCCAGTCATACAGACCACTTGGGCCAACATGGCCACCAGCTGAACTGAAAGCAGAAGCACTTAACAGCGGGTCGTGCTTCAATGAATAGTTGACGGAACAATGGTTCGCTTACGGATTCCCCAAGTCATTATGAATTCATGTTGAAAAGCCAGATGCGCTTTGCTTTAAGCGGTGTTGTGCGGTGCTCTGAAGTGTAAGCTATAAGCCAGAAGTGGTACAGTTTGTACAACCCATCAGTCCATTGCAATGTGTTCACATGTGGAGGGACAGCGCTACCCACTGTGCCACTGTGCTTTATTCCACTCAGTGTCATCATCTTGATCATTTCAGGCACCTATAAAGCTCATTCATACTAAATAACATCCAGTTCTATGAATTCCATGTTACACAATGGCCTGTCAGTATCATATAGGCTTATTTGAGAGTGCGTTTAGTGCATTGTGCTTATTCATTCAAAAAGACAAATGGAAAATTATTAATTAAATAATAATTTATTATTATTGTTGTTGTTGTTATTTGTATTATTATTATTTGTTTGGCTTACACAGAGCAAATATTGCTTACATTTTTTTAATCATTTATGTTTACACATTAATTGGTACCTTATTCAAGTGTACTACAGCAGGAGGTGAGATTCAGTGTTTGCATGGTGTACATCAGACCTGGTGAGATACACTGCCAGTCCTGCCTGTCCCCTGCTTGGACTTTCATTAAAGCAGGGTTGTTCTTTTGCTGGGTTTGACTTCCCCATTGTGAACATGGCGGCCGGATGTGTTATTGTTCACGTACCTAGAAGGCTACCTTGCGTCACTTCCCAGTTAAGCCGGCATTTCTCTCCAAAACAGGGAAGCATGCACAATACCAGTTTTGGGCATCCCTCTGGTGGGAATGTGAATAAGGTGGGGGTTGAGGTTCAGGGTCCAGTGGGGATTGGTGATGGCACAGCAGCATTTTCTTCCATGCCTTGGCAGAGTCTTCCAGCTGCTACATTGGAGGCCCAAGAGAGAAGCGAGAGTCGGCGTCACAGGGGGCCGGACCCCCAGGCTCTCTCCGGGTTCGCTCACATAGAGCAACGTCTAATTGAAGCAGACATCTGTTTGGAATGTAATTGTTCAGTATTAATCACTGTCAACGACTGAGCGGGGTGTTTATTTGCTGCTCAGCGATGCACACAGCGGGAATATTTATCTCCACGCATTAGGAGGGAGTTTACCTCAATTAGACGACAGCGACTGCTTTTGAATTGTAAATGTTGCAGAGTGTCTGTGTGCCCCGGCTGTCGCCCTTTTCCCCCGCTTGCAGGGTCTTTGTTGACGCAACCCTCCGCCGCGCCCTCAGTTTGTTCTCTGCCACCGCTGCAGAGTGCTTAAACACACACCGCCTTCAATCTCACATCTCATTCCTCTTTATGTGTCTTTGCTTCACTCGCTTCATGCTGCTATCAAATGGTCTTGAACTTAATTGTTTTTCCTCTGGAACTGGGATGACAGGCTCAGATGAGCATTTTGTAGCTTGCTGACAGTTAGAAGTTGTTCTTTCTCCATCTCCGTAGGATTTTGAGATTTTATCTGTTGAACTGCACTCATTTACTGCCTGTTGTTCCCTGGTGATTGAAGCGAATGCTCCTCAATGTTGTTCCCTTATTCTTATTCTTAAGTGTGGCCTCACCCCTCTCCACAGGTGTATGACCCCCGCTTTACCCTTTTTCTGCCCTCCTGCTTGCAGAGAACACGCCCAAGACATCGGCCAGCTGCAGCCCCGCGCCAGAGTCACCGTTGAGCTCTGCTGAGGAGTCAGTGAAGAGCCTGGGTGAGCCCCCCACCTCGCAGCCCCCGGCCCCCGAGTCAAGTGAGCCCTGTGAGCCATTGCCCGTCCCAGGCCACTCAGGCCTAAGCATCCAAGAAATGGTGGCCATGTCCCCTGAGCTGGACACCTATGTCATCACCAAGAAGGTGAAAGAAGTGCTAACAGACAACAACTTAGGTGAGTACAGGTCTGCCACGGACTGATTCCCCTTTGCCTTCCCCTCACTTGTCGCCATTGTCCCCTCCTAGTTCCTCACGTTCATTATCATTCACAGATAATGTTATTTTTTGCATTCCTTTTACTATTATTCATTTTGTAGATGCTTTTCTTCAAATTGGAGTTTGACTCAGACTAAATGAAAGTGCAGCTCAGCAACAAAGAGTTGTGGACAGATGTATGATTTTACAAGCATAATCAAACTTCTTTTAGAATTGATAGGAACAATGATTGGGACAGATGGTGTGATGGAAGTTTATGAAGCTTTTGGGTGATGCAAGGAGAGGTGGGTCTGAAAGTGATTTGTTTCAAGAACCTTCTTGAATGTTGAAAGGGATTCAGCAGTTTTGAGGGAGAGAACATTCCACGAGATCAGAGCTGTAACTCACATTCCTATTTTTGTATGCTTCAAAGGTGTTTTGCTGGCCAATTTGTTTAGAATAATAATATAAAGGATGCAGAATGTGAATTGAATTTGAATTTTGATGCTTGAACTGAATTTTAATCAAAGTGGTGGTCAATAGAGCTCAGGCCCCACCCCCTGGCCACAAAGATCCATCTTCTATAGAGCTCCCTGTACTGTTGCTGTCTGGACATAATGAGATTTCTATGTCATCAACATCACAGAAGACAGTTGCACTTGAATCCTCTGTACCAATCGTGCACATAGGAGGGCCTGCAAAACAGCCCCACCCACTGAGATCACACGTATCACCTCATATCTCCAGTCCAGGGGGCTGTCAGTCTGAGCACATTATTATCGGGCATCACACCTTACATCAGCTTGACTGGATCGGTCCTCTCTGTGAACAGAAAAGTGCTGAAACGAGTGCCATGTCAGGAAGCCAGCTTATTTACTGTACAACAAACAGCAAGGGTAACAGTGGCGGCTCTATGGGGCGCCATCAGCAAGATGTAGCATAACTTGATCTCCGTTTTCATCTCCAGGTTTTAGAGCAGAATAAGCTCATTCATTTTTCCTACTCGGCAGCACCGCTCGGGGCTTGTCTCGCTTCCTGTGCGCACTCTTTTTCCATTTGAACGTACAGTACGTACCACAACTAAGGCATGTTATGTAATGTGCTTTGGTGCAGTGGAGGAGGTGTGTGAGTGTGTTGGCCTCTGGCAAGGTGCATTGTGGGTCAGCGTGCTGCGTGCAGTGGACAGAGATGGGAGGTGACCTCTCACAAGAACGGGTTCTCCTCTGTAAATGTCCTTGGTGTAGGTTAGTCGGATAACCTTCCAATGGACTGCTTTGTCTGAGTGAGGCCATAGCAAAATGGCTGGTGTGTGGGATCACACCCTGCGCTCTGCAGACACATCTTCATTTGAGGCTTTCGTCTTCTGAACATCATTGCTTTGTCATGCAGCAAGGGCTGAGCTCAGCTGCAGTGTAAATGATCTGAAAAGCAGAGGGAAACGCCAGGGGCCATGGAGCACCTTTTACTGCCTGTGCTCTTAGGTTCAGAGGTCTACAAGAATGGCAGGAAAACATGAACCTGGCCAATATGCGAAGAACCCCAGTTGCTGTGCTAATTTATCCAGCCCCCTCTAAAACCACTTCACGATGCCAAGTTCAAAATCACTTGAACGGCCGTCCTTGGTTATATGGTCTACAGGGGCACGGTACATTTCGTAAACAGTAAAGTTTCGGTGGTACTTTCAACTTGTACATGCTGAGTGTTATTCTGTCCTTGCCAGATGTTGATGTCTTCCTGGCCCCGATTTCTCCATGGTCCATACAGTTGACACATCAGAATATGAAGCTGTAGCCTTTGTGCACAGGGTACAGTAAAACCAGGTGGGGTTAGCAGAAAAAGATCCTTAATGTCTTGTGACAGGTGCGTCCTTTTCAGCGTTTGCCGCCGGTGAGTGTGAGACCCCCTTTGATCAGCGTGTCTATGCGCTGCAAACAGGTGAAGTTAAGCACGGATGAGCATGTCACATCTCCCCGTGCCTTCAGCTGCGATGGCTCTCCTCTACTCTGCTCTTTCTCCAGGCAACAAGGGAGGGTTTCCAGTAAACAGAGAGGATATAAAAACTACCCATTTTCTAAAAAATACATTCTCGTGTTAACGAGACCCCACTTTAATTCAACCATTTTTGTTCAACAGCCACCTATGCATGCAGCAGTGTTAACAGGCAGACCTGGTGGCTCTTGTGTCCCACAGGGCAGCGCCTCTTTGGGGAAACGATCCTGGGTTTGACCCAGGGCTCCGTGTCAGACCTGCTGGCCCGGCCCAAGCCCTGGCATAAGCTCAGTCTCAAGGGGAGGGAGCCCTTTGTGCGCATGCAGCTGTGGCTCAGCGATCCCCGCAATGTGGAGAAGCTCATGGACATGAAGCGCATGGAGAAGAAAGGTAACTGTGTTGTCAAATCACCTTCCTACCTGGTAGAGAGCCCTTACAGCTGAGTTGTGCACCTCCCTGTCCCAGTCCAACTTAATTTCCACTCTGTCTTTCACCTGGGAACCTGTGCTATTTCAGGGTTCTGCACCAATGTCTCTCCTTCCTACAGCCTCTAGAGCGTATGAACACGCATGTAATCTGCACCTTGGCAACCCCCACCTTGGCTACTTGTGAAGTAGTGGCTGTTGATCAGTTGTCTGCATGCACCAGGGTGCGTGTGCAGCATTGATGATCCTCTGAAATATTTCAGTAGAAAAGAGTATTGGCACTTCAATTTCATGTTGTTAGTCTGACGTGGTGGCACGTTTGAAGCCACCAGTATAGGTGTTCCATTTTCTTTCGTTAAGTCCTTGGCTCTGTACTGCCACAAATGTCTGCTGGACTGCGGACGGGCTTTCCAACTGCGCTTTTTTTTTTTTTTTTTTTTTTTGCTGTAATGGCCGAGACATGTCCCCCGGCTGCAAGAGAAGGAGGCGACGCCGGGTGCTGTCTACATCAATCTGGGAGATGGATGTCACAGTTTTCATCAGATGTGACATGCTGGACCCTCTCCAGGGCCCGTTTATTCAAAGTCCAGTGCATTCGTCCCCGAGTCTCCCCCAACCCCCAGCTAGCTAAGTGAACATTCTTGGAGTGATTAGGCCTGTTTAACGCTTCTCCCAGGGTAAAAATGACATTACTGGTGCTGTTGGGTACAGATGACAATTTGTTCATCGTGAGTCAAGCGCGGCACAGGGCCTCTCTGCAGGGGACCTCTCATCTGAGAGTAGGGCAGACGTTCATCTGGCCACGGGGGCCCCCTGCCTGAGGAAGGTGCCTGATTCCACAGTGTTTTTGCACAGCATTCAGCTAAATAATCTGTGTTTGACCTCACAGCAGTGATACAAGAGGGCACCCTCTTGCCCATTCAGCTGAGCCGAGCTCAGCATTCCGTGGTGTGAACAGCATAGGGGACCACCGCCATAGTTCGCTTTTTTAGCAGCAGCTCTACTATTAGACTTCATTAATGCTGAAAGGCTAACAGCGATCAGTTTTTACACTGTTGTGGCATCTGGTCACAACTAGTAATAAAATCGGCACATTAACCGAACTCAGTGTGTTTACTTGGTTTACTTTTTTATTTTGCATCTCGTTGGAGTTCAACTAATCCTTATATTGTTTTAACAGAAATGTTATTTAAATGTATCTGGAATGTGTTCGTTTTAAATCCTGAATAACACAAGTGGGGGCTTTGGGAGAAGAAAGAATACAGAATTCTGTAACAGAATACATGCCTATGACAAGGATGAAAAAGAGGAAGGACACATTTAGAAGTGTTTTACAGTTTCGTATGTTTAAGTTTTTCACAGAGCATATATTACATTGTGTCATTTCATAACTTTATGTGTGATTAGACTGCCCCCTGTTGACTTTACAGATCATGTTTGTGTGAAACTCTTTTCATTCACAGGCTTAGACCACTGCTTTTGAACTTTTGTATATTTGACGAATTTCTGTTAAACCAAGGTTTTCCTGGACTTCTTAATATTATAATTCCAAACAGTCACCCAGCCTTCACTATAATATGACAATCCTCTACTGTCACCAGGATAAACATTTTTAAGAAATAGATTGATCTGGCAATAATTCAAATACAGAGTAAAATTCATAAATTATTGCAGATTTGTAAGGATAGCATAGACAATAAGGGCTGAAGTCCTTGTACAATTCGTATGCAAAGATGTGGCCTTTGAGATCAGATCTGACCATCAGTGATGATGGTAAAACTTTAGTACTGTTGCCATCATAATCATCATGTAAAGAACATTAAGATATGAAGTGAAAAGGTTAACAATTAAATAAGCCACTTTTTGAAGAAGGCAATGGAAGGAAAGATTATGAGATTATAGTAGACTGTGGAGCCATTATTACAACAATGGTTCAGAGTAGAATTTATTTTTTTATTCATGCTCTTAACAGAAATCTTGTGCACTGTAGGGGGAAACACTCAAGATATTTGGAGAATTTTGTGGATAATTTTGTCCACTGTAGTGGGGAGTGCTGCGCCAAGTGAAGTTAATAATTTGTTCAGTCTCCTGTAAAGAATTTCTGTAAAATCAATATCTACTAAACAGGAGATGAAGTATGTGGAAATTTAAATGCACATACGTTATACTGTCTGACTCGGCAGTGACCCATCCTTTGTGCATGGATGGATGGACGAATGCTGCACTGAGCAATAATGTTCCTGTCTCACTGAAGAAATGTTCATTTCCTTAAGTTTTGTGTGGGATAATTTAGCTATTCTAAGATGCAGGAAATTGTATGATAAACTGTTATTTGATGAGCCCTTTTAAGAAATGTTCATCAGCCATCAGGTACTCATGTCCTCTCAGAACAAGCATCATTCCTGATGTCCTTGTGCATAAAAGAAAATGGCCTTTTTGTTTCCCTTTTCAAAGTAGCTATTGCTCACATTGAAAAGTCATAGAGTCTAAATTTTTGTAGGAGTTTTTGTTGGATCACTGAATTGGCAGTATTTACGATTTATTTATTTATTTGGTTCGCTTTGCCAAAGTGACTTAAAAATGTTAAGCTATGGTACTTACATTGATTTAGCCATTTATACAGATGAATCGTTTTTACTACAGAATTTCAAGGTAAGTACTTTGATCAAGGCTACCACAACAGGACGTAGGATTTTAACCTGGGTGCTTTCAGTCCAAGTATTTATAATGACTACGTCACCTGCTGACTCGATATATTTTTAGATGTCATTTATAGTGAGCATTGATGTGTGTTTTGTAGGTGCATGACTAAATCAGGTCCTATCATCTTGCGTAGTGTCCCGTTTGAGGCATGCATGCGGACAAGCCGGCATATATCAGACCTCCTTTTATCTCGTTTCTCCGCAGCTTACATGAAGAGGCGTCACAGCTCAGTCAGCGAGAGCCAGGCAGCAGAGCCCGGGCTACCTGGAGGAGAGGGCAGCCAGGGTGGCAGCCCCCAGAACCAGCAACACCAGCTGAAGAAGCCCCGTGTGGTCCTGGCACCTGAAGAAAAGGAGGCCTTGAAGCGAGCCTATCAACAGAAGCCCTACCCTTCCCCGAAGACTATTGAGGAGCTGGCCAGTCAGCTGAATCTCAAGACCAGCACAGTCATCAACTGGTTCCACAACTACCGGTCAGAATGGGTCCTCAGCTTACAAACACACAGTTATAAAAATTGAAATACATTCTCTCCACGAAACCCTTTTCAGTGAAGATTGTTGACTGATTTATTCAATTCAATCCTCATCATCTTGTTCTTGCTCACCAAAATTAGGAACACCAGAGAGGAGCAGTAAACATGGTAAACCTTGTATAAGTGCATTAAAGGATGGCAGTCTTTCTCCTCTATTGTGTTCCTCTACCTCCTGAGTGTGTTTTGCTGCTAGCTAATGGCAGCCAACGGAAACGCCTGTCAATTTCCAAGAATTTTTAGAAAATGGAGCAATGAAGAAAATACAATTAAAAATAGATTAAGTGGAAAATGTTTCTATCATTTGTAGTTTGAATGTAACACGGCACCCCAGTGTACCTGAAACACAGCACACACAGGAATATTACTACCCCATGTCTTAAATTTGTTCATTGCTATTGATGTCTGAAAGGTGTCACCAGGAAGAAATGTATAGCAGTAGATACTATAGTTCTAACTCAAGACAATTTAAAGGATAACAGAGTTGGTCTCAGCGCTGTTGTTGTGTTCCAGGTCCCGAATCAGGCGTGAGCTGTTCATCGAAGAGATCCAGGCAGCTGCCGGAGAAGGCAGCTCCCCCTCAGCACGGGGCAGCAAGGCGGGTGAGGGTGACAGCTGTGACGGCACTGAGTCAGATGGTACAGTGGAAGGCCGCCCCGTTGGGCCCTCAGGCTCCGAGGGCAGCGGAGCTGATGCTAAGGAAGGGGTGGGTGTGGAAATGTCCTCCGGTCCCTCTGAGCCACAGGACACTGCTACCTCAGCCCCCAGCCCACCTGGAACAAGCAGCCAAAAGGGCAGTGCCATCAGCAGCCTGTTCAGCTTCCCTGAGACAGCACCCATCGCCAGGAATCCCAGGGACAGCAGCTTGCGCAAGAAGAAGGCAGCCAACCTCAACAACATCATCCACCGCTTGGAGAAGGCAGCCAGCCGCGAGGAGCCTTCTGAGTGGGAGTTCTGAAACCCCTTTACTCTCGCCAGGGGAAAAGGTTTAGCGTCCCCCCACCTTGACTGCGTACCCATGGCGAAGCCTGGTGCAGGGCAGCAGGAAAGATGGCATTTTACCCCATTTGTGAGTGGGAGAAAGTGAGGACAGGGGCACAATTGAAGAGGAGAGGAGAAGAAGCCTACTTTCTCTGGGTTTTGTTCGGAAAAGCACTTAAAAGCCCTGCTGGCCCCAGGGCCCATACACCATTGGCCAGTGGTGCGAAAAGATACCAGACACTGCACTACAGACAAGGAGCATTAATTCCTAGGAGGTCGTGCTGTTTCAAGGATTCAAACGAAAACTCTAAAGAAGCAATTTATATGTTTGTTTGTTCCTTTGTTTTTCCTTTGAGAGGTTCATTTGCCACCTCCGAGTGTTTTAATCACATCTTTTTGCCGAGCTGTCCCTTCCCCATCTATAACTGTTACAGCGTTTGCCTTTTTTTTCCTGTGTCTGTCATGAGGTTTTTCTGGACCTTTCTGTCCCTTTTTGTTATTTCTCGTAGGTATTTGTTTGGCTGTCCAGCAAGACAAGTTAAACACCGTTGCCCTGAGTAAAAGCCAAGCGCTTACAAAATGGTGTCAGCGGGGGGGGGGGTCAGGATCAGAGGTCAGGGACCCCAATGTCCATGCAACCCTGTCTCTTCATCCAACATGTGGCCATTTAATGGTCATGGATCTCCTGCATGCTATGGACTACTTTGAAAAGAATCAAGTTTTTTTAAAAATTCACTTTCTCATTTGAAAGAAGAAAAAAGTTTTTATAGCAATTTGGTTGCCACTAAGAGATTGCACAGTCTGTCGACTCTAAACAATACTGGTTTGGAATTCTAAATATTTGAGAGGCAAAAAGGAAAAAAAAAATCACAGTTGTAAAACTTTTAAAGGAATTATGAAATCACTTTAATTCACATTTTTAACATCAAGAAATAAAAGGTCATGTCAGGAAAAACAAAAATGAGAAAAAATCTTGTGGTAGCTGATGTAGTGTTATTCTCGTAAATGATCAATAGCTCTTTGATAAGTAGTGCACATTTATTTGATAGCTTTAACGGACTGCTCTACATACAGGCCTCTGGAGGCGTTCGTCTGAAACACTCCGCTTTAGGCTAAAATCAGGAAAACTTGAGTAGAAAAACAACACATACAGAAATATATCAGTCAAAACATTTTTAAGAGACAAGAGAAAAAAGAAACTGCTTTTAACCTCTAACCACAAATACCACACTATTGAGACCTCAAGGCAGGGCTGGTGGTGCGGCCTTGGGCTGAAGCACTACGCAGACCTGTTTGTTCGCGTCACACTGCGCCACGTCGCATGCAGGTGGGGGCAGGGCTGCGGCACAGTGGGAGAGGGCGTCATTGTCGGGGTTAAAGCCAGGCATTGTTCCGAGACAGGCAGGAGAGCTGCAGCTCAACATGGGATAAACCCCGGGGCTTCAGGCTCTGCACTCCTCTTTCCACTCTATATGTGGAATTTCAGGGTCCATTCCTGAGGCTGCCACAGCCCTTGCTACTCACTATTTGTCTGTGTGTGCGTGTGTGTATACCTACATTAAGACTCCGTCTTGTGTACTGTACTCTTTCTGGGGGGGTCACGTATTATGCACTCTTAAAAAAAAATGCAAGTTGCAGGTTTAAGTCGAAAATAAGTTTCTCCTCATCAACTCACCTTCCTCACTCTGAAACATGTTGACGCAGGGCAGCTTGTCAATAGATTCACCCCCCTTGTCGGAATCGCAACTCTTAAGTTTCAACAAAGAAATTGATAAAAACGTTTGGGTTTCAGAGAAAACCCCCACCATGTTTTTGATCAGATATTTACACAAGGTTAATTTGAGCACAGCAGCACAAACTAGCCAAATGACTGAAAACCAAAGCAGTTGAATGCTTGAACCATGAAGGTCATCCAGAAAGGATGTGTTGGTCACACTGCCAAAGTCTTCGCCAGGCACGTGCGGAGTCAGGTCATTAACACTTTGTCTTAATGATCTTGGCAATCCTCTTAGCAGCATTCTCAATACAGTCATTGCCTGGATAACCCGAGTTGGGGACCACAGTGGTCAGTAACAGAACTTGTCCCCTAACTGTGCACCGGGGTTAAATGCCTGCTCTTTTATAGGCTCGTACAACTGCTGTTGTTTTAGGCAAACAGTTGAGAAGTGGAAATATATAGGTATTTTAGTATAATTTTTTGAAGAAAAAAATAGTAAAAAATAAATAAATAAGCATCGGATTTTCAATTGAATTTAGCAAATCTAAAATATTAGATGGCACGCAGGAGCACCGCCATACACCCTCCTTGATTATCACCCACAGTAACTAATGGCCTAAAGGAGGGCTGGAGTCTTCAAACTGTGGAGCTCTAGTCGTCCGGCTTTGGTACAGTGGTTGCCGCAAGCTCCTTTTTGGCATTTTCAACTGTTTTGTGTTTTTAATAAAACACTCCATGCAAACAATGCAAATGCACAAGCTGCACCATGTGAGCCATGCCAAAATTATAAGCAAGTTCCGCAGGTTAACTCAAAGTTTGAGTGCAGACCCTAAAGTGAACGTTAATGAGAATGGTTGAAAAACAGCGTGGACTTAAAATTTTCCGCCTTTAACCATGTGCTCCGTTAACTGGACAATGACTGTATTACACGGTAATCCTGAAACCAGGGATCTTCATGACAACAATTGGAAGTAACAGTTCTTCATTCTACTAAATGAGGAACTTGAGTTTCTTAAACTCTGTTATTTCTCATCTGCCTCGCTCATAATTTGCTACTGATTCCTCTTGGTGGCGATCTCCACGACAGCTGTGGAGGTAGAACTAGCTCGTTCCGAACCACATCTTCCTTGAGACGATCGTTGTTGTGTCGATCTAGCCCACGTTCACGCAGCGCACACCTTCTCTTTGCCCCTTCCCCAATGCCACAGCTTCACAGTGCCTCTCAGCCCACTGCCTCTCCCTTGTTTGTGTGTGTATGTGTGTTTCACAGAGACTTTTGTCTTTCTTCCTACACTTGCATGTATGAGAGCCTGAAAGCCTAAGAAGGCCTCAGCTGGGGCCCATTGCCCCTTAAGCACCACACCCCAGAAAAGTCTGAGTGTGTGCGTCTCTCATGTATTTTATACGTCTTTACGTGGCTTTTATTTGTACATATCTGCACTAACATAGAGTGCACAACTGCCACCCTTTCTTTTAGAGGTGTCTTTTCATTGTTACGGCTCCTTACATAGGTGACATGTAAGTTCCTTTTACTGCCATATCTTATTGAGACTTAAGGTAGATTACTTTATAGATTTTTTTTGTTCTTTGGTTCTGCTTATTTATAGGTGCTGTATTTTTAATTTTGATGTCTTATTTCTTTTTTGTATTTTATGGAAGGGATTATAATGGGGCAAGTTACATTTTTTAGACTGATAGACTGCCGGCAGTATTGGGTAACACAAAATATAGTTGTCATACATGTATATTAGTGTACTCTAAAGATTATTTTGACAATGTCATTTATATTAAAGAAATAACTGTTGATGATAAGGATAGCATTATATGGTGCATTCGCAGTTCATGATGTTACAAACTTTTTTGCGCATTTTGTTAAGTCAGTTGATTTTTTAAAAATTTTATTTTAAAGAGGACAGAAAATAGAGAACACCTCAGCAAACTTGAGTGAAGCCAAGTTAGGATTTTGTTTCATTTTGTTGATTTGTTTTTAGAACATCTAAGCCTATCCTGAAAGGGCCAGCACAGGTTATAATATGAAGAACAACAGCATTATGGGACAGAGTGGTGTTTTAGAGGGCAGAAATCACTGTTCACGGGCTTTAGAACAAAGAGAATCATTAAGAGGCTTTAGATGTGAGCGTGTATTGCCAGGGGCATCACAGAGTAGTTTGAGCCGAGAGAACATTAGCAACAGCACTGGAGGCCAGAAAGTCATCTGCTAGATTGTAAAGTTAAGAAAACTTCACCGGGATACTTTAGGGCTTAGAAGTAGCATAAGAAAACAAGCACTGGGCCATTGTTGAGCAGGAAGAAGCATCAAGGCGTAGCCATCTGAGGACTGTAGGGCAAGCAGGGTCAGCCTGAGGGTCAGTGAACACACTTATGTAGCAGACTGGTATGGGGGGGCTGCTGCTGCTTGTTTCGGCAATGAAATTTCACTCACAACCCAGAGAGATCTGACTTGGAAGTATCTTGCCTGAATATGAGAGCTTTTTCCTCATACTTCCATCAAGTTTAAGATGCTTCCATATCTTTCAGATCAGTGCCAGAAGTGGCAAAGTGTTGTCTTTGGTTAGGTAGACAATACAGTATGTGGCTCTGCACAAGGCTTATGGTAGAGGAATATTTCCAATACCTGAGAGAGCATGGATACTTAAAATAATAAGAAATAAAACTTCAATCGTTAACATTTTGACTTTAAGTCAAGTAGAAATCCATTCTGACATAAATTATTCCACTTTAAATGCAGTAGTATTTGTCTTGACAAGGTTTGACTAAAGAAAGTCAGAAAATGTTGCGCACGCTGTATGTGTCTAAAGCACAGTCACAGGTTATCAAGATATTGTTAGAAGAATATGAATTATTAGCACTTTATTGATTACCTTGTGCAAGAATATATACCAGCCTTCAGTGAACTGGTCTGATTTATCCTTCTTATAAGTGTTGTCAGAATTGGCATGTCTTTTTTTTTTTTTTTTTTTAAAGTCTGTCTGACAGTAATAGCACTGCGCAGCAGAAGATCAAAGCACTTAACTTGGCTCATCTTAAGGCATCATCCACACTGGCTCTCCACCAGGGTCATGCATCCCACACAATTGCCACCTTGACGTTGTTGTGGGGAGCCAGTGGCTGGATGGCAAGCATAGCTCCTGCTTTGGACAGCTGGGTTTCTACTTGTAAAGCAAAGCGAGGGTAATGCAATTACTCAGGAGGCCAGCAGGGGGCAGTCAAACCTGCACATGCTAAAGGGATCTGAAGGCACTGATATCCCATTCACTTACAGACTCTTTCCTCTCTGATTTCTGAACTATATGTCACTTTAGGAGGCGTACTTTATGTGACCGGGGGGGGGCCCTTGTTATTTTTCATTGTAGTTATTGAGGGAAGCAGATAAGTCTTTCTCATATCACACACGCTGTTTAAAACAGTTAAGCATGTGTGTTTTTGAAGACCTAAAAAGCACAAAAAATTGTGTAGCAGTAGCATCAAATTGATTTGAGATTCAATGCGCAACATCTCAGCGGTCGCTCCCAATGAGATTTCGTTTATTTATTCATTAGAGACTATTCTTGCAGAAGCACTTACCCGGCTCGCAGGCATTTTGCAGATTGTTTGAAGTCGCTGGAGTGCCTTCACAGCAATCCAGAGGAGGCACAGTGGTTACTTGGCTGAAGGATTGCTTTTTGACCAATGCAGTAAGAGGGTCTGGATCTGTCTGTTGCCTAACTTCAGACTGCATCCCTGGATTTATTCCGTGTTCCTTGCGTAATACAGCTCTGCAGTTAGTTCACTCTGTCATTCACAAAGCCTTGTGCAGTTGCCACTGGAAAATAAATTGTAGTGTGTATTTGGAAATCGGGGTAATTAGACAAGCTGTTTAAGCTGTTTACTCTCATTTCACTGTCATTTAACATTGTGTCAGCCTGACTGTGTGTGCATGTGTTCTCAGAGAGCTGTAAGGCTAGAGCACGAGACCATGAAGACAGCTTCCTCGCATTAGTAGCAGCATGCGGAGCAGTCCGTCCTGGCAGTCTCGTGGCCGTAGGGGCTGCTCGCCCTTGTCTTTCCAGCTGTCTGTCCACTGGGGCCAGTGAGATTCTGAGGCTGCGTGTAGGAGCTGATCAGGGAGCTTCATATGCTAATGTCAAGGCCTTAATGCAAAGGTTAGTTTCTCTTCTTTTATCGTGTACGGTCAGTAAGGATGCCATAGTCTTCCATTTGGAATGTGGGGTGCACCACAGGGGTGTGCGTGTTTAACGGGTTCCATTCCAGTTAACCTGTGAGGTTACACATAAAAACTTGTCTGGCTTGTGTTTGTTAATGGGTTTGTGGCACCATGATGCTGGTACAAAACGTAGTTTCACTGGTTCCATACTTTGTGTCCCATTGAAGAGGTGATGAAACATCTCACTTGGAATTCATCAGCTCCCTTCACAGTAAATTCTGCTGCTGTCAGTTACTTCTGCTCACACTGTTTCCTCTCGCTGATGACTGTCCTTGACATCTTTAATTTCAAGTAGATTTCCTTTTCTACTACGCCTTTCTTCGCGAAATGATTTTTGTGTAGTTGGTGTTTTCCCCATAAATGAATGGCTTGTGTTTCAGTTTTGTCCAGTTTTGTGTTATATCTATTTTAATATGCAGCAAAGACTTTGTAAATTAATAATGTTGAACAAGACGATGGGTTTCATTTCTCCTCAGTATTTGTCTGATTTCAAAATCGGTAAATTTTATGAATTTTATTTATTTTTATTACTGTAAGCCACAATGAATTTTCTTACAAAACTGACTTATCAGTCACACAAAACCTCATGTTTGATGAAATAAAAACCAAATAATGGAGGTTAAACGGGTTGTTTTTAAGTTCAAATGTTTTTAAAGTTTCAAAAGGTCTCAAAAATGAGTTCTTATAGGTCTTATGCAGTGTCACTCACTGTTGGCCTCGCCACTCAAGCTGCATTCTCGCTAATGGATAGGCCTTGTGGATACAGTGGCTATCTCTGGTGGACGGTTGACTCCAGAAATCCAGCGTGAATCCTTCAATTCATGGTAAAAATGAGCACATTTCTGTGTTTTGCTACATAGGTGCATGGCTGTTTTCACAAATCCTGGCCCTGATGGCAGCGGAACTTGTTCCACTCTAAGACCACATGAATTGTAGCTAAAAGAGTTGATAGTGCTGCGTTCTTCTAAGCGTGACAGTGGGTGGGATTGACTGGTTCAAGCTCAGTCTTTGGTCTGAGACGTGTATCGAAAATCCTTGGGTTTTGTCGTGTTCATCGTGACCCCTTTGCAAACCACAGAAAGTACAAACTATCGTACTTTAGTAGAAGAATGAATATGGTCAAGGGTAGAAGGAGAACAAGACCGTCAAGGGCACACGCACACATCAGGTTGCGGAGCAGCAATACCGTGTGCAAGGACCAAATTATTTTTCTGAGCGTGCATGAAACATCATTTGTTAAAAACAGCTTTATAGTTCTTTAAACTGAATTATTACAGATTCATGTATGGTAGAATACAAAGAAAACAGTGCGATTTCAGGAGGCGGGAGTTCCCTAAGTACAGGATGTTGTTTTGTTTTTATATGTATCGTCCTGTCATTGACAGAGGGAGGGCCCCTCGCTGTGTTCGGTTCTGTAGTGGCTGTGCACTTGTCTGTTTTACTGAAAGAACGGGTAAAATTTTTTGCATTTTATGAAGAACAAGGAGAAAGTGGTGGTCAAGTCCGTGTGCAAACACCCAAAGTAACACTGGTTAACAAAGGGCATTTCGCATAATTTTTCAGGTTTTGTGTTTGCTGCAGTTCTTTTATTTTTTTTATTTTATTTTATTTTTTTTAAACATCTTGGAAAATAGGATGAATTTCAGTCCTCAGTACCAAACACCCAATCAAATTGTGTACAATTTACTATGGAATCAATTTGATTCTTTGGTCAAATTCAGGACTTTGCCCTTTGGAAATATTTTTGTATAGAACTAAATCAGATTGCTATAGATATTCTATACACTGTCATATAAAATTGTACATATAAGATTATATCCTTACAGCGTTTCCTTAAGCTGTCAAGCATTTTTATGGTTTGTGTTTGTTATTATTGTTGAAGTATTATTCGTTTTGGTCTGATTGATGTAGAATTACTGTATGTCAGCATCTCTGTTCTCCATATTAAGACACCTCAGACTGTTTTACTGATGAAGTGAACTATTTCAGGAGTTCAAGTGGTCAGTGTGCATTGATCATGGATTGTCTTTGTGTGTAGTGTTCACATTTCATGGGCCAAGGCTATTGTGCAGCTGAGTGACCTGTCGCAGAACATTTTTTTCATTTTTATTTTTTTCCCTTCCCAAGAGTTACTTAAAATTTCCTATTGGCATTTCTTTACTAAGAAATCACTTTGCTTTTATTGTAAGAAAACACAGAAGAAGGAGTTGTGTTTCAGATCGTGGTTTTGTGGAGACTTTTAGAGGGAAAATGTTTTGCTGTCACAATTTTATTGCATTGCACTGGCTTCCTCCTTGTACACAGCAGCTGCAAACATGGTCACCTGTCCTCCGTTGCTGTCTTATCCCTGTTTTGTCTGGGGATGAAAAGGAAGCTTTGGAAGCCACCAAAGCTCATGCAAATGATGTTTGGCACTCTGTTACTTCACCCACATTGTGGCCTTGCCCTTATGTAACATTAATGAACTTAATGAAAAAAAGTCTGTTTTTTCTTTGTTTATTATATCTTTGTTTCAAATAATGTATTTTTATGTTGACTGGCTAGCCCACTTCTCTGATTATCTAAAGTGCAGAGAATTATTGATTCACATAACAAATGAATTGGAAGCTGAGGCTTTTACTGTAATTTTGTATAGTAGATGATGTAGAATTTATTGGGGATAAGAAGCAAATGATACTGATGCAGCATACCATAGCCAGCATGTTTTGTTTTCGGATTTGGCGGCGAGTTGTTTTCCACACAAGGAGGTCCAGTCATACATGCTGCCGGGGTGAGGAGGACACAGCCATTCCTCAGGTTTCCTGCATATTCAGATGTCAGTTGCAGATCTCATTCCACTGCCGTACTATCGAGGGAGAGAGAAGGTCATTGTTTTTGGGAAAGTTTTTTGTGCTGTTTAGCCAATCCTCTGGGGTTCATATGCATTTCATCAGAACTCCTCAGTATGGAGTCATGTGCTCAGCAGTACAGTATTGGGGATCTTCTTTCTCCCTGGTTCAAAAGGATCTTCCTTTATGCCATTAAATATGCTCCTTACTACGCCAGGCTAACAATGTAGTATATAACCCACATAAAATGAATTCCTGGGCCAACTTAAATAATTGTTTTAAATAGTAGCTTGAATCCACACTCAATATTTTGATTTATTCTTTGAATACCACTCATTTATTTTCTGAAGTACAACCACAAATGGTTGGGTGGTAAACAATGCTAACAAATCAAATTATTGAGTCCAGGGTTTTTTTTTTTTGTTTCCAAACTTTAAGTACCTGGAAATAGAAAAGAAAGGTTTTTCTTATTGCCCCTTCATATGTATCTTAACTGGCATCACCTGTTGCACATAAGGTTTTAGCCAGCTTTTCACAATGGGAAGAGAGCGCTATGGAAGCCTGTAACTACATCTCCCATAGTGCTTTGCTGCTAGTCAGACTGTTTTATTTGGAGTGCTGTGTTTTAGTCCACCAGAAGCTCTCTTTGTAATATGATAAACATGGATTTCGCTCACCTTTCACAATGACTGTTGCCCCTCTATGAGCCTCGCGTCTTGATGCTGCTCCTGTTAGCGGCTTCCCTCACTGCGAAAATCTGTTCAAGATAATCTGTTCCCTCATCGTGTTTTTCCTCATCGTCCTTAAGTCTTGTATCTGTTGTGAACTTGAGTTTGGCCATATCCTGCTGCACAGTCTTACACCTTTGTAAGAGGCTGTTGTATACACATTTGCATTGACAAATTGTATTGAAAAGAGAGCTAGCTTTACTCGCTGCCAGTTTTGTGGCTCTACACATTTTATCAATTTACTACTACTTTACCAGATTTATAAGCAGTCTTTTTCTAGAAGAATATTTTTCAGCTGATGACTTGGAAACAGGGACACTACTTTTATCTATGTCGGGGAAAATCTACAGTGTGGGATACAGTGTGTGTATGACTCTATATGTGTCGGGGGGGAGTTTTGGGCCACAGTTCATCACAACTTTTAAGTGCCAGAGGTCTCCAACCTCTGCGTTGGGGAGGCAGCCTTTTTACATGGTTGTCAAGCGTGGTCAAGTCCACGTAATGCAGCCCAAAAACACGACCCCCTACCATTTCTGATCACAACCGCAGTGTCTGCTTGTAGGGGCGTAATGGGTACACCCATTTCCAAGCCTCTACCCCCATTCTCATAACAACTATCACTTTTGATTTTTTTTAAAACATTTATTTATAGCATAAGGTGAAAACAAAATTTTGTACCAAATAACAACAGCATTTTGTTATTCTGCTGTTTGAAGAGCTTTCATTTCTGGAGCACTTTGCTCTCCAGTCTTTATCCAGAGAGCTGCCCTTATTCAGCCAAAACCGTCTGGCTGGAGACCTCAGTTGTGTAAATGTGGCTTCTTTCGGACTTTAGTTTGTGCAATTTTTGTTTCTTGTGAAGGTATTGTGATTTTGTTTTATCAGACTTCACATTGAAGTTTTGTTACCCTAATGTTACACTCAAAAAAAACAACCAAAAAGTCTGTCTCAGCAACAGCAATTCTTCACCTGCCGATTTTCAGCGTAACCCGTGTTTCTTTATCGGTTCCTCCCACGTTCTCAGTCTGAATGATTGTAAACTCCATTGTCCAGAGGATTCTAGGCTTTTAATTTGACTTTTGATGTGTGGAGCGTTGGGCTGTCCTCAGCATGTGTGACCTGTGTTTTTTTTTTTTTTCTTTTTTTCCTATTCAAATTTTAAAAAATAAAAAAAGCTTTAAAACAAAGCGACAGAAGTGCCACAGCTGCCTCAGTTGTGTGTCTCAAAGCTCAGGTGGAATCCAGTTTCAGCAGATCCAGTTGGCCACCCACAGCAGACAGTCCAGCGCTCCTCTCACTCTAACAAGAGGTTTAGCCAAACTTACCCCGTCTCATTCCATTTGCGTAATACGGTCAGTGGCTGCCTGATGGTTTGCTGTGAGAGATTGTTGCTGTTTCCTCCATCAGCAAAAAAAGGAAAAAACTCCTCTCTTGCTCCCGGTCATTCTTTTTTGTTGGTTTTTGTTGATTGTTTTCTAATATTTAAGTCACGTAGTCTGTTCTCAGCACTGTAAGACAGTCCCTATACAATATGGAGAAGCAATATCACTGTATGAAACTCACACAATGTATTATTATTATTATTGTTATTATTATTATTATTCACTAGCACCCTAGGTGTGATAATTGAAGTAAATATCTTTTATACAAACACATTGTTGCCCTGTGGTGTGTTAATTATGGTGGTTTAATGCTCACAGTTTGAATTTTCCTGATCAAACTATAAAAGTAGGTAAAATTATGAGCAGGGACATACTGTTGGTGTTGGTCTTCTTGAACCTGTGCTCAGCTGCAGGACATATCGCCGTCCCTTGAGATTCCTCCAGAACTACGCTTCCATGAATGTAGGATTGGCTCCTGTTCTTACTATGGTGCCTTAGCCTCTGTCATAGTCCAATCACTAAATCTTCAGACACCAAAACCCAAGCCCATACCAGCTAACCTCAGGTCTGCAGTAAAATCAGAATTTGCACTATGCTCTTGGTGAAGGCATTTCATTCCTGGGAATATCTGTCAGGTAATTTTCTGTTAAATAAGCCATCATCATTTTACTTCAGGGGAAGATCACCCACAACATTAAAACTACTGACAGGTGAAGTGTGAATAACATTGCTTATCTTGTTACAATGGCACCTGTCAATTGGTAGGGGGATATATTGGGCAGCGAGGGAACAGTCAGTTGCTAAGTTTATGTGTTGGAAGCAAGAAAAAATGGATAAGTGTAAGGATCTGAGCCACTTTGACAAAGGCCAACATGTGATGGCTGAACGACCGGGTCGGAGCATCTCCAAAACAGCAGGTGTTGTGGGATGGGTGTTCCCGGTATGCAGTGGCTAGTACCTTTCAAAAGTGCTCCAAGGAAGGACAACCGGTGAACTGACTAAAGGGTCATGGGCGCCCAAGACTCCTTGATGCACGTGGGGAACAAAGGCTAGCCGTCTGGTCCAATCCCACATAAGAGCACAAATTGCTGAAAACCTTAATGCTGGCCACGATAGAAAGGTGTCAACACACAGTGTTGCTGTGTATGGGGGGTGCATTGCTGCAGACCAATCACAGTGTCCAAGCTGATCCGTCCACTGCCAAAAGTGCCTACAATGGGCACGTGAGCATCAGAACTGGACCATGGAGCAGTGGAAGAAGGTGGCCTGGTCTGACAAATCACGTTTTCTTTTAGATTATGTGGATGGCCAGGTGCGTGTTCCTCATTTACCTATGGGAAGAGATGGCAGCAGAATGCACTATGGGAAGATGGCAAACCAGCAGAGGCAGTGTAATGCTCTGGGCAATGTTCTGCTGGGAAGTCTTGGGTCCTGGCATTCATGTGGATGTTACTTTGACTCGTACCATCTACCTAAATATTGTTGCAGACCACATAGACCCCTTCATGGCAACGGTATTCCCTGATGGCAGTGACCCTTTGTTCAGGAATGGTTTGAGGAACATGACAAAGAGTTCAAGATGTTGTCTTGGGCTCCAAAGTCCCCAGATCTCAATCCGATCGAGCATCTGTGAGATGTGCTGGACAAACAAGTCCGATCCCTGGAGGTGCCACCTTGCAACTTACAGGACTTAAAGGATCTGCTGCTAACATCTTGGTGCCAGATACTACAGGACACCTTCAGAGGTCTTGTGGAGTCCATACCTCGATGGGTCAGAGCTATTTCGGCGGCACAAGGGGGACCTACACAATATTAGGCAGGTGGTTTTAATGTTGCGGCTGATTGGTGTATAACAACATCTGTTTTGGAACTCAGACACTTTTATATGTGACTGGAGAAGGTTTGGTCAAGTTCGTTTGACAGTTATGTAAGTAGTGACAAACTGGAGCTGGACAGAGAAGTGAAAGCAAACAAACGCACAAGTGACCTCCACCTCTGGATACTGATGCAGAGAAGCACATGCGCTCATGTGCTGCTCCAACTAACTGCCTCCTGAAAAGAGGTTTCCAGAAAGTGCACTCAAACTTTTGACTGGTACAGTACTGAGGACACAAGCTGATTTCCTCTTCTGCTGTGCTCAGGTTGACAAATATGGGTCACTTGTCCCTGCATTGTATGTGGACATCCAAGGGTTCAATGAGTTCAGCTCAGGATCACCTCTGCTTGTTTCCTTTGGGTTTGGACCCCTTGGATGATGGCTTGTTTGTGGCTGAAATGAGAATGACATAGCAGAAGTATAAAATAAAATGAAGACACTTCACCCCAATTTAGTGTATTTTTTTGCACATTTTCTCGCTATTGTGTGTTTATCCAGACTCCAGTGGACGTTCCCAGCACGATCGTGCCCCACGTCACACAGCCTGTGTCATCACTGAATGTTTCCAGAAATGTGACAGTGAGTCTTCATTGCTTCGCTGACCTGCACGGTCCCCGCGTCTCAACTCTGTCGAGCATCTTCAACATGATGGTGCGGTGGGAAGGGCTGTTCTCAGCAAGACAGTCCAGCCATACAATTTGCAGCAACTACACAATGCAGTCATCTCTGCACAGCGCAACATTCTTGCACGACACATCCGGCATCTCGTACAATCCAAGCCCAGATGAATTCATACTGTTGTGAAGGCCAAAGGAGCCACAGCACGCTGCTAGATAGGTGTACCTAATAAACGGTAAACTGCAATTCATGCAATTCTATAGCACTTCAGTCAGTCATCAGAAATATTGGCTTTGTGTGTGAACATCTATGAGAAAATGGATTGAAAAACCTAATGCCAGAATAACTTCATTAGTAGCAATGCTGACCTCATGACCTTGCCAGTGGATGATATCTTTTCCTTCACACTGGTGAAGGAACTGGCTCTCCCAGGAGCCGGCCAGCGTAGAGATCTTCTCAGAAATGGTAATTGGGCTGCGAGGTTATTTCCCCATGTGTGAGGAAGAAAGGTCTTCAGTTTTGCATGATGGCCTCAGCAGCACCTTTTGCTACCATGAGACTGGCACCAAATCATCACCGCCAAGAGGCAACGGAGGCCATAATGAATAATGGACCAGATATTGCAAAAGCCACTTAGCTTGAATGCTAACCCTCAAACCACCTTTGTTTCCTCTAACTAAAGGTAACGTAATTCAGTTGTGGTCGGTATTCTTTATTGGTTTAATTATTTATTGTGGACTTGTGTGTTGGCTTTCTGCACATGTCCTCCCTGAGGGAACTGCAGGAGGCCGGCAGCCCAGGCAGACAAACTGGATGATCAGGCTGAAAGCAGCTGTTTGTGAGCGTGAGTGCGCTGCTGGGAAATGCACTCATAAATGTAATTCAGCCACACATTGGGTTAAGCACATGCAGACATCTGACACGGTCGCGGAATGGGTTCATCCCCGACTTTGGGCGCCGTGTTTATTTGGTTGCATTTATTTATTTTATTGTGTTTATCAGTGCTGCTTTTGGCTTTTTTTTTTTTTGAAATTCCCCGCAGTTGTAGTGCAGCGGAAGAAATGCGTTCACTGTGTCAAGTGGGTAGCCATCAGCACACATTTTATATCGAAATTTGTAATCATACTAGCATTGTGACGGGACAAAACGTAATAAAAATGTCTGTGAGGGAAGGAGAGCAGGAAGCGAGGGCTTCTTTGCAGAATTACCTGAAGTGGGAAAGAGTTCCTCATCTGCCACAAGTACATTCTGCTTCCATGAGTATGAAGACCTTTGAAAGACCTTCTGGAGTCCTTTTAGTAAACTTTGCTTTTTCAGACCCTTTGGCCTCTCCCCAACACAGGCTGTAAACATCTCCCTCACTATTTCCTGCTGTTCACCATGTCCCTCAGATGTCAACACCTTCATCAGGTCACCTCATTGTCTCCTCCTTTCTTCCAACCAGCTTTCTGTCATCTTCTTTATATTACATTTCATCACCTGAATGGCTTCCTTAATTTTGACCACTGAGCTCTTTGGGGCCACGACCCAATTCTGCTAACACAGAACTGCCAAACTGCCTTCCTGCACATGTTCACCCTCCTGGTGCTTCTGTAGCCTCCATCTCCCAAGTGAGACCCCAGGGCCTGACCTAGCTTCTCAAGCTCAGAGGGTGGTATGTGCACATCTCTTGAGGTTTGTTATTTGGAACATGAACTGCTGACTCTATGTATTTAAACCGCAGCTAGTGACGCCATCTTAGGACTTTCTGATTCAAAGCGTGTGTGAACATCATGCCAGTGAGGCACTACTGGTTTATGACAGTCATAAAGCAGTATGTTACAAAATTTTATTTTCAGAATGACTGCAGGTGAGGTTCAGTTTCAAAGTCTCTACTGATTTACTGATGAGGCGGCCTGTTCTGGGCTGCTTGGGTGTAGATTTAAATCCAGCTCAGTCTGAATGGAGTTTGCATGTCCTCCCCATGTTCACGTGGAATTACTCTGTGTGCTCCAGTTTTTCTCCCACAGTCCAAATGTATGTGTTTCAGGTTGACTGGTGACTGTAAATTACAAATGGGGTGTGTGTGTGTGTGTGTGTGTGTGTGTGTGTGTGTGTGTATATCCTCAGATACATTACTTGGGTGTAGCCTTTACTAGCCTCGTGCTCTATGCTTTTGGGATGGGCTGAACCGGACTTGAAAGAGTGGAAATTGATGGTTGCTGAGTGATTTACTGACGATTAAACTGCTGTAAGGGATGGAGCTTCCTGATGAAACAAATCTGGCTTTCTTGAATAGATTCAGCTTCCTTACTGGGATCGCAGATAGAAGGTGGTGTGCAGAGAATTGAAAAACATGCTGCCTCGCTGCCGTGTCTTGCTGTCACCGGTGCTCCAAAACCGTTCAGACTGAACACAACCTGAAAGCACAGTCACAGTAAACGTACATGGACAGATCCAAAATTGTACAAAGTGGGCCTCTGTGAACTGGGGACAAAATTACTATTCAACTGGCTCCACCCACTGCCTCCATATGTAACTGGCCTAGTTGACCCAGTGACCTCCCTTTCTACCCACAGTCCTCTGGGGTGCATTTGCATCTTGGTACTGCATTGAGAGCCCTGTGTAAGAGCCCCAAGGACATAGCAAAGCTTTCTAAAGCAGCCTGAATTATTCATTGGCCCTTTTGAAAAGACGTGGGGTACAGAGCTTTTACACATCTATTAATGTGTAAAAGACTTGGCCTCAGCTCTTATTGGTTCAGGATGCATTTCACACTTCTGTATCGAGACATTAATCATTAAGGGTCATCTCAGGACACAGACTATTAACTACCAGTGACACATGCTTAAGAATAGAGCAGGAGTACAAGCTAATTTGAATGCAGAATATTATACCAAATAATTTCATATACTGCATCTGTGGCTACCAAGATGGACTGGTGTCTTGAACGGTGCATGGTCTCCTGATCTTCAAATGCAAGGCAGCCTTGAGGAAGAAGCTGGAAAGGTAGCAACACGCAAGTACCTTGAGAGAGGAAGACAGGTTCTAAAAAACCAGCGGAATGGGAAAGAACAAGATCAGCGCCATCAGTACATATGCCCTGCTGGTCAGATACCCAGCTGCAATGGTAAGTTGGTGACAGCATCTCACCTTCATTAACCAGTTCCTCTCCCTTGTTTGGGAGTCTTGAGATGTTGATGGTTTTCCAGATAAACCAATTTCAGTTGAGTCTGTTTGTTTTCCAGTCATTATGGAATGTCTTTCCCATAGGTTTCAACGACAAGTATTAACCGGTAAACCACCAGAACCTCACCTCACCTTTATCTCTCCTGTTTCAGAGACACCCAAGGTCAGTACGATTTCAAGGTCCCCATATGTGGAACAATATTCCCTCCTTTTTAACATCATGTTCATCTGTTTCATTATTCAAGAAATTACTTTAAAATATTTGATGGATCAACATGATTTTTTATATGTGTAATATGTTTAAGTATGTTGTGGTCTGTCTAATATTTTTATACCGTTACCTGACGGCCAATGGCAGTCAATCGCTGGAGTCTTTTTGCTTTATTTCTGAAGTTTAACCTTTCTTTTGTGTTTGGGCAGATCTTAGAGTTTAATTTCTCCAGGATACTGCATTATATTTCTATAGTTTTATTCTTGGCTTTTTTTCATCTTGTGCAAATACATACATGTATACAGTAGATCAAGACCCAAGATCTCCTCACATTTCCAGTTGATCATGAGAGACCAGATTAGTTTTGGATCTGGACCAACAGAGTCCCACATATAGTTCATTCTGTCTCCAAGCCCCATACCCCAAGACAAAACAGCTGCTTCCTGTCACACAACCATGTGCCAATCTATACAAAAGTACCTGCGCACGCAAAGGTTTTAGCCCAACATCATTCACAGCAAGGGTGCAGTAGGCCTTTCACTTACCGTAGATTTATTTCATGAGCTGTTAGTGAACCTAGAACTTCAGTTTCCCATTATATATGTGTTTGATGGGAATAATAATGGGGATTTGCACATTTATTTGGAGTCCAAATGTATTATAAAGAAATTATCCCAAGATTTGTCAGCTAGGTTATTATCGCAAGAACGGTAGCTGAACGAAATAATTCAGCTGCTAAATCACCCGAGGAAGCGACAGCATAGTTATCATCAAATAAGATAAAGCGTGAACAAGCACTGAACTCGGGCCCTCAGGTAATGCAAAATGCAGAAGACTCAGACACCTGCTTCCTAAGTCGCCCATACTGGAAATAAAAAATATGACGTCATGAAGGCAGGATCCCTCTGGGCGCCCAGAAGCGGCAGAAAACGACGCTTGCACTTCTGCACGATGGCCGTGAGAGGGCGCCCTGCACCGCCGCCGCGTACAGCCTGCTGTGTGCCTGGTAATTCTGCTACTGGCGCTGCAGTCATTCCGCTCTGAAAAAATGCCATATTTGTTCAGCTGTGTCAACACTGCATAGATTCGTAAATTTCTGTTTCCCTGAGTATTTCACTATACTAGCAGAGCATTTGGTTATTTTTAAATAATTCTCTTAGTAAATAATCCTGTGAGCTCAAAGTCGTGCTTTCTCCCATAAGGTTACTCTCAGCTGTCCTAATGTTCCAATTTAATAGCAAAATTTTTAGCAAATTGCCAAGAATAAATCTAAAATCAAGGCTGAAAACGTAAAGCAATATTGCTGTATTTAACCAAATTTAATTTGCCTGTTAAAATTTAATTTTTTCTTTTTTTTTCTTTTTGGCGTTTGTTCAAATGGGGGTCAGGGGCTGTTTGGGTTTCCTGCAGAAACACAAACAGGTTCAGATCTACAGCAACAAACACTGTAATTTTCCATGCAGAGTAAAAATAGCTGCATTTGGACAACATCCTACAGTGTTTTCTTCAATATGGTCATTTCAAGAACTGTGTGCAGAAATTTGCTGTTAGGGTAGAAACCAGGCCGGCTGTCAAAAAGCCAAAGCATTTAATTTATTTGTTTGTTTGTTTATTTTTTGCCTGTTTTCACAGTCGAGGAAATTTGCACATTAGAGGTGAACGTTGAAGCCAAGCTCCTCAGAGCTGTGTTGCGCTTCACAGCCGCCGTGGGAATCAGCGGTCAGTGTTTTGTACAGAACGTCTTGCTGTCCGACTGCTCTTCCCAGACTGACAGATGAGGGCTGCGCACTGGAAGCACGCACTCGATTCCCCAAGGGGTTTCCACGGAAACAGAGCCTGGTTGAAAGTGGCTATTCCGAATCCCTCCCTCCACTCACGTGGCTGAGGATGTCCAATCGCTGGTGTGGCACTGCTGCCTGACCTTAGTCCTTTACTGTAGTAGACATCTGTGTCACATCCCCACTCATGCATCACCGAGGAGGTGTAAGCAGTCTACAGTTCACAGCTTAATATGGGCAGCAAATTCTGCTGAGTCCCGCCACGACTTACCATCTTGTTTTAATTCGCTTGGTTTGCTGCTATCCAATAGTATCCAATAATTCTGAGACAGATTCCTGATCGTGATAATGTGCTTAAGGATAACTGATGGATGGATGGATGGATGCTTGTCCATGACCATTTGTCTCCAGGTACAGCCCAAGATGGATGCACCAAGCTTCATATATTTACAACTCTCAGGCTGAGACTTCAAAGTTTTAAAAGTGCCTGATGAATGTTGCACTGCTGTTTCAGTCCTCCTTGCATTTGCAGTGTTGCAGGACACAGAGGGGTTAATGTGTCCCATCCCCCCCTCCCTCTTTCCCTGGGGGACTAAGCAGGGTCCGGGTATCATAATGATGGTGGAGCAATTAAGCTGAGATCCGCGATTAAAAGCAAAATTGCTGCTGCGGTTGCGTTTGACTTCAAAGGTCCCCAAGGAAGGAGCGGAGACCAGAACCCCAACCCCTTCTGTTTCTCCTTGTTTTATGCAACTTTTATGAAGGCAGCCAGGAACAGAAGCATGGAAACCTTCAGTGGATTCCTGAAACGATTTCCTGTGATCATAACCAACACGGCGAACCACAGAGGTTAAACTGAGCCTTCCCTGACAGTGCCTGTACTTATGGATCCTGATGTAAAAATGACTGATGGCTCTGCTGTGGTTCACCAGGGTTCTGACAAGGGTGGCAGTCAACTCAGCCAGGTGCAAAATGTGAAGGTAGAGGAACTACAAAATGATGTCTTCACAAGGTTCTTTGTTGTGTAGGAATATCACAGATAAGAACTTAATATGTTTATTTGTGCGGAAGCAAAACTGGACCAAAACACCTGCACCTGGTGCTTTTGCCTCCTTGCCTTTGGAAATTCAATGCTTGTTGCCAGATGGCAACATCTCTGTTCGATTTAGGTGAGGATTCCTCTCAAAGTGAGCACCTCCGGTTTGACCGCTGTATCTGATTCACAGAGCACCGAAGGTCCTCAAGGAGCCCAAAACCTTACCTTTCTGCATGCAGGGCTGGTGATGTTCCAACAAGAAGCGATTAAGTCATGCAAACCAGCTCGTACAGGACACCGACTTCCTGCCTTGACTGGGTTCTCCATGGTGTTCCGTGGCTTTGCAGCAGACCAGCTCATGGGCTGCGCAGATGAATGAACCAGGGTGTCTCCAACATGCTCCTGTGTCCAGGTACACCAGAGCTGGTGAGGTTCACCTGCTATGTCTCACAAAGGCAGTATAAATAAGTGGTTGTAAATGATAACTTTTTACAGTTTTGGCAGAACCATCATAAAAGGAGCTCTTCTGTTGCTTAATTTCCACCAAAAGGGGTAATTTTTCACCTGCGGGCAAGAAGAAAATTCACTTTCTAGTACCGCAAACATCCCCACTACTTACAAAATGAGGTTTCCTTCTAATGGTTGGACTTTTTCAAGTCTGTGATTTCCCTGTGGTTGCTCACAGTGGCTTGGTAATGGCAACTTCTCTCTTTAAACCAAACCTCTATCACCAAAAGCGTGAGGGGAGATTCAGGGTCGGGCAACAGCTTTGGACTGCGGCCGCCTCGATGTGCTTGTAGGCAATCTGCCGTCAATCGCTTCGACTAACAGGATGTTTCCCAAATCTGGCCCTGAACATTCACTGATGCTGCCATAGCCACGGAATGGAAACCAAACACAACATTTAGAAGTGACAGGAAATAGCGTGGCCTCTTGCAGGCTAATTCCCACCAAGGATCGACCCACTCTTCCAAGGGGGCTGTCGTATTTTTCACTATGCTGCTATTTATGGTTCTCATAAGGCAGCGCGGCCCCCCAGAGTGGTGGGGGCTGCCCGAAGGACGGCTCTCCTGCTGATGTCTTTCCGGAGGGATGAGTCTGACGATCAATACGCACAGGAAGGCTCCAGGGAGCCTTTTGGTTTTCATCACAAAGTGGACTTTTGATGGTCTTGAGAATTCCCAGCCATCTCCCTAATGCTGGTTTCTCAGGACCCAGCGTGACGGGTGAACAGCAGGCAGGTTAGGGCAGACAGCCAAGGAGAAAGACCTTCCAGCCAGTAACCGAAGCAAAAGGTGGACCATCAGACCTTTGAGTCATTGCTTTTAAATTCTACTTTTAGGGTCTTTTGGTATTTCATGCTGTGCTAAATTAGCCCCCCATTGAGGGCAAAGCAGTTAATGTCCATTTACATTAACTTATTTCAGCCACGTTATTCTTTTATAATGGAAATGTGCACACATTCACCAGTTCTTTATTTCTCTAGACTGTTTTTGAGAGAGCAAAGAGAAAATGGGACGAAATGTAATAAAGAGCTGTGAAAGGCCCTGCCACGCCATACTGTCGACAGCTGTGCACCGTGAATGGTCCCGCGGCCGTGTGTGATGAAAGGGCGGAGTTGCCACATCCATACAAAAGGAAGTGCGTAGAGCGGCCGAGTCTCTACCCTGGAAACTGTGGCACCCAGTTCAGCCCCGCCAAGAGTCCACCGGCGGGGTGGCTACTTCGCTCAGCAACCGTTTCCACCAAAGACTGTCTGTGTGTGTGTGTGAGAGAGAGAGAGATAATGCTTGACATATTTGCAAGTTAACGATAAACTGCCACCGTGCAGCTGCCTTTTGCTGTTATCTGTGCGTTTTTAATAATGATTTCTTATTTATCGTCTTATTCTGGTATTTATAAACTTCCAAGAATCCAATTAACAATCACATAGAGATTAAAGGGACATTTTTAAAGTGGCATCAAAATAAACACTTGCACAAATGTGCAGATTTTTCATATCAATCGGGCCCAACTGGTAGAAGTCGGGAGAACACAGAACCCCAGACAGACGTATCTACCAGCACACCCTTGTGCAGATAAACACATGCTTCCAAGCGCACAGGAAGGAGACGGTGCCATGTGACTCCATGCATCTCCAGTGAGCTGTGTCCCCAGGGAGGGGTTCTGGATAACCAACCAGTCATTATTTCACTGCTTAGCTACACAGGAGGTCACCTTGAAATCCATTTGTTAATCTTACGAGATGCCCAGGAGATCTGTGCTAAATAGTGAGCCGCACACCGACACGGCTCTACCTCGGGTTTAGCCTCTGGGTTTATTTGCTTGAAAGAGGGAAGACAAGCCGGCAACTCCTGTTTGAATGTCCTGTTACCAGCAGGGCTGTGTGATGTTTTGAGAAAACCGAGTCTCCGGTAGAAGCTGCGACTGACACCGCATCACCTGTCCTGCACACACAGTAGTCAACATTCTCCCTCCAGCGTTGACCTGAGTGTGGAATCCTGAAGGCTGTGGGTCTGTTGCAGTGCATCCTGGGAGTGAATTAGGCAAAGGTGCAAAGCAGTGTGTCTTACACACCACGCAGGTCCCATGGCGTTGTTGCCTTTGATAAATGGCTCCAGATGCACAGGTGCCATCCAGCAGTAAAGTCTGTCATTTGTCATGGTGACAGTGCCCATGTGCTGAGGAGGACAACCAGGCTGGGTCTTCTATAGGACAACACTGTATTATTATTATTATTATGTGCAGTCAGATGTTTCCAATGGTTCTAGATAAATTCAGATCTCCACAAGAATCCACAGATGTTCATCAAAGAATTCTGGGCAGGTTCCCTGCGGTTTCCATTAGTGAGATCTTCTGAGTTTGTTTGTGTTTGGTCGGCCTGGGAGCTTCTCCGTCTTGTTACTGACACCTTTCTTGAGAGTTTGTAATACTTCCACCACTACTGGTTCCACCGTGGTCTTTACACACTGCTTTCTGCTGACCTCAGTTTCCAGTTCCTTCTACTTGAAAAGATTTTCAGCTTCTTTCGACATGACGTTTGTATAATCTGGAATCGCCCTTCCTTGTTTGCCAGTCGCAAGTAACGGTGATGTCTCTGATACTGGCAACCTTCTTTGGTTTATGTTCACTGTATCTATCAGTCAGTTGGACCCCCAGCTGTTTGCAAGCCATTCACCGAAGGTAGTGGACCACCTTGTATCTGTTGGTACTCAGATAAGGCTTGAACAGTGAAACTTGTAGCTGTGGGGCTTGTATGTTCTTTCCTCTTGTTGAACATTCCATATTGGCTTCAGAATGTTCTTCTGGTGATTCCTGGTGTTCATTGCCTGGCTCTGTACTGAAATGGCTAAGCATTCTGTCTCCATGGCCATAGCTGCTGGGTTGTCTTTGTCTGCCTCATCAACATGTCGGGAAGGGGTGTCATGCAGCGGTTTGCCTTTCAGCAAGTCTATTTCCTCTTTCTCAGTACTGCTCCTGACCTGTACTTTGCTGTTGTCAGCAGTTGCTTCTTTGGGCAAGAATTTCTCTACAAGCTGTTTTTGGAGACAGTACTTAACTTTTCCTGCGTCATATGTTCTGACAAGCCTAGAGAACTTGTCTTCGCCTAAATGGAAGCAGTAGAGAAGCAGACGCAAGTTCAGTCAATCCACAGCCACCATTCCGTCTCTTCATAGACTGTAAATTGCTTCACCTTCAGTCTTTGGATGATGAGTTCCTCCCACAGTCAAAAGTCTTCTTGTCTTCAGATTCATCTGTTCTATATCAGTCCCGAGTCAAAGCACTGCTCCAAAGCTATAAGCTAGAACCAGCATTGCAAAGCTGTTATCTCATTCTTTGAGCTCAACTCTGTGTTGAGAATCTGCCAAACTCAATGAGAACACTGTTTCTTGATCCTGACCTTCATCCAGGTATCTTGCATTCCATTTATTCCACATCAAGGTACTTGAACATCTCTTGGGGCTGATGCTTTGAACTGCGGCTTTATGGTGCAATCGGATATTTCGGCTTGTGACAAGGTTTATCTATGCCAACCTCCATTACGATGTCACCGCTGAACACTGCTAGGACTGTGTGTCCCAGCCGATGCTCATTCTTCACAAACAGCTTCAAGTCATCCATGGAAAAGAGGTGGGTCATCCTGTATATCACACATTTGGTCATGTCTGTGAGCAGTATGAGGCCTAAGTAGAACACCTGGGAAGATCAGAAGACCTCCACTGAAAAACAAACACATTTTTGTCAAAAGTCAAAAGAGTTTATTTGTCATGTATATAGTTACCGAGTATACCATGTAGTGAAATGTTCTTACTTTACTTTGTCTTTTACAGAATGAGTAATTCCTGGTCATATCTGAAGGGTTCCCATGGTTGCAACTATCCAGGTTGGAGGTACAAGATTAAATGCTTTCCTGCAGTCCATTCATGCCATTGCCAAGTCTCTGATCCCAACACTCTCTAGCTGCTCTTTGACACCCTTTCTCCTCATTTATTATTATTATTATTATTATTATGCTCGAAGTACCAGCTAACTAAGTTATTGTTACAGTTATTCTTTTTTTAAACAGTTTGATAATAATAATAGATAACTACCACTTATCCAGCAGCAGGAGCTGTTCAGAGTTCACTTAGCTTCAGGGTAGTAATGTAAGGTCTTTCCTGGGGCTCAAACCAGCAACCTTCAGGGAAAAAAGCAAAATGGTTAAGAATCACTGCACTGCTTGCTGCCCGTCCACCATAATTTGAGCAGCAGGAACTCAAACAGCATGGAAGGGGAAGGAGAAGCTATTTCCTGTCAATGGTTTGTACACTTGTGTGTCATGGGAGCGCCAGCGCAGCCGGTGCTGTTGACCGGAGTGAAGAGTGTGAGTCGCAGCTCAGTCGGCTGCTAGACAGTCAGGCCCTGAGGAGGCGTCTGGGTAAAAATTGGCGCCTGATGAAGGGAGACAACAAAGGTCACGGTCTGTGGGTTTACACTATTAAATATGACATGGCGGGAGGTGTTGTTGCCATTCACTGACACGTGTGCGCGCGCACAGACGTGTCAGTGAATGGCAACAACACCTCCTGCCATGTCATATTTTACTTTTTTTTTTTTTGCTATTTTCAGTAGAGCAAACCTTCCAAAAAATGTCCATCAGATCCATGGCACCGCTGCAAACAACATCTCAGACTGAAGAAAGTATTATTTTGTTTTGGCTTGAACACCCAGGCTAGACAAAAAAGGATAATTCCTATAATAGGACTCTGCACAGTGTGTTGGGAAGACCGAAACCGCGCCTTGCATCTGCCTCTTATTTTGCTTTTCAGCAGTAGTATTAGTGACTTTATTTTGCTCACTGAGAAGATTATAATGTGCGTTAGATTTCTTTACTGAGATTCTGTTTCTTGAGAACCTAACGGTTGCTATGTAGTTGACAAATAAACTCTTAAACTCTTATTTACAGACCAGAGAGTGTGAGGGCAAAGAGGGGAACCTCATCGGTGGAAGCTGCTTTGCGGAAACCTTGGAAATGGGTGATGACACAAAGGAAATGGTGCTATTTTTCATATTGAAGTACAGCCATTTGCATGATCGGTTGAAGGAACACGGGGACAGCAGGTTACTGTGACAACTGAGCGTAATTCGTCCTTCAACTCCAGGTAAACAACATGTGTTCATATGCCAGTTGACAATATGGAATACATTTATATAAATGTACAGTATACACGTTTATATTCATTTATGGGATATACTGTACATTTAAATACGTTTATATTAGCTGATCAGTTTTTGTGGGATTAAATCTGATGTATGTCGTGCTACATAACCTGAATGGGACGGCAGGTGTGTGTGTCTCTAGACCACTGTGACCCTGACCAGCAGAGTGCAGGTAAGGCTGATGGATGGATGGATGGATGGATGGATAACCTTCTGTCATCCTTGTCATTTATATTTAGTTGTATTTATATTTATGCAGAATATGATGTAAATTATCAGAGCAGAGCTGATGTGGTGGCCAAAATGTGTCTGCGCAACACTTAGAATCGGCATTTAACAGCGCTCTCTGCCCTGCCAATGGGGCTTCCATTGGCATTTAACAGCGCCCCTGTTGCCGGGAGAGGCTCCGCACTGGCGAGACGGCCACGCTTCAGATTGAAACTTTTTGTTTTAGTAAATCACGTGACCTGCATACGAACTCGAAATCCAAAATATCGTCCCCTAGCTTTTTTCTAAATAGAAAACGTATTGTTTTATGAAGACATTGCTGAAAATATCTTGCATAATCGAGTAAATTCTCTGAGCGCCTCGGGAAAGAGATCCGAGGAGGACTGTGAAAATGATGAAATGTCCGCCGCAGGGATGTACATTTCCAGGAAAATGCTGGATTAATAATGATGTTGAGCCGCAGCAAGAACCGCAAGAAGAGGCACCGCTTCATCTCCCCTACATTTGCGCATAACATAAAAGTCGAGGTGGGGAAAAACGGCCAATTTCGCTACGACCCAACACAAATCCCAGTTTTTCACACCGAGGCAAAATTGTGTGCTGTGAGATGCGACGGATCGGTGCCAAACTGGTGATAAAACACTCGACATCTTAGCGTTTAACTCTCGTTTCACTGTGGTTCACCTGGAGCGTCTCAGGCCCGCTCACTTGCTTAATGCCTTCCACAGCTCGAATAAAAGGCGTTGGTTTTAAATTATTATTGTTGTCGGTGGTGTTGTTTTAAATAATTTTTGCATGCATCTTTTTTGCAGAATTAGAGATTTAAACAGAAAAAAAAACGTTTTATATGTTGAAGTATTCAGCAGTTCCGCGACCTAACACGACTCTTCCTAAAGAAACCAACTGGGCTTCATTTTATTCCCGACAAAAAAAAAAAAAAAATCCAGGTCTCTTCTATTCTACATTTTGGGACATTCCGGTCCCCTGGAAGTGAGCAAGCTGCCCAGTGAGGGACACGACTCGAGTTCCCCACCTTCAGCCTCTGCTCCTTGGCAGCCTTCGCAGCGCGCACGACGGTTCGCTCGCGGAATGGTGCGCGGCCCCTTTAAGAGACGCCGGGCTCCGAGCACAGATCACTGGCGCACAGATCCGCCCTCCAAACACCTCCGTGTCTGTGTACTTCACAGGGACGAACTGCACAGCCCCAGCACGAAATGCTCGCCCGGCAGTCCTCCACTGCAGAGAGCGAATCGCTGTGAACGTGAATGTGAATGAAAGACCGCAGAGGAGCACCGGGCGGCGAGGGCACAAACAGCGGGACTGTGGATCAAGGTGAGAACGGACCTGCTGTCCACACCTCCTTGAGCGATGGCAGTCATAACAATAAACCCCGGCTTGTGTCATCCCCACCGTCAGCATCAGCATCAGCATCACTGTTGTGGACGGACGCGGTGCGGGAAAGGGGCTCGGACCCAGCGCTGCGCTGTGAGAACCGATGCCGCTGGGTGCCCACGTCTGTGTGGGCTCTTGAGGTGAGGACCGAGCCCGCGCCGGAGCTCCAGTCTCGGGGAAGACCCCAGACCCCAGACCCCATAACCTTCCGTGTCCAGGGTCACACACGCGGTGCCCAGGAGCGACGCTGCGTTTCATCCCTGCTTTTTTGTGCGTCTTCTGTTCGCGAGCAGCCGTGTAACCACCATGTTGTAGAAATGCAGTAACGATGGCTCTATGGCAGATTTACTGGCGATGCGTGAACTCGTCTGTTATTTGGAAGACCCTCGCCGAGTCCACGAATGTTTCTGAACGGCTTCCACTGCTTGGCTGTTCAAACGGAAGAGCAAATGGAGGCGATGCCAGGGAAGGGCTTTGCTCCCATTCAGCTTCTGCTTTAACAGCGAAACCCGCGGAATCGGGTCATCACCAAGTTATTACCAGCTTATAACCAGGTTGTTACCAATTTACCATCTGTTTATCACCAGGTTACTGTTGATTTATGACCAGGTTATCACCAGTTTTCATGTCACAAATTGTCACCATACAGTTGTTACTGTGTATAAGGTGGGCACTATGGATACAGAGGTGAAAATTCCTGTTGTTCTGGACAGTTCGGGACCCTGACGTGATGCCCTTCCTTGGGCTGTCTGCGACATGCAGACACCTTCAGCGAACACGGTGGACGCAGGTTTGTCTGTATTTACCGTGATTTACTAGTGCGATTTGCTACTATTTACTGCTCTACATCTGCTTAAGGTGGTGGAACAGTGTTGTGTGTGGCCCTGGGTTGAGGAGATGGATCCAAACTTATACCCTCTTGGAAGCAAATTTTCCAAAGAAAAGCATCCTTTACACAATGGTGAAAAGAAACTATAGCGAACCTTTAAGATTGTAGTTTTGTGTTTTTAATGAATCTCTTATTCAGATTGTACAAATTCTGTTTGGACTTCTTGGGAATTGTGACTCGGAAAGCAAACTGCTTTCGTGCTGCATGTAAAATCCAGAAGCGATGGGTTTTTCGGGCCGATCTCGCAAATAACTTACAGTCATTTGTGGTCAGTTAGGTGAGCTGTAAGTTCTCACTTGTGGTTCTCTAGGTGTGCTGTTTGTACTCCGTTCTGGTTGTCGAAGGGAATCTGCTGTTATCAAATCCTGTCTGCTAAGCTGGATGTTTAATGAATGAGTCTCCTTTATGTGTATCTGCTTATCTAGCGGAGTCATTTGTTATCAAGATCGGTCAGCTAGTTGAGGTTATGATCACATACGGTCAGCTCGGTGAGTACTTGTAATCCCTTCTGGTTTGTAATACAGTCGGTCCTCTTTACCAACTTTGATCAGCTAAATTCAGGGACCCGAACTTTCCCTGTGTTTTCCAGGTGCATCTCTACAGTCGCCGTTCACCATCCGTAAGCGGGATGACACTTTTCCAGTGGAATTTCCTACATGGGGGGGCTTTGTCTAGACAACAAAACCAGCCCTTTGCTTGTTCATCTGTGTTTATGGCTTTACTTTGTGGTGCTCTTCAGGTCCCGACACGCTGAGAATCTGTCACCATCGGTTTAAGTTAAACATCGTCTTCCTGTCTTTCCTTTTTTCATCAGGGGAAAACCCAGAGGCTTCACATCTTTGTCAACAACATCACAACATCTTCTATAACAGAACATCTTTTTCAGTATCTTCTTTTACTGCAAATATACGTATATCCATATTTGGGGCTCTTAGCGGCTGTAATTGTTCCCATCTGATTAAACACCCTTTCTTTCTGCAACTTCTTTTCTTTAGTATTCCGATAAGATGGTGGGGTTTTAAATGCTTTTTAATGAAGTTGAGCACCGGTGTCTTGCAAGTGTTGAAATGTCTGAGCGTGATTATATAAGTGTGCCTCTGAGTTTGTGCATGAGTGTGTGTGTGTGAGAGAGAGAATGCCCATGCCCATGCATGTCTCTGTGTGACTACATTTCTGCCCCAGGTGTTGAGTCGTCTCGGTTTACTCCTCTACCAATGGTATTTCCACCCCACAAATAACACAGTACTACACCATGACCACTGCTCACTCCCACGGTGGTTTAAGCATGAGTTTGTACATCCAGGTTCCTGTGTTGGAGCCAGGTTGTCACTGACCGTCTCCATTCTCCAAAGGATTGTTAGTGTAATATTGCTTGATCAGCACTTGTCCCGATTAACTAAAAATAATACATCCAGATTTTCTCTGGAACAGTTAATGTTTGAATCGTTGCTCAAGGGTGTTGCAGCAGCCCCCACCCCACCAGAATGTGAACCAGCAGCCTTCTGGGTACCAGACTGAGTGTATATGTATCTGGCCTGCTCTTGTGCCCATCAGTCCTGCCAGTTGTTGTTGAGATTCCAAGATTATGGTACAGACCCGGTGTCTTGGGTTGTTGCTTTTGCTTTGACACCTAGTGAACGATGGGCCCTTTTTGGGACCCTTTTTACTTTCCACCATGCCAGTCACTATGGACAATCTCTCGTTAATAAAAACACTTTATGGTTATAGCTGCTCTTGTGACTTCTTACAGCATGCAAGCCTAGAAGCAATATCTTTTGGAGTTCAGCGAAAAAAGATTTTTAAATTCCCTACCATTTCCTTTACTGAATATCAATAACCGATAAGCCACCTGCATATTATAGTAAAGGGGAAATGCATTTAATGAGCTTAAAATATTATAAGTGATGGACCACCCTGAGACATACTGTAAATTGGCACCATTTTGGTATCAAACCCAAGAATACCCGACCGTATTATGGGAGTCAGCCTTTTGGTGTTGGGCACTATGCCTTCCCAAGGTGCAGGTGCATCTGTAGCATCACACACCCTGAAGTTACTAATGTTTTGACCTGTGTTACTGTAAATGCAAGCGAGTTGTAGTAAGTTTACTTCAGTGATTTCTTAAAGGAGCGATTTCTTACTTTTTACTGGCCAAATATAATTTATTTTTGTCCCTGCATAAAATCTAGAACAAACAATGGAATGGTGTCTTGATCGATAGAGGTTATTGATACAGTATACACACCTGTTCCTTTCTGTATAAAAGAAAATCTTCCATCCTTTTCAGTTCTAACTTTCCTGCTTAGTATAAAATTGAATTTGCTGTATTTGTAGTCTTGTATGGTTTTATAGTCAAAATAAATATCTCTCCCATATGAAATAGTTTCTAAATTGTTGTAACACCAGTTTCTGTCTAGGTGGTTCAGTGTTCAAAAAAAAAAAAAATTATGGTTTGATCTTAATACATGAATAAAGTTCGAGTTATTAGGACCACAGCATCTCCAGCACGACTCTCACAGTTTAAAATCTACGATTTGAGGCGACATCACCACACAATCGCCAATACGACTATTGCAGTTTAAGCTGAATACTTGATTCTGCGTTGTGATGAAAGTTTTTCTTACCATCTTGCATAGTCCGTTGTGATGTGCTGTGTTTTGCATTTAAGCAAGTTCTCCATTGAAAATGTGCGTATTTAACTTTGTGTTTTGGTTTCTTTTGTTCGCTATTTCCCCCGATGTCACTAAACAACGACCTTAGAATCTGTCGGCTCTGTGCTTCATGCAGCACTTTTTACCATTCTTACCTTGATGTCATGTTTTTTTTCATGGGCCAACCATCAAAAACACGCTTTTAATGTCATACCTACTGTATCGGAGCCATACACCCAGCGTGAATTACATGGATTTACCGTGTTCTGATGTGCTTTAATACGTCATTATTGCAGCAGTAAACAGCATCTGGAGTCTTGAAGCTTTCGTTTATATTTATTTCCAGTTTTGCATCATTATTTTCTCTCTTGCTGACTAAACCACTGCTGCCACAATCGCAACTACAAGGAGAAATTTAGGCGTGCAAAAAACAACCCGCCTAAGCTTTCCCAGGTTGACCTCACAGTGGCAGGTGGACCAAACGGGAAGGATGTCGGGTACTTAGGAGCACATATAAGTTTTGAGAAGCTACCTTCTCCTTCAAACTGCAGCAGCAGCAAAAAAGGTGGTAATTTTATGTTCCAAGGCGTGCGTCACGAAATGCCAGCCATTACAGATGAAGAGTAATGGTGTGAATGTAGTTTTCCGCCATGAAGTGTAGACTGGAAGTGGTGAAAAAACTTCGTAAACATGTCTGCAATGTGGCAGTTCCATAGTTTCCTCATTAACCGCAACAATAGGAATGGCTTTGCAGAAAAGACGGGACTGACCAGCCTCACAAAAATACATATGTCAGTTTAAGATAATTTTAAATGCACACACCATTGTTAAAAGACTTTTACATGATGATAATACTTGTAGTAAATGCTATGTAGTTTCTGAGCTACAGTTTTTCTGTTCATTTCTGGTGAATATTTTAGTTTTTAGGGATGTCTAACATTAAATGCAGCCTCCATCTGTGTAGGTCTGTTGTTCAGAAGTAAAATGTCTGTCTTTCTTTTTACATATGTCAGGCTTGTGACAGACTGTGTATTTTTTTTTTTTTTTTTTTTTTTTGCCTGTCTTCTGGTAACTTAGGACTAAGACTCCATGTAGATGTTTGCTGGGGATTTTTGCTGAGGATTTGGGTACAGATGTAATGTACACTTTAATTCCCTGCTAAGCAGTTTGCAGGCTATCAACGCAGACCGACTCAGCACAGCAGTGTCAGCACAGCTCCTCACTCACACTGCCAGGCAGTCCTGTGCTCTTCGTTGGCACAATAACTCTGCGCCTTTCTGACAAACACCGAACGAGAGATTCTGCCACAAACGGCTGGCAGGGCTGAAGCTGCATGTCAAAAACCAAGCCGATTGCACGTCTATGGACTGCAAAGTGTTCAGAAGCAAACCTTGTGTTCCACTAAAGTTGCCTTGGGTGGTGAATATCCTGTAGAGCACATTAAAAAAAGTCCCAATGTTACAGACCAAAAAGGAATGAAACCAAATATCCAGACAGTGAATGTCGGCCTCTTGTCCGTGTAACCGATAAGCAGCAAGGTTTGGCTCATTCCTTCGTCTGCCAGGAAGCCTTTCGGCTTCCTATTTGTTTATGGTCTGTCACCAGCCCAGTCACATATACTTTAATTGGGGGACTCAGACCAGATCATACTGTTATCTTAGAGGAAGTGGGGAACCAACCAGCCTTCACAGCAACAGTACTGGCATCAGCAGCACAGGTGGTGATGGAAGAGCTTCACACAAAAGGCCACTTAAGGACATATTGTGGAAGCCATGCTGCTACCTGAACTAGTAACTGATGTATCTGGTTTCTCTGAATCGTGATATTATCTCCATCATGATAGACTTGTTTGAAATTCAATGTCTGTGACTGATATAGTCTTTTTCGGTTTAGCAAAGGAAATCTAATACATTAACACATTTTGAATAGAGAATGCCAGGGCAGGGTGATTTACTTGACATGTCCAGTTACTCTGGAGAGCTGATCCGAGGGCAAGAAAGTGTGGTTAGAAATAAACGTAACTCAGATTTGATACGACTTGGTTCGAACACTTGTCTCAATGAAGGGAAGTGAAACTGCTGTAGTGTGACTTGGATCTGCATTTTTCTTGTTGCTCATGTGTCTCTTCCCCGTTCTCAAGGTTTCAACTTACCTCAGGAAGACACAAGGGGGTTGTGTGTTAAAACCCCACCATCACTGATGAATGTACGGCCGTGCAACATGAGCACAAATGAAAGTAGCAAGCAGCTTCTATAGGAACGCTGCATAACTAAGTGAGAACCGCATCCACACGGTACTGTACATCAGTGAGTCAGAATTTACTGGGACCAAATCTTGAACATCTTCAGATGCTTGACAAATCCATAGTGCAAGGAAAGGCCTTGGAGTGCTGCGTTCTTATTTGTTGTGCAGTTTGTCACTTGTAATGAATTCCAAATGACCAGAACGACTACCAGTAAGTTGCAGCTCTTGGACTTGCAGACACTGCTCCTCATTAAACCATCATTGCAGTTATTTTTAAATGCCTCTCAGTTATGAAGTTTCACCATATTGCCAGCATACTTCACTACCGACACCTTCACAAACTCATGCTGCACCCTTCTCCCAATATTAGGCAGGTTGAAGCCTGTTTCTGTTTGGGAATGCTCTAATGCAGCTCACTGTATTTCAAAACTGCAGCTTTTCTCTGACTTTTTATAAAAAGATGTCTGATTCTTAATTACATTTATACTTTGTTTTACTATAGTGTTTTGACTTATTTCTAGGTAGTAGGTAGATCTACTTCATTGAAGGCTGATATTTTTTCTCTTCAGTTATTAGTGGTAGCCAAGTTATTCAGTTCTTTGCCCCCTCAAAGCATAACACCCACATCAGCTAAGGAGAAACAGGCCTCCTCTGATGTGCAAGCTGTCAGCCACCTGCTTCTTCTCATTCTATGCCATCCTTATTGGTGACATAAAATGGTTAAAGGAGAGCTCTGTTTTTCCCTGTTCACCTGCTACCCTGGAGGCACATGAGTAACCATAGGCCATCTTGCCCACTCAAGGGAACACATACGAGTTTCTGTTGGTAATGTGGGATGGTAGGGGTTTGAGCCACGGTATCAAAATTTTGAGGGGAAGAGCATTTGGCAATGAATCAGAACTGAGGATCGTGATGTGCGGGACCTGTCTCACAACCAGTGTGATGTTGGCACTTTCGGTGTCATCTGAGAAACTCAGCTGAAGTGGTAACACCTTTAGAGAGGATCTGGGAGCTGCTGCTTGCGGGGGGGTTTATTTAAACATATTCCCAGAAGTTGGTACATAGTGAGTATGAGATCAAAGATTGAAATATTCGAATGTGACAGGTTCTCTTTTGATGTGTCAGATGTCTCGACTGTTGGTCTGATTTCACTATGGATGCTTTTCTCACAGTTCACCCAAGAAGACACCAGGCCTTAGTCTATGTAATTCCCTTACGGAAATTGTAATACCCCCAGGCATAGCATTTAACCTGAATTGTTCAATCAAAAAGCAAAGCTGTTAAAACTGTACGCTATGAAAGCTTTGAATAAAAGCATTGATGTGCAGTGAAATAATAATGATGTGAATTGTTACGCATCTCAGCAGAATTTTTAATTTTTTTATTTTTTTGCAAGTTTCCATTGTCTTAGGTGGGCAGGCACACTTTGGTTGATCGCTTTGTTCCCACGGTGCAGTGTGTGTGTGTGTGTGTGTGTGTGTGTGTGTGTGTGTGTGTATTGTACATTCAGGAAGAATTTCCTTTCAGCATGGCTGATGTCAAAGATGGGGGTGCAGATCTGCGGCATTCAAGGAGCCTTTTATTTCCCAAGGGAAGCATTCTAGGCCGCAACTGAGAGCGCAGGCTCTTGCTTCAGTATTGTCAGCTTTATAAAGTTGTGTGCTTTTGTTTTATTTTATGTTTAGGATGATTCTTTAGACATAGACTCAAAGAGACTGACCCACTCCAACAGTTTTCTAGGTCTTTTTTTGTTGCCAGCATCTTTAATTTGTCTCGACAGCAGCAGCCATTAAATACTAATATCCCCAAAATTTCTTCTGTTCACCATAAAACCAGATGAGCCTCACGCTTGACATTAACTTGAGGCATAAAGGGCAGCTGTCCTCTTTGAATGCCTATCATCTTCTGGGAAATTTAATTGGCTCTTTTTAATATTTATAGGGAGCTTTTGCGTTGCACAAGTCACCCCCTCTCCTGTTTCGATGCCCGTCTCTCAGCTCCAGGTGATTACTGCTCACCACCACATTTATTGAGGCTCTAATCTGTGCACCTCTGAGACACCGGACTGCTGTATGCGTGCCTCTTGACAAGTGACTGTCATACTATTGCCGAGGTGCTTGTGAAAATAAGCCAGGGAGGTGGACATGTTCCTTGGGTTAATTTTGCTCACTGGTGCATTTCTGTCATTTCTGTTTGGTTCTGTTGAAAATACTGAGTCTTTTTTGGCCTCTCTGAATTCACAGGGTAGCGATTTTCCTTAATTCTGTTATCACTTGCAGAAGGGCTGCAGTGTGTGTGTGTGTGTGTGTGTGTGTGTGTGTGTGTGTGTGTGTGTGTGTGTGTGTGTGTGTGTCTGGAAATGGAATTACAGCTGCTGGCTTTTGAAGTGACTGTCAGTGCCATTCGTCCATCCAAGTAAATGAGGACACAGCTACACTACGCTGAGCCTTCAGACACCAACCCAGTATGGATGCTATTTTTCCCATGAGTGGAATAGGAATAAATGCAGCTTCTTACTTATGCCTTCTTAGTTCTTTTACATGTCAGAGATAAGAGAGAAGATTGGTAGCTCAGGAGGATTAGTTTGACTATTGGGTAAATGCTAACACTGACCATGAGGAGTTATGATCATGGTGCTGCCACCCAGCTCGCTCATGACTGATGCTGCCACCACCACCACCGCATATACAAAGGCAAGGCCTAGACCAAGTTTGGTATACACCTAATTTGGTATTAACCTATTCTGTATGTTTTTAAGCAGTTTGTCTGAACCCATTTACTGTGTAAAAACCAAACTCAGCACAAGCAAATCCCCAGTATAGTGTACTGTAGAGTAGGTGGACTTGTGTCTGCCGCCGGTGCCAGAGGCTTGTGTCTCCGCAGCTCAGTCTGCTGCTGGCTGATGAGTGTGAGGAGCAGGTGCACTGCAGGGTCAGTCGCCCCAGGCCTCTCCAGTGGCTTCTAGTTACACCACCTGGCTGCAGATGCAGAGGCCCTTTGCTGAGTGAAAGTGTGTGCCAGGCCACAGGCTGCTCAACCACGCAGCTTCACCCTCAGAACATTTACTCCCACTAGGAGCAGGGAATTGGGAGGGGTGGTATTCAGAGCTGGAATGGCCATGCTTCCCTCTGCTCACCACAAACCACAAAGTGTTTCCCTCTGCTACAGATTTTGGCATGTGTGTAAATCCAAATGAGATTTTCCTTCAGCTGGCAAATAATCAGGACTGGGAATTTTTACCACGCTCAAAATTTTAGCTCCCCTTGGTCTTGGTCTGAGCATCACGTTGTTCACTTTGTTTTTCTTCCTAAAATATGAAAGCCCTTGTTATGAAATAAAACCCAGTAAAAATACAGAGCTTTTGTTGTGGTTCCTGCGCAGGCCTCCCCTACACCACCTAGTGGTGGAATGGAGCAGTCATGAATGGTGACGCCCGCCCCAGCAGCCCAGACCTCTCCTCCTGCCCGCTGCCTGACTGGAAGGAGTTCTGTGAGCTGCATGCCCGTGCCTCCGCCTCCGACTTTGCTGACAAGTTCCGCCGCTTTGTGAGCGAGAATCCCAGCTACGACGCTCCAGGTGCCGACACCTCCTTCTCCCAGCATTTCGCACAGCATTTCCTTGAGTGCTTTGCTGCTGAGCTGAGCCGGCCTCGCACCCCCGGCTCACCAGGAGGCCCCAGGTACAGCATCGTTCCCTTCGCGGGACTCCAGAGTTGCCCATTGCCCTACGGTCACGACTTGTATCTTCGCCGCCGAGACGCGGGCGCCTCCAGTGAGTCGCTTGACAGCATGGACAGTGGGCCTGGCAGCCGTAGCCCCCGTGCCCGGCCAGTCTCCCAGCATAAGACACCAACGCTGGGTCACTCGCGCAGCTCCGAGGACATATCGGCAGGCCACACCAAGGCCCGTTTCAAGAAGGGCTTCTCCCTGCGTAACATGAGCCTGTGTGTGGTGGACGGTGTGAAGGAGATCTGGCACCGACGGTCATCTCCTGAGCCTGAGGGTGGCCGGCGTGCAAATGGCGACGCTGGCGATAAATGGAGCCAGCGGCTACGGCTCTCTAGGTCTTCCCATACCCGCCGTGCAGAGCAGATGGACATTCAGAGAGAGGGTGCCCTGCGCTACATGGTGGCCGATGATACCAGCTGCATGGGCAGCTCTCAGTGGCAGAAGTGCCGGCTGCTGCTGAGGAAGGCACCTCCGCATGCTGAGGGAGAACGCTTCCTGTTGGAGTTCTACGTACCGCCCAAGGTAGGTACCAGTGCGACCAGGTGAATCTAAACTGTTATTTGTGTATGTTTGAAGGTGCCTCAAAATGTTTGTGCGTCTCAGCGTATGCCTTGTGCTCTCCACCTGTCAGTGACAGTTGGTGGGTGGATAGACTGAGATTTACAATAGGTTTTACTTATCTAAACACAGTTTCAGGGATATGGCAGGTAACTGGTTCCTAGTAGCAGCAGTGCTAGGAAGTAAGAATACACTTTCCCATGGTGCAAGTGGTCTCCGGTTTGCCTGGAAGCAGCTGAGCCCCCTGGTCAGTAGCACCTCATGATCTGGGGACACCTGAGCCCCACGGCATTTGGAAAGGCCATTAACATGGCTCTGTCCCCACTGACCTTCACTCAGGGCAGTTCTATGTGTCTGCCCAAGTATCCCCTTAGCATGTGTTTGCTCAGGGTGCATACGCTGAGAGGAAGTTGCACAATGACCTGAAGCAATATATCTCAATCTTCATTCACTATGAAAATTTCTCAACTTACTTACCACGTCACCCAGCACATTTTTTGGTTTTGTTTTTACGCTTAAGTATTGTTTTGTCATTCCAAAACTGGCAGCTGTAGAAAGCAGATATAAGAGCTGGGAGCAGACTGTTGGATAGCGCAGCAATGTTGTCTGGGAATGAAAGTGGAAGCTGTGTGTTGGCAGAGACGTTGGTTATTCGGTCTACACTCTTCACAGATATCTCAACTTCTCCGGCCCGTTTCATTAACACTGATATCTAAGCACACTTTGCAAAATCTGGTCCACTTGGCCTGATTTCAATAAGGCCATTTAACTGGTTGAGACGTTATGTTTCTTCGTCTGTGTTCCGAGCTTAATTCACATAGGTATTTCTCAAATTTTCCCCCAAATTATTAATATGGAGTTTTGCATCTTGCCCTGTTTACAGTAGCCTTTACCTCACTCCTTTGCTGTTATTTTTGACATACTGAAGTACTGTAGCTGTCCTCAGCTCTGCATATTGCTACTGTAAGGTGGCATGGTCTTGTGGCGGGTAACAAGCTGACGGAAGAATAGTGGTGTTGCTGAAAGGAAATGCAAAAATCTCATCTTCTCCAGGAATTGAGCTTGATGTATATCTTCAGTTCCAGTCTGGCAGTCTTCACATTCTAGAGGCAATCCAACTTAAACTGAAGGCTGTGAATTTTGTCACAGGGTGTGTATATACAGTGATACAGTGTGTGTGTGTGTGTGTGTGTATACACACACACACACACACACACACACACACACACATACTTCTGAAACCTTTACAAATCGATCATTCCTTTTTATGGCTGCAAGATACCAAAATTCTTGAATTTCTATATTCATTTGGATCCATCCATCCAATGCTATTATGTCTGCTGTTTTGCTGTCTTCAGCGTAACGGTCTGATTCACACCTGTTTATTGTGTTGAAGAAATGCTTTGTGAAATTCACTGCAAATCCCAAAGGAGCTGCTGATATTGCAGCAAGCACTGCGATAAAATTTGCCATAGCAGAAAAATAATTTCAAAACATAGTTTCAGTCTGCAAACAACATAACTTTAATTTCAACTGTGGCCTAAATAATAGGACCCATCCTGTATTCAGAATAAGTATCCTTCGGTACTATTATTTACTAAGCCGCTTAGCATGAATGCATACGTAAGTTATGGGCTTCTGGTTGGTCAAAGTCCATACAGATTAAGCCAGGCAGTGTTGTTGTTGTTGTTGTTGTTATTATTATTATTATTATTATTAAGGCCACATCTACATGAACTTTGGAAGCTTCCTCTGACTGGTTGTGTACAGCTGTGCTTCCTTTCCCTCAATTCTCTTGCCTGCTTCTCCAGTGAGCTGGACTCAAGATGGTCTATATTTATGTGGCTTCTGCATGTTCTCGCCATATTTGCGAACGTTTGCTGCTCTCCCAGTGGTTGAATATGGACAGCTTAGCTTTACTGGTGAACAACTGTGTATGTCCGCTTGTTTTCACATTAATATGTGCACAGGTATGCGTCCACTGCAATATCCTGGCGATTGCTTCTAAGGCCTTAGTTGTGCTTCCATACAGTTTAGTGTCTAGGCCCCGACTCTTAGCCACGGAATAAAGAATGGGACTGTATCACAATAACATGTCTGCATGTCACATGCTACAGAGCATCAAGAGCACATAGTGTGAACCCTTGTAACCCTAAGCATCTGTCACTGTCTGTCCCTATGCAGTCCTCCAAACCTAAGGTGAGTGTCCCCCTCTCAGCCATTATAGAAGTGCGGACCACCATGCCTCTGGAGATGCCGGATAAAGACAACACTTTTGTTCTCAAGGTATGGCCCTCTTCCAGCAGCGTCGCTGCAGTTAACTCCATACCGCTTGTGTGCATGTTCGTAGCCTCACGCTCATTAATGTGCTAACACATAATAGAAATGATGTTTGTGCATCACTTTAGACACATTCCCAAATGTGTTAGAAAATATATGCAACATACCCATATGTTTGATTTCAGGTTTTTATCACAAGTTGTGTCAACAGGAAATTATTTATTGGAGCAATTTAGCTTAGGCGCACTACAGCAGGACCCTTCTCGGAACGTAAACTTTCATCTTTAAGCTTGCGAATCAATGTCCTTAAGAGGATGGACACTGCTGCACCTTGAGGTTACCTCATGTTCAGCCACATTAGGCGAGCAGGGTTTTGCTAGATTTCAGCGGCGGTTTGCTGGCGTGCACAAACCGCAGGCTCTCTGGGACTCGCAGCGTGTGCGTCAGACCTGTCTAAACACATTACTCTCGAGCTAAGAGGCCCGCATGTAGTGCTCACCAGGCCCCAGAAATGAACGACCTATCTAGCAGAATGCAGAGCTCCTGCTGTCTGGCTTTATTTCCAACGCTCATACTTTCAACGCCCTTTATTTTGGGAATGCTTCTTAGAGATCCAAACTCTGGGAAACGCTGGTGCATGTGTAGCCATGGCAGGCATAGGCACATTCTCTCAGCCAGGAAAACACAGAGACCGAAAGAAGCAAACAAATAGGGGACGGACACTTGATGCTTGTTGCACCACATGCCATTTAAACAGTACATTTGAGATCACTGTTATGTAACACATATAATGTGCACTACTTTGTCTGTATGAGCTTTGCTTTCTAGACCCCTGTGGTTATTTTATATGTAATGGAGTGAAAATCAGTAACGGCTCATTATTTACGTAAAATCCTACCAGGTGTTTTTGTCTGAAACGGAGCCTGCGTTTATGGCAAAATCATGATCAGTTTACAAAGGAGCACAGCTTGAAACAAGGTCAGGTGTTTAACGTCTATGTGGTAATGCTTCATCGAACGCTGCTCCATTCAGAGCTGTTTTGTTAAGGTGTCCCCGCTCTAAATTCATTGCATACATTGTGCACTCTGGATTTTGCATTGCCTTTTTTTTTTCTTTCTTTCTAACAGTGTAATCCTCATTGTTGCACCTTTCTGGTGGTGTGCCATGTGCTCTGGCCCCTCTTTTGTAGGGGTCAGGTTTTTTTGTGTGTGTGTGTGTGTGTGTGTGTGTTTTTTAATTTATTTATTAATTTTTTTTTCTTTTTTCATGCACTGCCCTCTGCCCTCCTTTACTGGGATTGCTGTACACAATTTATGGGCACGTGCTCTCACCCGAGTTTACCTCTTGCCTGCGACCGGAACAGTTCCAAATCCTTTCTTTCATTTTACTTATCTCAAAAATATATGATAATCGAACGTCATTTGTGTGTACGAGGACGCATGATATAAGGTGCAATATTAAAACAACCCCCTAACCACTGTTTTAGTTAGCACACAACTTTCTGGGAATGCATCATGAGTGCTAACCAGAGTCTTACTGTGTACATATGGTGTTTAGTAATGATTCTTTTAACATATTCTTATATGAAATATACAGTAGATATGAAATTCATAAATGGTGCTCAGTGATGCCTAATACCTGATTAACTGATTTAAACTTTTCTTACAGGTGGAAAATGGTGAAGAATATATTCTGGAGACCATCGATTCACTTCAGAAACATTCTTGGGTTGCAGATATTCAGGATTGCATAGACCCTGGGTAAATAGTTCAGTTAACATGGGCTGTTGAGCAAAAAGTAAAGGTATCCTTTGCAAAAAATTTGTTAATAAGTGAAGGGAACAGCTCAGATTAACAAAAGAACAAAAAAAAATGCTAAAGAACAATGATTTTTGTCTGCATGCCTTCACATAACTTGCTTGCAGCTGCCAGATTCTGTTTAGCCCCTCTGACTGTGAGTTTGTGCATGAACCAGGGACAGTGGAGATGACATTGAGCTGGCGTCTTGTCCACACGGTCAACCGCACCGGGAGTTCCCCATGGTTTCCTCCTGCAGCTGTGAGCTGCTGTCTGAGGGTGAGCAGTGCTGCTTGACTCCCTGAAACACATTGACCAGGCCTCATAGGCCTCATCCTTCTTGCAGGCCTTATCTGCACCTCTTGTGTAGTCCTTTCTCATTTCATTCAATTGCCCAACGAAGCTATGGAAAATGGTGCAGAGGAGGGACTAATGAAAGGCGCTATTGCTTCATCTCCCTCTCGCCAGGTGTACATCGGGCTGCTGAGCGCTCTTGTGCAGCAGCGACTGATCTCCATGGTGCCCCTGCTGCCCGCTGCTTCCAGTCATCTTTGTCAGAGCATCCGTCGCACATCCCACTGGAGCGCTTCCTGCAGATGACTGAGGGGGCGGGATCAGCTTCAGGTATGATGCCCTCTTCGAGCCACATACTGTAACTACGGGACTTACGCATGGATTACAGTCAGTCATTTAGTCTGGATTCAAACACAGTGAGCTTCCCTCTTCACAGCTGAGTTCTGTACAATCAGCTGTACGTTTGCTTTTTAGACGGTGCCTGCAGTTCCGTGTCTTGCATGTGTGTGCCTGGATCTTCAGTAAGAACATCTCAGTTAAGGTGCCTTCATCAAGTGTACAAAAACAGGGAGAATGTGGGTTTATTGGTGAAGTGTCTTAACCAAAGCCGATCATGAACGTGCATTGACTTACTGGCTTGGCGTAAGCAAACTGATGACTGATGAAGTCAATAAAAGAGTAGGAAGATTGATGTGAGAACCTAGGGGCCATACCTGAGAACCATGAGATCAGAAGGAGCCTAAAGGGAGTGCTGCTCTTGGTTATTCAATGCACATTGCGAGATATTGATTTGTAAAGCCCTTGTTCATCCAGCAGGTCATGGTGAGGGAGTGCCAGAGGTTGAAGCTGATGCCAGCCTGACCAGATACCCCTGGTTCCACGGGACACTGTCACGGGTGCGAGCTGCTCAGTTGGTACTGGCAGGTGGCGCACGCAGCCATGGCCTCTTTGTGATCCGGCAGAGTGAGACACGCCCTGGGGAGTATGTCCTCACATTCAACTTCCAGGGCAAGGCCAAGGTGAGCGCCCCTAGGTGTGGAATCTACCCATAAGACAATATCCAAGCACCACAGTGAACAGGGTGCACTTCCCCATGTGCCAGATGAGCTTGATCTGATCTATACTGACACCTGTGCAGTGATCTGTGCGTAACCAGATCCCCTCGCCACCATCAGGCCCCAGCCGGAAAGTTCAGAATTCCTCCTGCCTCTGGTGTCAGTCTCGGCATCCTGTGGCAACTCTCCAAACCCATGCATGGCTGCCTTTAAGGGGCCCTCCCCCTTCACAAATATTTTGACCCCTGTCGAGGCAAATTATATCTTGGGAGTGTAGTATAGAGACAACCTCTCACCTGAAACTGCCAGTCAACAGAGGCAAAAGGCTGTGGTGCTAAATGACAAAATAAACTGTTTACTCTGTAAAAAATAATTCATTATTTTGTGTTATTTACATAGCTTCTATTTGTCACCCTTTATACAACTGGATTATTTTTGAAGAAATAACAAATGCAGTTCCTTTAACACTGTGCCCCCTGCTGTCTCTTGCCGCATCACTCTCTCTGCAGCACCTGCGGCTCTCGGTGAATGACAATGGCCAGTGTCATGTTCACCACCTGTGGTTCCAGACGGTTTCAGACATGCTGCGGCATTTCCATGCTCATCCCATCCCTCTGGAGTCTGGGGGCTCCGCCGACATCACGCTGCGCTGCTACGTCCAGGCCCAGCGAAGCCCCTCTGGTACGTACCCAGCCTTAGAGAGGTGAGGCTTTCAGGTGAAGATGGTGCACTAACCATCAGCAGCAAACGTAATAGGGTCTATTCTCGTTGGTAGAACAAAAGGAAAATCCATAATACTAACATGGTTTTATCATCTCAAAGTAAGTCATTGTGCTGAGCGTGACATCCTTTCTAGAAGATCAAACTGTAAACCGAAAAAAGGCAAGCGCACAACAACAAGCCTTAAAAACCAAGCACTTCATGCATTGTAAAAGAGGAAGAAATGAATAACGGATGGCAGTCCAAGGTGAAGAACACTTCCAGTAAGGCATGTAGGCGATGTTATATCGGAACAGCAATAAAGATTATTTCCCCGGAGGCCAATGGGTCAGGACTGCTCAAGGTTACCTGCGTGGCCCACAGTTTTCTTGGCGCTGCCTCTCGCGTGGTCACTGAGCAGAGAAACAGATGTGCTGGCTGATGGCTGAAATCCTTCAGGAGCACTACCTTCAGTGACATAGACGGATGATTCTAAACAAATCGCATTAAAATATTTCAAAGGTTAACAACATTATGTTATAAATCATCAAAATTTTATGAATAGATTTTTTAAAAATTCTTTTTGCACTTTTGCCCATGAAGACATAAAATAAGTCACAAGTTACAATTTATTACAAACAAAACACAACGTGTTTGTTTTAGAGCATTAATGTCAGTCACGGGTTGTTATCCAGCCATTTGGTGACCAGTATATTCTGTACTGCCTTATCCAATCTAAAAAGCTTTACAGTATTAACCTTAGGCAGTAAATACATTAGGTTCTGACGAAAATAATACCGCAGTTGTACAACACTTTACACTTGTGATTCTCATCTCATTCTCAGGAAATCTAGCCATTCCAGGGTAGATCCAAACATACACTCATTCTTTTACATGCATACTATTCCTGCTGAAAACCATGTTTGCACCGCATTGGTCCATTCATTAAAATGAACAGATGAGGGTCCGGTACAGCAACAATCCAGGAGGTGATGTGTTGAAAATATTTCAGGCTTTTACAACTAATTCTTCATCTCTAGTGGTTATTTTTAAGCACTGTTTAAGGAAATTCATGCTAAAAGCTCTACAGGTATTCCCTTGAGCGCAGTGTGTTCTTGAAAGTTGAAAACCAAAACTTCTACAGATCTTCTATTGAAAGTATCCTGACTGGCTGTTTCACAGCCTGGTATGGCAGCTGCAGTGTGCCAGACCGTAAAGCTCTGCAAAGAGTGGTCAAGACAACACAGAGCATTACCAGGACCGATGTGCCAGCCCTGTAGGACCTCTACACTCAGTGGTGTAAGAAGAAGGCCCATAACATCTTGAAGGACCGCAATCACCCCAGCCACAAACTATTTTCCTTGCTCCCGTCCGGAAAACGCTTTAGAAGCATTCGGACGGGAACAAGCAGCTTCCGGGACAATTTTTTTCCCCCACAAGATAAGACTGTTGAACCACCGACCCCTCTTTTGGACAGTGGTTCTTCAATCAGAGTTTCTGTCTGTATGCTCTTATCGATTTGTGTGTTTGTTGGTTTGGCTGTTGTTGTTCATTTGTTTGCTATTTCTCATTCACTAACTTTTAACTTCTATGTGTATTTATTTACATTTTATTCCTTGTTTATTTTTCTTAATTTCATTATTTATTATTTAAATTGCTTATATCTTATTTATATATCTTATTTGCTGTTGATGCCTGGAAGCAACACTTTTTTTTTTTGGGTCACAGCACTGCTATGCTGCTGTTAGTGCACCCATGACAAATAAAACCTTGAAAACCTTGATAATTGGCTTGTGAGTTGAAATATTGTACATCGTGATGATGCAAAGCTTGAAAATTCCCCCAAGCTTGGCTCTTGTTATTCAAAAGCGCAAAAAATTGGCCTCATGTTTGGTCATAACTCAGTAAAACATTAAATAATTTCACTTGTGCATGTGAAAATCTGTGAGCTGGAGACTTCTGTCCAGAGCGATACCTTTGTTACCATTTCTCAACTGTTAAACTAACACAATACCGGCTGTAGGGGCCTCATGGGAGGGCACATTTAAAATTTTATCTATTCATGGACCTTACAGAGGCTCACACCCCCCTTGGGTCTAGACACTCTGCCTTAAAACCTCACTATTGTGATGCCTGATGAGGTTTTGGGGTTGTCATGAGGAACTCTGAACATTTCCAGTACCAAAACGCAGCATTCCTTCTGTCTCCATCTTGCTTATGCTTTCAGCATGTGCTGCATTGTGTCCAGCTCATTGCTTTGGTATCGCTTTGCAGAACCTGGAGCAGCTCAGGGCCCTGTTGCTCCTAGAGACCCTAGCTGTCACAGTGAGCCCAACCATTCTCCACCTACGGACCGACCCCTCTCTTCCAGTCCCTCTTCCTCGCCAACAGCTCCACCACCTTTCTCCCGGACTGAGCCAGCAGGGGCCGGCGGGCTGCGAAGCCGCAGCAACAGCTCGGAGCGCCTGCTGGAGCCTCCTAGTGGCTCTGCTGAGGATTACCATGACGGTGACTCCACGAGGAGAGCAAGAGCTGTGGAAAACCAGTACTCCTTCTACTGAAGTGCTCAAACCCTCATGAAGCTGACAAAGGAGTAAGCCTCACTGACGGTGTCCAAATATATACTTTTAGGTTTTCTGCAACAACACATATCAGCTTCTAAAGGTGACTTCCTGTACTGGTTTACCAAACAAATGCAATCTTTGCGTGTCGCCGTGGTATGAACCGGCATAAATTCTGAATTTTGCACCCGCTTTGTCTCATGGAAAAAGATCAGAGACTTTGAGACTTAATGTCCAGAGTTTACCGGGGAAAAGAAGTGGTTCTGCGGTATCACATGGCATTCATCCACGTGGCCTCTGGTGTTTTCCGTTTTGACAGAGAAATCGAAAGACCATTTAATTACTTCTGCTGTTTTCCAAAGTTACACACAGCCGACTACGGACTTTCCTCCTGTCCTTTGTATTCCTGCCTTTGAAGAGGCCTGTAGCTCACTGGAGTAGACACTGCCTTCTGATAACCCACTTCTACTGTTTACTCAAACCTTGAGATGTTTCAGCCAGCATCTTGGAAAGCATTTTCATCGGCAGTCTCCTTAAAAGTGAATTCTCCACGTGTCTTGGTGCTGAGTTGCTTAACTTTTTCCCCTGAGTGCATTAAATCAGGAAGGAAAGAACCCTTTCGTTTTTTCATTAAGTGCCCACAAGTTATGGCTATGACCTTGCAGTACAAAATACTGTACAATAACCATTTACTTTTTGAAATGTGTTCTAGAGAGTAATGGTTATAAAAAGGTGTTGTTTGTAATAGGAGTTTATGTTTAGCATCGCTGTATTGGTGCTATTCACTAGAGCAAAGTGAGATCAGGGTATGGACTGCAGAGGAGTTTGGGGAGACTGAGTTTCTTCTTTACATGATTCAGGACCTGCTACTGAGCCACTTCTTTATCACGTGGTCAGTTGGAAGAAATATGGTACTAAACCATAATCTATTTGCACTGGCTGAAATCTAGATATACATATCACAGTCATAACTATGACATAGCATGAATGTATATGTCTTGTCTATGATCGCAGCCTTGCAACAAGAAATTTGTCGCCATATTTTTTTCTACAAAACCCTTCAGTGCTGTGATGCTCCTTCCTGGTTTAGTCTCAAAATTATAACTAAACTGCTCAAAAATCGCAGCAAAAACAGTTTTGAGCAGCAAAAATTGCTCAATTTTAAAAAATCACGATGAAATAAATGGGACTCGTGATAGAAATAATGCCCTGAAGAGCACAGCCCTCAGCTTCTGATGTCTCCTTTAACCCCTGGTGACAAAGTAAATTGTCGTGCTGAAGGACCTAAAATTGCTTGGGTTGAGCAGTATTTGTGGGCTCTGTGCACATCAGCAAATGGAAAAGGGTTGCTTACTGAGACAGTGTTTTTCTCTAAGAAGTTGCACTTCATATCACTTTTTTATTGTCACACCAAACTCAAATAACAAGCAGAAGCTGCACCGGAATTGAGAGGACAACCTGTCTACCTCGAAATTCCTGATGTGAGGCCGCTTCTGCATTGCAAATATATACGGTAGCCAACAAAGCGTTGTTGAGGTAAGTGACATGTAGCTCTTTGTATCATTGTACCATTTTGAGAATTTGGGAAAGAGTTTAGTAATTTATATGTGCCAATTTTGAACATCCTAGTACGTTTTCAAATAGCCTGTTTGTCAGCCATTGTGTCTCATCTCGACAATTTTCAACTATGATCATTTAATAAATCCTTATGAAATAAGTCCTTTGAACTAGCGTAGACCCATCCCAAAAAATTAGTTGTATGCACAAGGGAGAAAATGCTGTGGATGATATTTTTAGCCTTATTGAATCGGCTCCCTTTTTCCCCATTTAGGTGTTTTGTTCACTTTTCTATCGCCACGCTTATTTTTCTTGTCTGGCTAAGTTTTGATGAGTTTGAGTGCGTGTCCTTTTGTACAAAGTGATGTTTATCTGACATCTTTATATTTATGTGAAATAAAAATCTGGGAACAATGTGGTCTACTGTAGTTGCTTGTTCCCTTACGCTGACTGTTGATTGTTAAAACATCACCTTTCATTTTAGCACCAGATGACGGACAACACAAGTAAAAACAAGAGTGATCCACTTTAAACAGCTACGATGGGAGGCGGCCTAAGCCAACATACAGTTAGAGCCCCAGTGGTGAATTTATAAAAGTTACAAAGTAATAATAAAAGTTACAATATCAGTTGAAAAAATTGGTCGGTACACTATACTTAAGTCATAAAAGTAATTTACACAACTAGCAATTTAGTTTCATTGCTTCTATCTAATATTTGCTCATGTAGGATTAACAGATACACATTCTTCTGTTAATATTTACTCTCGAGCAGTTATTGATACTAAACAGGTGAACCAACAAGTGAGGAAATAATGTCTTTTTTATTTGCTCTCTGCACCACTCATGATGGTGTTACAGTGAGGAATAGATTTATTTTGGGTTTCTTCACACCACTCAAAATTACCTAACAGCAATCTTACTGCTGAGAACAAAAGTAAAATGAACCAACATTCAGGATCTCCAGTGAGTTAAACAACACATCACAGTGAAAGATTTACTTTAACAAATCTTTGCTCAAATCATATTTTGTCTAAAAGAACTTTGCCTTGTGTATCTCCACTATTTTAAAATGGAGAAATTCATATTCAGTCCATTTTCTTAAGGGTACCACAAAAAGGTCTCTTAGAGGACTTCCAAGCAACAAGCTTGCAGCTGCAAGTCCATTTTTAGTACAGTCGGTATACTAAACTGATTACAGTACAGATTCACATATACCCTATACAACAGCTACAAGCTGTACATATACAAGGACTTTCATGCCTTAAATCTAATATAATTTATTTCATACATTGTAATTTGGGAAGTAAGGTTATAGTGTAGTGTAGTGTATGTCATAATTCAATGTCAGTACACCAGATACTCCATTTTTTAGACAGCATTGTTTGTACCACAGTTAAGGGTGTACTTATTAGAATTTCTGGTCAAATATGCCAGTTTCAGGCCCATCAACTAAATTATTGAAATAAAAATGCTTACTTATTCAGCAAGGGGCATCAGGCTTATACTTTCTGCCTTGCTGCAGTACCCTTGATCATAGCACTTACCCTGAATTATACCATTAAAATACCAAATTATAAAAATAAGTTGCAGTAAATACTGCGAGTTACTTTGGAAGAAGTGTCAGCTAAATAAATACGTTTATTAAATCGCAGAAATTTGAGGACCGCATCACAGCCCTCACCTCAAGATGTTACATTAGTCCAGTGACATTAAATTTACTACTTTGAATGCCGTAATACCTATTGTCTGTCTTCACATGATGATGAACCGTGATCATATGGCACGAGTACTAAAATAAATCAGATACCTGTTGCAATCCCCCCCCCCATCAGCAATGTGCAAATAATAGCGCAACACAAGTCCTCTCTTTGTTCAGCCTACTTACTGGATTTCATACTGAGCAGAATAGCTACTCCCACCACCAACAGCAAACCTACAGAAATCTCTGTCATCCTTCCTAACTCCCTGTCTTTCAACTTCTGTTTCTTCTGCAACTGCTCCTTCCGCAACCGGCGGTCTTTCTCACGCTGGAGTTGTTCAGCATAGTGAGCCTGAAAGAAGGAGTCAAAATCATATATGGACTTCCCACCCATACCCGTCGAAGGAGAGTACTGGGATGTTGCTTGTCGATCTGTGGTAAAAGAAACCGGTTCTTCTTTCACTGAAGGCTGACCAACTCCCTGCAAGTCTGCTTGGCTCAGAATGCCCCGGTCATATTTCTTCTTGAGGCTTCTGCTGCCCAGAACCATGTATGCCTCGCTGATCTCAGAGAAGCGCAGTGTGGCCTCCTCGCTGCCGGCATTCCTATCCGGGTGGTACAAAAAGGACTGCTTATAGTATGCAGTCTTGATCTGGGCATGCGTGGCACTTGGAGACACTTGGAGGATGTTGTAATAGGCCGTTTTGTTTTTGTATAAAGGAGTATCAGGGTGACTGGTCTTGCTATAGGCTCTCACAAATGACACTGCTCCAGCTGGAGGAAGCAGGACAACATGACAGTGGCCTCGCGTGTGCAGCTGTCTCTCGGCCATCCCTGCAGCGCAGAACCATCTCCTCTGCTGATGACTTGTTCTGCTCCCGGCGCTGTTGGCACATGTCAGGTGTTCCACCTTCCTCCAAGGGGACAAAAGAAGTCCAGAGCTGCGAAAAAAGCTAGAGTCCTTCGGTGGTTGCTGTGCTTCTGTCAACAAGGAACTGCAGTGGTGGAGCTCAGGGTGAGCCCAGACATCACCAAGAAGTTGGATCATCACGTCGTTGGCAGCATTCGAGTACACTTCTGTAACATGCAGAAAGTCTGAGCTTGTGGCATCCAGCAACGCTGGAAAGACAAGTGCATCGTTTCGAAAAGTAGCCCTCTTTGTTACAGCCAAATATAAGCTTGTTTTCCGGCTGCGATCTACGGCCTGACGCTGTTTCGGGTGATCTGGAGCTCCAGAACTTCTCCGAATAACCTCGGCCAAGCGGCGCGGCAAGCCCTCGTGTTGTCTCCCCCAAAACTTAGTTCCGCCGCACCCTACAGCAGAGTTCTCGACCCTCTTTCCAGGCTGAGCTCCCCTCCGTCGGAAAGTACGCAAGATTCTTAGTATTCCGACCGCTCGCCTCCCACATTGCCGGCTGACCTCAGACATATTCGAAACAGCATTACTGAGCAATACCAACAGTTTCCGGTAATTTCACAAAGAACCAATAGAAACAAATATTAGAGGACACCGGGTAGACAGACATGTCCTTTGTCCAATCAGAACTTTCCTTACCGCACAGCCGACTGTCGCAGCATTATGTCCCTGTATCAGGTTTTATGAAGTTACATAACGTGAATAATAATAATGTGCTACAGTATTAAAGTGCATACAATGCTGCATAAATATAGTTATAACTTATATCAAATGTTTATTCCAAGGACAAGGTATATTATAATTTGCGCATCTGTTTTTAAAAATGATATCGATGTGACTAACCAATAATACGTCCGATAGTCCTGTCGCGTGAATATTGCGTCACTTCCACCACATGTGTTTGTGGCCCGACGTGCTTCTGTTCAGATCGCTGCAGAGGCAGAAGAGCTGTTAAACGTAAACATGTCTTCAAGTTGTAGGAGACCTGAACACATGGCACCGCCAGAAGTGGTAAAGTAACGCGTCTCTACATCCGACTGCAGTGGTGATGTGACTAATGTTAGTCAGTCTATTTCGCTTTATCTACGCAGGGAATGGCTGCAACTCGCCAACTGTTTACGTACATACGTTGTATTTAAATATTATTATGGCCGCTAAATACAGGACAGTCCGTTCTTTATCTCTACATTACACAGCTAAAGTGGCATGGGCATCTAGTATTAAAACAAAAACTTCTTTATAATAGTATAATAATACAATAACTACCAAGTCTGGACAGTGTTTGCTGAGTCAAGTGGACGTGTGGTTTTGAGAACCTCTGGTATGTTTTATTCCTTATAACTAGCACGTTATTTGCTTTACTGGAATTTGAAGACTTTCTTTTCTTTCTGCAGTTCTACAATGAAGTAGAGGCCAAGAAGTACTCTCAGAAGTTAGTAAATGGTTTTTTCTTCTGTCTGTTATACAAACTAAAATGTTTGCTTTCTTTGCTTTACTTACTTTTGCTGTTCTTACCAAATGTTGAATGCAAAATATTAGTTATAACATCTGATTGATTCAACAAGTCCTATTTATTGTATTGTTAGACTAAATTCATGTGGAATGAAAAATGAACAGAGGATTGCCCCACATCATATTTAGATTTATTGGCCAAGGATTCTCACTCATACAGGGAATTTGTACTTTAAGACCACACAACATGCTGTACATACAAACATGCACAAAAGATGCATGACAGTTCAAGGAGTTTAAGAATAAGTGTCCAGTTGTGGGAAAACTGGCATCAGTATACCAGGAGTGAGCTAAGATGCCAGATGCTAGTGTATTTGATTTGATCAGCAGAACAAATGATGGAACAAATAAAAATAAAAACAAAGTACAAGAGAGCCAAAGACTGAGGTTTCTGTCTGCTGTGCCATCTTGGACCATAATAAGCCTTATTTATGCTAAAAACACCCAATTACTTGGGAAATTGTAATATGATTTCCATTTTTTGTTAACTGAAAAAATATATTTTTTTAAATACCCAAAACGTTGTACCTAAAACCACAAAAAAAAAATAAAGACAATAAAAGCAATAATGTTCATACCAGCATATTTTATCATAATTGTGGCAACAGTTGTGTATTGCCCACTTATTTGTACTTTATGACAGTACCTCTTGTCAAGGTCAGTGTCTAGTGTATAAAGTCAGTGTTGCTGGGGCCCAGTTTTGTTCTTTTGTGGAGCAAATTAAAAAAGAAAATGCAATGAAAAATGTTAAAATTATTTTTTTTGAAAATTCATAACCCTTATATAAGGAGTCTGTTGTATACCTCGACACTGAATTTTGCAAACTGTTGTACAGGAGTTGAATGTTGTCAGTCTTTAGTTTGCCTTTAGACTTAACCATTATTCTGCTTTCTTCATACCTTTTGATACTGAACTTTACATTTACAATCATTTTGCTTTTTCAGCGACAGCATTTGAGCTCAGTGAAGCCTCATGGATGGTTTTAATCCTGTCATCATTTGATAACTGCCATCATCATCACAGCATTTAAAATATTCATCATTTTATGTAACAGAGAATGGTGCAAAAGGAATTTATACTGTTCTGTGTGTACAAAACTCTTACTAACAAGGCCTTGTTTGCTTTGTTTGCAGCTCTCGTATGATAGAGATCCAGAGTCAAATGTCTCAGAGGGCTGTAGAACTTCTCAATCTGCCAGACGACCAGCCTTGTTTCCTGCTGGATGTGGGGTATGATATATATTTTTTCTGCTGAAAAAAATGTACCTCACATTAGAACAATTGTGGTACCTGTTGCAAAGTTGTTTTTTTTTGCCTTAATTTTGCTATCATTTTTGCTACAGCTGCACTGTTCTTAAGACTTTTAAAGATAATTTCTAGCACAGCAGTCTCATTGTAACAGTATAGACTATTACAGATTGAGAGAACTGTTTTCTTGCATAGATGGGTATAAACTGTTTGCTGTGTTAACACCTGGGGGACTGTGGGCCTTTGACAGGCACTGATAGCTCTTCATTAAACAATCCTCCAGGTTATTCTGTGATAGAGCTTATTCTGTAGCATCTAGTGTTGATAAGAATCTTTAAGGCATCAGTGTCACAATGCAAAGGTGATACAGTTGACACTTCCCCCATGTTGTGAACTTGGATGTGTGTAGGTGTGGCTCTGGATTGAGCGGGGACTACCTGACCGAGGAAGGCCACTGCTGGGTTGGGATTGACATCAGCACCGCCATGCTGGGTTTGTGCCACTAGCTGCACATTCTTCTTCATATCTTCATTAACTCACTGCTGTAAATTGAATTAACGCAGTGTAACTTATTTTAAAGTAATGATGCACTACTGAGTAAAAATACTTTTATCTTCCTAAGACCTATAAAAACATGCTTTTTAGTGTTTCTGTCATTTATAGGAAGTTGTCCAAACATGGTATCATTTAAAAGCACAATATAACTTCTGTAATACGAATTAGTATTCAACATTTCACCATGTCCTCTAGAGTGGACAGAAATAGATGGCTGGGTCTCGGGTTATTTGTTTATTTGTAAAGCTCAGTCTCTGTCTTGTTTGTTTGGTGTCAAAGTCTTTATTTGCCTGCTTCTTCTTTATGATTTGGCACAGTGGTACTTTTCCTAAGTGAGTTTTTTATTTTTTATTTTGGTGTAATCAAGTTCATTAAGGATTTTGAAGATTTAAAATTTGGACTAACAAAGCTTGGAGAATCAAGACTGGTGACATCACATGCAGAGCATAATATTTTGCAGGCAGTGTGTACATACACGATACTGATGGATTTTCTCTGTCCACTAGACATACAGTATTCTCTCTCTCTCACAAACACACACACACACACACACACACACACACACACACACACACACACACACACACACGTACCTGATGGTGATGGATTTTGTCACTGTATGCACTCACACACTGATACTTTCTTCTTCTTACACGCACACACACACACAAATGTACTAAGTTCAAACAGGTTAGCGGTAATAATGTGTGATATGTAGTATTATTACTGTGCGCACCTCACTATAGCTGGTATGTTCGTTTCTGAGCCAGTGGCTGTTGTATGTCAGCAAATGAAAATATACAAATTAATAAGAAATTATGCATCATACACAATGGTTAACACATTAGTGATGTAATGCTAATGTAAAGTTTGGTAAAAGGTATTGATTTCTCTTCCCACTTGATTATGATTGGCATGTGCATCACTCTGTGGCATCTGTCTGTCTGACAGCACTAACAGTACGTACAGTATGTATCATATGCAACCATTTCAATGGTTTTTGTGTGTGTGTGCGCGCACATGCCTCAAGGCTTTTTTAACAGGTGTCTTTTTTTTTAATTTGCTTTTTCATTATACACTGGTATATGAACTTAAGTAATTACAGTCAAAGAATTGTTTGGTGTGTCTTATATTCATAAGCTCCATGAATGATTTAAAATGGATATGAAATTTTAAGCTTGCTCTGCTGTTGGTGTTAAAGTCATCTCTCTTTTGCCAGATGTTGCTTTGAGCAGAGAGGTTGAAGGTGACCTTATTTTGGGGGACATGGGGCAAGGAATGCCGTTCAGACCTGGCACCTTTGATGGCTGTATTAGGTATTTGTATGTTGTTTTATCCCTTTGAGATTTTTATATATACTGTATATATACACACACACACACACACACACACACACACACTGTACATACAGTACTGTGCAATAAAATATATATATATATCACACCTTTAATCCTTTTGATTTGATTCTTTTTATTTGTTTCCACAGCATCTCTGCCCTGCAGTGGCTATGTAATGCAGACAAAAAGACCCACATCCCCCCAAAGAGGCTTTACACCTTTTTCAGCACCCTGTACTCATCACTGGTAAATAATCTATTTACTAAGTGACAGCAGACTGTGACTTGAAATCCCCATGTTTATAAGACTATTATAGGGCTGGAAAGTCTACTGGTGAATGCTTTTTTTTTTTTTTTTTTTACTTTTCTGAAAATGACAGTTTAGGCAAAATGCAAGCAATGCTTGAACAGTTCATGCCATTTACAATCTGTCTGGAGCAGTACACCGTGCTGACCATGGAACATGAACAATTTGGGCTATGTTTTTATGAGAACTGCAGGAATTATTTAGCCATGAAAAGAAATTTGTGTGTATCTGTTTTTAGGCCAGGGGTGCCCGTGCAGTATTTCAGATCTACCCAGAGAACTCAGAACAGGTGAGTATGTCATTGAAGAATGTAGTTCAGGCTTAGTAGCTTTGGGGAGCAACAGACTGGACAGATTAATGAGTTTATTATTGAGTCATTCTGTTTTTTGTTTATACAGTACATTTTTGCAGCATGATATGTTTAAGAGTACAACTGAATGCTTTGGTCTGCTTTGTGTTGGTTTATAGATTAATCATTTAATTGGCTTTAGGTAGGTTAAAATAAGATGCTTTTAAATACAGGTTTAGCTGTGTAGAAATCCAGTTCCAAATCTTAAGTGTTAGATACTTCAGACACATATACACTTATTTCTCAAATTACAACCGGTCAGTATATGAAAACTCATTATAACAGACGCTCTCATTTAGTTCCACCATCTCAATTTCCCCGAATTAACAAACGAATGTGCACAAGATACATTGCCATGCTTGCCATTTATTCACTTAGTATGGGAAATGCAGTCATTCATCACAAGTGCTTCAGAACTGTGGCTGTCCCGTTAGGGCTGGCTGTCTAAAGTGCATTAAACACAGACAGAAGTGACAAACGTAGAGATTATATATGTCACTTTGGATAGTTGGTAATACCAGATACACGAAAAAAAATTGTATAGTCTTTTAACTGTTGTGGGCAGTTCCAGAAGAGAAGTTGGCCCTGATGATCTTCAGAGTTGTAACATTGCTGCCAAATCACACATTGATGCGCAGGGAAATTACTTGCTAGATCATGTTGGTATTGGATTTCTCACCACAGCTGGAGCTGATCACATCACAGGCCATGAAGGCTGGCTTCACAGGGGGGATGGTTGTGGACTACCCCAACAGCACCAAGGCCAAGAAGTGAGTGCCCTGCCCTGTTCATTCTCAGTAGTGCACTAAGGCTGTTTAATATAGCTCCTGAACTACCATTGCATCTGCTCTCTAGGTTCTTCCTGTGCCTGTTTGCAGGCGTGTCAGGAGTTCTACCCAAGGTACCCCTCTCTCCTGACTTCCCAGAGGACGGCAGACACTAGAAGTACACAAATGTGCCATGTACAGTAACTAAACTGGTGTGCAAGAGGCTGGCGGTGTCAGTGTGATGTTTTGTCTTATTGGCTTTGTAGGGTCTGGATTCTGAAACTGCAGACAAAGGTTTTTCAAACCAGGTTCAGTTCACTGGACAGAGGTAATCATTTGCATTCATACTTACACCCTAAGGCAGTAATGCCAAAATCACATTTTTTAAATGCAATTTTCAATGCTGTTTTTTAAAATTATTTATTCATTCAGCTGCTGCTTTTCTCTAAAGCAATTTGCTATGTTAATCTACTGATAATGATTTATCCATTTATACTGCTGAGTCATTTTTTCATCACCTTGGATTTTACTACATTTTTTCTTGATTTGAAACATTAAACCACAATGGATTTAATTAGAATGCTCTGATGATGATCCACAGAAGAATAATTTAATGTAAAAGTGAAAATTTACGTTTTGCTCAATTGATTCTTTTTAGGTTGATTTGTCTTTTAGAGGTGGAAGCAACATGTTAATATGTAAAAATAGAAAATGAACTTAGTGAATCAGTTAAACCAAAGTACAGAATAGAATTTGAGACACCATCTTGTAACATTTATTTACTTGGTTGTTTGAGGGGGGTTTTCAGCATTGCTTTTTGAGAAGATTACTAGTCTTTCTCGTCATGAGAAAGAAGATCACTGTTTTGTTCTGTTAGTAGAGCCTTTACCTCCTTGTTCCATGAAGGTCACGCTTTAAGAATATGAAGGGGAAATCAGTCAAGAAAACCAAGGATTGGATCCTCGAGAAAAAAGAAAGACGACGAAGGCAGGGGCGGTATGTGTCCGAGTTGTAGGATACTGTTAAGATGGTGTGATCTGCTGCTCCTTTCTTACAGGCCACATAAAATGAATATTCAGCAGTGTAATGTGAAAGACAGGAATATTTCATAGTTAGAGAAATGGAGGCTGAAGACTAGAACAGACATTGGCCACACCATCCAACAAGAGCCACAAGTTCTCACTCTGCCTTGTTTTAGATAGGATGTTTTCTGATGTTTCAATGTGTTAATTGAAATGAGTTTTGAAACCTCTAGATCCCACCCTGTAGAATATCTGATGGTGTCTTCCGTTTTCTCTTTTTCAGTGGGGTTCGTCCTGATACAAAGTACACTGGCCGACAGAGGAAACCGTGGTTCTAACATGGAGACTGGCTTGTGTGACGTGGGGGATGTTTTGACCTAACTGTGGCCAGAGGCAAAGGAACATCCAAATGCCTTTTAAAGACATAGTAAGGTGACGCTTTTTAGGCAGGACTCCCATGGGATGATTCCTCGCTTTCGGACTGGCTCCTGATGGACAGTACCTTGTTGGTGACCATCACTCTGCCCTGGAGTCCACCTCAAGACATGGCTTTTTAGAAACCCTATTAAAATGATTCAATATGTAAAAGATCTGAAACTAAATAAGTAATTTAAAAGTGCTTTGTTGTCCATTGTTTTTATTGGATTTTTAACATTCTCATGTGTCTTGTACACCCAGGCTCCAGTGTTCAAACATGATTCATTCCAAAAAATCCATTCTAATAAACGTGATCCAAGTTAATTTTTTAGAGAAAAATAAGTGAGCTAAAACTTCTAGGTTTGCACACAAAGATGTGGTTTCCTGTTATAGTTTTCATTTTGGCTTTCGCCACCTTCGTCTCAAAACTTTTCCATTGCTTTTTTATGTAAGTTTTTGGGACTGATTATATAAGCTGAAAAGTACACGAGTGTTACTAATATGGTGTTCATTCCTGTCATCCTCAGCTGTATTTTCAAACAATAGATGTTCTTGTGTGCGGTTTGTATGGAATTTGTACCACTGATAGTGTCTGGATATCAGTGATGGAGTAGGAATTTTGTATCTGGATAACAGTATTCATACTGTATATATTCGATGATCTTCTCATTCACCATAATCTTGGTTTATAAAACGTGCCACCAGGAAAAACAAATTTCTTTTTTGTTACCGTTTGTTGAATGGTATCAGACTCACCCCTTGAAATTTGTGATGCTACATGTTTAAGAATGTGTTTCAGGTGTAAATGTTTTATTAACTGAAACACCAAGCTGATTCACTTACAAATATTTATTTGATTCGGCCGATTTTGTCAGTTGAAATTAAATTATCCTGAGGCCCACAATGACTCCTTTCTACTGTCAAAAGACATTTTATTTGCCAGGAATTGTATGATTTTTACACATGGTGATGGATGCTTTGTTTTCAAGAAGCCCATATCAACGTTATGGGAATATACATGAAAAGTTAGACCTTACATTTTTTTTTTATTCTTGACCAATGTGTACCTGTAGCATGGACATTGTACAATATATAGGTTCATGATTGTAACTTATGTATTTTCAGTTTTTCTTTGTTAAGTATGTAGTAGATATAGTGGAGTGGCAGTTTGCATAAATTGGGAATTGAGGTAACATTTAGACAAAAATCATATATAAACCTCATTGCATGTTGCACCATAATCATGTTTCCCAATACGGTAATAAACATGCATATACTGTATGTTTATGTATAGACATGCGTTTGCTTGCAGTCACTTGTAAAAAAAAAAAAAAGCTATAAATGTTAAAAACGAATTTGAGTGCACCGCGACTCTGCTTTAGTTCAAATGGTTATTGATAATAATTCGGATTCTAATTTTGGATCAGGTCGTGACCCCTAAATGTGTTATTCAGACCCCTGCCAGCAGGGGTCACATTTTCCAAACTTAAGACGTTATCACCGCGACAATTATTAAAATCTTAAACAAGAGTGACTTTAAAACAAACTTTATATATTATAATTTCCGTCGTTTCTCAAAATATATGCACTACTTATTAGTTGTGCGGTACAGTCAATTTTTATGTTTGTACTTTAATGTTATTTCTGTCAAGTTGAGGTAATTGGTGCGATTTAAGCCTAAATTATTGAGTGGTGAAAAGCAGACTTGTGGTTTCCAAACGCGTCGTTTCGCACGTCGCCTGGAGCCGCGTTTCGTGGCCGGCGGTGCGCGCTCCCGTCAGTAGTAGACCCCGTGCGCGTGACCGCGCCTCGCCGCTCGGCGGAAAAAAAAGAGAGGGAATAACGAGCAAAGGCGAGTGGAGCTCACAGGCAGCCTCATCCCTCCCGCTCTTTCTTTCCTTCTCTCGCACGCACGCACGCACACCCGAGACAGGAGGCGAAGCGGTGCACACACACACACCATGAAGGACCGCACGCAGGAGCTCCGCAGTGTGAGTAGCGGCTCTTTATTCCGTTTTCGGCACCGGCAGAAGCAAGCGGTGGTTTGGCTACCGGCAGATTCGGTGGAACCCGCCCGGAGTCACCTGTGCGTCGTGCGGAGGGCGAGGCTGGCTCCGCCGAGAGGTGTCTTTGTGCCCACCCGCCTCCGCTCCTTCTTCCCTTTATATGTGTATGGCTTTGCTTTTCAGAAAGGAAGCTTTTTTCTTCTTAAGCAGCTGTTCGTCAAAAGAAAGGTGGACACGGGGTGGGGGAGCGCCCGCGCCTCAGCCGAGAGTCCGCACGGAAAGGCAGGGTTGCGGTCTCTGCAGGAACCGCCTGTCGTTGCCGTGTCCCTGTCTTCATCCCCTTCCTGGTCGTCCTCGCACTTCCAGATGTCGCAGTGTTTCTCGTCTTGTCCACAGTCCCCTGTTTTCTCACTGTGCTCGTCTGTCTTCATCGTCCTCGTCTTCCTCACTGCCTGGTCCTTCATCCTAACCCTCATCTTCCTTGCACTTCTCACTGTTCCCTTCTTCCTCGCAGTCCTTGCCTTCCTCATCTTCTCCACAGGCCTCTCTCATTGCGCTTCCTTGTTACCTTTTTTGCCTTCTTAAGAGCTGTCATCTTCCTCACCTCCTCACTCTGCAATGTCCTCACCTTTTCTTCAATCCTCTTCTTTCTCGTTGTTATCGCCTTCCACCTATTCCTTACAGTTCAAAATGTCCTCACCTGTCAGGTCTTCCCCACAAACCAAAATCTTGACACCTTTCTTGTCCTACTCCCGGTTCAGGATATCTTCACCTTTATCATCTTTTTTACAGTCCAATATAACCTTACCTTCCATCTTCCCCAGTCCTCATCTATTTTATGATCTTCCTCACCTTCCTTACCTTCCTTGCCATCTGGGGAAACATCTTGGTCACCAGGTGTCTCCAGCTACTCCCCTGTCCTCTTTGCTAGAAACAACCTGTGAGAGTCAGAGTGGCCACACTGCCAAAACCCATTCTTTCCTTCTCACAAACCCTTTGAGTTTATGAATTTATGCACAGAGAAATTAGGGATATCATTTTTTGTGGCCACCTTGTTTCAGCAATGTCAGGATAAATAGTAAAGAGGAGCTCCTCGCTCTGGTCTGGATATCTCCACTTTTGTCCTCAACATCAGCTTTTCTGTCATTTATCTTCAGATGGAGCATCTTTTTCACTTGTGCTTTGATTCCTACTCGGCCTGCAAGTCATATGTGAATGAATGGATTTTTATTTGCATATGTCACATCACTATTTTGGTATTAGCCAAGGAAATGAGCATTTAGGATCTCTAAGCTTTATTATTATGTATCATTAGAATGTATTTAACTGGTGCAGTTGTCTAAGTTGACTTGCAGGCTTACATTTGTAGCTTTACACTGTTTTACGCATTTATGGAGAACAGTGTTCCTACAGTTTCCGTTCAGGGTCACAACCTTTATCGGTATGTAAAAGAACCTAAATGAAGGGCAAAGCAGCAACAGTGGGATTCGAACTAGAGACCTGATGCTGTCACTGGCCTTGTACCCACACAATGTAAAGCTTCCTGGTCAGCGTTAGGTCCTCGGCGTTTGTAGGACCCCTACACCGAATGGGTGGCTCATACGATTTCGCAGTCATTCTGACGTTACAAAGAGTTAGCCCTGTGGAGAAGTCATCACTTTTCTTACACGTCTTCTTACATGCAAAAGAGCTCGCAGTCAAGTGCATGGGGATTAGTGTAATCGTGACTCGTGTTTAATGCGTTAAATGGGTGATGCTTGGCGTCGGTGCCACCGACTGAGATGAATATATTAAAACAGTTGACTTTTTTAAAAATATTTGACCGTTTTCCTGAAGTCTTTTGGTCAGAAAATATGCAACAATGTTCAATGTTCTGCATGTAATGAAACATCTCTGCCGTTGTAGACAAAGTACTGTCCCCAATGGATGCTGCCTCTGCTGTTGGTAAATGTGTTATTTTTTTGAGTCAGCCATTGGATCTATGGGGTTATTACTTTTTCCAGCTTAATTTCTTAGTCCTTTTTTAAGGCCACTTGAATTATTGCTCCATGGTGCCGTTCATTTTATACTCGGTTCTCTAATCTGCTGTCTCCCATGCACTCGTGTTGGGGGTCGTGGTTTGACCCTCTGCTGGGTGGGGGTGTTCAGCTGTTCTACTGCCCACTGCTGACACATATAAAGAGTTTGTGGCTCTGCTGACATCAATCTTGGTATTCACACAAGAGTTTGCGTTTCAGGACTTCAAACAGATCCGTGAAACCAAAATGATTTTGAGCCAGTAGTATTACTGTAATTTTTATTGTAAAACACCCTGACAGATTCAAACCCGCTTGTAACTGCTATGCGTTTGTAGCAGAGGGTAGCTGGGGAGATGAGTGCGATGACTGGTGGAAAACCAGGTTAGTGCAGCATTTGTCTTGTAAGGAGACATAAATGCTAAGTAATGATTTGAGAGAATACAGTTTCAGTTTGTGAAATCTTTTTCTGTTAAGTTCTGTATAAAACCTTGCGTTGCTATTAGTTTTCAGCTGTGACAACATTTCCAAAACCAGATGCAGGATTGTGTTAAACAGAAGGCAGCTGGGGGAATAAGCACCTGCATTTGTACCCTTGAGGACTCCGGTGTAAAATCTAAGGACAGACCCCACTGTTACGCCAATAAATGAGTTTCTACCAGACAGCTGTGTGTCTTAGTGTACAGTACAATGCTGGATGCTGGTGTAAAATAAAATTACCAAACCTTGGCAGTACAGGGAAGTGTTGCATTGGGGGAAAGAAATAAATAGGGAATCTACTGTTGTTACAGTATTGTAAAGCTGGTCCTTTTACCTTTACGTTCTTACTCCAAATTTTTAGATGTTTCAGGAGTTGTATAATTGGCCGTTTCACTGCAGCAGCTCAGATGCGAGTTCCTTGCTGTACACCTCCACCCAGGCCTTGGCCTGGTAAACTTTTGCTTGCAAGCGCACACCACTTTGCTACGTATTTTCTCATATGTTTGTTTATAGTGTTTTAGCTAAAATGATGCAGAGGTTTAACATGGAAGATGGAATCTGTGGATATACGTAGTGCAGAGCTGAGTGAATGGGTTTTGGGAACATCTTAGTTCTCTGTAAAGAACTATAAGCATTGGAACCAAAGACTTGATTTGCTTCACTGTGGAACTGACTGATTTAGTGAAATCTTTAATTGCTGAGCTAGAATAAAAATATTGTTATACCATAGTGTGTGCCTGTGGTATACAGACACTTTCTGGAAGGTACATGATGAGGTGTTCATCATTTTCGATATTCATTTCCAATTCCTTTGGTTCTTTTCTTGTTGTTGCTAATCTGACAGCCAAATTTAAAACCAACAATGTTAGTAGTGAGGCTAGGGAAAGTTGTTTGAAACAAAGGTATTCAGATAGCTTTTCCCCTTTTCTTACCGTAGTGGTTTGAAACGACTTTGGATATCTCTCTCCAGAGCCTTTCTCAACTGTCTGGAGCACTTGCTGTGAGATGTCAAAAGGGGATTTAAAAATGAGTAGAACTGCGTAATTTGGTGCCTGACCAGAATGAAAGTCAGGGGATACTTCCTCCAGGACAATTGCTGACTAGCGCCTTGCATCTTGGTCATGCCACCTGCTGAATAGGCATGTTGACCTAAAAAGTGACCTAGCATCCAAATAAGATCACATAGGGAGTCTTTTGTCTTATGCCTAAAACATGAAACCAGCTTTAAAATGATGTGTTGTTTAACTTTTTGGTTTTGTAACAATGTAGATTATAAAAACTGAAGCTATGAACAGCCCAAATATCTGTTCATAGAAGCTTTTTATTGAAACATATTTATGTTGGGCTGTAGAGCTGTCAACTAGAAGGATTGAAAGCCCTCTAAAGAGCAATTTCATATTTACTGCTTGCACACTTGCTTGCCTGCTCTTGTTTGGATTTCCACAGAGTACATCACACACAACTGCACATGCCCATGATGGAGGATTGTGGGCATCCCGCAGGTAAAGGATTATGCTGTGCGCTTGTTCTGAAAAACATGTTCAGTCTGTAAGCCCTCTCCTTTGGCTGTGTCAGTTTTCCCCTCAGTCTTCATTGTCAGAAGAGTCTATATGAAAGGGTAACACTCATATGGCTGAAGCCAGGGTTTTTATCCAAAGCCATTTATATAGCTGGATATTTTAACGTTTAATGGTACAATGGCAAGTCACAGAGCTCTTGACCTTCAAGTTCTTAACTGCTCCTTTGCTTTCTGCTTTTGAATGCAACATTGATTAACATCACACAATAAGCAATGAATAAGTGGAGACCTTTTGTTATAAAAATGGATCAGGCTTACCCCTTATGTTACTTGGATGATGTGGTCTCATTCCAATGAAGTTCCATAGTAGAGCTTGACAACAGGGTTAGCGTTCACATTATACTTGGGTAGCAGTAGTTTCCAAATTGATTTGCCCCCAATGGTGCATGCTGCATCATTGATCTCCTTTGTCCATCACATGAGCCTAAAGGAACCATTCACCATTTTACAATGTTTACAGGGGTTGCCACAAGGTTTAAAAAGTCATGTAGAAGAATATTGCTGCATGGTGTCAGTCAAAGTGCAGATTAACTTTACTAAGACCATTGGAACTTTTCTTAACATTTCAGAATGGGAAATAAAGATATTTTCTTTATCTTTTGTATATTTGCATTTACAGTTTGTTCCCAACTTACAAGGTCAATTGGAACCAAGAGCCATTTATTTATTTAGTATTTATTTATGCTAAGATTTAAGTGAACAACTGTGCCTGAGGTTAGAATCAGATGTTTTATGTGGAGATGCAGGGTGATGGAAAGGTGGAGCTCAGAAATGGTAACTGTAGTAGCTGTCAGGTAATCTGCAGCTTGTTCACATTCTGTTTTCTTCTTTTAAATCTCCTCCACTCTTTTGAAAAACTCAAGGCAGCATTTAGTATTTGTGACCTCTAATTTGAATTTGGGGTGGCCAAGTGATTCAGCGAGTAGCACTGTTGCTTCACAACACCTGGGCTGCTTGGGCATGGGTTCAAATCTGCCACAGTTTGCATGTTTTTCCTGTGTCTGTATGGAATTCTTCTGGGTGCATCAGTTTCTTTGCACAGTCCAAAAACTTGGGTTTAAATTTAAATGGTTATTCTAATTTACATGGTGTGTGCCTGTGTGGCCACCCTGCAATGGATTGGCATCCCATCTAAGGTTTTAGTCTTATAGCCTAGTTTAGGGACAAACTGGATTTGTTCAGCAGATGCTTTTTCCAAAGCAAAATACAGTAATTAATATTAACTGTTATATAGCTAACATCTTTATCCAATGGTAGATAAACCACACCAAAATCCCTTTCACTTTTATACAGCTGATCAGTGTAACCTGAAAGACATTTTTAAACTAGAGTGTAATCTCAGGAATGTTTTGAGGAAATATGAACACATGGGAAGAGCATGCATACATCTCACAGGTTGATCACAATTGGATACCAGGTCCAGGTGAGGCACCAGCACTACCTGCTGTGCCACCCATGTTACAGAGCTTATTTGTATTCTTTGAAGAATTGTTGAAAGGGTATAGAATTCCCATGCAACACCACTCCATGTTCACCGCAGATAGTAGCATCAGGGACATGAAGTATCCATTTCTGACTCTAATTATATTAAATGTGAATATACTGTAAATTCATTTTGTACTGGCAGGCATGATAGCTGTAGGTTTTATTACAAATACAGATGTAAATATAGATCTGGCAATATTTGTGTTACTGATATATTTTTTTATACCACCCATGCTTGTGAATACTGCTGAATAGCTTTGTGAAAAAGTATAACTTTTATGAGAAAATAATGTTATTATATTGGGAGTAGCAGTTCAGTGGAGGTCTTTTGCTGTAAGTTGGTGCTTCTCTTCTCAAAGGTATTTTGAATGGAGGGAGGATGATGATGATGATGATGATTACGCACTGTGTTAGGTTCACCTGCTCACACGGCAGCAGATCAGAGGATTTCTGTTTCTTTTAATTCACATGCCCTTAGAATTGTCTTGTGAAAGACCAGAATTTTCTTTCCCATTTTTGGAACAGCCACACAAAGCATCAAGATGGCAAATGCTTCAGAAACACAGCCTATAGTTAGAAGTGTTGAGTCAGACACATTAGCTGATCTTGTGTTTAGAAAGTGGCTATGTGAGAAATAAGCCATTTCAGAGTGTGAATTGTATTAAACATATTAAGTCCATTTCAAAGGGATATAATTAGTTGGTCAGTCCTTGAATTCATTCAGTTCCATAACTTTGCAAAACTTGTATTACATGGTTTGGAGGCATTGCACGTCTTTGAAATTCAAAAAGGATATTTTTTAGCGCAATAAAATGTTAAACATGCACAGTATGGAGACGCACAGTATTTGTTCTTGTAAAGCTATATTTCTATTTTTTTATTTTTGTAACTGGCTTAAATGTGTTTTTAGGTCCAACAGAAAAAATGTTCTCAATGTTATTATTATTTCTGTTTGTTGCAATGCTTTGAAAATAAATATAATATAGGGGGAACACGTTAACACAAAAAAATGAAAAGCTATCAGAAGGTTTTTAAACTAGTTTTTACACTCAGGGTGGGATGTTTGTTTACTTTGTACATGAGGTTGTTTCTCTTTTTCTTGTCATTCTGTGTTCTGTTGTGGCAGTTCCAACTGCCTTGAGTTTTTTTGTATTCTTTCAGTTGCTACTCCACTACTGAAATAGCTCAGCCAACTTTCCACCTCTGACTTCTTTGCTTTTTGTGATGGATAAGAGGACAGGAAAAATGTTTCGCTCATTCTTTATACCTTAAGGAGATGTGAAGACACTTTATAGTAGCATTTATGCTGTGCTGTTGCAGGGAAAAATATTCTACATGTCAAACAATTTGTCCTAGCATGACAGAGACACAGAGCTTGCTGTAGCTAGTAAACACTTTTCTGTAACACTCTGCAAGCTGCAATCCTGTCATTCCCTGCAATTCATCCGCGATGTGGAAAGTTTGTCATAACCTCTTTGAACTTGTAGATTGTGACAAACAATGACCCAGGGTTTTCCCATCTTTTATTTTAACTGTTTTCCACATGTACATGGAAAACAGCTGTATTGTATTTGATCAAATCTAGCACACATTAACAGTTTTAACATTCTATCATCTACTGATGTATAGTGCATCTATTGACTTAAAAGGCACGTGGCACATAATATCGCTGTTCAGTTGTTTACTGAAATCATGTGCTGTCAGAAGAGCTTGGATTGATTAACGTCAGCTAGGGGTAATTTTCCAGAAAAGAAGAAAGTCACATATAATAGTTTAAAAATTGATTACTGTGAAGAAATATTTTCCAGTTTTTATGTGCTGAAAATCCCACCAGCTAACATTACCAGCATTTAACCATTTACACTCTGACACAGCATCATTAGCAGCCAGCTTTTAATACCTTAGACACTTAATTTATATGGATTTTAGCTCTGTATAGTCAGTTTGTTCAATTGGATACTGATTTTGAAGTTGCTTAGTTTGTCTTGGTCTTCAGTAACGTTTGTCACGGGTTCTCGTTCACCATTAATAAACAATTAACAAAACTACTCAATATATTAAAAGTAATGGAAAAAGAATCTTTATGAAGACAGCAAATTATTTTCATAATGGATCATTTTATATGCACAAAAAGTGATTTCAGGTTAGCCTTAATGGCGTACGCAATCCTTAGACCTCGACCAAATCAAGCAACTTTAGCACAAGGTGGAATTAAGGGTTTGCTTCGTGAATCTACAGCTGCTGCATGTACAGAAAGTGAACTGCAAAACACAGGAACAGCATGATGCGGCCAAGTCAGCATGAACCAAAATCCATAAGGAATTGTTTCCTGCATTTTCTTGAATTCATTCATCAAAGAATTCAGGCTGTTCTGGAGGAAAAAAGGGGGGCATACCTGAAACTAGGCAGGCATACCTTAAAAAGTGACTGCTTGGTGCAGACCATCCTACCAACTACCTAAATTTGTCTGCCGTGTACCCTTTCTGTTGTCTGTTTAGTGTACCATGCACCATTGTCTGAGAGGAACTACATTTTGTTCTCTTTTGTACATGGGTATAAGGCAGAATGACAACAAAGTGAACCTTAAACCTTGAATATAAAAACTGGAAAGTGGAAATATGATACAGCAAGCTGTGAACACAGTGATGACTGGCTGCAATTCATCATGTTAAAAATAAGTAAGAAATCAGGTTCTATAGCCCTTTGTGCAGTAGATTTCATGCCTTTGTTTCTGTCACCACACTCAATATGCTTTAACATTTTAAATTTTTTACACTTTAATTATTACATTTATTTAGCTGACATCTTTCTCTAAGGTGATCTACAGTGATAGTGCACCAGATGACCAAAAAGTCCAAGTAACTAGGAATGGAGCCTTTCGAGAGGGAGGAGTTGCACAGATTCTTAATGGTTGAATAACTGAATGTCAGCTTAACAGGTGCTTATATAATGGTGGAAGGGTGTAATCTGTTTTACCTAGAAGTTACAATAATGCTTAGCTTTTCAGTTATCAAATAGATATCTTTGAATGCAGAGTACAACACTTAAATCTCTCATGTAAATAGCAAAGTGTAAAAATTGTGAACATTTTTGCAACCTGCCTTACTGAAAACTCTACTGCACGCTGTAATTACTTCCTACAAGTCTGTTTAACCATGCAATAAATCCAAATTGGTCCCAGGCTGTTTGCAGAACAATGCCAATGTGGTTTTACATATGCCCAGTGCCTGGGTTGAAACCATGTCAAGTAATGATACAGCCTGTCAAAGTGACTTCTCATGAGATTTTGGGAAGTCGTGAGGATTTTAACAGTTCTGGCCCTTGCAGATGAATCCCAGCACTGTGGAGGCAGGGATGTGTAATGTATTCTGTTAATAGACTGGTGTGTTGAAAGCCACTCTGCTGTCAGTGTTTGAACATGGCATAAGCTGCAGCTTAATTATTAGAGAGAAATGACATATGGAGCAGGATGTGGATGAAGATGAGACTGGTTAACAGGTTATGGCTGATTTGGGTGGATTGGAAAGAGTGGCAAATAAGGTAGATGGGTAATTGTCAGGCCAAAACAAAGCTGATGGATCAGAAAATACCTTTTTCATATTTCTTTACCTGTTTTGATAAATTATTTCCCTGTGTGTCATGAGAGTATAGGAGTACAGATGTTTTACCATACAAATGCTTTTGTTAAATATTTCAGCTGTATTAAGGCTATCTGGAGTCTGAACACTGAAGAACTGTGTATTTTGGTAAAATTAAGGTAAGTTATATTGGGACTTCAGAGTTCTGTACTGAGTTACAGTGAAACTGATGGGCTACATGGTTGCAGTCGAGATGTGCTGCGGTTAGGCAGCAGATTGGCTTGCTTCCTTTACAAGACTGACTGGGGCTGGATAACAAAGTCTTTGCCCCCCCACGTTGTCTGAACCTTGACTACAGTATGTGTGGTAGTCAATGCATCTCTCCTATGGCAAAGTAGCTAAACGGAGCAGGAGAATTGCCCAGTGTTTAGGTAGCCCATGCACCTCTTCTTTGGTGGGTTCCATTTCAGTGGCTGTGATCTGCCGTGGTTGGCCGGTGGTTATGCATTATTAATCTTCTACACAGTATATACATACATGTGAATCTTCTGACTTCTGGAAATCATGTGCTGCAGTCTACTCAAAACAAGGACAAAACTCCAGGATGTTGAACAGGGAACTCTTGTTAAGTGTGACTAATTTAGAAATTTCAAAGACCATTAGGGAAACTTTAGGTTGGCAGATTTTTCTCACTCAGACAGTAGTCAGTATAGCATCTCTGGCCCTGCTACCGTGGATAGTGTTCTACTGCTTGGACACCAGGATACCGTGGATAGTGTTCTACTGCTTCATTTACTGTATATTTTGGCTGGCTGGTTTGTACAGTAAACAGTGCAAGCGGATCATCCCTTGCCCTGTAATAGTCCACTGCTTAACACCTTTTACTTTCAATTCCAAGTGGACTTTTTAAAATCATATCAAGTAAGAATTTTTGCACAGTAAAGCCTCTATGAGAGTAAAAATTCCCATAGGGACCCAATTCATGCGCTCCTTCCGGGCCATTTCCAGACAGACAGAGAGGCACGTTTAGGGCAATGCTGGTGACAGCCGCCATCAGCGCACTCCAGAGTAGGAGAGGAGAAGGTACAGGTAATTGAGTTCATGTTGTGTGGGCTGCCTGCTTTAATGAGATTTGTGCAGCCGCTCTTGGTCTGCAAGCATGTCTCACTCACCACGTCTACCGCCTGCAGCTTTCCCACATGCAAACGTACATACGCATTTGTTACCCTATCATTGTTGGCATTTTAAGATGAGGCTCACCTTTTACGGCACAGTTATTCCTAATTCTTTCCTAGTTTAACTCGGAGACAAGAATGTTGTAAGCGACTGAAAAGGCATTTTGTCTTGGGGACGTTCCCGCATGGTCTGTTTCTTGGCTTTAGCTATACTTTTGTGGATATTTTCCAAAGCAAAACATGGGCTACACATTGTTCATGTGTGATGGATCAGTGTTGGAGAAGGAAATGGCTGAGATAATTACCACTTCTGCTGGGGAAACCCTAGGCTTCCCATCCCTTTTCCACCTCCAGTCTCCGGGGCTTTACTGCCAGGCTTGTGTGGTTTTCCCGCCCACCTAATGAGACCATTTCATGCTGCACCTGCAGCTGAATGGATTTAGTCAGCAAGATTCCTCTTTCCTAAGTATTCACTCCACTGTGCTAGGCATCACCAGAGGGGTTGTCATGCCAGACCTTGTTAATCTGATCACTTTCTCAGAAAATATTGTAATACAAATTCTGTTTTGCAGCATTCAAGTCATATAGTAGCAGCAAGTGGCTTAGTGTGTCTGAGCAGGTGAAAGAAAGAGGGACAGTGCCTGTGTCAGTAAGCTACTCAGGTCCAGCAAATATTTACAGTGGGTCTTTAGCACCAGTTTACCTTCAAGCCTTATGCAGATGTTCAGCATCTATAATAAATCATATTTGTACTCACGTTTGTAAAAATCCCTTTCTTTCATGCAGTCAACCATAATGGTTTGCTCAGTGAGTTGCCTTTACTGCCACTTGAAACACTCTTGCCCAACACATCAGACAAAATGCATCAATGTGTGGGTTTAAAATATCTTTTAATGTACATGAACTCAGCACAAACATTTATTGTTCACAAGATTCACCCCAAAAGATCAATTTTCTCTTCAGTGTGATATATGGTACAGCTGGTTTAAAAAATAAAAAAAAATTTTGTTAGCCAAGTCAGGTGTTAGGAAAATGTTCCATATATATGGCATTTTAATTGATATGGCATTTTAATTGGTTATAATTTTATTGGATATTTATTTTATTTCATTCTCTTCAGTCATTCTCTTCATTTCATTCATTTCTTTTGGAGTCGTGCTTCCCTGCTTCAAAATAATCCCTGAATGTAGACTGCGTCTTACTTTTGCTATCCACTTGAAAGAAAATGACCAGTAATAGTAAGGTATTTGTGGCTGTTTTGCTTAATTTTCAACAAATTTTAGTGCTTTCTAAAAGTGGCAGGTTTCTGAATGAAAATGGAGTTAATGCAGCTGGTGTCACAGGTTTTTTTTATTACGATGGCTGTCATTCTTTTGCATCAAATCTCTTAATATTTTATCTTAATTGGTTTACCTGTCCATTCTGCCTGCACGACTGTCATAATTTAAACCGTTTACCTGTTACAGCCATTGAGACAGTTGTTAATGTCAAGCCCTCGAAAAGTAGGAGACAGCAACAGGAGGGAGAAAGGGAGCAATCCATAATTATAAACTCAGTTGACTTATCTATATTCTGAATTTTCCATTCGTGTATCTTAGTCACCTGTACAAGGAGACTGGCTCATTTTAAATTCTGAAATGGTCTGCCTTCAAGGACAGTCCAATTCCAGTTTTGCAATGATACAGCTGGAACCCTGATATTAATCACTGAAGCCAATTTCGAGATGTCACACGGATAATTTTCTGATGTCACCATCCTGCAGCGTTTTCTGCATTTTTGATGAGGAAAAGATAGGATTGTTTTGTGCCCCTTCAGTGAATTAAGTGCCAAGCTGTGCTTATTGCCTTGCGCTGCTCATTCGTCTGCTCGGTGTAACCGGTCTCACGATGGGCTGCGAAAATTTAATGAACACCCACACAATTTGTGCATCATCGAGGGTTGGATTTGCACACATTAGACAAGGTATCAGATAGTTATCCACAAAATAATTACACCGTTGCACCAGGAGAGTTGTGTATTTTGCTAATTTAATTGTACCGAATTGTTTCCGGTTACATTTATTGCGCTCTATTCTGATGGTGATTTACAGGGCCAGATTAATAGAACAGCAAGAACACTTCTTAGAACAATACTTCTACTTACTCTAATTTGTTTCTGAACTTTCTGTGCGACTATGTTTTCTGCGAGAATGGAAAAGATGACATTTTGATCCACTCACTTTTGATTTGTCTTTTCCGCAGTGCTTCAGCAATTGTTTTTTGCCATTTTTATATATCATTCACAGTCTATGACCTGTATTTATGCATTTGTCGCTCAGTGAGTTAGTTTTTATCTGTACTGGCCGCACGTCACGTAGTTTGAATACAAAGATGAAGTGGACCCACCATCCCTTTCTAAGCATGTTGCTCGTTGAGGTTTGGCCCCCCAATTCGCCGGTGTGTCACACATTCTATCAGTGCTGTGGCCCCTGTGGGCTCTTTGGCTGATGGGGAGGTACACTTGAGCAAGCATGTGTAACAGATCGAAGCCCACCTTTCTCAGCTCGTATCCTCAAAGGCTTTGCACATCTACAATAACAATAGAGATGTGGTTAAAAACAACGTGCTCGGTTTTGACTTTTTGGCCTCAAACTTTCCCACCTGCTTAACAAACACCCACATGAATGCAGGGGTTTTACAATTTTAGTTTTTCTGAATTCTTCTAATTAGCGGGCTCTCGTGCCAAAGCTGTCTGTTGCGCGACTAGCCGCGGCAATAATGCTAAACTCCATATTAATGCTACCACATCTTTATCTTATCATTCTGCCTCATAAATGCAACTAAATTCTGCACATTGATCTCCCGGTTCCCTACAAAGTAATCAACCTCATTTAAAAAATCCCAAGTCTTGCAGCACAATTATAATGCGGATGTTTAAGTGTAACCAAGGTAAAATAAAAAGGTTATGAGAACCACAGATATTCAGAGCAGTTCCTAGGGGAGCAGTGATGTCATTTATGAGGTGCACTGACAGATCATCAGAAATATGCAGAAAGAATGGGCAACACGGGAGCACATGGCCAAAGTTATAAAAACCCAAACTCATCTGCTTTTTTTCACTAACATGCAGAATGCACGTGTGGCGTGGTCTGCTTTAAGGACAGAAGATCTGTCAAATAAAATGCTTGCAGATGAGCAATGTGTCACAGCACAGATGAAACACAAGGCAACCAGGCCATGATCTGTGGTGGCGAGAAACTCTAAGTGATACCAGCATGACCTCTAAGCAGAGTGTTGGAAAGGGGTCTGGTCAGATTGGCTCACCCTAACTCACACTAACTTTGATAAAGATGCAGATGAAGAGCTCAGGGCAACTGTGGATGGTGATGTTAACAAGACTTCAAACCACAAGAGCCATCACTGATAAGAGGCAGCACAGAGGAGAAGGCAGCAGGTTGGGAAAACAAGTGAAGGGTAAAGTCGGTGTCGGTCAGTCACCTTTCCGAGCCCTTATTAGTGACATGACAGCAGCATTGCCCGAGAATGCAGATGAATTGCATAATGACTAGAAAGGGTGGGATACGTTTTAAGGCATAGTACTTAAGGTCTCTGGTGGTATGACTTTTTTCACAAGTGCAATGATTCATTGATTCTAAAGGTAAGTTCTTTGACAGCAGCTTGAGAGATACAGTATCTATTCAGGCAGCTTATGAATTGGAGGGGTGCCTAGCAGCAGTGCACGTCTCAGGACTTCCATCTAAATACAAGGCAGGAACATGTCTGCACAGCATCTTGACACAAACTCACTTTCTCCTTCTGGGCTACAAAGTCTGTTTATCAGCAGTTAAGGCATCTGAGGAAAATGTTAAGCCGTTAGCTACACAGGTGGTTTAGTGCATCTCCAAGTTTGAGCAGCTTTGCCTTGTGGGGGCAGAGTAACAAGATGAAGTTGCTCTTGAGGGTAAGACGAGGAGCTTAAACTGACATGGGCGAAGGAAAGACTAAAGGAATCAAATGATTTTAGAGTCGCTGAAGGAACAACTGAGCTGAAGGGAGGAAGGAAATTTATTGCACAGTTCCAGTTCAGCATGATGGTGTGTACAGTTGTAACCAGCAGTTGGGCTGGTTTCTAGTGAAGGTGAAACAGCAGCACAAGCACCACCATCAGTTCTTTTTACCTGATTAAACAGCTGGGCAGTTTTTGCTGGAGCAACTGAGGGTACAATACCTATCCTGCTCAAGGGTACTGCAGCAGGGGTAGGGATTCAAGCTTGGGTCCTTCAATTGTAGGGTAATTGCACTAACCAATGTGTTACTAAGTGGTTACTAAGGCTGTGGAAAGGTGGTGGAGTGGCTCCTGGGTTCAAGATTGCACCAGTTAGGACACACGCTAGGACCCAATCAACCCTGCGTGGCTCACCTAAGCAAAGGGCTCCTCAGATCCTGAAAAGCCTGATATACTTGGTGACCACAGGTTACTTCATTGGTAATGGAGCCAGGTGTATGGCAAGATGTTTTAATAAAATAACCATCTGTGAAACATGCTAATATTTGCAGCAAAAAACAGGGCGTTGAAATGGGCTGTTTCTTAAATTGTTTCCCTATAACATTAGGTCCTTGTTTAAAGAATGAATGAAAATGGTATTGTGTTAAATTGCAGTTTTAGCTTCAGGGCTGCTGTGTGTCAAATTTTTCTGAAAACGGGATATTTTCATATATCGTATTACTGCAATGTTCAAGTTTCAGCAGAGTCAATGAATTGATCAGTACTGTATTGCCAGAAACATTGTGTGAATTTTGTTCAGCCTTAAACTCATTGTAGAATTTTAGAAAATGTCAGAGCTACTCGCAGTTCAGTTTAGATATGTAGATGTCTTTGCCACACTTTAATGAACATTGAAGAACAGCATAGCCATAATTTACAGTTATTGGTTATGCTAAGCAGCTTACAGGAGGTAAGAGACACTGGTGTTATGCCTTTGTAATAGGTATACAGTAGGTTTTCACAGTGTTGTTAATGTAAGGCTGTTGGCTTCTACTGTTGCCTCATGAACCTCTGTAAATACTGTTGACTTCCACTGTCCCTTCATGATTTTGTGTCAATGGGTTTATTGGTCTTTCATAAGAACATGCAAAGAACTGCTTTGAACATCTGTAATTCTCATAACCTATTTATTTTACCTTTGTTACGCTACATACTATTTGTACACCCTGTGATTATGCTTGTTGATTTATTGTTGTAACTGGATCTTTTTTTGTAATGTTTCTCCCCTTCCAGGGCAAGGAAAGTGATGAAGATGACGAAGTAGCTGTCAGCCTGGAGAAAGACCGCTTCATGGATGAGTTCTTTGAACAGGTGAGGCTTTTTTTTTTTAATGTGAGTTTTCCCAAGCTGCTTTGTACTGTGGCTGTTTTCATGGTTTTATGTGCATATTGAAATCTTTGCTCTTTCTGTGGAGGGTTTGAAGACCTCATTGCTCTCTGCCACTGTACTGCTTGTGCCTGTAGAAACTGACTAGGAAAGCAACAAGTTAACTGCATGTACAAGAACTTTCAGCCTTCAGGCTGCCAGGAAAGACAGCAGGAAGAAATTGTTGGTTAGGGTCATTATTATCTTTTTCTTACTGTCAATAAGTGATGGCCTTGTGGAGAGGACTGCTGATGTGGGCAAACCACAACTTCTTTAAGGAAGAGTATATTTACAAGGTATGGCTGCATGAAAAGCTTTTTCCCAAAAGCTCTGTGTCCTCATAGGTTTGGACAGATTGGACGCAGTGCCAGCAGCAATATCTGTAAAGCAGGTCGGTCCTGCTGACACTCATATGGTGGGACACCTTGTTGTATGGATGGGATTGCAGAGTGTACAGAGTTAGAGTACAACCTCTACAGGGTACTCCTTCTGACTGTAACGTGCAGCAGGTGGATTGTGGAAGTGCATCTGGTGGTATTGCTTTAATGATAGGAGTTTGCATTTGTACACCGTTCATTATTACAGGTATGCATAAAGCCCCAAGGATTTGCTGCTGCTATTATATTATTGTTGTTTTTGGTGGTACAATAGTTTAAACATTATCTAATGTTTGTTTTTTTTTTCTTTCTTTCTATCTGTTTGTCACTACACCTTTTTGACCCAGGCAGTGCTCGGTAACTCAGCTATTTCTGACTATTTGACATAAAGGAATGTTGAGAACAGGATCTGATTTGTGAGAGAGGAAACTGCCAGAAGGAACAGAGGTACCTGAGAATCCTGTGGTTTCCAGCCCTTTGTGATGCAGGCCTTAGATAAGCCTTTCTGACCCACTTTCTATCTGTTAACAGTTCAACAGTTACCATATCTTGCATTGTTCTTCTGGTACTTATGTGTGTATCTGTGTGTACGTCTGTATTTATGCAGTTTTAAGGAGGGTAGGTGCCACCGAGCCAGGACCAGATAAGGTTTTTGCCACTCTTACATAAGGATCAATCTGTCACGACTTGTATCTTAAACTGAATAAAGTTACACATACAGTGCTGTACGTATATATGAGAAAATTATTCTTTATTCTAAAATGTATTCTAGTCATTCTAATTATTCTAATTATTTTATTATGTCATATTTTAAGCATATTATTTATTACTTGTACCATATACAGAATACAAACAGATCATGAAAGAACATAAAATGTGAATATATGAAGTTCATTTAGGGAATAAATATACTGTATACACTGTGCACATTGATATTGTAATTCATGGATTTTGAAGAAACAAGGTGGCATTGGAACATACAATGTTTACATACATTACAAGATAATAAGGGATGTTCTATAGCAGTATGTAAAGCGAAGAAGGGATTAGTGCAGCGCTACTGCGATACCTCAAGATGAAGCTACAGTCAGAAGCTAGAGAACTCCTCTTGGTCTGGTCACAGGTGGAAAATGGGAGGTCTTTCACTGAAGGGTCAGTGTTGTTGGTCTGATTCTCCCCCATGCTGAGTAGATGGAGGCAGCCATCAGAGGCTCCAGTCGGCACTTTTACGCTCTTTTTCACCTCTGACCAAACTGAAATGCAAAGCTTCAAATCTGACTGAGCGTAGAGATGTACCTGAGATTAGATTTTTTTTCTCCCTTTTAAGACTTAGACGTTCTGTTATTGATCAGGGCTCTGTTCTTGAAATGGGTCTGCTCCGAGGTGTCCGTTTTAAACTGAAACTCAAGCTGTACCATCAGCATCCCAGTGCATCACTAGTTTTGCAATCCAAATTTTTTTCCGTGTGTACAGTTTAAATATGTCAGCAATATCTGGTTCCCATCTTAACATCCTGTCCTGTCCTTTCTCCTCACACCAGTGTGTCATTTGTATGTCCATGTTACCATACCACTAGAAGAACGGTAATAAAGACCTCTTATTATCACATATTGCTGCCCTAGAATGCAGAGTCACACTTGCTCCAGTAAGCTGACATGACAGGCAGTGTGAGAGTTGACACAGGGGCCTACTTCTCATTCCCAGTTAAAACAGCAAAGTTAACAGTAAGTTCTGCTCCCAAGAAGCCCCTTAGAGATCCAACTGGATGCACAAAGCAGAGTGGGCTCTCATTAGGAACATTTTGTAGCTCACAGCGAGTTGTAATGTTGTTATTGCAAATACTATTAGCTCATATCCTGTAGCAAACACTGGGCAATCCCTGGATAGCAATCTCACCATTGTTCTGACAGATTAACGGTTGCATACGTTGTTAGCCTAAATTAATAATAAAGATAAGTAGAAAATAGTTTTCTTACATGTATTAATGGCAGCAAGTGACTTGGAGAGATGCTCATGTGATGCAGCAGAGCATCACACTGATTTAATAAATAAAAGATATGAAAAGGGCTGGTCTAGCTCTGATCAAGGATAAAACTTCTTTGATAAGAAATTGTCTGGTGACCTTAGATAACCTTCCTTCATGTGACTTTGAGAAAAATAATCTCAGGATATTCAACAAGTGTGCAATGTTATCCACAGATACAATTTTTCATATTTTATATAAAGTCAATTTTTAGATTTTTTTTTTTTTACATTTTAGTTTATTATTATATTCTGCCTCTTTGTATCATAAGACCCGCTGTGGTATTCAAAATGCAATGGCATGCTCTCCCTGATGTGAAAACATAAAAGGCAAAATTAAATTTTTGCTTTGGGTTTCATTCATGAAGTGAAATAAAACCATGAAAATAACCGTGTTATTAATATATAACCACACATTTTACACAGTTATTAACAGTGCAGATGTGATCACTGCATTCATAGTCTTGGATTAATTTATACAAAGATTACATTGGGGTGTAGGTGTGGATGTGCTGTATTAAAAATTCCATTTTAGGATCATTGGGGATGGAAAACAGCCAGGTAGCAGGTGTTTTTTCCTTCCAGGTGCCCAGACTTGGCAGAGTTTCACAGTCTGATATATTAGATGTGACAGGGTGGAGTGCAAGGAGATCAGCAGCTAGAAGGACAGGGTGGCTAAAGGGGCTTTGAACTTGCCTTGGTAGATCTGCCAGCAATGCAGATGAGGTGCTGCTGTATGGGACTGCAGCTACGCCAAAGTGATGTGTGCTTTGTATTCTCAGGCAGAGAGACACCATACAAAATACACAGGCCTTATCCTTCAGCACTATAGTGCTACATCCAGTCCACTCCCTTAGAATCCCTGAAGGCCCCCCACAACAAACCTGCTTCCCTCAGCTGACCTTCACTGAAGTTCAGAAGGACTCTGCTTATATCAGCTTATATCTTGCATAAAGTTGTGGATTCCTGAGTGCTGGAAAAGCAGCACAGTAATGAAATAATTATGGGAAGTGGAATAATGCCAATGACAAGTTTATCAGAGGAATTTGGATCCAATCAGGAGACAAATGAGTACACAATACGTGATTAAGATAGGAGGCCAGAAGAATGATCGGCAGCCCTTATGAGCAGGACCGTGAAGAAAAAAGAAACCGAACACTTGGTTAACTTCAGGGCACTCACTACTGTGTAACCACACATCCTATGTCTTTTTCATTATGCACACTTCTGTTGGCTTACAGAATACTTTCTTCAGAAAACCTTCAAAAGAACTTGAATCTGTAACCTCTCTTTTATTCTCTATTGTGTATCAGCTTTCTATTTGGCAAGCGAGACTAACCCACGCAGCTGCCACTTTCCATGTTAGTTTTTTTTTTTTTTTGTATGTATGCTGCAGAGTCTGCTTGGCATTTTTTTGTCCTCGGTGTGGGCATTATAATGGGCCGCACTGATACTGTAAAGTTGTCTGTACTTCTCTCAAAAGGTTTCCGTGTTGCCATCTTAATGGATCATGACAATGTCTTAAGAGCCATCGGTCACATGAATGCAAAATGTGCAAAGTGCATTGTGCTGAAAGACCACTTTCAAATGAGTATCAGTGTGTCATTATCAGCATTTGAAAGACAAATGCAAACTGAAGAGCATGCACATTGAAAAACATCTTGATTTGTATTTCCAGAAGACTCCTAAATTGCACTGCCTATTTAGATCACAAATGGTGAACAGACACCAATGAGCAGAATTAATTTATGACCTGTAGATGTTTCCTGGCTGTTTTCCTCATGGCACTGGTTTCTCAACCTCATGTAGGTAGAAGAGATCCGGGGATACATAGATGCCCTTTCCGAGAAGGTGGAAGACGTGAAGAGGAAGCACAGTGCCATCCTTGCTGCACCTAATCCTGATGAAAGTAAGATCCTCAGTATCTGTATTGCCAATTTTTTTTTTTAAAGCACTTTTTTTGCCTCCAATTTGGTAGAGTTTGGTTATTGCACCATTCTGAGCTAAAGTTAGGTCACAATCTAAGCATTTCATGTGAGTCCTTGTGAATAACCTGTCCCTAACATCTTGGGATTATGTATTTGGTTTGGTCTAATACTCCAAAAGGTACTTAACCATGGGGAGGGCAGCAACATGATTATTAAAATGATGGGTTGACGGTACATCTACACACAGGTAGTCCGTGACTTACGATGAGGTTATGTTTCATGAGTCGAAAATGTATTTAATACAGCTTTGCTGAAAAATGGGGCGTTATGCGATTTTGTCATTGCATGAACATTATAGTGTACATGTGCTGTATCATGTCTGTTTTGACTTGTATATGATATAACCTATTGCTCCTAGGCTACAATCCGCCGTTGTGTTTGTGGTCCGTCTTTGATCGACATGTCGTTAGGTGGCGCATACCTGTACATCTAACCTACTGTCACACCCGTGACCTCTTCAGCAACGGAACGTAGGTGGTCCCCCATCTTCAGACTGAGCATTGATTGGGCAATGTGAACCAATCATGGACAGAATTTAGTTCTTACCCTAACTTCCTGTTAATGCTCAGTTTCCACTGCCCCTTGTAAGCTCTTTTGCAACCACTATTTTGCTATGTTGTGTTTTGTTTATTTTGAATTATGGCATCTTCCATTTTTGTTAGCTCCCAATCACTAATGGTTAGCGGTAGCTCTCAGCTAAAGGCAACACTCAGTAAAGTTTAACGGAACTTAAACTTATTACCATGGTGTCTCATGATTGCTTCCGCCAACCCACTATAACACCTACTGAACATCATAGTCTGTCCTAGCCTACCTTAAAAGCCATTACAGCCTTTCCACTTACATGCTGCTTTCAGAAGACACAGACACAGATCGGCATTTTGTAGACATGATGGATGCACAGAACACAACGTAGATACAAGGAAGGGTATCCAAAAAACGCTGGCAACATAGAACACTGTAGAGTATTGGTTGTGTACACAGACTGGGAAATGCGGATCGCCGCTACTACCCAGCATCATGAGAATGTATTGTACCGCATATTGCTTGCCTGGGAAAAAAAATCAAAATTCAAATAGAATAGAATAAACCTTTATTATCCCACGAATGAGAAATTTAGGCTTTACAGAGCTCTTATAACAAAGGGAATATAGGAGAAGAACAAGTAAATTAGTAGGAAGGACAAATAAGTTAGTAATCTATATACACAAAATAACCCTATATACATAAATAAGTTATAAATAAATTAACCAAGTTAAACTGCGTTGTGCAGTCTGATACCCGCTGGTAAGAATGACTTGCAGTAGCGCTCCTGATGGTTTCTACTGAATGCATATTGCTATCGCACCATCGTAAAGTTGAAAAATCACAAGTCAGACCATTGTAAGTCAAGGACCATCTGTATTGGTATATGACCCACCCACGCAGCTGCCACTTTCCATGTTAGAGGACTTTTTTGTATGCTGCAGAGTCTGGTTGGCATTCTTTGTCCTCAGTGTGGACATTATATTATACAGTGTGTGCTTTTTAATAGGGGTTTAGGTCATTAACTGTAAAAATGAAGACGTAGACTTTGGATCAAACCCCAGCTGACTTTATACCACTTTTAAGGACGAACTCTAGGTGAAAGCTCAATGCCCATATTTATCCATAGGCTACAAGATTCAGAAATGCAGAGGTATCTGTCTAAATGCACAGGACGTTGAAAGCTGTGTCTGCCATGCTTTACATATAACAACATACACTGTGGTCCTGGGTTCTGCACAGGGAGATAGTGTGCAAAAGGTAGGATAAAGTTGACGGACAAGGCTAATGGTCAGAATTTGCCTGTGTGGTTGAAACCTCTCTCAGGAAGGCTTAGACAATAAGTGCCATTAATCAGAACCACCTAAAGGTTACAATAGGGCAATCGGTCACCCTTGCAGTCTTTTACCGGACAGCTGCTTATTGATCCAGACACTCATCTTTGTGTCGAAGCAATTTGCCCCTTTGACATCCATACCCAAGAGCAGCTGAAACTCCCTGCCACCATAGTTCTCATTTAGGATGGCATCCAATCTGTTTACCTCATTGCTTTATTGTTTTTTTTTAAAAATGATATTAGGGTAAAATTATTAAAAGCATTCCCTTCTAAGAAGACCTCAGAATTAATTGGTTATCAATATCAGGGTTATGGATATGGGCTGCCTGACTGATGCCACTTTACTGTAGTACGTTTTTTGATAGAGAAAAGTGATAGGTTTAACAAATCTAAAACTTGCCCATTTTTCTCCAACATCTTGTTTCTTCCAGTTGGAAATAAAATTAAATCCATAAATCTAGGATTAATTCTGGATTTTGCCTACTCATGTCTAAACCAGAAGATCAGGGAGTTTAGCAGCTCCTGCAGCACCAAAGGGCAGTTCTTGGTGTGTTAATGCATCTGAAAGTGTGTGTGTGTGTGTGTGTGTGTGTGTGTGTGTGTGTGTGTGTGTACACACGTACATGTCGGCAGGTGTCTGGTGGAGAATTCCAGACACAGATCTCAGCTTTAACCCGGATATGTCAATGCTCAGTGAACCTCGAACATCGTATTTGTCAAGTGCTGCCGTAATGGTAGAATTACAAATTGAACTAATTAAAAAGGCAGAGAAATACAAAAGCAATGTTTCATATTGCTGGTGATCTACAAATTTATTTTTACACTATGTATACTTTTAAACAGGTACAGTATTCTAATGTCATATGCCTAGATTGTATATGCATTTAATGGTATAGCGTGATGGATAAACTGATATAGTTTTGTCTGCAAGATGCTTTATTATTTCCTGATACCTTTGTTCAAGATGTTTTACAATGACAAGATAAGCACAATATCAGTCACACAATGCCAGTATTAGATGAAGCACAGTCCTGCACATAATTAACCTATTATTAGAATCAAAATACTAATAAAATCAAGTCAAGGCAAAGTCAAACTTAAAAAAGGGGTATAAAATATATAAATAAACTATCAAGAGTACAAGCTCTAAAATATCAAAGTTGGGCTCATATTAAGCTATATAGATATGAGTGTTTAAGCAGTGGGTCTTCAAGAAGCTCCTTAAAATCGGGAGATTTGGAAGAGAGCTGATGCTGAGTTCATTTCACAGCATTTGTATATTGGAGAGTGGTAGGGAGAGATGAGAGACAAGAATTGATGAGGAGAAGAGTCATAGGAACTTTGGATTGCAGTCTCGAACTGGCCATTTGTAACAACTGGAGGCCATTACAGAGACTGCTGGAGAACAGTAGTGTAAGGGTGGCAAGGTAGAGAATACACTAGAGTTATGTAATGAATTGGAGTTGATGCACGTGAACACATGCAAGGAGCCTTGACAACAGGAAGCTACAGTACTCAAACCTGAAGAGAACTGAACTGAAATGTGAACAAAAAGCAGAATATAAAAGCTGGTGGGACAGGGATAGTTTTAGCAAATCTTGTAAATACAGAAGTAACAGGATCCTATATGAGGAGATGTGATGTATGCAGGATAAAAAGTCATAAAAGATCCCAGTAAGGTTCTTCACACACTGTAATCTTGAGAGTGTAAAGATTTCAAGACCTGTTTTTAAATGAAAATTTGGAAGGAGAAGCAGGTGAGTTACAGGATGGTCGTAATGCAATTGAGTATCTGCTGTGAAAGCTGGTAATTGAAGGAAGGAATCTAAATGAAAATTTTAGTATTGTCTGAATAGGTGGTGAGAAGCTATGAGTGAATGTAAGCGAAAAACAGCCCAACAGATCTCCATAGAAGAACACAGATCTCAATAGATCTCAAAACAGTACAACACCAATCCCTGAGGCACACTGGTGGGGTTTCTGAGGAGAGGTAAAGGTGAAAACATGGGGGGGGAAAAACTGACATTTAAGTCAGCCTTATGCCATGCCTGTTTTTCCAAGATCGTGGAGGGATGAGATCAGCAGAGAGTTCTATCAGAATCTTATGAGAGGAGAGCAGCTTGATCTGAAACAAAAGCATTCAGTACTGAAAGTACAGCAGTTTCAGTAGACTGACCTCTGTGGATCTGTTATAAAATTCGTATTGATATATTCTCATAATATCTTTGTAACATGCTCTGAGAGGAGGGGGCCCCACTAGCAGCAATGTTGGTCTACTGAGAGAATTAAAAAAGACATACAGTATCCAGGGAATACTGCCATCATAACATCCATGGCTGTCAGTTGGACAAGGTGAGGAGATTGCTCAGCAAAACAAATGAAGCTGTTAGTGTTGCTGATAGCGCACAGATATTGCAGGACTTCAAGCAGCACAAAATCTCTTCTGTTAAGCTATTAATGCACACCACTGGGGGTGATATGGTTTTTTTTTTTTTTTTAACTTCAGTTAGTGTCATCATACCCTACCCTCATGGACACTGGCAAATTGGGTGTATTGCAAAGGTGTATGAGCAACTCGTGAGGAGCACAGCTATTTTCGAAACAATTTTGAATCAGATATAAACACTAAATGCATACTAAAGGCACATAAGCACTACAGGATATGGTGTGAGGGTTGACTTACTGGAGTGTACAATGAGTCCTTGCTATTTTGGAGCTCTCTTGTGGATGATCCCAATGATATCTTGTCATGGTATCATAAAAGGAAAAAATATTTTAGCTGTATAATTTTGGACATAAGTGAGAAATGATAAAAAGATAAATGTTTAAATAAGCTGATCACCTGAAAAACTGAGCCAGCAGAGTTTTGAGTAGTGCATTACAATGTCTCAGGTGCACGATATTCAATAAAATCACTGTCTGAAAACAAATCTGAAAACAAATAGATGACCTTGCTGTATATGTAAGAAGTTTATTTATCAGAGAAGGCATGTAATATTTACTGTTAATATGAATAATCTCCTCTTTAAACTTGTATTTTTTACCTGTTGTCTCTATTCTGTAGTGTGTGTTGAAATACAGTCTTACTTCTTTGCTTTGTTATTGCTCAGATTACTATAACATAATCACAATCTTTGTTTTATGTAACTGTACCGTGGTATTACAGTATAAGCACATACAACCTTCACCCCAAATAGTATGAAATAGCATGGATAATCCGCCTTTTGAAGGTGGAATGTGTGCTATTGTTAGCTCATCATTGTGCAAGGTGCTGAAACTCCACGCTCACTGTGACTGGGATGGTCCACGGGGGTTTCACTGAGATAGAAAGAGTGTTGCTAATTTCCAGCAGGAATGGACAGGTACTCTCCTAAAGGAGAAGACCCTACCTTTCTCCTCTTCTCAACCCAGTGCTGTCCTCAGGGCTCTCACAACCCAAACTCCCAGCTTTTGGTGTGGTGCTAACATAAATCAAGGTTATCATCAATAAAATGGACAAATAGTGTGACAGCAATAGGGGGCTATATTTTATTTTACATAAACCCCCCTCCAGCTGCACAGAGCTGATAGGCACTGACACTGTGTGTGGTGGGGGAGGGTCAGGAGTGTGGCTGGGCGATGTAGGCTGAGATCCTCAGGCTGACCCTGCAGGAAGTGGCAATGTTGTTTGCAGAGGTGAAACCATGACCCTACAGGGTCACTAGATCTGAGAATGGCTGACCTTGTGTGCTCCATGACCCTTTAGTTAAAAAGGATGGTAGAGCCAATAAGATAAACCCAGTGGGCCTTTGCAGCATCTTAGTTGCAACACACACCTATGCTCTGTCTGCCAAAGATTTATTTAGCACTGGCTATAAAAACACAATTTTTCTGAGCTCCCCCACCCTGTGTTTTGCTGTTAACAAGTTTTATAATCATATTACATTTGGCTGAAGCATGTGTATCTCCCATCCACCCTCTCTTCTGTGTGCTCCATGTGTGACTGCGATATTTTCCCATGTTTTCCAATTACTCTCTTGCCTCCCACACACCCTAGCCTAAAAAAATGCCTGGGCCCATTTGCCTGCCGCCCTCTACCACATCTATATTTACTTGTCCGAATGTCGAGAGATTGATGGTAATAATAACACTAACAATACGGGCAACTGTTTCATATCCAGCCCGATCAATCTTTTCTAAAATCAATGACAGAAAATGCTTCTGATAAAATGTGAAGATGGCCTGTAAAGGACTCATTAGGAAAAACAGCAACTAGACTTTTAAATGTGTTTCTGCAGTTGGTTTAAAATACATGATCACATTTTTTTTTTGCGCATCAGTTTGTTGCACAACAAATGGAGGTGGTGCTCCGTTGCCAGAATGAATTCCAAAAGCATGCGTGTGGATGCTCTGTGGGTGTGTTTGAAATGCTAGTTGTAGGAGTGCGCTTTGAAACACTGAATAGGCATGTTTTACCTTTTCTGCTGGTGTGACATTTGTCAGGTTTGTGTGGGGGTGAGCACCAGGGTTGCCCTGGAATTTGCATAACTTTTCAAGCTCACTTTGATGTAAGCAGAATTAGAAGTGGTGTTTAGACCTTATTGCTGACTGTGACAGGAGATGCCAGCCTGTAGGATTGCACCACTGTATCCAGCTCTTCTCTCCTACACAGCATCCTCATCCACACACACTCTCCTTCTAGTCAGCCTAAAACTGTTACACAGCTGTTCCCAATTAATTTAACAGAACCAGGTTATAGCAACACAGAGGCAGAAATGTATGCTTAGAAGCTGTAAATGCTTCTATGTACATAAAACAAGGGGAGCAATTTACAGGTATGACTACATAAGACTCTCTAATAAGTTCCAGAAATGTGTCCCGACATTCTAGAATTTTTCAAACTGTTATGCAGATCATGTTAATTTTCTAGAGGGAGAAAGTTAATGCTTTGTTCATCCATCTATTTACAGTTTTCCATCTATATACAGTTTTAACAGTAATGAAGTTTGGTGATTTATCAGTTTATTTGTCTGCACACCAAATATTTGTACTGAATATTAATTAGATAACACAAGTACACATTTCAATTGAAGTTTTCAATTTGTTTTTATATAGCACTTGTTCTCACAATGACCCAGAGTGCTGAACAAAAAAATTGATCAAAAGAACAGAGCAACATTTTATTCATTTTGACACGAATGAGATGCTTTCCTGTGAAATATGCTAAATATTTTATTGTAATTGGACTCCGGACCACTGCTGCCCTGACCAGGATGAAGCGGGTAATAGGAATGGATTTATCAGTCGAAGCTCCTTTAATATTAAAAGTATCATACCGAAACATGGGTATACGGTTTAAATAACTTCCTTAGTTAAGGATATGGTGTGATTCGCTGTCTGAGAGACAGGAATCTTTGCTTTTCCACGTGGAGTGCTCAAGGCTTGGAGATGTGCAGAGAAAGAAAAGGTTACCCTGTGATAGCATGAAGGGATTCATTATTAATTCATTGCTGACCACATCTACTTCCTGTGCTTCCATCTTCTCTGTAGCAGTTCTCTCTACGGCCTCTGTACCTGCTGTTATGAAATTCAGAACATATGGAAGAGGACATAGATGTAATGAGATAATACTGTAACTTGTTCTTCATACATTTCAGCCCTTTCACAAAAATTACTTGTTTGGGAAAACAAGGTATGAATTCCAAACATTATTTGATGACAGCATTGTTTTAACATCGCTAGTACGATGCATAATATTCCACTTTGAACATTAAGCTGCGTGAATCAGTTCCTTCTTGATTCTTCAGTAGTTTGCGTAGAAGAGGTGATGAAAAAGCCCATTTGCACGCTGGATTGCCCACCGACCGAGCTGAAACAGGCCTGCAGTTTTTTGTTTCGTGAGTGGCGATCGGCGGCAGCAGTGTGAGAGGAATTGTCCACACCATGTGTGTTCTTTTAATCTCAGGTGGGCCTGTTGTAGAGAAGCATTGGAAGAAATTTCCTTCATTCACCGTCACTATGAAAGGAGGCAGTTGAGCCGCCTGTGGTTCGACAGAGAGGAATTAGTGTCAGCCGGCTGTGCTCCGCTGATAGACGGAAAGGCATACTGCTGCTCTTTCATCATTCATTAACCAGGAAGCCGGCGTTCCACACTTTATGGAGCCTGTCAGAATACCCTCATGGGTGGGGAGGGGCTGACAGGTGCCAGAGGAGCCTGGATATTAAAACGGTGAATGTTCCAGAAGCCAGGGCACAACAGAGGCAGGGGTGGGGACAGGATAACAAAGAGCAGGTCCATGCACCACTTCCTGGTTCCCTCTGATTGGATAATCTTCAGCTACCATGCAACATGCACAGCTGCTGTTGTGAGTGTTTGTGTGTCATTTATTATTATTATTATTATTATTATTATTATTATTGAAGGAACAAGCGTTGTCTTTATGAAGTTTAGTCTGGCTGAATCCGTTGTGCCTCATCCTTGTCAGCCTTTGTGCACCTGCGATGTAATCATTCCTTTCTCACCTTAGCAGCTGTGAGAGTCCCATATTGTGGCAACAGCTGGGCCTGCAGTGATGCATCACAGCTGAAGATCTCCTTCACACCTGTGCTTGCAGTTTTTTTTTTTTTTTTTGACCAGGTGTTATGCTGTCTTCTGTCTTCAAACCCCCCCCTTGCATTTTGCAAACATATTTGAATTACAAGTAATACCCGCATCACCGTATGTGTAATATTCCTCAAGATTTATGTCTCATGCAGCACAGTGGGTGCTGCTGAATGATCAGAGAAGCTGATGGTGATGGTATTCCTGCTGTATGAAGTTTTGTTTCAAAAAGAACAGCAGTGTGAAACAGATCTTTGACAACTTCACATGCACAGACACAGCTGCCGTTTTTTATTTTGTGATTATCCACTGCAGTAAATATCTGGCTCCACAGACCTGTTCGTGTTGTACTGGCCCCGTTCATAGTGACACACCTTTCCTCCAACCCACCTGGGTCCTGGGGCACAGTAGTGAGTAAAGGTTTCCACTTTGTGTGCACCTAAGACACAGCACAGCACTCCCACTAAGTATTCTAGAGCTGGAGAGGAGGAACACAGGTGGTCTTGTAACTGTTTGGGCTATACTGAACACAGCCGTAGCCTTCTACCTTCTTTACTCAACACACTTGTTGCAACATAGTAAGTACAAAGAAACGGCTCTTTATCATATGGCATACTGTTATTTTCTGCATGATCTGCAAATTAGGCCTCTAAAGTCATTAATGGTTTTCAATATGTGCTGAGGAATGTTAGAAATAAGATATCCTTGTGACTGTCTGTACATGACCTCACTTCTGTCCACCCTCCAGGAACGTGTTTACAAGCATGTTCAGTTATGTTGTGTAGCTGTGCTTGGGTGTGCAAAAGCTCTTTCTGCTTTGGGTCTGTATCATCTTTTTCTGTAACAGAATTAATGCATCATAGTTGCTATTAATATTTCTATTACATTCTTTCGAAGGAATGAAAACGATTGTGATTTTGTTATAAACTGGTGTCAGTGCGGCTATAATGAACTATGATTCATTTAAATCCCACCTTGTCAATGACAGTTCCACGCATGTTATTACTGCTGACAGTTTGTTAGGCAGATCAGATTAAAACATTTCTCCCTTAGGTAGATATCCGCGATCAAATATCTAATTTGAGTGGAAATATGCCAGTTTCTAGTGTCCCTTACTGATGCAGAGAGCACCAAGCTCATGTTTTCCATTTCATTTTGTTTTTCCTTCTGTCTTTTATTATTATTATTATTATTTTAACATAGTGTGGAAATACTACCTCGTTCTGAAAAAAAGACAATACATACATTGTTTTCCTATTTCTCTCTTATTGCATACACAATGTCTGCTTATGTGTACCGAGTCACCATAGTTATTGTGTATCACACAAGCACCCACAATAGATCACTCATAATGAGTATTGGAGTGTTATTAAGGGAAATGAAAACCTGATGAGCACAGCCATTTAGCCCGCTTGTATAAATATGTGCCCTGTCGCAAAACTACATTTATCCTCATGCATTTGATACCATTTTTTTTTTTAAAAAAAAAAAAGAAAAGGTCTACTGTATATGAAGTCTGCCTGTACCGATTGGCTAGGCAGAGGGACCGAACAGGTTAAGGTGATAAAGGACAACGATGGAAATGTACTCACAAGCGAGGTGAGTGTCTTGTGCAGATGGAAAGAGTACTTTGAGGGGCTGATGAATGAAGAGAATGAGAGAGAGAGAAGGTTGGATGATGTAGGGATTATGAATAAGGAAGTGCAATGGATTAGCAAGGAGGAAGTTAGGACAGCTATGAAGAGGATGAAGAATGGAAAGGCTGTTGGCCCAGATGACATACTTGTGGAAGCATGGAAGTGTTTAGGAGAGATGGCAGTGGAGTTTTTAACCAAATTGTTTAATGTAATCTTAGAAAGTAAGACAATACCTGAGGAGTGGAGAAGTGTACTGGTACCAATTTTTAAGAATAAGGGTGATTAACAGAGCTGTAGTAACTACAGAGGAATAAAACTGATCAGCCACACCATGAAGTTATGGGAAAGAGTAGTGGAGGCTAGGTTAAGAAGGGTGGTGACGATTAGTGAGCAGCAGTATGGCTTCATGCCGAGAAGGAGCACTACAGATGCGATGTTTGCTCTGAGGGTGTTGATGGAGAAGTACCGAGAAGGTAAGAAGGAGTTGCATTGTGTCTTCGTGGACTTAGAGAAAGCATATGACAGGGTACCTAGAGAGGAGCTGTGGTATTGTATGAGGAAGTCGGGGGTGCCAGAAAAGTATGTAAGAGTGGTACAGGATATGTACAAAGACAGTGTGACAGTGATGAGGTCTGCGGTAGGAGTGACGGATGCTTTCAAGGTGAGGGTAGGATTACATCAAGGATCAGCTTTGAGTCCTTTCTTGTTTGCAATGGTAATGGACAGGTTGACAGATGAGATCAGACAGGAGTCACCGTGAACTATGATGTTTGCGGATGACATTGTGATCTGTAGTGAGAGTAGGGAGCAGGTTGAGGAGACCCTGGAGAGGTAGAGATGTGCCCTAGAGAGAAGAGGAATGAAGGTCAGTAGGACTAAGACAGAAAACATGTGCATAAATGAGAGGGAGGACAGAGGAATGGTGAGGATGCAGGGAGCAGAGTTGGCGAAGGTGGATGAATTTAAATACCGTATTTTCTGCACCATAAGGCGCACTGGATTATAAGGCGCAGTCTCAATTACGGGGTCTATTTCTGTACTGAACCCATACATAAGGCACACCGGATTATAAGGCGTATGCTAAAACATACGGTCTACAAAAAAAAAAAGGTAACGGAAGCAAAACAGTGAGTTTAGTTGAACTTTATTCTACTATTTAACAATACACACATTATTTTTTATCTTTGTAATTCGCTGGCAGTTGCTGCGCCACGGTAGTCCTTGCCTTTTCATAAAACGAAAGTACCAAGACGGACCTCCTTGAAAGTTTTCGATCTTCATGTCTTGTGCTATCGTTGTTGCCTTCAGTCGAATGGTGACTGTAGAGACACTTCTCCCGGCTGTTGTTTTGCAGCATACCGGTAGTATACCTACCGGAGGCGTGGCGGAGGTAAGCGTACGTATCACGTCCTGTTCTCTGATTGGTTTAGCGCTGCCAACGTACGTACTTTACGTATTATGTCCTGTTCTCTGATTGGTTTATCGCTGCCAACGTATGTACTTTATGTATTACGTAATGTTCTCTGATTGGTTTATCCCTGCCAGTGTACGTATTACATCCCTGTGTCAGCGGGAAATGGTCCGACAGTCAGTCAAGCGGAGCACTTATCAAAGTCGCACAACAATATTTTGACAGATTTTGGAACTCAGTGCACACATAAGGCGCACCGGATTATAAGGCGCACGGCTGATTTTTGAGAAAATTTAAGGCTCTTAGGTGCTCCTGATAGTGCGGAAAATACGGTACTTGGGATCAACAGTTCAGAGTAATGGGGAGTGTGGAAGAGAGTGCAGGCAGGGTGGAGTGGGTGGAGAAGAGTGCCAGTAGTGATTTGTGATAGAAGGGTACCACCAAGAGTGAAAGGGAATGTCTACAAGATGGTAGTGAGACCAGCTATGCCTTATGGGTTGGAGACGGTAGCACTGACCAAAAGACAGGAGGCAGAGCTGGAGGTGGCAGAGTTAAAAATGTTAAGATTTGCATTGGGTGTGACGAGGATGGACAGGATTAGGAATGAGTATATTAGAGGGTCAGCACAGGTTGGACGGTTTGGAGACAAAGTCAGAGAGGCGAGATTGCGTTGGTTTGGACATGTGCAGAGGAGAGATGCTGGATATATCGGGAGAAGGATGGTAGGGATGGAGCTGCCAGGCAAGAGGAAGAGAGGAAGGTCTAAAAGGAGATTTATGGATGTGGTGAAGGAGGACATGCAGGTGGTGGGTGTGACGGAGAGAGATGCAGAGGACAGGAAGAAGTGGAAACAATTGATCTGCTGTGGCGACCCCTAACGGGAGCAGCCGAAAGAAGAAGACTGTATATGAAGTGTGGATCACGCCTGTATATCAGTATACGCACTGTATGAGTGCTGAAATAGTCATTAGTTAATACTTGTAAACTTGTTTATGTCAATAAACCCAGTGACATTTCAGTAAGCTGTCGTAAGTCTTTTATGATGACATCAAAATAGCTCAAAGTTCTGTGTTTGGGGAAAAATAATGTCCATTGTGAGTTGAAAAAAAAATCCCTAAGCCTTTAATTTAAACCATAAAAACTGGCAGCACATAACAAATGTACAGTATTTAGTAGAAAAAGTCTACAGACAGAATAATTTTGTCCTAATTTGTAACAAGATGGGTTTGGTCATGAGATGGTCCCTGTTCTAGTACAGTTTTTCCACTATTTGGGACCTCAGAAAAAAAATGTGGGGTTGACAATCTTTGTTCTATTACTTTAATAATGACAGGGAATGCCTAATTCAGGACTTAAGGTGGTAAGTGAGGTATCTAATGGCCAGTGTCTGAGGCTTCTGCTGCTTTTCTTGTTCCATGGATCAGGTGCTGAAAATCATCAGTAGAGGGTTTTATATACTGTAACTTAGCACCTCCTCCTTTCCTCTCAGTGCCGAGGCACCCACTGGGTACTGCAAGCAGCCTTAGACTTCCTCATCAGACCAAGTGAGTTCTCGGCCTCAGGGTCAGATGTCATAAACTCCATTACGTGTCACTGATGACCAAGATTCACAAGCACTACCATCAGTGCCCTGCATCCTTATCCTTCAGATGGCCATTAGTGCTGGATGCCATTATTACTGTGATTATAGCTACATGTGGTATGAAGATCTTTCCATTGTCCTTCACAATCCTGGAGCAGGAAAGCAAGTGATAAAGAAAGGCACGATGAAAATTCCTTTATTTGTCTGCCTGTCTGGTATCAATTTTGTATTATTAACTATATCTTTTATTACAATTTCATTACATATGTTTGCTATATGTCTGACAAAGAAATAATGAGAAGCTGCTGTTACAAAGAAGCAACTAAATTGTTGCAGAGTACGGATGATGACCATGACCTCAAGTGAGCTTTGATTCAGAGGAGAGTGGGAAGCAGCCATCTAGCTGTGGCACTCATTGTTTCCTTCAAGCACATTACCCAGTGTTCCAAAAGACATGAATGGAGTTATGTTCATAGTTTTTTTTATGCTGCATTGAAATATCAGATAAGAGCACCTCTGCTGAAATAAACAAGTCAGACATTTCTTATTGTGCATAAATTTAGCAGTATGAATTTTGTAACTGTCAGATATATAGTATTCTATATTGTTTATTCTTCTGTTCTTTTAATATGAGGCAGAATTGAATATATTTAATTACTTTTAATACATTTAGATTTTTTACTACATTTATTTAATCTATCTGTCCATTCATCCATTACCAGTAACCTCTTATCCAGCATGGTCATTCATATCATTACCCAAAAGCTCAGGGCACAAGGCATGGTACAACCTGGATGCACACGTTCATTCACTCACGAACACACAGGATAATTTAGTGACCAATTCACCTGAACTGTGGGGGGGACATGCAAACTTGCCTAGACTGAGCAAAATTCAAACCCACATCCCAATACCTACCTTTGATACAGCTCAGGAGCTGTGAGGTGCCTGTGTTACCTGTCAGGCCTCAATACTGCCCTTTATCTAATGCAGCATACATTATATGAAAATCAAGACATACATAAAAATCAAATTTACAGCTTTGTGCAGTTCACCGAAAATGACACATAGAAAAAAATATACATAATCAGTATGAACATTTATAAATTGTTTTTCTGTATCTGCAAGTTTATTGCTTGCTATTTGAAGAAGAATAGTTAATACATTGTAACCTCCTGCATTACTGAACAAATATCAGATAAAGTAGAATTGTATAATTGGGGGGCAGGAAGTGTAAACCTATAAACAACCTATAAAGTGGTGTCGTCAAAAAAAGGGGTAGCAGAAAACTGGAGAAACTTGTGTGACATAAGGATATTTTCTTGAAACCTGGTTAAGGTTACTGTTCTTAATTCTCTCTTCTTTTGTGATTGTTTCTGTGTTGGGTTCTATATGGATTTTTTTTTTTTTTTTTTAATTGTGGTATTTTTATTTTTTATGATTTAAACTAAATTTCCAATTAAATTTTTTTTGTAGGATTTTAGAAACATTTGACAGCTAAATGAATGCAATGTGGCATTTAATATAAAGAGAAAATATTATATAACAACTCATTGTTGACAAAGCCATTGTGTATGGTCAATAAATTCAGTAACCTATGGAGAGGAAGTGATGTACTTTTGAGAATACAAATTCAGAAAAAGCATGCACACACAGACACATGTGAGCATTGAAGCAACTCAAGGTGTCTCCTGACTCCACAGGCCCGTTGTCCCATTGCAGTGCCAGCCTTCACGCTTGGATTGTGTGGTGTATTCTTCTTTAAAGCCACATCACTCCACCTGCTCCTGACTGTGCCCCTTATTGAACAGTTTATGGTTAAGATGGTGAGCTATTATAAAATCCACAGTCACAATAGATCTTTTTTTGGTTCCCCCTTCCCATCTGACCAAAACTAAAAGGATGTCATTGCTGCTGAAATGTACCCCCCTCCCCAAGCACACAGTATCGAAGCAGGGATCAAGAACATGGCAGAGGATGCAGGCATGCAAGTGATCATAATACTGTTTTAAAGTATTTTTGTTAAACAGCCTGGAACCATTATGGAAACGCTGATTATGTCAGATGTACTGGGTACCACATTGCAGTATGTTGCACCCTGCAGTGTTAGTTATTTTATCCCAGGGCTATGTAAGTTCCTTTTTTTGGTATGAAACACTTTTGGTATATGTACCTTTGTTTCTGTAGCACTAGCTAAACACACTTTTGTGACTTTCAACCTGTTGCAAAAGTAACAGATGGCCACTTTATTAAGAGAATGATGAGAGTTCATCTTCTTTTTTGCTTTGCGTGCATGACTCCCTGGGAGGAGCTGAATGTGTCCCACATGTACAATCGTCAAGGATCTAACCCCAAAAATACCTCCTCTACTACTAACATGAAAAAGACGAGTTATCTTTTGTCTTCACCAAAGCTTGTTCTTGCCACGGACAACCAGCAGAAAGAAATACACCTGGGAAGAGGGCTTCACGCGCATGTATATTTAAGCATTGGTTTCCATGCAACTTCCACTTAGCTAATGCAGGACACAGTGTATGTCTGGCTTAGCACAGCAATGCAACCTCTCCCGTCAACACTCCTGTATCATGATTTTAGTGTTTAAATTCAGTTGGAATGATGGCTGTTCCATTCTTTAGGAGCTTCCAAGTGGACATCAGATTGGGTTATCAAATAGAATAAACAGCTAAGATTAGAATTTCCCATCCAGAAATGAGAGTTCCTGAGATAACTGGAATCATTATGTCAGAACAACAAGATGATTTCAAGTGCACAATGCAGTTATTTCTGTCTTAGTTCTGTGTTCCAGTGTCCTGTCATGCTGACATTCTGAGGAAACTGCACAGCATGCTTTCACTTGTATAGTAAACATAACCTTATCTTTCTCATCGGTGTAAAGTGTTTCTTTATAACCGTAAAGGGGAGGAAAAAAATAAATAAATTCACAATTGTAAATGGAACTATATAGGGTAGGGCATATTATGTTGAATACATACCCAATACCAGTGTTTGAGAGACTTATAAGCTCACTGGTGGTGATAGGAAGACAGGGTATTTGCTAAAACCACAAAATAAAAACTGCCAGAATTTAAACTGCACCACAGTGACCTTTTCACAGCAAAAATATATTGTGAGCTTTTGTGAGGCTGATGCTATTTGGAAACTGTTTAGGCAGTCTGCAAAAACACAAAACCTCACCAGATATGTGAAAAAGAATTACAGTCGAGTCTGTTTTAGTGAACAACTTGGGGACCAGACTTGCATATCCAGTTATGCGGTGTACTTACTTCTCTATGGCTGTGCTTTATACGCTAGAAATTAACAGCTGAAACAAAGAACAATGCACTTTTGCACACGTGAAGGTGGAAAGTATTATTTTTTGTTTGTGTACAGTTTGGGATTATTTATGTACATATGTAGTCCTGGCAAATGTTTAGACTTTGCTGTTTTTTCACAAACAGTTGTAATGCACTTCGTAGCTTCAAATATGTACTCCTGATGTTAGCTGTTGATAGTAAATGGAAACCTCATGGAAGCTCATGGTGGCTTTGTGAATAGTTGCCCTGGGTTGTGTATAGTCTTCAGGGAGATGGCAAGTTTTTAAAAGAGTGGCATCCATAGCATATCCATAATACTTATTTTATCAGCCTACCCCATTGCAGGTCTTCTTCTCTTGCATTGCCCTTGCATTGGTATCATCAGCATGCTGAAAGTTATTCATGAGTATTCCACCAGTTTTCACACCACAGCTTTCCACATATACAAACGTGAACAAATTTGTTGGTACCCTTTCAGCTCATTGAAAAATTGGTTTATTCCTCTGAAAAAGCGATTCAATCAAAAGCAATTGGGTCATGAATACCTGCATGCCTTTGATATGTATGGAGTAAAGCAAAGCAAGTGTGGAAAGACAAATTATTGTTTATTCTACAAAGATATTCTAAAATGGCATGAACAGATTTGTTGGTACCCCTAGAAAAGATTATAAATATTTGGATTCTAGTGATTTTTCAAAGTAACTTTTTTCTTTAGTTAGTATCACAGATGTTTTCAATCTTGTAATCAGTCATTCAGCCTATTTAAATCAAGAAAAGTAGTCACTCTACTATCATCTTGCTATCATCCATGTATACCATACTGAACATGGACCAAAGAAAGCAACGGAGAGAGTTGTCTGAGGACAACAGAAAGAAAATTATAGACAAGCATGTTGAAAGCAAAGACCATCTCGAAGCAGCTTGATGTTCCTGTGACTACAGTTGCAAATATTAAGAAGTTTAAGGTCCATGGGACTGGATTCACCCTCCCTGGATGTGGCTGCAAGAGGAAAATCGACCCCAGATTGAACAAAAAGATGGTAGCGAATAATAGACAAAAAGCCACGGACAACTTCCAAAGAGATACAAGTTAAACTCCAAGGTCAAGGTACGTCAGTACCTGATCACACCATCTGTCACTTTTTAAGTGACTGGGCTCAACGGAGGATTCCACTGCTGAAAAAAAAAACTTAAAACCAGACTCGAATTTGTCAAAATGCATATTGACAAGCCACAATGTTTCTGGGAGAATGTCCTTTGCACAGATGAGACCAAACTGGAGCTTTTTGGCAAGTCATGTCAGCTTCATGTTCACAGACAAAGAAATGAAGCTTACAAAAAAAAAAGAAAAAGAACACCGTACCTACTATGAAACATGGAGGAGGCTTGCTTATATTTTGGGGCTGCTTTGCTTTATCTGGCATGGGGTGACTTGAATTTGTGCATGGCACAATGAAATCTCAAGACTATCAAGGCAATCTGGACTGAAACGTACTTCCCAGTGTCAGAAAGCTCTGTCTCGGTCACAGGTTATGGGTTCTTCAATAGGATAATGACCCAAAACAGCTAAAAGCACCTAAGAATGGCTAAGAACTAAACATTGGACTATTATGAAGTGGCCTTCTATGAGCCCTGATCTGAATCCCATCGAATATCTATGGAAAGAACTGAAACATGCAGTCTGAAGAAGGCACCCTTGAAACCTGACACAGCTGGAGCAGGAAGAGTGGGCCCAACTACCTGTTGACAGGTTCAGAAGTCTCATTGAGAGCTACAGAATTTGCTTGTTTCCAGTGATTTGCCTCTGAAGATTGTGCAACAAAATATTAGGTTAAGGGTCCCATCATTTTTGTCTATGCCATTTTCATTTTTTTATTATTTAAAATATTCAGTTGAATCAAAAGCAAAGTGTAATTTTTCTAAAATATGGAATAAACAATGATGGATACCAATTACTTTTGTCAGTTTCAAGTTATTTTAGAGAAAATTGTGGGTTCTTCTTTTTTCATGGAAGGGTACCAACAAATTTGTCAACGTTTGTAGTTCTACTTCTCTTATGATTTGTATGTGTATAAATTCAACAGGTATGAAGTATGCAGCCTTCTTGTACACCTTTGCTTATTTTAAACCACTCTGTTTCTCCTTGTACTGTTTGAAATGTTGCTTCTGTTCAGCAGGTAGGGGTCCTAAAGGCTTTGTTCCAACCACATCATACACACTGGCATTACTCTAAAGAGTTTTCAGCTTTTTCCCAGTAGCTTGTTGCCTCATCTTCCAGCACTACTGTATATCACAATTTATTTTATTGTTGTTATTCATACACTTTTCATGGAAAGACACAGAAGTAGATTACTGGGCCTTTTTTCCACAGAGTTAATGTTGGTGTTATTGCTGTTCTCACGGTAATGTGACATTCCATCACCATCACCTTCCCATAACGCTGCTACTTTGCATTCAGGTTGGGGTTTGATGCTCTTCATCTGATTTTATGATTGGTTTTCCTGTTAGTTGAAACCAGGAGGCATATGAGCTCTAGTCAGTGTAGCCCTGAGGATCAGTGCTGTGCAGAAGCCCAGCCACCAGGGTGGCATCTATGGGTCAAGAATTAAAAAAAAAAAAAAAATTAAGCTGATATTTTTATAAACTTGTTACCAGTAATCTGATACATAGTGCATTTGTTCAATGCTTTGCTGAAAATACAGTGAAATTTCAATTAAGGACTTGAATGAGATTATCAGAATGAGACAAAAACTTTAACTTGCAATGCTATGGCTGATTTACAGTGGCAGCGTAAACATTTTTCAGCAAATCTGACTGGTGAGCTCATTGGCTTTACATTTTTGCATCTGCACTGTTGCTAGAATACTGCTGTTAGTGTTTTTTATTATCGCTATTAGTAGCAATTAAATATTTACCATCTCTGCATACAAATGCCTGCATCACCCTGTAAGATTTTTATTTGAACTGGTTTTTTTCATCTTTTTAAAAGTGCTCCTTTTGAATGAACTTCTCACATGTTGGTAATTACAGGGTCTAAATTTCCATAGAGGCCCAGCTACGTATATGTTTCTTGTATCATTTCCTGTATTCATCTTTGTTGGGCTTACTTTTAAATACAAGTGTTTGTACAAATCAATATCACAAACTGTGGCACAAGCCAAGTGAGGGCTATGAGTCAGCCTCGGGACCCTCTCGGAATACACTGACAGGAACTGTGACTCCTCTTACTGTAATCTGTTTATGGATGTGAGGACCGAGTGTTCAAACCCAGTCAAATGGTGGTGTTATGATCATTTCCTCTTTTGCTCCTACCTGTATCTTGTTCTCTTAAAAATGAGTCAGCAGCTAATGTAGTGTGTTTGTGGTTGTGTGTGTGATAGGGGAACAGGAGGCTAATTTTGACAGACAAGTTTACTGGAAGTGGACAGCATTTGATGCATCATCCTTTAGCAGGTTCAGTACTGTGTATGACTTTTAAAGCCTGGTCTGCCTTTGTACATGAAGGAACTGTGAACTTTGTGGCCCTCTGTCCCTGTTTCATGCGGATATCACTCATTATTTAACTCTTTTTACTTTCTTTTGCTCTAATTTAGCTCTTACCCGTTACAATGTCTCCAAAAGTACAACACCATTATAGGCATAGCACTTAAGACAGGTGCACACTTTCGGTCACCTCTTCGTCTTCTTTTTTTCATTTAACTGATGCTTTCCTCCAAAGTCTTAAGCTGCTTCTAGTGATTTCTCCATTTATACAACAGGGCCTTTTTTAATGGGAGCAAATTTTATGGTAAGTACCTTACTCACCAGCTCTAATCACTATGGCACCCTGTTGCCTCTACGTAGCAGGCAACATAATGTGCTAAGAACACAATACGGTTTGACCGGTTCCAACCTGTTTGATTCTCACTGCCATTTATGAGCAACATCAGTGGAAGCACCTGTTTGTGAGCAGAACACAGGCCAGTGAGTCCTCACTGGGCATCCTTGCCACACATGGCTGCCAGGAGGTACTGACGAGGGTACAGTGGCTGACAAGCAGCACATTAATAGCTGATTTAAAAAAAAAATCCTTGAAAAGTACTTTTTTTGTACTTGGTTAGCAGTTTCCTTTATCTACTGTGACATGTAATTTGCCCATCTTTATGGATGGGCTCTGGATGAAAAATTGTAAGGTGTGTATGTTACAATGAATGAAAGATCAAGCCAAGTGCATTGTAGAAATGCCATTTCAGTGTAATGAATAATGTCATTTAATATTAACAAGTCACAGCAAAGTTTTAAGCAATGAAAATTCTGTTCATTTGTATGTTAGCAAGTCCCTGGAAAGATTTTGTGTGTTCTTTTTTCCCCCATTTATTAGCCTTTTAATATAGCTGATAGAAAGTGCCTGGCCTGAAAGTAAATTCTGTGGTGTCATTTCTTGACCTTTATAGCTTTGGAATTTGCTCATTCTCAGTGCTTCTTAACATATCCAAATACAATCCAGCTCTGATACTAATGTGACAAATCTACAGTCATGCTTCTGTGCCTGTGCAGAGTAAGTCTGGAAACTCTGGGCTGGTAGGAAAAGGGCAGAATTTAGGGAAGAATGCATCAGGCTTGAATTTTGGGTTCTCAGGGCCTACAGCAGCAGTTTCCAAACTGAACTCAGCATTGTGATCTGAAAGGTCCGAAATGCTGGTACAATCAGGCTTCCGGTTGGTCTGCCTGGCACTGTTGGTCTAGCTGGCCTGTCCGCAATTATTAATACTAATGAAGTGATCTCCTTATAAACGCTAATATATATTTTTTAGACCGTCCTGTTACCCTAAGAAATATTGCAACCCTCGTGTTGAATACAATGTTGGGTTTGGCAATAGCTGGTCTAAAGCAAGAGAGGAAGGGCACAGTGGGACTGAAAAGAACCCTTCCTTAATAAGGGACAAGGCCAGGGCCACCATCAAAGGGAGGAAGTGTACTTTACCTTAAATGAAGCTACTGCTACACACAGCAAGGTACTGTAGTCATGTACACAGTGTTTCTTCTCCTATTTGGCAAAATGTGTTTAGTCCTTCCCTGTCCTACATTGAACAAAGAGACAGAGGGGTCTTTTGTTAGGGGTCTCTATAGTCTCAATGTGGTGGCGCTCAGAGACATAGTTAGAGCTCTGTGTGAGTATGGCCTGCTAGGAGGAAGGATGGTCAAGCTGTTGGATCCGCAGTGTCTGTTCTTTGTTCTATAGAAGGTGTAATCTTTAGTCTGCAGCTCACTTCTTACACTAATTGTCCAGAACCTGATGAGTAAGACAACAGTTCCACAAAAAGGAAAAAGCCCTGCTGTGGGGCTTGAAATATTTCCTGTGTAGATACTCAGTAGACTGAGCTGCATTTCAGATGGATGAGTAGAAGGAGGAAGGTCTCCCAGTGCTCTTAGAGACATGGAAAATATAGAGTAAAATTACCATAGCAGCATAGCAGGGGGTGGAGATCCTTCTGGGAGACTTAGGACAGAGATTTAATGGCGAGAAACTGCCTGCCTGAATCACAGCAATGGCAGGAAATAGGTCACCTGGATACTGGAGCTCCGCCCATTCGCACCAGCTTGTGACTGGGTGTGACCTCTTATTGTGATTTCATACTAAATGTATAATGTTCAGCTTTGCAAATGACACAATCTGTGAAGGAAGGAAGGTTTTTTCCATTTTGTGCTCCATAGTAGGACATTAAATGATTTATTTATTCATGGTGACTTACTGGGCTTACGGGTGGTTCAGGCTCTGAAATACATGTACAGAGATACATTTCTGATGGAGCTGTTCAAGAAAAGGCACTTTGCCAAGGAAGAAATAATCCACTGTTGTTTTGTAGTGTACCATTCTGGTCCAGCAGCCTAACCTTTGTGTGACATCAACATACCACAGTACACAGAGAAATAGATTCTCCCCGGTGGGTGGGGATAGGACACTTTCCAAGGGGGGTCAACCACCTTTTGTGTACTGTACTCTCCCAGGTGATGCAAGATCCGTGTGTTATACTCATTTCTTTTTGAATCGTTGAATGTTTCTGAAAATCACAGATACTGATATCAGAAGCTAATGAAAAATATGAAATGCCATGCTAAAGCTTTAGTCATCATAACATGAAGGGTGTTTGGCTTTATTTTGTCATACACCTTCTATCTAAATGTGAGTAAAGTTATCCCTTGCCATTTTATTTGCTGCTTAGGAAAAACAGGAGCTGTGTCGCAAACTTTCAGTAGTAAATGGCAAACCAATGTTCTCTTTTTGTGCACTTTTTTTTAACACAGAAATCAGTGCAAACCACTGTAGCCAAGCTTACAGCAGCAGTCCTGCAAATGTCATTGTTGAGCAGTCTTCCACCTTTCCATAGCTACATCAAATGCAAAGACAATCCCGGACTATTAAAAGAACTACTGAATTGCTAGATATCATTTATAAACGGTGCCTTTATAAAGAGCACTTGGTCTGTCTCTTATGAGGTTTTACAGCATATCACTGGACATAAACATTCAGCCATGCCCTGCTTCATCATGTTCATATAGTCTGTAACTGGGTTTATAACCTTTATAGCCAGAACACAGGGTTCAGTTTCTCTGGAATGACAGCTCTGGGGGAGCACAAGAATATATGTAGCAGCAGCGTAGGGTTCAGATCTTCTTTAGTCAGAGCATAGGATTTTGTCCTGTGTAATTAGGGCTTAGACCCTTTTAGTCACAGTTTAGGAGAAGGAAAAGAGAATAAATTTCACAACATCTGTAGTTATACTGAAGGATTCAGGATCTCAGTAGCCCCATAAAAGAATGTGATGGCTACCAAGCCACACATATCCTTCAGAATCTGTGTTGGCAAGGTTTAGGACAAGGGCCAAGCAGACGTTGTGTTTTCCGAGGTCTAGAAAGCTGTATGGTGGACCTCATTTGCTGGTCACAGTATCTAGTAAGACATTCATTTTGACCCCAGTCCTTTTCTCTACCTGGGCTCTAACTGACAGAAACAGAGTTGATATCTACATCCTTGGCACATGTATCCTCAGTACAGCCCATTTTCTGGTAATCTGACTTAGTGATTCTATGGTTTTGATGATGCTGTCATCTTATTCTTTCAAAGTGCCATTTGGGCAGCCCAGTAGTCATGAGGGTTAAACCGCAAACAGTCAAAATCAAATTAGCGTGACTGCTTATTGGCTGATTGCTGCAGATCCGATCAGTGGCGGTGTTGTGGTACCAGCTTCATTCACACATTGGTTTACAGCTGAAATGTTAGGAATTAGAGAAATTGGAATTAGAGAAGTGAGATGTAACATATAAACATATGGTTTGACATACTTGGCACGAAACATAGAAACAGGTTTCTCGTGTATAGATATATTGGTGTTCTCCTCTGTAGTGTCATCCATCAGGATGTATTGTGTTACAGCACAGCTTGGCTTTAGTTGTTATTGAGTTTATGTATGTGTATTGTCTCTACTCACAGTCTTCCTTATCAGCTGAAAAGGTCAGAGAACCTACTGAGTACTGGAGGTGTTTTAATCTGACTTTGGCATGTAAACATGCGGTATTGATTTTTATTTCTGTGATATGCAACACATAAGGTTGACAGGAAAACCCACTAGCCAATAATGTTAGCTCTGGCAGTATTGTTGTTCCTTGTTCCTTAATGTCCATTTTTATTTGGTTTCTTACACACAAAACGGAGGGAACGATCTCAGACCAATGTGTTCAAACCCATCTTAGCCCTCTTTGTATTTGACTTGCAATCCATGGCTCAGGTGGTTAAACTGAAAGAGGGAGCGCACCTGCTCTGCACCTGATCACTGGTGGGTTTTTTCTGAGGATTAAATCAGCGTTCCCCACTCTCAGATTCAACCTTTGAATTTTTCAGCTAAGGAGACTGAAGTCTTCCTGGTTCCTGGGAAATTTTTCTTCCTGGGACCTGTGGATCAGTGGTTTGCATAGTGATCCGATACACCAAATAATCATCTCTCACCTCCACAGCTAGTTCAGGAAGTTGCACATTAGAGAAGTTCAAGTGGAATTAGTTAGTCCCACTGCTGCCTCACTTCAGTGTCCTACCTGAGGAAATCTGTCTCCTTACGATATTTTTTCTGCAGCCATTGCTTAAATAGCTAATGCACTTTATTCACTGTTTGTTCAAACAGAGGAGAAATGAAAATCAAATAAAGATTAATGCCACACATTCAAAGATCTCAAAAACTCATTGCCAGTTGTACGCTTACTTTCAAAGGTCTTTATGACACAGGAGTCAATATTTTCACATTTCAGCAAAGCTACATTTTCAACCTGCTTGTCAAAATAGATATAGAAATAGATATATAAATAGATAATATTTTGAGTATTTGTAGAGGCTTTTGCAGCATAGAGAGTTTATTTTTGTGGCCAACTTTATGTTTCAGCTGGTTGAAGGAAGGTATGTTGAAAGGAAGCGTTAATATGAATATGACACTGGAAGAGAATAGATTAAAATGGCAAAATTTCACTGGTCAAAATGTTCCTAGATTTAAAAAAAAAAAAAAAAAAACCCACTTGATTTTACAATTGATAATTATGTTGCAGTCTGTGACAGGTTGATGCTGCTTCTTCATCACTGCCACATAGTGCTTTATTGTTAGTTTTGTCTACATCCTGTAGCCTTTGTCTGCATCTTGTGGTTCTGCCACAGGAACTGCTTTGTCCCCATTTACCCTTTTAGTGGAAATGGCATGATAAGGAAACTCCCTAATTGATAGAGATTCACCAGTGTGACTGGATGAAAGTTTGAAATACTGTAACATATTGAATATTAAAAATTGAACTTCAGGCATAAGACCCTTAACAAGGAACATGATGAAGGGATCAAGTGTGAACACTCATCCAAAATATAGTTGTCTCTTTCTCCAGCCTAAGGTGCTCCAAACCATACTGCATTTCATTATGAGCAGAAAAATGAAAATGAAGGTTCAAGCAGATGTTGATATACGGAACAAGCAGATGCTGTTTTCAACCATTGTGTGTCTCCTTCGGTCTTTCACTGCTTTTTCTCGTTGAGATTTTGCTTTGTTTGTGTTCCTACACAAATATAACATGATCATATTTGCCCATTAACAGTATTGTCTAGGCACACACTGGCTGTCGCTCCTCTGCCATTTCCCATCTCTTTTGTATATTATGTTTTGTAAAGGTAATGCATTTAGACAACCTTTTCAACTTATTTGGAAAGAGGGTCGAGGCTGAGCAGATGTCTGTAAACATCAGTGAACTGCTGCAGAGCACGATACAAGGCTTTTTTTACCTGCTATTTTCCCCACTTTGTTTCCTCGCCCAATCCACTGCTTTGTCTCTCTCCTTGTTTCCCTACCCATTTCCCAGTTTTATTCATCTATTTCTTTGCCTTTTCCCCCCAGCCTGAAATAGAGCTCCAGTAATTCCTGCAAGCACTCCGTTTCTTGTTGCCCTGCACTACCATGGCAATCGGAAACCACTGTAGAAAAATGGAACCAAAACAGGGACAACAGGGCTGTGAAATTTTCCAGATGGCCCCTTAAAATCCACACTGCCCCGCTGCAGTGAGTGTGTATCCATGCACAAGAGAGCCTGTTTGTGTGGATGTCCAAACCTGAGTTAATTTCAAGCTGCAAAGCCAGGTGTCCAACACTTTCACCACACGCAGTAGCTTGACCTGACCACGTGGACTGGACTGGTAAAGGCTGCTGGGGAGGGAAAGAAAGGGAAGAGCCTCCATAACATATTTTCTTCCCCTCTGATGTTTCTATAATCAGCTGCTGTTGAAGCCCTCAGGCATTGGTTATATAGCTGTTGGTTTGTTGTATGACCGCAATTGGTTTACCCCAGTAGCTCCTAACAACACAAGTGGGTCACTGCACACATCATGTGTGCACCATTGATCCCTGCCCTGTTCCTTCACTAATTTTTCCCTGTCTTTCAAGGTGTAGGCCGCCCTTCCTTTACCACATCCCCCTCATTCCTTTAAAATATATATATATATATATTCTTTCATATGAGAAGGCCAATTTTATGCACACAGTCATCGGAAGAGGGTGGTCAGGCCTCCGGTCTGTTGCGTGCAGCAGCCACATGGGAGCCTGCAGGACTGTGTGTCTTATGTGCGTGCATGTGTATAGAAGAGGCTGTCTGATGACGATTGCAGCACAAAGTTTTATGATCTTTGTGTCTCAGTGTCAGATTTACATCTTCCACTAAAACTGCTTTTCTTCCATTTTCTCTCCACAGAAACAAAGGCAGATCTGGAACAGCTGATGACTGACATCAAGAAGCTGGCCAATAAAGTCCGCTCCAAGTTGAAGAGTATGATATATTGCATCAAATATTCAATGCTTTGCAGTGTTTTCTACCCAACTGTTTTACTCCATAAAGCACTAATGGCCGTTTACACATGAATACTTAAAATTTCTCAGAGTTTGTTGTGGTCTTGGTGTTATGAGTTAGGCAGCATTCGTCTGAATCTTAACACTAAACCCCTTTCTGGTGCAGGCTTATCGTACAGTGGGAGGGGCAAAATGCGCAATTTGTCATCACAGTTTATCCTGAAATTTCACATGTGGAGGATTCATGACCAGGTTACACTAGTACGTTCACTGTGTCGTTATTTTTATGACAGGAGATCCGATTGTCTCTACATTTTTAAGTATCAGTAAATTTTACTGTCCTTTCAGGTCTCAGATTAAAGTGGCTGGCCTGACTGTAGTGGGCAGAGTACGCCTCTTGGCTCACGGCACAGGCATCGCAGACCCCAAAGGGCACAGTGGTGTTGTCGTGGAGACAGGATCCATTGTTGTCATGTTTAACCCAGGGTCAGGTTGACTGTAAAATGATCTTAGTATACCTCACGCCTCTTCTGTCAATCTGGCTCACTTCAGTTGCTTCTACTACAGTGCATTTGCAGCATTTGGTCATTTCTCTTTAATCAGTTTTTTCTTATGTATGTACTTGTTTCAGCTCCATAGAGATAAATTACTTTATATCCATCCCTTAAATCAGGATACATAAAATCTTTATACCTTTTCACTATTATTTTTATTATTTTACGTTCATCTGGGACAGCAGGTAGGAAATGATGAGAGCTGCCACCTTTCACATGAAAGTCCCAGATTTGAATCCCGGCCCCTGCTGCAGTACTCTTAAATGACCAGCTGTAATACCGGGTAAATCATTGTAAATTCAGATAAATAGGCTGTCCACTAAATATGTGATAATAGTGTCTATATGATTTTGCATCTTTTTCCCATTTATTTATAGAATTTTCTACCAAATATCCATTTAAAATACTCTTTAGAGGAGTTCAGCTTCTCGTTGCAGCAGTCCAGACTCAGCAGTCCAGAGAAGATGCACATGCCATCCATGATCTTGATCTTTGAAGTTAGCAGAAGAAAATGTTAATTCATAGAGTTGGGTTTAGTCAAACATTTCACTGTGTCTGCTAGTAGATCATCAAATAGAAGGCAGCCAAAACCCTCTTCATAGGTAGTAATGATCAGTGGTCACCTGTTTTCAGCTGTCATTACTTTTTTTATTCCTTCTTATCTCCTAACATACATTTCTAGCAGAATTGAATTAATGAGAGAAAATGACAAACAAAGCAACCAGTGTTGCTTTCAATTCACATAGTTATTAAATCAAACCTATGTTCACGGCGCTTCAAACGTGACATCGACTGCAGACCCAGTTTCAACCCAGCAGTGGCTGGGACTGGGGAGTTTGTCTCTGAGGAGAGAGTCAATGCCCTTACCAGCGCTGAGGTCACCAGCATAATCATGGACATGCATGTCATGGGGATGCTTGTGGCAGTGCCATGAGGCCACAGGCAACAGAAGTGGGGTGACCTTCACAGACCACAAGGCAGGAGGTCACAGTCAGCCTGGGAGATGGTTAGTCATCAGCAGGCTGCAGCAATGCGACCGCCCTTTTTGTTGCCTCCGGAGAGCTTAAGATTTGTCAGCGCTCAGACTTTCCATGGAAATGCTGCACAGTCACTGCTCTACAGTCTCTCTGCAGCTGTTGGAGCTTCTATTAAGAATCCACCGTCTGGTGCAGAACTTCAGTCCACAAGGCTTTCTCTTAAAGGAAAGTCACTTCACATAGCTCAGTCTATTTTGGCAATAGTTCCCTGCAAAAGAATTCAAAAGGCCTCCAGGTGCTGTGCTTTATATGTCATATTTATGTTTTTAATAAACTAATCTCAAACCTGCAGTTATCAAGTTCCACTCCAGTTAGTTTAATGAGGCCAAGTAGTAGATTATGCAGCGCATGTTGTGGTTTTAAAGCGAAGTGCAGGACGAGAGCTGCTCAAAGCAAGATGTGAGGGGATTTAAACAGACTATGAAAGATGTTGGCACGTGATGATGCAAGATATTCATCTAGTGCAAAAAAAATCTGTTCTTTGCTGAGAAAATCTATGAAGACCATAATGTTTAAAGTTCTCCAGTGTTCATCACCATTCATTATTTATCAGTATTTATTGAAGTACCTTCAAAAAATCTTTATGCATTTTTACAGAAGGTCCCTGAGATAAATTGTTTCCTGGCCGAGTATTGAACACTATTGTATATTTAGGGCTGAAACTGTAAGATGTCATCAGTCAGTTGCTGTGATACTGAAGATCTGAGGGAGTGCTGCTGGAACTGTGATGTTGGGTACCCAGTTTGCCTACTGTAAGATACATTAAAAAAGAGGTGGAAATGCATTATAATGTACATGGAAAGACGGAGGCTTTAAGTCTACATTTGGAACAAATAACAATGATTTCTTTATTTCAGTATATTTTATATTTCACTTATTTTTCCTCTGTTTTAAATTATAAATGAATTGTGAAATTAAAGATGTGTTTTGTTATAGGACTGGGTCTATAGGGTAACATCAGCTGTTTGTGTAAATGTTATGTTCTTGCTGTCAGTGAACACCAAGGTGTCATTTCAGTGTGCGCAAGTCTTTCAGGAAAATTTTGGCTGTCTGGGCTGTTCAACAGTCCTGTTGCAGAATCTTGGCTATAGGAGGTGGTCCTGATGGATGAATCATGAATCTGATTGTATGAGTGGTGTGGTGGTCCTGGTTGAAGCTCTATGCTGGGGTGTGTGATGGTTGGCTAAATGTTATTCTCTAAATGTACTACAGTCTAACCCTTCCTTAATTCCAGATATAATAGACCAGAAACTGTAATGTTGTCCATTCAGATTTAGGAGGGCAGCTGCAGTTGTACTTCATCTGAAATGCTACTGTTAGTAGGGTGTACAGATGGGTGGCGCTGTAAGGTGCTAGTGTGGAAAATAATGTCACACCTCTATTAGCACTGTCTTCACACACAAAAGGACACAAAATGCCGCATGCGCTGACTTTGTTTGTCTTCCCTTCCCCCCAGGCATCGAGCAGTCCATCGAGCACGAGGAGGGTCTCAACAGGTCATCAGCAGACCTGAGGATACGCAAGACCCAGGTGAGGAAGTGATGGTGGAGACAGACCTGGCATGCTGCCCAGAGTGAGGTCCCACATCACACTCCTGTTTATCAAAATTTACCTTCCAGGCTTGAATATTTAAAAACAAAACACCAACCTTTGTACTGCAGCTGGTAGTAGTGATATCAACACCGTGTGCATTTTTATTTTTTCTTGAGAAATAAAAATAAGCCCTTTTAAAATTGCCTCTTAAAATTTATTGAATCTATTTATGGGATCTTTATAAATATCTTTTTATATTTATGGTGTCTTTATGGTGTCATCTTAATGGGAAATGTAAATAAAAATTTGATTTATAACTCACTGAGTCGTTAATTCTCTCTATCCATCTCCCAGCATTCAACTCTGTCCCGCAAATTCGTGGAGGTGATGACAGAATATAATGCCACCCAGTCAGACTACAGAGAGCGGTGCAAGGGGCGGATCCAGCGACAACTGGAGATCAGTGAGTATTGCACCTCTGTGGAGTGAGGAGGCAAAGGTGAAGGAATAAAAGCCAGGCTGTGAGGGCATGAAGCAGGAGAACGGGTGTGAAGCTCTCCCCACCTTTATTTATCTGCAGTTCCTTCAAATACAAAAGAGTTTTGAAACATGAAACATGAAAAGTCTTTCTTTAATCTGTTTTTCAGAAGAAATAAAAATATTTAGAGATTCCTAGATGCAGTGTAATACTGTGCAGAAAATGCTTTTCTATGTGCTTAACGGCTTTGCTCATGAGTCCATGTTTGAGAAGAGCTGCAGGTGTCTACACATCTGAAAGTGCTGTGTTTTTCCACAAGTAGGTACAGAGTCATCCATTAAGCTCCTTTTGCCAAGGCTGTGGTGTACACTGTCAGTTCCAAAAACCATGTTCCATAAAGCAGTACTATAAATAGCAGCATTGGAGAAATTAGAATTTGGCTTTCACTACTGCCTGAAGGCCCATGCAGTCAGAAAGCGCTTCATTTGGTCCCTCGTGGCCTATGATGGTCTAGCTCTCTGGCTAGGCATCAAGACTTACAATCGGCTGGAAAATAAGGTTTAACTGGAAAGGTGAGGACCCTTCTGTGCCCTCCTTGTCAAAAGCTGCCCCACAGGTTCAATTGGTACGTCATGTCCTTCTCCTGTTCTGGCAAGCTAGTTCAAGATAGAGCATTTCTTACACCTGTGCACTTGGCCAACTGTCTGCACAATAATTTCTAGCATCACAGTGTGAATCAAAGAAGCAGCTGTTTGGAAGGTGAACAGCGCTACACTTTTTTAACACAGAATACACTGACCCACCCCACCCTACTGTATGTCTTAGATTCATTTGTTTTCCACATTTTTTTTCCCTTTTCTTCAAACTGGCACATTATTATATAAAATTAAGCTCATAGCTTTTGTCAAAATGACCTAACGTGCTGGATACAACTCCCAACAAGAAGTCATTCACATATATAGTGGAGAAATGTAGCACACATCTACCCAAAACATTTATCTTTGGACTATGGGAGCACACAAGGGTACCCAGATGAAACCCACACAAATGTGTAGGCAAAGTATAAAATCCAAACTTCACACAGATTGAGTGGAGATTAAACTCACATCCAATCATGGAGCCCAAGCACTGTGAGATTCCCGACTGCGCCACCGCACCACTCTTAAATCTGCACTCATAAATATTTCCTCAAGTTTGACACTGAGATAGATGGCTTCACAAATGTATTTGTACCCACAGCAGATTAAGAATAAACTGGTAAAGTGCAGGGGTGTAGGAGTGTTATCAGCTCTTGTGGTTAGATGCTTTAGTCTTTTTTAGTGTAGCTGCGTCATCATTACTGTGTGATAGGAGCTAAAATCTTCAAAGTGGTGGGATGGGACATCGATGCAGATTTTTCAAAGGTTAGGTCTTTTCGGTACTTTTCTACATTCCTGCCCACAATCATTTTGATTTCATAAGACCTGTAGTGCTTTGTGCTCAGACTAACGTGTGAGCCAGGCCAACTTCTGCTCAGATTTACTGGGGCTGATATGGACCGTCAGGGAGCTGTTTGTCCTCAGGTCCAGGCCCCAGCTCTGGCGGCAGGGCCAGTCTTGGGGGCAGCTGGCAGCCTCCCATGTGCCAGCTGCCCTGCCTAGCGGTGGGCTTCAAGACTTGTGGGCCACAGACAGGGACTCGTTTCCTCCAGCCATCTGTCTCTCAGTGGGATCTCACAGCTAAACAGGGCCCCTGAGGTGTGTCAAGCCCAGCCCCCTTGCACACTCTCCGCCCTCTCACTTCCCCCTCCTTACACCACGAGCTCTGGTGAACAAGCACCAGACTCAGCAAAAGCTGCCGGCAAGCAAGAGGCTGTCAAAGCAAACAGTTGTACACAACATGGAACGCTGTTTTCTGCTGTGAGATTGTAACAATTCATCTGCTAATGCTTTTGTATCCACATACAAACATGAATGTCTTTGTACAAGCAAAGGAAGCCCTCAAGATGTGAAAGGTAGCGCAGCGGGGATTGTCTTTTTTTCTCATTTTTAATATGTCTGTAGGTCGATTTAGAGGATGACGTTTACACATGAATGATGGCGAACACCACTTAGTGGCACAGCCTGACAGCCAATATTTAGCCAGTCACCTTTAGGAGGAGGTGGGATCTTGAAGCGCATGATCCTGTGCGACACGTCCACTCTGTCTGTCTCAGTCGCACATGACCAAAACTGCTCTAGTTAGCATGTGGTCAAATTCAGATACGGTTCAAGCAGAACCAGGCAGTGCTACAAGTGAGTCCTGATGTGACAGAGGTAGGATGGGTTGTGCTCTGGCATCAACCAACAACAAATAAATCCATTGGTGGGAAGCCCATACCTGTCTATGCCTCGTGCCGAAGCAGGGTTACCACATCAGATCCCCCTTCTCCTTACTGGTGCTGCTAGTCATTGCACTGCTGCTCTCACTGTCAAATGCATTATTGATTATATACAAACAGAGTTAGAGTCTGAGTTCTTTTTTTAGTATTAAAGTGTACAATACAGTTAAGTTTCACTCTTACCCCTGTAGCCTAGCCGCAGGTATAGTTCACTGTAGGGATGTAATTCACCATAAGGATATAGTTCACTACAAGGGTGCTTGTTTTTAAAAAGTGTGCAGAGCAAGTTGATAGTGTGGAAGGTGCATACCTGCCCAGTTCTGTGGCACTGCATATATACAGTAGCTACATTTTGCATAGTCACTCGGTAGTGAATACATTTTCGGAGATTCTATATGTGACTGCTGTGCGGCCTGAGCTCCAACACATTCATTGTGGTGTATTTGTCTAATAGCTGTTCCTCTGCTTGACCTTGTGAGCTGGACCAGCACTATTCTATGTTTGTTGTGGGCAAAGCTTAGTCTGAACGGATTCTGTCAGCGGTCCCAGTGTGCCAATAAAGGGCAGCCTTCCGCCAGAAGCAGCAGTGTCAGGGTATCGGCAAGGGGCGAGAACAGGCCACACCAAGCAGCTGCCAGAGCTATTAGCGACCGGCCCGCAGACCCACCGCTATTCCCTTAGCATCTGTCTGTCTCGCGCCACCTCCCCACATCTCCATTAGCCCCTGCTCCCCGTGTGGCCTGTCTCACTTGACAAACGCCTCTCCTAAATGACTGTAGCCCCCCTACATGAGTCCGCTCACACCATGTCTGTTTCCAGTAGTGATCTTACAGACAAATACACCCTTGCATTACAAACAACTTGTATATAACATTCACATATCGTCCTTATCCCAGGAGTCAGCATGCCAGCAAACCCACTATCCTTCATCACACCTGTATGCAGTGATATAAACCCCATATTACTTTTCACATACATAAACACATATCCTTTTTCCACTTAGTATTCATGCTAGGAGACACACACATCTCTCAGGACACCTGTATGTTTCTTTCTACACACATACACATACTTGCTGCCCTTTTCTGTAATACATGCTCAGACACACACCCATAAATACCTTCAGTTTTATATGTACACGCTTGCATGCGTGCACATACACACAACCTAAGGACACTAATATAAGCATACATACACACTTATGTAGGACCACAAATATTCACCTTAAATGAATCCACTCAGATGTCATCATCTCACCATTTCACAAAGGAAAGGCTCTGGCAAACACAGCTTGCATGCATTCGGCAGATATCCACCTCTCTCCACCTTCATCACTGCAAGCTGTGTCTTTCAGTCCAGCTCAAGGACGTTGGTGGGCCTGACACTGCTAGCAGTAAGCCCATCCCTCCATGCCTGCCAACTTACTATGGAACAAGGAGTGCTGTCGGATTATCATTTTTGAGTGAAGAGGCCCTTTTCCACTCAAGCATCCTTTAGCAGCGTTAGGCTTTCCATTCTGATGTCACTGGACCCCCACTGCAGGCCACCAATGGTTGGATTCCTGTGTCACTTTCTTTTAGAGTCCTGGCACAGCACCCAGAGGGACTGTGTTTGGAAACAGGCTTGGAAAATTGGCCCTGGGTGCACAGCTTGCCATGTATGAGAATGTTTTGGATCCAGGGAGGTAATGGAAAAGGTCTTTAGTGGCCCTGCTTCTCATATTCCTTCTATAAGGCAATGTGCACAAGTGGCATGGAACCGTAAGGGCACTGAGTTATATATTAATGGCTAAATAAATGTGCAGAATAGCACAGCACTGGTCAAAATACAGTACTGGGTGGTGTGATGCAGCTTCCATGTCCTGATTGCTGATTATTGATAACTGACCCAACAGCACTGACTGGGAGATCCAGTGGCTCAAAAGCAAGAAGGTGAATGTCCTACAGTGCCCTGACCTCAACCCTATTGTGAATCTGTGGCACTTTTTGAAAATTCTGGTGCACAATTATCACCCAACCAGCCTGAACGACCTGCTGCAGATTTGCCAACATGAATGGGGGAAAAAATTACTCCCAAACAGTACATTCTTTCCCCAAAAAACTCAAAATTGTTATTGCAGCAAAAGCTAGCTCTACCAAATACTAATGTGTAGGAATTGAATTCTTATGCGAGCAGCATATCTCAGTTTTTAATTTCTTTAAAATATCTGCAAACAAATATCTTTTTTTGAGTCTGACAGTTTAGTGTTTGAGCAAATGAGTTCACAATAAAAATACTGATAGGAAAAATAAGTATATTTATAATTGGTAATGCAGCCATGCAGTGTTTAAATGTCTGGTGATGATAGATCGATAGATCGATCCATCGACTGATCAATCTTGCAAAAATTGATCATAAAATTTACATGTAAACAGTAAACAAAGGTTAAAGACACCAATATTCTCCTTAAAATTCTGAGAAAGACAAACTGCACAGTGCAAGGTGGGAAGGCTCACCAGCTGAGGGTTCATACAGTTCACCAGCTAGGCCAGGGAGTAAGCAGTGCATTCATGTGGAGAAATGTATTTTATGCATTTTTCAATAAAATTATGGGAATCACACAAAGCTGGAGATGACACAAGCCTTTCCTCTCTATCATCAAAAAAATCATTGTGTATATTCAGTCAGTACTGAACTTAATATAAATCTTTTGAAACGTGGACTTGATTTTATATATTTATCCTCTTTTGAACCAATGTAGTCTGCAGTGCTGGTATGGCAATTGAATCAATTCTGTAAATCTTCATTTGTGTGTACAAATGCCCTTGCATGTGTTTGTATATATTTGCTAATGTATTTCACAACAAGTAAACAATGTGAGGTTTTTATTCTGTTTAGGCAGTAGTTTTGTGCATATTTGCTGATGCAGCTACAATTATGACTTAAGTTGAGTACAGGTAATCTTTTAAGTCTTGAGTTGTTCTACCTCTGCTTATTTGTATGCTGCCTTGTGATTTCTATGGATGGATTTATTGCATTTCGCACAGTAGTGATTGGGATAGGCTGTGATCCAAATGTTTTGTCCCATTCTCTGGTGTGACAGATAAGTAGTCCTACTGTGGTCACTGGACCATTTCTGCTTCTCACCAATAGAATAGCATGATGCCATCTTAAAAATGTATCCCTAAAATGATCAAGAAAATTGAAATCTTTAGTCGGCAAGAGAAGGAAGAAACAGCAATGCAGCTACTGTAAACTCTTCAAACCAGGCAGCTTTAGTGTTTCCATATTCTCTTTCCTATGTAAAATGTGGTCAAACTTCTCATCTTTAAGAAGGTCATAGACCTGGGGACCAACAAATACACCCTCCTCGATTTTTGCTTCACTAAGCCTAAAGAATTTGCCACTGAGGTTCTTAAAAGCTGCCCCCTGTCTTATCCATAGTTTGAGCTCCAGTTTGATGTGTAAGGATTCCCACTACATCAAATGGGTTTTGTTTCTGTTTCATGCAGCCTCTATCAATCAAGGTAATACTGTGTTCTGGCTATATTAATTACATCACTGACAACCAGTCGAAGCACAGATCTCTCATTGTGAACAATATATTGAATGTTCCCAAGGATGCTGTCATTTCTTAAACTCTCGTTCCCTAGTGGGTCATCATTGATCCCTATCGTAGAAATCATTTTAAATAGAAGACAGGGAGGTGAGAGCAAACCAGTCTGTGGGCCCTGTTCACCATGGCAACTGGTCAGCCTCCCTGGGGGACAGGACTCTCCCTGGAGCCCTACACTGTAGCGCTCAATGTGCTAATGTTAAAGCTCGTTGTAAAGCCGGTATGACATAGGCAGATATGACATCGATAAATTCTGCCAAAGCACAAAATAATGACTCCCATTATTGTCCCTGGAGTGGTTTACATAGTGGGGAGAAGTCCTTCATATGTCGCCATCCTCGACTGTCCAGGACAGGTGCATTAACTGTTCCTACCTGAAAAGTGACATACCAGGCTCATAGCTCAAATGTGGACCATACAGTATGTGAGGAAACTTAGGAGCCTTGAATGCTTCAGAAATTTCACGAGACTTTCATTTGTGGGTGTATGTGTGTGCTTGCTTATTACTGCGAGGCTGTAAGGGCACACAGTGGCATGTGGGCTGTGCTGAATGACACGCTGCGCTCCATGACCCATCGCTCTTTCATTATGTTGTTACAGATGTGTCCTTTAGCTAAGTGCAGTACAGCTCATGCATTTTTCTGTTTAGCTTTAGTGTCTTTCCTGGAGGTCACCAAGAAAGAAGCCAGGTTTAAATGCTCAGCAGCACCATATCTGTGTGGTTATCTTCTAATAAAGGACGCCGCAGGCTACCTGAGTCTTTGCTAGCTCAGCAGGTGCTATGTGTTCAGAGAGAATATCACAGTATCAGTTTGGTAAAATACTCCACTGCCTGTTACAGGATCATAGTGTCAGTATTATTGTCTAAACACTGTCAATAACGAAGTTAGACCTCAGAAGCATGCAGAGCTTTCCCTTCTAAAGAAGCTGTGTTGTATGCTCATTTTATTCCTGAAGTGAAGCACTGAAAAATAGTTAAACATACAGTATAGAGTTTGTTCCGGAAAAATTCAAATGAAGGTGGAAGTGGGTAGCGCAAGCAGACCTGATAAGTACCATGAATTCATTGACCCAGGTGCTCTTTGCTTGTGTGGAGAACATCAGCAGCTGTGGTTGCCCAGCTCTTCACCCAGAGGTGCAGAAGTACAGCACTTTGCAGACTCCTGTTCTCATTGATTAATGAAAGGCCCAAGCACTTTGTCCACCCCCTGCCTCTTTGGCGTTTATTCAAGTCACCCCCATTACATTGATGGCGCATTTTATGGCAACCTTCTTCCTTCCTTTCTGTTCCTCTAGAATTAATAGCAGTTTAAGGAGTGTTATAAAGCCGTTCATTTCTCCACCTCTGCACCGACTTTGCTTGTATAATCATCGTTCTCCCCCCTACGTGTTTGTTCCTAAAATAATGGCAGCTTGTCACATTTAATAATGCTCTCGAGCTCATTCATGGGATGACAGTTTCCTTAGCTTTTGTGACATCTGATGTTCTATATTGCATGTGTGTATAGACATATGCGCACATCATTCTTGGGGTGAATTAAACATATGGCAAATACTGGGCATTTCACTCCAGCATCACTATTAACATGCTAACCTCTGCCAAGTTAACAGGCCAGGTACTCAGAGGTGTAAATGTTTCTTTTCGAAGTCAGCGTAGTTAGCATTGCACTGCATTTGTGCTGAAGTGAAAAAGCGCAATAATATTTTTAATTATGCTACCTTCTGTAGTGCTGTTTTGTTATAGCACTCTTATCTGAGTAATTTATCATAACAGTTTTTTAAATGTTTCAAAAATATGAAAAACTTTTTTTACATTTTTTAAAATTTATCCATATATTTTCCGTGTTTATCCACTGTTGTAAATAACCTATTCTGGGTTATGTTACAGTTTTCAAGCTCAATTTATACCATATACTGTATTAATGACCTCTTATAGGGCTTATTTCTGAATTAAGCTCATTTCTCAAGAAGACATCTAGAGTGCTAATAGATGTAAGAAATGAGCTGGTTTTACTCCTGCTGAGTACTGGGAAAAGATGCAAACATGAAACAACATGGTTAGCGTCAGTGCTCCATTTTTTTGGGACAGTAAGCTAGATGTTATAGCTTTTTTAGAATCAGGAAATGCAAAAAGCCAAAGCTCTGAGAAATCATTTTGGGCTTTTATGCACCTTATATGTACCCTGTTGAGGAGATGAAGATATATGCATGTTTGTGGAATGCTATTGTTGATTTATTTGGGGATTTTGTTGAAATTCTGTACAGCTCACAGCGGTTTGATTTTTGGCCATACCAAAGGCACTGGAAGGCTTCTGTGATTTTTGCTCACATTTTACCACTGTGCGGTGCCTTCATAATACATGTTATTCAGCCATTTAGCAGCCCCTACTGTACTTAGATATGGTGCGCAATGAAATGCATAAAGTGGTTCCATGACTGCATGGCCACCAACAAGTCGACACGACAGTCTTTGGATCACTTGATGGCTTACGTAGAGGATTAGCGCCACCATCGTAACCATCATGCACATGACAATAACACTATTACTAACATTAGATGTTCAGAGATATAGCAGCTACTTGGTATAAACGGGGTGAACTTGGACCTCCAAATCAGTTGTAGAACATATTTCTTTTTCATTGTTGTTTGCGAATCATGTTTGCCGTTTTCTAATGAAAGTTGTGCAGTTTTTTTTCATGGTCTTTGAGTAATTTTGTGATGCGTTCATTTTGAGTAGCTTCTTGCTGAATTTGGGTCTCAGTGCTCTGGAGCCATGTCTAGATAGTGAAGAGTGTAAAATATCAGAATCAGAATTATTGGCCAAATGTGCTCACACATACAGGTAATTTGACTTCAGTTCCCAACAGGGCTCGGTGTACACGACATACACGTATGTAAACATATATGTGCAAAGGTGCATGACAGTGCAGGAGAATAAGAATAAATATTATAAGGGAGTAATAGATATTATAAGGAAGACTAAATGTACTGGGGGGGGGGAACCAAATAATGAGTATAACTGTATGTTTATAGATCAGTGTAATATCAAAAGTTGCTTACTTGCTGCACATTGCCCACACTTTATTTGCTCAAGGAAACGTAATAATGGTGAGGGCTCTTTTGTTTTCTGTTGCACAGCTGTCAGAGAAAGAATGCCCCGTTTTGCATGGTGCCATTTACTTGCCGTTGTGTCCCTGGTGGCCATGCAGGCTCTGTTCTCTGTAGCCCCTCCCCCACTTCCCCACACAAACGCCATAGTGGGGCAGCCTGTGCTGGCAGGTCAAACTGCAGGTGTTGTGCATGCAGGAGATGAGAGCTTTCCTGTGTCAATATTGAACCACCGTGTTGCTCACAAAGCCAAGCTGCTGCAGGAAAAGCACTGCAGACCACTGTGGGGGAGGGTCAAACACACCCCATCTGGTTCTCCACAAATAATGCTGCTTAGGTCTTCATTAAATTTGTTCTAAGTGGCTGTATAGGTTGGTGTGTGCATATTTTTTATTTCTATCCTTCATCCCGCTATTTCTTGGCTGTTATAATTAATTGGTATTTCACTGACATCTTTGTCCAGGGTGACAAATTCACTGCACTGCTTAAAATTTTCCACCCATCCACAGAACAGTGACGTAACCCACACATTTGCACATACACACACCACAGATGATTTAGTCTTACCAGGACACCTGAAACTACTCTTTGGACTATAAGAAGAAGCAAGAGCTCCTGGATGAGTCCTACGTGAACACAGAGGTGACGCGTGAATTCCACACACTGAGCAGGAATCCAACATGTGTAATCGCACAACCCAGGCACTGTGAGACAGTGGTCCTACCTGCCGTGCCACCATGTCACCCACTACATCGTTGTGCTCATACAGAATAAGGTTAGAACCTTAAACCTAGAATACAACTGACAGAGTAAAATGGAAAAACCATTTGAAATGCTTTTTCGCATGCAGGCACTGATGAGATTCACGTTTCAGAAAGGTTGCAAGGAAGGATTCAGAGATCAGAGTGTATCAGCAATGTCCCTGTTGATGCCAATCTCCATCGTAGCCTCTGAGGTCAGTCTGCTGTCTGTGTGCTTCACCCGCCAAACTCATCCCCTCCTGCACCTCCTGGCCTCCTACCCCAATCGATGTGGACCAGAGAGGTGCTTCCTGAGGCTGCTGGAGCAGCAGCTTTTTCCATCAGCCCACACCTCAGTGCTGTACACACTGTGAATCACCTCTGACCCCTTGTAGGCGTGAGCTATGGGCTTGAGAGGCATTTTATTGTCATGTCAGAGAGCTACAGCAGGGCCCTGGATGCTGGAAGTCAGACTCAACTGCCCTTTATCATCTACAAGCAGATTTTTAGCTCCCTTTATTGGAATCTAAGGGCATTTATATGGAAGCTGTAATCCATTATAGGTTGACCTGGGGCAATGGCTGATTGAGTGAACCATTTTTCCAGCAGAACTTTATAAAACTATAATGTTATGTTTTTTTCAGAAGCATTTGAAGTTAAATTTACGTTTATTCACTTAGCTGATGCTTTTCTCCGAAGTGATGTACAGCTCCTTTTTTCCATTGCTGTATAAATACAGTGACAGTACTAGATTTTTTTTGACAAGCTCTTAATATTGTTTTGTTGTCTAGTGTTGTTCTGTCTGTATATTCTGATGTCTTGGAAGACATTGAGGCCAAGGATTGTGCTTTTGTTTTTTTAAGAAGACAAAAGAGGCCCTGAATTAAAGAACAAAGGCAGATTGTAGTGCTTATGCCCTGCTGTCACAGCAGATGTTGTGGAGTCTTTGAGGGAATGACTGCCTCCTGTTCCTCATAAGTAGTCAGCAGTGTCGATGAGGTGAGGAAGGTGATCTGATCCACAGTTCAGAACCAGAAGTTATGTTCTATATCGTAACCTTGGTGTAATGCATGTACTCCCATCTCTGACCTAATGAGTTTTATGTATACCATTAAATCACCATGTTAGGCAAGAAGCAAGCTTGCCATTATTTCATTTATTTATGTCTAAAAAAGATCATAATTGATTTCCGGATCAAAAATATGTGAGATAAAATTTAAAATTAACCAAAAATGTGTAATTTTTTTTTGTTTACAATGATAACAAGGATATATTTTATATCTGTAGCAAAAATTCTGTTCGTTTTTATCCAAATTCCAAATTAAAATTGGTACAATGAATCATGCAGGACACTGAATTTATAAAAGTTGATACTAAATCTTTTTTAGTTGTTTGTGGTGGTGGTGGTGATGACATTATTATTATTATTATTATTATTATTATTATTATTATTATTATTATTGTTGTTGTTGTTGTTGTTGCTAATCAAGACAATCGCTGTGACCGGTTCAAGGTTTTCTTCATTGTAATTCTGCCTGGAAATATGAAATAGGAAATTTGGACAGTATCTGGTTTTGTTATAGAACCCCAAAACTTTACCAGGAAAAAATGATTGTGGTGAATAATATTACTGATTTATGGAAAACCATAAATTTTCAGAAGTTGTTGTAGTAGTTGTTCCACTGTACAGAGCTATATTATATACAGTTTGTGTTTTATTATCCTTTTTTGGGTGGATGAGGAACAAATTTGTCCTAACTATAAAACTCCTGACCTTACTGGGGAAATGAGGCGATGCGGAAGGGGGCAGTTTTAATTAACCTGCAAACTCAAGAAGGTGTGCCGACATGACATGGGCCTGGTCATTCGTGCTACTTCTGGGTCAGAAAGGAGAAGTTAATAATAGCATCTGTTGTGTTGGTTTGTCATGGCATCACACAGTAGGCTCCATGGAATTTTGGTGCTGCCTGCTGCACAGATAAGCAGGTAACCTAAACCGTGTCATAGGAAGGTGCTGTCAAACTGCAACAAAGCAGTAAAGGCCCAGTAAGGTTTTATTTCAGGTTAATATGACAGCATAGGGAGTGATCGGGAGTGATCAGAGGTTATTATTTATGTTAGTTGTGCAATGCATTTGTTAGCACTCTCCCAGAACAGACTGACCGAAGTTTGAATCCCACGAGAGCTGACCGTAGAGCTTTAAACAGCAGTGCACTGACCAGGGCGCAGGATTGCAGCCTGGAGCACCTGTCTGCAAGTCCAGACCAAATGGCACCAGTGTGGCTCCGTCCAAGTGAATTGGGACTGAGTATTTTGTAACGTGCACCCGTTTTTTTTTTTTTGTTTGTTTTTTTTGGTAAAAGAGAGCTGAGGGGTTGACGGTTTGTTCAATTTGAAGAGTCTCGGAGAATGGTGGGAATTTTGGCAAAAGTTTCACACACAGAGAGGCACGTTCCCACACACACACAAGTGCAGCTACCTCACATGCTCTAAAAACATGCTGAAGTTCTTTCTCACTCAAACACACAAATTGGAAGATAATGAAGTTTGGTGATATATAATTTGTTGCTGCTGTCTGGACACTGGTCTGCACACACTCTGCAGACATAGACATGCACACATTTGCTAAATTTAACAAGTTTAATGATAATACTCCAACTAAACCTATACTAAAACTTAAGGATATATGATTACTGAGGGCAGCCGGTATCTGTTTTGCTATCAGTGCCACCCACGTTTGACCACAGGAGCCAGAAGCTGTTATATGTGAGAATATGAAAATGTAAAAATTAATAAGAAATTATAAATGACACAAACATACCACCCCTCACATTAAAGATGTAAGGGTAATAAAGTTTGGCAATATATAGTTTGCTCTTTTTTTTCCACTAGATTACGACTAGCACATGTATCACTCTTTGGTGTTTTCCTGCCTGATAGCACTGACAAACTAAATGCAACCACTTTAATGGTAAACAGTTTAATGATTATGTAATATGTTATTGCTTTTTATCTTTCCACCGCTACACTTTTTAATCTGGGCAGTCCCCGATAACTCAGCTAGTATACCATAATCGTAATACATTTCTCTGTTACTGAAACAATTTAATGCTCATTGTAGTTTCTTATTCAATTTCCATGTTCATACTTTAATAGTAAATAATATGTTATGATGAAGTAATTATCATTATTTTGGGGTAATTGTGTGAGCTGGGCTTTTCTTACTCTGCCCACCAAATTGGCAAACATTCAGAAAAATACTCAGAAGTCATGTCCTCAATGCCAGTCACCCCCCCCCCCCACCACCACCACCTAAAAATAGCCGGTCTCCAGTGACTGGCAATGTAGACACAGATTGGATTGTGATTAATTCTGCATGGACGCCTTCTAGAGCCTGTCGTGCAATTTAATTGGCCAGAGGCCCATGTGGGTGAGCTTTAAATCTCAAGCTGCTGTCATGCAAAAGTGCCATGGCTGCATCCTAGAGATATTCATTTAACATGTCACCATAATAGCCACCCCCTCCTTGTTAGTCGTCTTCTAAAGGAAATGAAACTTTCACCGGAAGGTCGGTGCCGTGTAACTGAGCAGTTGATGGATGGACTGCACGGGGGTGGGGTCTACTCCTTTTCTTTTTTTTTCTTTGAAGAGAGCCTTATTTATGAGGTTACTATTAGAGTTTTACAGAGGATTCACTAAAGCTTTAGAGATTTACTGTTGTTACTGGCAATTTCTTGCCATATTTTGTTGTCCGCTGGTATTTGTTCCTGGTATATTTTAGGAGTTGCCTGGAGGTTTCATAGGGTGTTTGGTAACTGACTAAGCTTAATGTGAGTGGGAACTGAAGAATCCAGATCCAGAAACAATTCTTGTGGGCTTGCAGAACAACATTTGACTGGTGCTTTTCTATAAAGCAAATTACAATGTTAAACTCTTTGCAGTGATTTACTTATTTAAATAGATGGGTAACTTTTACTGGAGCAGCTTACAATAAGTAACTTGCTCAAAAGTTCTACGGCAGAAGGTAATATTATAACCTGCATCACTCAAGTGGAAGACAGTAGCCGTGACCACAACACCACCTATTGATCTTTGATAATCTGAAAATTAAAACCACTTTATAATCATGTCTGAATATTTAATTCATGCATTAGTTAGGTAATGCAGTTATTTTCACACAATTGGTCAAAATTTTGCATCAATAAACACCTTTGAGTGTGGTAAATTCCACCAAGTCTACTGCAGGTCTGCGTGTGTGTTGGGTGCTCACACAGTAATATGAGCCTAAACTTTTGTTTGCTTTTGTGTCTCTTCAGCTGGTAGGAACACCACAAATGAAGAGCTAGAAAGCATGCTGGAGAGTGACAACCCTGCCATCTTCACCTCGGGGGTGAGTGGTCAGGGCACCACCAACCACTTATAACATTTAGGAGTGGGAGCCATTGGGGTCAATTAGTCAGCCTCAGACCAGCAGTGCAACAGGTCAGTCAGCAGTTCACACTTTTAAAGCTTGAACTGCTGCAATTGAATTATCAATATTATCAGTTTTTATCAATTTGCTGATGCTAACTTCCACTTGAATTGGTCACTCAATGGGAGTAAAGCCCCTACCTATGTGGAACCTGTTGTTTTTTCACTGAAAGTAAAAATACTCCAATCACCTCAGTGTCACCAACACCTACAGTGCTATAGAAGGAAGTGTTATAAAAAATAAGCAGAATCAAAGTGAACCCTCCCCATACATTTAGACAGTTCATATCTGTTTCCAGTGGAGTTGTGGTTGCTGATTCCCCACCACTTTTATCCACACAGATCATCATGGACTCCAACATCACCCAGCAAGCCATGAACGAGATTGAGACACGGCACAATGAGATCATCAAGCTAGAGAACAGCATCCGTGAACTGCACGACATGTTCATGGATATGGCCATGCTGGTGGAGAGCCAGGTGAGATAGTCTGCACCCCATAGGTCACACCTAGGCCGCAGGTACCCTGCCTGTCCTGGGATGGCATTAGCTCCACAGAACACATAGGCCTCTTCTAGCATTGTATTTAAAACAGTATATATTCTTGGCTGAGTAAAAAAGACATCCCACAAGTTTATTGTACTTGATTTCATACTGTTGTGGACAGATTAGATATACAAGTAGTGTGACCACCAACTGTCCACTTTGGCTTTAGGCTGTAATTCAGTCGTCCTCTCTTAGTTAAAAGGTGTTTAGTGGAACTTAAATCTGTTTTTATATTCACGGATTTTTAATGTACTGCTTCTTCTACTTGCTTTTATGCATTTACCTGATGCTTTTCTGCAAACTCACTCTTAAGTTATGAAGTTATTTATCCACTTATACACTTCAGCAGTGTTTACTGCGGAAGTTTGCGGTAAGTACTTTGCTCAGCTGTTACTCCTATGTTGTTGCCCCAGAATTACAAAAAGGAATGTATCTTTGCTGATACATTTACAAGTCATTGTAATGTCGACAAAATCTTCATTAGCTACAACAAAATGACAATTGGATAACAGCAGATGTCTAACTCAGTTCCACCCAACAAAAACTGTCTAATAACACTCCAGCAGGGACCTGCAGCGTTGTGTGGTGTGCAGTACTCTGTATTCACTATCTCTATCCAGAGGGTGAAAATAGCTTTTTTTATAGCCAACTCTGACACATTTATTAAGAAGAGGTGATATCCTGTTTAGTCTCCCAGGGGGCCCATGGTCCCTAACCCCCACCTCAGGGTGGAGAATCTAGGGGTAGCAGTAGTCTGAAGTGTCTCTGACAAGGGTGGAATTAATTTTTGCCCAAAAAAATTTCTCCCATGAATATTTCAAATTGCCAATCTCAGAAGACCAAAAATGTGAAATGGTACAGATGTGATTACTTTAATAGCTTATTGCCTCATGTTTGCACAGGGCTGTCACCATCTGCTGTCTCTGTGCATTCATTCTTACCTGCTTACCCCCTTTTCTTTCATTATTCATCTTTTTTTTCCATGCCATCTCGTTCCTGACTCCCTGTAATAGGCTTTTCTTTAAGTACAGTGCCAGTAATCTTGGATTCCCATACGTTTCTCAAGGTAATTCACTTTAGGAGTTCTCCTTTGTAACAGTGCTATTGTGTCTGCACAAGTGTTTGCCTTCAAAGCTCCTCTATGTTCCTACATGAAGGATGATTTACCATACTTGGTTCATCAGCCACTTTGATTACCTTCACATTAATACTGTGTGGTTTATTTCATGTCATGGCCATTCACATTTGCGTTGGCTGGTAGATAAACCAGGGCCACCAGGACATCACCTGTATTTGACAAAACAGGAAATGGTTTTCTTCAGGAAGATTTGCATAATGGAAAGAGCACTGAGCTTTAACTACATTTAAACATGCAATGCACCTTGTAGGGCTGTTGAAGACATTTTCACCCCCAGTAAGTTCATTGATTGATGACATGGTGACAAACAGTGAATGACAGGAGCATCTCAGAACACAATATGACCCTTGCAGTGCGCTGTTATCAGGGGCTGCAGAGATCTCCAGGGTAGAACTGAGGTCCTTGTCCTTAAAATTGAATGTCACTTTTCTCCCTTTTAATAAGTACAAATTTTGGTCTTCAGATGACTTTTATCTGGGTTGTGCCTTTGTGTCTGCAGGGTTCACAAATCGTGTGTTTGTTTTGATTCAGTTTGTTCTGTTAATTTACAAGTCAGGGTATTTTATAAAGCTCATTGACTTATGAAGCTGCTGCTTCAGTGTAACCAGCTTTTCCCAGAGCTTCTCCCTCATCTAAGACCGGACCTTTCGGAATCAGCGAATCAGATACAGATTTAACCCCTGGCGTTTGGAGAAAGGAGGTTGATATCCAACAGGACACTGAATTTAATCCTATGACTTCTACTGTTACATTGCCGATTACTATTTAGCTTCTTTCCAGCCTAAATTATCTATTGGCAGAAAGGTGTGAAATACAGAAAAAGTGCAAATGGCCAAATCATTCAATTTTTAGCTTTATTTGCTCTTTCCTTTTGTTGGTGTTAATGTACACATTGGACTAAATACTACAGAGTACAGGATTGGACTCTGCGTTGTGAACAACTGGACTTAATTTCAAGGCCTCAGATCAGAATTTATAGAGAAGTTCAGGAAAATGTCTTATTGCTTATGGCCTCTGCCTTTGTCGTTTTCTCAGGGGGAAATGATCGACCGCATCGAGTACAACGTTGAGCATTCTGTGGACTACGTGGAGCGGGCTGTGTCCGACACCAAGAAGGCAGTCAAGTACCAAAGCAAAGCACGGAGGGTGAGTGGAAGCACCCAAGTGCAGTACAGCATGGCTCTCTCCTTGCAAAGCCTGTCTCCAGATTCAGCCATCAATTGGGTTGCGTGCGTCAACCCCCAGGTGTCCATTGTATGCCTAACATTTACGTAAGCAAGGTTCATTCACGGTTAAGGTACAGTCTGAGGAAACATGCCTATATTTTTAGTGGAGATTTCTGGTGGAGATCACTGTTATCACAATCTCTGCAGTGCCTTTGGCACAAAGTAAATTGCACAGAGGTAGTGATCTGCCTATGCTCTGTAGGAGACAAAGTCCCCAGAAGTAAATATATGTTCCCAAAACTAGGGATACACCGATTATAGAATTCTGGCCAATCCTAATATCTGATCATTTCTAGGCACTTAGCCAATTCCGATGCCAGACATTTATAAAAATACATAGGAAAAATGGAATTAGATCTACTTGGATGAAAGTTACTCACAAATATATCATTTATTTGTGTAACATTGTTTGCAGATAATCATTAAAATAAATTGCTTCTGCTGAAGCACATTTGGAATGGAAATGGTTTTTCAGGCTGTAGCATTAAATGCTACATAACACGTTTCTCTTTTCGACAGGGAAAAAAATTGAACAGCTTAAACAATAAAAACCAAAAAAAGGTTAAAAGAACGTAATTTTATGATGATGGTATTTTTTTCTGGAGGTGCATCTTTTTAGGGGAGGTTTTTATTAATTGGCAAGCGCATCTCTTCCATTTTTTTGGTAAGCAGTCGCACTGAACAATCTCTTGCTGTAAACACTAATTGAGTTTGCAAGTGTGATGAGTGGCATATTTTGCTTACATATGTATTTGATTTACTTCCACACGCCAGACATTTTCACGGTGAATTGTCATCTGGTTTGTCAAAGCACTGGTTTGAATTATCTGTGAAATGTAAGCATTGGTTTGATGCTGAAATAATTAATTTAGACAAATATCAGGCAAAACAGATATAATTCCAATGTCATTGTGCGTTCTTATCCAAAACCATAAGATATTTTGCAGATGTTTTTGTGGAAACCTTATGCTTCAACCACTAACAGATAACCTGTTTTTGATGGAGGCCCTATGGTTTCCAGTATTAGACAACAACAAGTATATAATAATAGTAAAGTTTTGCCAGATGCTTGTCTGGCTTATAGGTAATGTTAATTATTGAAAATAACTATTTTTCCCCGTCCCTTCTTTTACAGATTTTTTCAGACTGTAGGCAATGCTTCCACCATCTGGTTGGCTAGTGTAGTGCGTCGTGTCATACACCATTGTCTTCTTACACTTAATGAATGCTTAGTTTTCATCAGTATTAAGGACCAAAGCTCTGCCATTAACCACGCAACAGAAACAGTACAGCAAGAAATAACAAACGCATCCACATACAAAAAACAAGTTCAAAAAGTTACAAGAAGACTAGCTGTCCAAATGTAAGAAGTTATCATCTGGGATGCGTGACCCACACCATGTCATGTGTCAGAGTACTTATTCCAGCAGGGAGGGAAGAAGAACACACATCCATCACTTTACCCGAGTAGCTGTCCACAGATGCCCATGGTCAGGCTAATTCGCAGCCCCATGAGTGCACCTTAACTCCAGAGGGACATGTGTCTCAGCTCTGGCCAACAAGGCAACCATAGGCAATTAAAGTAGAAAGTGACCACCCATGTTGATGTAATGTTCACAGTGGCAAATTCACAAACCCTTGCTTGCCCTCTTCCTGGAGGAGAAGCTGAAACGGATGACTTCTTGCGTTTGTCATTGTTGCTGTCATCCATTTGGAGTTTGTCAGGCCATCTGATGGATAAAGACGTAGCCTTTCAACCTGCAGGTTAGTGGTTGAAAGTCCCAGTAAGAATGCCGCACCGAGCACAGTCCTTCTAAAAATTGCTAACCTGGTGTTTTCTATTTGTTTTCTCATGAATATGTAGAATTTATTGATTCCTAAGCAATAAAATAACAGCTATGAAGCAATATAATATGGTTAGATGTTGACAGAGTCCATTTTTTGACTGAGAGAATGTTGTTTGGAACCCTGATTTTGTGCTCAAATTCCTTTACAACAACATGGGTGGTCATCTGTGGCTTTGAAGGTGCATGTGGAACATCAGTTTTCTCTCTTCGGACATGACAGTCTCACATCTGCAGCATAAGTAACCCCAGCATCTAAATAATTTGAGAGAGAAAATATTTTTGGGAGTTTTCATTCTAGGACTTGCAGCCCTCCTGCCTCAAAAGCATTGATTTTAATTAAGAAAAAAATCTACACTCCTTTAGTCTGACTGTGCAAGACACGGTGAACATTTGAAACTGTGTTTCCTGTCAAACTTCCACATAAAGAAAAGCATCATCACCATCACAGTCTCTTATGGGCTTTGGAGAATGTCTGAGTTCAAGGGGCAGTTCGGTGAAATGTTTGGCTGAGTCTGGAGACAGCAGCTTTGCAGTGATGCCTCATCTCTGTTTTGCAGCGCTTTCACAGATGGTGGTGCTGCACAGTTTGTTCACATGCAGTCTTTTGGCATTTTGATTTGCTTCTGGTTAAAATATGCATGTCGAGATTTGCGTGGTGCCATGTGTCCATGTGTGAATGGCTTTTAGTCGTATGACTTGGTGCTCCGTATTGCCAAGCAAGGTGGCCTTTTAATTTAAATGTGCCTCAAAACTAATGTCTAGATTATGTGTTAAAGTCCAAAAGCAGAGCCCCAGTGTCAGAAAACATGAGGACTGTAATGTTTAGCCTACCCACCCAAATCCATAAAGAAATTATAAACTGAAATTATTTTAAGGAATATTAATTTTAGATATTAGGGTATAAATATATATTATTCAGTAGAAACTGAGAACCAAAACCTGTGGAATTAATTTACTGCTTTTTATTGCAAGTGGAAGTTCACCCACTAAGGCACATCCTCCTATGCATATGGCAGGCCCAATATTTAGCTCTTACTGTCCAGGTGAAGGGTAGGCTTTAGATACCTAGGCACCTGTTGCCAGTCATCAGCACTTTTTCAAATTTTTCCTTGTATTGGTTACCAACAGTGGAAGATATTCCTCTTGTCCAGCAAGTGCCAGGCCTCCCATGTGAGCTGGCACTGCCTGGCATTTCTGAAGAGAGCCAATATCTCTGCCAAACTGCAGTGAAAACAGGAGAAGATGAGCAAGTTTGCAGAACTTGGCTAACCCTGCAAGCTGAAGTTTAATAACTGTAGATAACCTTAAATATTTCAGCACAAATGTCTCTGCTCACATTAGTTGCTATGCTTCCAGCCATGAGAAGAATAATTAATTCTCAAATATAAACATTTACAAAAGCCCCAAAGTGTCATTTTGCTTGTCAAACAGGAACCAACCTTCTTTTTCTTTCATTGCATCATAATGTCTATCTGAATTTCTGCATGGCTTTGCAATGTATAGTAAGCTATTTTTATGAATAATATTTTAATCTGTGTTTTCCTTCACATGCTGCCCGGGGATCTTTCTCTTTCTTAACCTGTTATTGATGAATTTGCAGAAGAAAATCATGATCATTATATGCTGTGTTGTCCTAGGAATTATTATTGCATCCACTGTTGGCGGAACGCTGGCTTAGAACAGACAACTCCAGCAGCTTGAAAATCAATGGTACATGCAGACACATATATCTTGAAGACACACACACACACACACACACACACACACACACACACACACACACACACACACACACACACACACACACACACACACACACAGAGTTACATATACACAGCATTGAAGCATACATTAGAGTTGATATGAGCTGCATACTGAGGATCTGACAAATGATACAAAGTGTATCAAAGGGAGATGTATTTCATATGCATGAGTTTTTTTGTAAATGTGTGGTTCTGCAGTGTGTTTTTCTGAGTGTTGAATGTTATATAATTTTAAAGGGGGGGAACAAGGACGATATTGAAAATATTGCACACACATTCCAACTATAACATTTTCTATTTATTTTTTTATTACATCAGAATAAGTATCCTTCTTGCTCTCCTCTTTGTTAATGTCTAAATTGATTATAATGAAGCTTGTCCTCTGTATAAACACTATGAGAGATACAGGATCAATGCCGGTCATTGTATATAACAAGAAACAAAACTATGTTTAAAATACTGCTGTACAACTTTTAATGGATCAAGGCATATCAATATTTGTGATTGCCTGAGTCTCAAGAACTTGACATTCCATTCAGTATGTTGTAGACCAAAACGTTTGCACGATGTCTTAGAAGACACAACGTTGTTCTGTGCATCGAAACGTTGTGACAAATCTTGTATTTTCGCAATTTGCTTTTCGAATTGATCCAAACAGCTGCCTCAAAGAGGGGGTGTCTAAGTCAGTATTATTTTCACCGTCAAAGTCCCCCCCCCGCTTATCCAATAACCCCGTTGCTTAGCTAGGTTTACCAATAGTAGTCATGCCTCCTCCCATGTTCTGCCTTAGTTCTGATATGTCCTGGTGTGTATGCGTGCTCATGAATGCCTGTATCTTGCCAAGTGTGTCCTTGTCCTGTAAGAAAGCATTCCCTCAGTCTGTTTCACGTCACGACAAAGTGAAGCTCTTATTACTGCCTAGGCCTTGTGAATCGCAGCTCAAATACAAAACCGACTCAGCTGGCAATTACAGTACAGATTTGAGAAATGATATCTTGGGATGCACTCCTTATAAATCACATGCCTTTCTTGATAGTGTAGTAGCTGTCCGACTGTAACCCAGCGCTATGGGGCAAAGGCCTCTTTTTTTAAAATTAGAGCTAAGTTTTCAAAGTGCTACTCTGTTCTGTTTGGCTGGGATGTGCACGTTAGACCGTTGTGGGCACCAGCCTGAAAGGTCACCTACTGTAGATCAGCCATCAGACTTGAATACATTCCAACAAATTGCTGGATTTAATAGAGAACACAATTGAAGCAAACAGCAGCCGTGTTGCCTAAGCAAGCCGTTGCCTTTGTTCCAGTGCTGCTGTTATTTATTTATAAGCAAAACTGGCCTAGAATACAGCCGAGGATGTGAGAGGTGCCACACCCACCAGACGTGCCAAGCCCCATCTGGGGGTATTCATCTATGAACCAATAGCTACTCCTCAAGACAGGGGTGAGGCCACACTCATCTCATGTCCATTCCCCCCCCCCGACCTCAACAGGGGGTTGTTCGGGTAACAGTATGAATACACTTTTAGGGCTGGGGTTCTTCCCTTTTCTCTCCTGTGATGGCATCCAGTTAAGTGTCACTGGCTCCGACCCTCCTGCTCCTCCTTGACGTCGCCTCCTCCACATCCTCTTAAAAAACAAGTCAGCCAACCAAGGTAGTTTCTCATGTAGGAGCTGCGTGACTGAACAAAGCAGACAAACGAAAAGGAAAAAAACGCATGCGCTGCCAATTTGGAGTGACGATGTGTTGTCCTTGCTTTTGTAAGGTGCCGTTATGCAAAAGTGTTTGTTCTTCTCACCTGTCTTTGGGCTGTCTTTCTGTCCATATGCCAGTGTTGTTGTTTAGGTTGAAGAGGAGTGCTGTCTGGTGCCCCATATTATTTATGTTAGTCCATTTTCACCATGCTCTTGTTGTACCCCTGTACCGCATCTCAGCGTTCATTTCCGTCAGCCACTTCTGATTCTTATAAGCAGTTCTGAATTATATCGAAATTTCTCTACCACCAAGCGCAGATACAAGATTTTTTAATGCATTTATGCCGCTATTTCTCTGTCCTGTTCCCTGTCCTTAGCAATACGGTACGGGCACTGATGTGTATCCTGCGTGGCCTTCGTGTGTTTGTGCTTCCACTCACCCTTCACCTACTGAATTCAGTCAGTCGTGTGGTTTTGTAGTCTCTGCATTGCCTTCTCTACACCGCCACAAGTTTTGAAAGTTGAGAACTTGTAAATGCCATTGGGGTTTCCTTGCAAGCTTATTTGCAGACTTTAGTTGAGATGAACTTTGAATATGAACATTAGGTATCCTGTATACAGACATGAATCATTGAAGATGCATCGTGTTATCTGGAATGCAGTTTCCCCTGGACTTATATTAGACACCTTATTCTTTTCATGTGGTTAAGGGAGAATAGTGGACCTGAAATGCTCCAATTGAAAGCTTGGACTTTGCTGAGTCCTCGTATTGAGAATAAGAATTAATTATTTGACTGAAAGCATTCACTCCTACAGTAGTTTAAAAACAGAGACTAATCTTTAAATCTGAGTGAATGGATGTCAGGGTGGTCACTCAAAAAATGAAGCAAAAGAAATTGCTATGAATAGCTGGTAATGATTCAGACGTCTTTTGTGGCCACTCTTTTAGTTATTTACTCACTTTCGCTAACCAGTTATCCTTGTGAGGGTAGCGGAGGTCCTGATCTTATCCCGAAATCACTGGGCGTTTGGCTAGGAAGGGGTATGCCTTAGGTGGGATGCCTGTCCATTGCAGGCCGCTGTTTAAGTAAACAGAAAATGGAGGCGGGTGTCACGCATAGTGCTGGAGCGTCATGTAGCCCAGTGGAGTTGTGACGTGTTGTCCAGACTTACATGGTACTAGAATTTCCTGCACAGCTACCAGCAATGTGGGGTTAAGCCCATGGTTTTGTCCTTGGAAGTAAGAATAGAACAGGCAACAATAGGACTGAGTACAGTAGAGTAGAGTAGCATTCTGGTGGATGGAATAGGATGGTGTCGCTCATTTTCACGCTTTTATTTCTTCACGTGACCCCCTGAGTAAGAGACTTTTTTTACAACATTCTGCTGGAAAGAAGACCTATTTATGTGTTTCATTATTTTTAGAAATATCGGAAATCCTGTATTTAAGGGTGTTTCGCTAAATAGGTGGCCAGTAAAAATTCATCTATATAATTTAAATGTAAGCTATGAGTATATGAGTAGGTAGCATTTCTGTTAGCTCCCCACCAGGTTTCTGCGGAAAATTCATCTATATAATTTAAATGTAAGCTATGAGTAGGTAGCATTTCATGTTTCCACAGAAATGGAAATAGGAGATGTCAGTGCAGATATGGACCAGCACCAGGTCTACTCTGGCCCCTTAACTTGCAGTACCATTCAATATTTTAACCTGCGCTGAGTATATTAAGTTGTTCTTATCTCCTAAGGGTATATTGCTTACATATAGGCTGCTTGTTTATCTATCAACGATGATCCCAGGTTTTATTACAGTGGGTCAGTGAAGGTATAGCAACACTTCATTCTATCGACAATGAAGAATACGCCTTGCATTTTCTGAAAACTTATTTATATTCTGTATATCTTTCTTTGTTGTCTTTGGGTTAAAGTTGACTTTTACCAGAGTTTCAGGAAATGGCCCACCCCAGTTATCCAGACTCACCTGTACTTATTCTCCAGCCTTGCCGCTGTGTGTCATCTTCAGTGCGGGCCGTAACCAAAGATGTGTCAGGGCCCTGTGTTATGCCTAGCCACCTACAGAGGCTTATTTGTGGAGAATGTTCAGAGCTGCTCTTTGAAGCTGTGAAGGATTCGTAAAAGTTGTCTTTTCAACTTAACAGCCCAAGATCGGGAGGAAACTACATTTTCTTGTCTTATACCAGGCATGTAAATATAGTCATATGTTTTAACCTGCTATGGGATATGCCAAACCACTACAGTCCATGTTTAAGTTTCAAGAATATTGTACCTTAATAGTTTTCTGCGATTACGGTGTAATATCTATATTATAATTTTTTTTTTTTTTTTAATAATGGCTGAGTATTAAAATTTTAAGAAAGCTTATGCAATTTTAAACAGTAAAGTGTCTGTAAAAAACGCTGTTGACAATAAATAGAAATGTTTAAATCATTTTGTACATTTGTTTAAATTATTTTATTTCAGTTTTCATACAGTCATATGAGTCTGACTTAATAGCAGGTAAGTATGTTAATACTGTCAGAAACCTTCCTTACAAATTGGTGACACCTCTTATTTGTGCTCCATTTCTTAATGTTGCCAGTAAAAATCACAGTGTCCTATGGTACAGAAATACTAGTGTATGAATGCTGTCCACCTGTCTTATCCTCAATAACTCACAGAGTGAATCCAGTTAGCTTAACATCTAGTCAGGTGTTCAAACAGACTGACAGTCTAGACACACTCAACACAATCAACCAAAACCATATAACTGAGCATGTAAGGGTTCCAAAGGAGATGTTTTCCCACATTTTGATCATTGTGTGTGTGTATGTGTGTGTATGTGTGTGTGGTATATATAGTCCTTAAGCATGGATTTGGTCTGCAACATTTAAAGTGTGCACATATTTTTTGGGTGTATGGTAATATTTTGCTTTTGTATTTGCACAAATGATGGTTCACCCACATGCTGTGTGTGTTTTGATATTAGAGATAATAAGGTCATGTACATCATGCTTTATATGAACTCCAAATCATATTCTCTTGTTAGAAACCTCTTAAAGCATATTCAGTTTATGATAACTTATTTTATACAAAAAAGGAATACAAGTTAGTCTTGAATACATGGACATTCAGCTAGAAAATTCAAGTGCTGCAAAAATACAGAATCAGTATGGAATTGCAACTGCAAAATCTACAGTGATGAGGAAATGAGTACTATAAGAAGGGTGGAGACCCCAAGGTTGTTTGGTTTGCTAGCTTTATTATGCGACTTTCAGAATATGGTACAAAAACCTTGGAGAAACACCAAGAATGGCACATTTTGTTTGAACATCACATATATCAAAACTACCTGCAGGATTGTTTTGCTTTAAGAATAAATATAATTTCACAAGAGAATGGCACAGATTGGTTACACTTGTATCCATAGCACATAGTACATTGGAATGATCATTTCCATCCATTCATCCATCCATTATCATTAACCACTTTATCTTGGTTAGTTGTCCTGAGCCCCTCCCCCCACAGTCACTGGGCACTAAAATTCCCAATGCACAAAATGCATACCCTCTCAGTTGTCTGTGGGCTTGCAATTGTAAGTTAACTGTAGGAGGACACATCACTGGTGGCTGAGGTTAGAAATCAATGGCAAAATTTTTGGAGAACATGGGGTCTCTCTCCTTAAGTCGCTTAATCATGTGGTTGCTCGCTGCGTCACCCTTGTTTCGCACTGTGTCTATCAGGGATCGTGCCTTATCTGCTCTCAAAGTGGTCCCTTCCTTGATGTTCTCAACCTCCCCGTCATTGAGAACCTGGTCCTCCAGAAGGTCGTCCAGCAGCTGGTGAATAACCACCTTTGACACGCTATTCACAAACTTGGAGCGGATGCTTTTCAGGATATCTATTCAAGAACCAGCAGGGAGAAATCAAAACAATGCAGTTATGTTTTATCTTGATATTTCACGTAGTTCACATTACGGACAAAAAAATCAGTACATGCAGTTATTTGCATTTATTGTGTTGTTTCACTCCCAGGCAACCTACAGTGTCAGAAAATCAAGGGCTTACGATGACTGTACAGCACGGTGTTGACTGTATCAATTTGTGGCACAAAATTGCCTGACAGTTGGTCAATATTCAGCTGGATGCAGTAGCAGCATTTCTACATTTTGCTCTTTGGAGGACTTTTTTTTTTTTGTATACCAGCACTTCTTGTAAGATCTCAGTGTCTTTTTCTACCTGATTCTCTGGCTGAGCTTCTGTCCATATTCTGGTCAAAATTCTGTGACCACTCCCCTCACTGTCACTGTCCTTCCAGTGCACCTTAAGATTTCTTTACCATTTTATTTATTTATTTATTTTTAAAATTTATTTTACTTATTTATCTATTTGCTGTTTGTTTCTTTTCTTCTTGGTGTTTGGTTGTTTGTTTTATTTTTCATTGTAAATTTTCATGCACAGTCTATCCTGGATCAGAGCACATTTCACTACATGGTATACAACCATGTACGTAACGAATAAACTCTGTTGACTCTTTTGACTCTTTGACTCTTGTCCCAGTAAAACACCACTGTAGTTCATGGCCATGGTTCATAACAGCCTCCATAGCTACATGTCATTACACAGGATGCTCTAAGTTACTCTGCAAATTGGCTCACCCGCTGCTTTCCTCCCATATAATTCAAAATTTCTGTCCCATTTATAAAAAGAAATGCACAGTAGTGCCCCCATGTCTGCGGGAAATTACGAATAATACTGAGCACTATATAATGTATAACGTGATATTTGTGTAACATACATAAATACGGTTAAAAAATCCAGCCGCAAGGGGATGCACAAACTAGTGCATGTCTTTGTGCCGGTCCCAAGCCCGGAAATGGAGAGGGTTGCGTCAGGAAGGGCATCCGGCGTAAAAATTTTTGCCAAACTAAATATGCGGACAAAAATAGAAATTTCCAAACCAGATCGGTCAAGGCCCGGGTTAACAACGACCGCCACCAGCACTGCTAGCCGACAGGGTGCTGGCGGAAATTGGGCTACTGCTGGCCAAAGAAGGAGGAAAAGAGGAGGAAGGGATGTCCGGAGGAAGGAGGAGAGGAGGAAGGTTAAGAGAGTGGACGTGAGGATAGGAACTTTGAATGTTGGTAGTATGACTGGTAAAGGGAGAGAGCTTGCTGATATGATGGAGAGAAGGAAGGTTGATATATTGTGTGTGCAAGAGACCAAATGGAAGGGGAGTAAGGCTAGGTGCATCGGAGGGGGGGTTAAACTGTTTTACCATGGTGTGGATGGGAGGAGAAACGGGGTAGGGATTATCCTGAAGGAACAGTATGTAAAGAGTGTCTTGGAGGTGAAGCGAGTGTCTGACAGAGTGATGGTTATGAAACTGGAAATTGATGGTGTGATGCTGAATGTTGTTAGTGCATATGCCCCGCAAGTTGGGTGTGAGATGGATGAGAAAGAAGAATTCTGGAGTGATATGGATGAAGTGGCGAGGAGTGTACCTGAGGGAGAGAGAGTGGTGATTGGAGTGGATTTCAATGGACATGTTGGGAAAGGAAACAGAGGAGATGAGGAGGTGATGGGTAGATATGGTGTCAAGGAGAGGAACGCAGAAGGTCAGATGATAGTGGATTTTGTAAAAAGGATGGACATGGCTGTGGTAAACACGTATTTTAAGAAGAGGGAGGAACACAGGGTGACGTACAAGAGTGGAGGAAGATGCACACAGGTGGACTATATCTTATGCAGGAGGGCCAGACTGAAGGAGACTCTAGACTGTAAAGTGGTGGCAGGGGAAAGCGTAGTTAGGCAGCATAGGATGGTGGTTTGTAGGATGACATTGGAGATCAAAAAGAGAAGGAGAGTGAGGGCAGAACCAAGGATCAAATGGTGGAAGTTGAAAAAGGAAAACTATAAGGTGGAGTTCAGAAAGGAATTAAGACAGGCATTGGGTGGCAGTGAAAAGTTACCAGTGAGCTGGACATCTACAGCAGAAGTGGTAAGGGAGACAGCTAGAAAGGTGCTTGGTGTGGCATCGGGACAGTGGAAGGAGGACAAGGAAACCTGGTGGTGGAATGAAGAAGTACAGGAGAGTATACAGAGGAAGAGGCTGGCGAAGAAGAAGTGGGATAGACAGAGAGATGAAGAATGTAGACAGGAGTACAAGGAGATGAGGCGTAGGGCAAAGAGAGGTGGCAAAGGCTAAAGAGAAGGCTTATGGTGAATTGTATGAGAGGTTGGACACTAAGGAGGGAGAAAAGAACCTGTACCGATTAGCTAGGCAGAGGGACCGAGCTGGGAAAGATGTGCAGCAGGTTAGGGTGATAAAGGATAGCAATGGAAATGTAATCACAAGCAAGGAGAGTGTGTTGAGCAGATGGAAAGAGTACTTTGAGGGGTTGATGAATGAAGAGAACGAGAGAGAGAGAAGACTGGATGATGTAGGGACTACGAATAGGGGAGTGCAATGGATTAGCAAGGAGGATGTTAGGACAGCTATGAAGAGGATGAAGAATGGAAAGGCTGTTGGCCCAGATGACATACCTGTGGAAGCATGGAAGTGTTTAGGAGATATGGCAGTGGAGTTTTTAACCAGATTGTTTAATGGAATCTTGGAAAGTGAGACGATGCCTGAGGAGTGGAGAAGAAGTGTACTGGTACCTATTTTTAAGAATAAAGGTGATGTGCAGAGCTGTAGTAACTACAGAGGGATAAAACTGATCAGCCATAGCATGAAGTTATGGGAAAGAGTAGTGGAAGCTAGGTTAAGAAGGGAGGTGACAGTGAGCAGCAGTATGGCTTCATGCCGAGAAGGAGTACTACAGATGCGTTGTTTGCTCTGAGGGTGTTGATGGAGAAGTACCGAGAAGGTAAGAAGGAGTTGCATTGTGTCTTCGTGGACTTAGAGAAAGCATATGACAGGGTACCTAGAGAGGAGCTGTGGTATTGTATGAGGAAGTCGGGGGTGCCAGAAAAGTATGTAAGAGTGGTACAGGATATGTACAAGGACAGTGTGACAGTGATGAGGTCTGCGGTAGGAGTGACGGATGCTTTCAGGGTGGGGGTAGGATTACATCAAGGATCAGCTTTGAGTCCTTTCTTGTTTGCAATGGTAATGGACAGGTTGACAGATGAGATCAGACAGGAGTCACCATGGACTATGATGTTTGCAGATGACATTGTGATCTGTAGTGAGAGTAGGGAGCAGGTTGAAGAGACCCTGGAGAGGTGGCGATATGCTCTAGAGAGAAGAGGAATGAAGGTCAGTAGGACTAAGACAGAATACATGTGCATAAATGAGAGGGAGGACAGAGGAATGGTGAGGATGCAGGGAATAGAGTTGGCAAAGGTGGGTGAATTTAAATACTTAGGATCAACAGTCCAGAGTAATGGGGAGTGTGGAAGAGAGGTGAAGAAGAGAGTGCAGGCAGGGTGGAGAAGAGTGTCAGGAGTGATCTGCGACAGAAGGGTACCAGCAAGAGTGAAAGGGAAGGTCTACAAGACGGTAGTGAGACCAGCTATGCTTTATGGGTTGGAGACGGTGGCACTGACCAAAAGACAGGAGGCGGAGCTGGAGGTGGCAGAGTTAAAGATGTTAAGGTTTGCATTGGGTGTGACGAGGATGGACAGGATTAGAAATGAGTATATTAGAGGGTCAGCACAGGTTGGACGGTTTGGAGACAAAGTCAGAGAGGCGAGATTGCGTTGGTTTGGACATGTGCAGAGGAGAGATTCTGGATATATCGGGAGAAGGATGCTAGGGATAGAGCTGCCAGGCAAGAAGAAGAGAGGAAGGCCTAAGAGGAGATTTATGGATGTGGTGAAGGAGGACATGCAGGTGGTGGGGGTGACGGAGAGAGATGCAGAGGACAGGAAGAAATTGAAACAATTGATCTGCTGTGGCGACCCCTAACGGGAGCAGCCGAAAGAAGAAGACATAAATACGGTTAAATTTAATTGATAAATTACGCACAGTAAGACTTTACCAACATTAAATAAAGTAACATTAAAGTGTAAAAAAGGGCTTTTTGAGCACAAACACTGCGATAATGTGGCAACTAGTGCGGCTAGAAGTAGAATGGAGGCAAGTTCTGCAGGGAAGTGTGGGTACAGGGACAAAGGAAGATGAGTCAAGTGCTGGCCACGTTTGGGTTGCTGGATGTCACCCTGTTACAGCCCATCCTTGCTTGGCACATGTTTTAAAACTTACGACCATTTCTTTCTTTAATTTCCAAATTTTTTTTTTTCAGGCCGTGGTATACCGCGGATAACTGAAACCGCGGATACTGAATCAGCGGATACGGAGGCATGACTGTATACTGTGAACATCAGCAATTATTTATGGTATCTTTCATTTGCTGCAGAAATTCGAAACTGGGTGCTTAACAGCTTGCTGATTCCAACAGGACAATGTGATTTACAGGACATTGTGACAATAAGGTCTGTACTGCACTTTTTTTCCCCCCTCTTTAAGCACTGGACCACATACCTTACCGGGTTCTACAACCAGAGCAGGACTTCAACAGAATACCTTCAGGTTACAAGACAAGAGACTTAACTCCGAATATCTCTGGTTCAAGTACAGCTAAGTTGTGCATCTTATGTTATTTTACCCACTACTCTTGAGGTTTGTATCAAATGCATTAAACAACTTTACTGATCGTGTATTTCAAAGTTGAATCCTTTCTGTGCTGGAATTTTCTGAATTGCAGTAGTCAAAAAACTGTTATTGTTAACTTTGTTGGTATGTGTGTATTCATAATATCGTGATTTAAACTTTTATTTGCACGAGCAATATTTAGGATTCAGAAATTAAATTAAAAATCATAATTTCCTTTAAGATGTCTCAGGCTGTTTCACAAGCTATGACATAAGTAACCATACAGTATTAAAACAATACCCATTGCATTCTCTAAAGTGTGAAAATGACCGTGTGGCTAAATATTTGTTCTAAATGGGCTATTTTGCTTCAATCCCCTACACTTTAAATTAAACTCAGGTTCTGGTTTAATGTCGTATATTCTTTAGTAATTAGATTAAAACAAGCTAAAATACCAAACATCCAGTTTAGCTTCCCAATTCAGAGATTTTTTCTGGAGAGTAATTTGTATTTTACGCGCCGTTTGTGTCCGACTGGTGAACCCTGACTGAAACGTAAGCGGAGATCGTACGGCAGTACTTCCTCAGTTCCTTTACCTTCTGCATATCATCCATACTTTTGCGTAAGTGAAGATGTCAGCAACGTTATCTCATGAAAAGCCGAATAAGATTAATTTTAAAATTAGAACACGCGGAAAACTAGGTTAAATGTTCGATTTTCTGCAACGCGAAAACGAAAGTGAAAGTACACTAAAATGCTGTGTTACTGTACACTCATGAAATTATTCTCCAAAACATAAAAATGTTTGAAATAGCCATAGATTTTCCTACCTGCCATGATTAAATGCTGTTAGATTATGTCTGCTTTGAAATAACGTCGCTTCCTTGGTTTGATGGTTTGTTCTATAAACAGCAGTAAAATTATATTAAAATTACGACAGCTCGATCGTCACGATTTGCTAATCTGTTTATTGGACGAAATATCGCTCAATCAGGAGCTTCTCATTTCCACAGCCAATAATATTGGTGGGCGTGAATTTAGCTACAAAGACCGAACGTTCTAGCCTGCAAATAAGCATTAATGTGGGAAATAATTTTTTCCTCATTTTTTAGAAAAAAGTTCTCTAAACAGTGCAAAAAGTGAAACAAGCAAATCCCATGGAAACCTAAAATGTTGTTCCCCAGTTTACAAAGTTTTGAATTAGACTTTTTGCCCATACAGTTTACAAAAGAGTTTAATATCTTTCTTCAAACAAGATGCCTGGTATGTTGATTCAGATAGTACAGCACAGTATCACCTGATGAGCTGTCAGTAAGTTTCATTTTAAATTATTCAAAACACTGGGGAAGATGCAATTGCAGTCAAGAGAAGATAAACGACTGTCTAAACTTGTCTGTGACCTTTACCCCTCCATCATTCTGGTTCTTTTTGTAATTTCCTCGGCTTCAAGCTGATGCATGTACAACTTACACAGCTTTATTTTATTTTTTATAGTTATGTTTTACTTATTGTGATCCTGGGATTGGGTGAATTCTGTGTGATGTGTTAGATAAAAGGGAAGATCAAGGAGCTGCAGGTAAACAGCAACACTGCTTTGGTTCTTTTTTGGAATTTCTTATTTAAAGCAAACCACACTCCTGCCATGGGACCAAATGTTCAGGGTCTGCCCCTTCCCCAAAAAAGACTCCCTGTCTGCAGTGTTGCTATGTTCCCTCCCACCATGTGGAACTGCTTGTGTTGCTGAAATTTTAAAAATTTACATTACATACACACATTTAGCAGACACTTTTCTCCAAAAAGTGTCTCTGAACCGCAGTATACAGCTCAGAGTAAACGGTGGTGCATTTCACCAAAAGAGCTTCAGATACTGATGCGATTATTGAAGTACACAGTCCAGCAGCCAAGAGTATGTTTAAAAAAACAGGATGCATTTTCTTTCATCCTCTACAGAATGTAAGATATCTGAATTCATAATACTACATTTTTCTTATTTTAAAGATTTTTCTTGTGATGTTTTCTAAGTAAAAATAGTGACACCCCCATGGTTATGCAGTTAGTCTGAACTGTGTGAAACTTGTCTGTGACTGTCTAAATTTTTTTTGAGTATTCTGTTTTCTCACCATAGTCTGAAGGATTGTATGAGCTAGTGGGTAGTGTTACCATGGCAGGGATGGTGTTTGAACTGATGGAACCCCCTTCCCTACCCATCTAGCCCCCAGTAGGGCTTATTGATGACCAGCTGCAGCCATTTGAAGGAAACAGAGAAATTTAAGGCAGCCAGTCTGAGGACTCTTGATGATTTTTATCTTCTTTGTGTCCTTTTTGGTGCTCAGCCCTGCTGTCCAGTGCCTTTGTCCCACCTCTGTGGCCGCCTGCACCTCTCAGCAGGCTACAACCAGTAAATCTAAAGCATCTTTAGTGTATGCTTGTCATTGTCCAGTGGTAGACTGGTGTGCCATCCAGTGGGAACCCTTTTTTCTCCATGGAGTTGGCTCCAGACCAGTGTGACCTGGAAAAAAAAAAAAATATATATATATATATATATATATAAAATTTTTTATAAATACATTAATGCATGTATTCAAAGTGGGAGGGTTTGCAGTACATTTGCTCATCAATATCAGGATTTCAAACTTATGCCTTTCAGTATTCTTTTAAATTTTAACATTTTCATCTTCATCCCACCTACTTTCACGCATTTACTATGTTTATAGTTCTTACATGTTCCTAACTTTTCTAATTGATGTGCTAGACAGTTTTTTTACAATGGACAGGTGGATGTGTTACATATTTTTTTTTAATTTATTATAACTTTGTGTGATGGAACAGGGAAATTTTGAACAAATTAATCATTTGCCTAATTTGCACAACCCAATAATAAAATCTAACACTTAATACAGAAGCCCTGCCCATCTCTTTCAATTGGCTAAACTTAAGTTTGATTCTGGGCCTTTTGTTGCTGCAAATGAATCTCAGAATCAAGGGCTCTATTTTTCTTTCAAGTCATCAAACAAATAAACAGGCCAAATATTTGAACCAGTAATGCAAACCAGGTAAATAATTCATCCTAGAAACATTCATTCTCCCAAATAATGAAGCCAAGCAACCTGGCCAAATTTCACATTAGTGGGGAATAATGGGTATCAACCAGACAATTAAGATTAGGGGTGATAAATTTATTTTATATGAATGGTTTTACAACTATGAATTAAACATGGGCTGCCTTTGTCCCACCTCTGTGGCTGCCTGCACCTCTCAGCAGGCTACAACCAGTAGGCTGATTTACACCAAGAACATGGATGTAGATGCATGTGCCAACAAGTCACATCTGCTCCTCTTCCATCTATGTCTGTTGGGTGCAAACACTGGGAGAAACTTTGCACACCTTGAGCTGGACTCAGATCCCAAACTCACCAAAGCAACCCTGAAACTGTGTGCCACTGTGTCCCTTGGTGTCATACTGTAGATAACCGGAATAAAATTGGAAATGCAATGATGAATATGTTACCTGCAAGCCTACATCATACAGTGGACACCACCTTTACTTTTTTTTTTACATGATATGACATCATCCTTGAGTCATTACCAAATGAAAGACACCATAAACAAAGGATTTATTCTAAGTAAAAATCAGACTGTAGAGGTAATTCTATGTTGGCTATAAATGAGGATCTTTACCTCCAGCAGGTTTATAGATAATGATCTATATAATTATATATATAATTTTTTTATTATAATCCAATGTCTGCAAGCATTGTCTTTGCCTTGATTTTTTTCTGCAGTTCTCATGTATTTGCTGCTTTAAAAGAATATGACTGTCTTCATATGACCTACAGTGTATTTATAGCAGTCTTTCAGCACTTTTTTATGACTGATAAAGCAAGATGCCCCAGGTGTTCCAGTGTGTCCACAGCAGCAGATGGAGCTCGACTGTTTGATGCTCCATTTACCATTATCATCTCAAATCGTGGCAAATATATTGCATTTTAAATAAACATTTATTTATTAATAATATTTGATAGTATAGCAAAGGAATCAATCATTTTAATGTTGGTGTATGCAATGAAACGTTGTTGCTTTCCTAAAGGGTCAGTCAAACACTATTTGTTGTTTTTATTATATTACACACTGCTCAGTCACATGTACAATGATGTTGTATAACTGTACTCCAAAGGTGGACAGAAAACAACACACATCATGTTGTTCTTTATTAACTCTCTACTGGAGTTGTTTAAAATATACTGCAAAAAACTTCATGTAAAATGTTTGTTAATGCTTTATAGTGGCACTAAACAATAATTAATAGAAATGTAACAGAACATATTTAAAAGATAATGGATATAATGCATAACCCAGTAAGTTAATGTTTCTCCCAGTTTATTCTTGTCCCTTTGTCTGGTGAGGGTTGTGGTGGTAGCAAGATGCACAAGTAGGCCCAGATCTTCCCTGGCATCCCTCTTATCTCCAGGGAAGAGCTCCACCTGCACTGCCCTTTAGTTGGGGGAGCTTGTGGGTACCTCCACACTGGCCTGGAGCCTTTTATGTGAAGTTGCTGTATTGTATTAAAGAGACCATCTCCGATGAAGATGTTTGGTTCCAGAACCTTCACTATGATGGGAGGTGATACCAAACATATCTCTTCTCTTCCACCTCTTGCACCAGCTCAAGCTCTTTAGTAGTTAGTTTCATGAAGAGGTTTGAGAATGGTGAGCACTGTAAAAACTAAAATTCTAGAAAATTAGTAGAGAAAGAATGTTCCTTGATGTCAAAAGAAATGAAGTCCACATAAATATTATTTTGAAATGGTAAAGTATGCTATGGAGCATATACTGTAAATATTTTGACCACTATAATTTCTGACACCTATAACAACAGTTGATTCAGAATATACTGTATGTAAAAGCCCAATCGAGGAATACCTGTATCTTTGGACATTTTTTGTGTTTTTTTTTTTTTTAGATTCATAGGATTTGTGAAGAAAGTTGAAAAAGTACATTTCTCATCCAGTATACAGTGTTTTGGTTTCTCTAATAGTCAGAAAACAAAAGAAGAAGAAGAAGAAGGCTATGAAAGTTATTACTAGGACTGTGGAGAGGGCATCTAGATGGCTGTGGACCAGGACATTTGAGCTGTCTGTTCAAGGCAGTGCTACCCGGACACAGGCTGGGACCTGATTAACTAAAGTCACACCACTGATAATGTGTCCAGGTGCATCACAAGATGTAAAAAATATATATATATAATATAATGGCATAAAAACAATAACTGTTTGTCTGACAGGGTTGCCATAATGACACATTAATATCAGCACCAGCTACATCCACACCATCTGTTTTAAAATCATTGATCCTTTACATTTTTATTTAACAAATTTACAGCAGTAATTTGGAAATATTAGTTTATCATTCTATACTTTCACACATTTTAATCATTTCTCACCAAAAGGGAGCCTAGAGGTTAAGGGTGGAGTCTTGTAACCTGACCCAGCAGGACTGAATAGCACAGAGCAACATAACCACCTGGATTTAAGTTAGTGTTATGATGTGGGGTTGCTTCAGTTGGTCAGGTCTAGTCTCAGCAATGTTATGTGCCCAAAAAATGAGGTGAGCTGACTACCTGAATATACTGAATGACCAGGTTTTTCCATCAATGGATTTTTTTTCTTCCAAGATGACAATGCCAGGATTCATGGGGCTCAAATTGTGAAAGAGTGCTTCAGGGAGCACGAGAGAGACATCATTTTCACACATGGGTTGGCCACCACAGAGTCCAGACCTTAACCCCATTGAGAATCTTTGGGATTTTGTGCTGGAGAAGACTTTACGCAGCACTCCTGCTATCCCATCATCGATGCAAGATCTTGGCGAAAAATGAATGCAACTCTGGATGGAAATAAATGTTGTGACATTGCATAAGCTTACCGAAATGATGCCACGGCCAACGCGGGACATAATCAAAGCTAAAGGCAATTCAACAAAATATTAGAGTGTGTCATTTTTTCTGGCCGGGCAGTATACTTTGCTGTATAAATGTGAATAAAGTGTATATGCCTTTGTTTCAGAGTATCACCAGATTACAATAAAATACAACGGGGCCCTGCTGTACCATAAATATTAGCATCCTACAGCGGGGAATCCGCTGCATACAAATATGAAAATAGAATCGCAGTCCAAATGTGAACCTTGTGAAGCATCGTCATTGTTTGGCCAATTTCCATGTGCCAAAGGACCGGCAGCCTAGTTAATCCCGAAATGTGTCAACTGCTGGTCTACATACCAACTTGTTTTTCAGCCACTATGGCTGCTGAGTGCGAGGCAGCTGGTACTCCGGCTCCGGCGTGAGAAAGTGTCCACTCCGGCACTCGCCAAGTCCCTCCCCTGCTCCGGTGTCAGCTGCACTGACGGACGCGGGGCTCCTCGCACGCTGCAGTCGGACCACGCCGCGCTGTCCCGGGGGCGTGCATGCAGCAGCATGGATGCGGCGAGGGCTCGACCGGAGGGCGACCCCCTGCAGCTCACACGGGCATCGTGCGGGTGTCTGCGGTGAGGAGGCGCGCACAGGACAGGCGGGCTGTCCGGCAGGCCAGAGCGATGGTGGCCCTTTCCCCGGCGAGCGACAGCGACAAGCCGGGCGATGCCATGTCGAGCTCGGATTCCGCGGAGGACGACGTGGGGAAGCCAGGCACGACCCCGAAAAAGCGCTCCGGTCCTGAGGAGGTGAGTCCACGGGTGTGTGTGGGGGGGTGGGCGGATGTTGTTGCTGCTGCTGCTGCTGCAGTTTTTACTGTTGACGTGTTTGTAGCAGGGGGTTCCGTGACGCCTTTACTGTTTTTCCGCGTTAAGTAACCCCCCCCCCGCGAAACTCCGACTTTACAGCAGCAGATCGTTTGTTTACTAGTATTTTTTTACTCCGTTTTCACACGTTTTCAACACCCCCCCAAGACAGATTGGTCACCATTGGCAACGGATGAATTACCAGCGTTCGCCTCCTCCTTGTGGGAGCCACATGATTGGTTCCTTATTTCAGCGAGCAGAATAGTCCCGTGTTATAATTGGCTGCGGCGCACGTCAGTCAAGGGCGACCCTTCTTAGGGATTGACCTTGTTTCCGTCGCGTGCAGGGAAGTCCCCTCGTGGCCGAGGCGCTCACGTGACTTCGCCGCCGGCGCGCGCGGCGCGCGCGATCGGACTAATATTAAATCAATCGATCGCATTAATCGTAATTAATCGCCTTAATCGTAATTAATGATGCTACCGTCCGCGGCCACGTTCACTTCGGTCTCAGCAGAATGTCGCAGCACACGGAAATTATTATGTCGCACGTCACCGTCGCGGTGTGAATTTCGTGCGAGGTCGGAGATTTTGCCTCACTCCTGTTGGTGTCCAGTGGTGAGAAAATGGCTGCAGATTTCACCGCTGACCTCCTGATGCTCTAGAAGCTCATGATCATAAACGTGTACTAGAATACATCGACGAGACCTCATGTATTCTGGCGCTAAAGCTACGCAGGTGACTACACGTGTATCTACTGTACCTGTGCGTATGCAAATGTGCTGCGCTGGAGAAGAGAACGAGAAGCTGTGGACGTCTTGGTTAGTTTCAGACTTGCAGTTTCTTTTGTTGGATGTGTGCACTCTGTTGAACTGTGAACTTTCAACAAATTCATGTTTTCTTTTCCTTTTTTTTAAACAAATGAATACTTGATCGTTTTATTTCCCCCAGAATGAGATGCAGAGAGCATTTTCAGACGAATTCTCTTTAATTTTGGCTTTTTGATGGATTTCGCCAACATCTCTGAGAGAAGGTTGTTCTCATTATTCCACTATTCTGAAATAAATCCGTTTTCCCCGTAAAAGTTTTTGCTGTCAATTAATTTCAATGCCAATATTAAAATATGCAATTTATCTTAGAACTACACCTGTAGATACATGTTTTAGCAAGCTTTTAAATTAATTTTTGCATTGCACAGTGTGCTTAGCACACAACACAGTTTCAGTATAACTTATCTGAAGGACATACAGGTTACTTACTGGGTGTATGTACATGGTCCCGTGTGAAATCGAAAAGACTACCAGTGGGGTCACTGGCAGGGCAAGGCCTTGCATGGGGGTGAGTTTGCGTGTTGATGTGGTTCCGGTGCTGAGCACTACAATTTATGACTCATCAGATTTGTTCATGTCTTTAATGGTTATTATACTTCCCCATCATCTTTTTTCTAATTTGTAGTTTCCAGAAGTCATCCCCTTGAATGTGGGTGGCACCTACTTCACCACTCGATTGTCCACGCTGCGGCGTTACGAGGACACCATGCTGGCTGCCATGTTCAGTGGACGGCATCACATTCCACGGGATGCCGAGGGACGCTTTTTCATTGACCGTGATGGAGCGTACTTTGGGTCAGTTATGGGTATTTTTACATTGTACTGCTGAGCTGTGAGCTTATTGACTTAAATTTTGTGCTACAAGATAGTATAAAGTAAATAAATATACTGTGGAGATGACAGTGGACTTCAGGAAGAACCCCCCCCCTCAATATTGCCCCCCATCTTCATTCTTAACAACACTCTATCTGTTATGGACATCTTTAAGTTCCTAGGATCTATAATTTCTTGGGATCTAAAGAGGAGAACCAACATGGTGTCCATCATAAAAAAGGCCCAGCAGAGGATGTGGGTCCTGTACCAGCTGAGGACCTGCTGATCCAATTCTACAGAGCAGTCATTGAGTCTGTTCTCAGCTCCTCCATCATGGCCTTGTTTGGCTCAGCCACCAAACAAGACAAGAACAGGCTACACCAGAAAAAATACCTGGTGCCAGACTGCCCTGCCTCTAGGACCTGTACTCCTTCCAAATTAGAAGACAGGCAGGGAAAATCATGATAGACCCCTCTCACCCGGGCCACGGCTTTTTTTTAAACTTCTTCCATCTGACAAGCACAACAGATCAATGTGCACCAAAACAACCAGATACAAAAACAGCTTCTTTCTGCATGCTATTACATCCATGAACAGCTGATTTGTTAGTCTGCGCAATGTTTACTAATAACATTTGTTCTTATTCTCCTGCGCTGTAACATATCTTTGCACTTTTTTGAAAGTGTGTATATACGTTGTGTTCTGATGTACACTGAGAGCCATTCAGAACCAAAGCCAAACTCCTTTTATGTGTGAGCATCCTTGGCCAATAAATCTGATTCTGATTCTGACTGGCTTTAAAAATAAGAACACTATGAATAACTTTGAGGATAATCTGTTTGTACTGTACTTGTGACCCAAAGGACAAGGAACTCCAGAGGCTTATTTTTCTCCATTTATTTGACACAGGGACTTTTTTGTTATCCTCTTAAGAGTTACTAGCTGGCTTATATACAACTAACTATCTGTGTTGCTTTGACAATGAAAAATCTGTACTGTATTGTTTTATTCACTTTTGCAATGTGTCCTGGAACTTTGGTCATCTCTGTGTCATCCCGGTGAAGTGAATTGAATTATGAAGTTTTAATTCAGTAAGAGTACAGTGGTTGAAGATCAGGGTTTAAAAAACAAAATGTATAGAATATTTTCAGTGTTTTCTCTAAGATGCTAATATATTAGGGCTACTCTGACTCAGTGTAGTAGCAGTTTCTAAGGTATTGGGGTACCAAATAATGTTAACCAGTATAAATAATGGGGAGGGCAAATTAAAGCAAATTTGAACCCCTGGGGGACACATACACCCTGCTGACCGTTCTAGTTACACCTCTACTGTGACTGTGTGTTGCTGCCTTCAGGGACATCCTGAACTTCTTACGGGAGGGTGAGCTGCCCCAGAGAGAGCGTGTGCGCGCTGTCCATAGGGAAGCCCAGTACTATGCCATTGGACCCCTCCTGGACAGCTTGGAAGACACCCAACCGCTCACAGGGGAGAAAGTTCGTCAGGCCTTCCTTGACCTCCTGCCCTACTATAAAGGTGAAACAACACTGAACTGCGACGCCTTCTTCCCAGGCAACTGTACATTTTTGTTCGTGCATGAGGCTTGTTGTTTAATTCAGTTTATTTTTATAGAATGCTCTTCTCAGCATAAATGCACACAGAGAAAACAACTGTGCAAAACAGTGATCATGCCAGGGAACAGCAAGCATGTGAAACAACTGGTAGCTAAGAAGAGGGAAGCAAAAAAGTTACAAGATAAACAAACCTGGAGGGGTGGGCCCAGGTACCAGTGCCTGCCCGCCTCTCCTGGGTGTTTGAATACAAAGTTTATCTAGAACTTAAAAGACCAATACACCATGCAGCAGAGGGTTTACAGTCCGTTAAGGCACAATTCGTGGTGTAAACCTTTTCTTTGAATGCAATTTTTTTTTTAAACCAAATTTCTTTTTTATAGATTCAGGGCAGCATTATTTTTTGTGTCATACAAGCTTTAAACTTTAAAGGTCCTCCACATAAATAGCTACATGCCTGAGCCCCCTATCTGTTCCCTGTGCAGAGAACCTTGAACGAATTGTGGAGATTGCCAAGCTGCGTGCCATGCAGAGAAAGGCACGCTTTGCTAAGCTGAAGGTCTGCGTGTACAAGGAGGAGATGCCCATCACGCCATACGAGCGCCCCCTCTTCAACTCGCTGCGCTTTGAGCGCTCTGAGAGTGAGACCAAACTCTTTGAGCACAACTGCGAGGTGGACGTGTCCTTTGGACCCTGGGAGGCAGTGGCAGACGTGTACGACCTGCTTCACTGCATCGTGAGCGACCTGGCGGAGCGCGGCATCACCGCCGACCAGCAGTGCATTGGTGTATGTGACAAGCATCTCATTAACCATTACTACTGCAAAAGACCCATATATGAGTTCAAGATAACGTGGTGGTAAAGGCCATCGCTTGCTTTCACTTCCTCTCCAAAATGTGGGACTAATGTCAGCCACAAGGTAGTTTCACATGAATTCAGCTGTGGTTAGGACTCTTCCCCTCCTCCAGTATGTAACAGCTCAGTTAATGTTATGCTTGTTTCCATCTTGTGTTATAGCCGCTTTTATTTAAACGTAGACTTGCACAAATTTGTCGCCCTGTTCAGCTTATGAAGGAATATCAATTCTTGTAACGTCAATTTATTTTTTGCTACGTTTATTGATTACCTGCAAGCATAAGCCTATACAAATCTAAAATCTGATGTGGCCACCTCAAGCCTACTGGTCACTTGGTCATGAATTTCTGTGATGGCAAAAACGAGTTGTAATGCCTTGTAATGTAGGGTCATAAAAACGTTCACAACATAACTGGATGAACTTAAGCTATTCGGTTTAGTAATGTCTCACTGAAGAGACATAGACGTACATTTGTCACTTTTTTGTGAAAAGACTTCTGGATTTCTATCTCTGCTTTTGTTTGTATAAGTACAACTTCAAGTAACCGGGAACTGTCAATTTAATTAATCTAGAATGAAAGGTATTTTGTAGAGCTTGTAAAGGAGAGGACAAAGGTGTGTCAGTGAAGACAGAATATTTTATTTCATTTTAGTAATTCAATTCTGGATTATTCTGCAAAATCAAATTTGCAATCATATGGGCTCCTTTGATATTTTTAATCTTTCATGATAAGAGTAGTTATGATAGCCCAGTATTGTAGAAAGTGATGGTTGACTGCACCCTAAATGAAACTTCTGCATTTTTGTTTACTTTCCATCTCGTGAAACTGCACCCAGAAATATCTAAAGGAAATCACGTTGGATGAAATCAATTAATCTAAAGTATTCTCCACAATCTGGCTCCACTCTCTTCAGTCTTTAAAAATGAGTTCTTCAAAGGTAAAAATACTGTATAACTTGATTTTTTGGATAACTTTAAAAATGCTGCATCTTTATACAGTAGCAAAGCGCGGTAATTTAATTTACCAGAAATTATGATTTAAAGCAGAAGGATCATTAATTTATTTGCCATGTGAGGAAAATTATATAGTTAATATGAGCATGGAAATAATGTGCTGTTCTTCAGCCCAGCCGCAACTGTGTTGCTTAACAGTTTGTTGCCTTAGAAACTTACTAGATAAGACACTTATGCAAATTCTGGGTTTCTTTTTCCATGTCAGCAGCCGGAGGTCCATGTACCCATGTACTGTACATGAGCATGATTATGTAAATTAAGCAAAAAAATCTTGATGTAGAGAAGCTTCCAGAACATTACTATTGTACACATTGTACACATTATGGTATGTTTTCTGCAGGATGTCAGCGTTCGTTTAAACGTGAAGTTTTATTTCTTGAATTATTTTTACCCCACTGATATGAACGTTTTCACTTCTTTTTCCCATCACGCAGGTGTTCTGTTTAGTGAAGCTAGTGGCTGGCAGCTGTTGTTTCTGCTGTCATTTTATTTCATAGTGAACTCCGTTACATTACAGTTCCTATAGTTTGTAGGCTATGAAACATGGTGAGCAGTTTTCTCAAAATATGTAATGGGATGCATGCACAATGTGAAATCCCGGCTTTACAAATGCAGCGTAAGTGCCAGATCAGTATATGCATTAGTGATCAAACAATTGTAATGGACCATAATAACTCTGTGCTGTTTTCTGATGTTTCATACTCACCCCAGTTACTTAACAGTCTACCTATGATCCTTGAGTTGTGGTCAGTCACATAATCTTGCAAGTTTATGGTTTAGAGATGAGATGTTGAGTAATTTTCTGCTCATTACAGAGAATTTCCCTCTTCCAGTGCAACATCGTAAGAAAAATGATACCCAGGTTCTACAATAATATGTGATGCTTGTTTATACATGTGATGTACAAGTGTCAAATACTCCTTACCTGATCTGGTGTAAGTGACCTAGTTAAAGTAAATCCTGTTTTAGCACAGGACAATGAATATTATATGCAGCTTTAAATGTCCCTCAATGTAAACGGGTGAAAATGACTACTTTGCTTTAGCTGGACACTGTAAATAATTGCGTACCGTTCTGTGCACACATGCAGCAATGTGCTTTTTGCAGTTTTTATAATGACGTACAAATACAAATTGCTTTCATTTCTCTACAAAATCTTTACAGTGTCTGTGGTCTCCTTACTCAAGTTGCTGCGGGGAAGAAAACTGTTTTTATTGCCTTTCTCATTTTACCCTGAGAAAGATATAAGAGTTGAAATCCAAACACAGCCTGCCAATAATGGAACTCATAAAAGGGACACTAAGTAAAAGCTTGTTCTCAGAATATTAAAAAAATGCTTATTTGAAATATGTCTCCAACAATGCACAAAAATCAGTATTTATTTAATTGGAAAAGCAATGGGTAAAATTATCAAACTTAAGGATAATAAAATTTTGCAGTTGCACCTTACCAGCACTGTCACCCTGTTAACAAAAGCACTCTGTAAAAATAAATGCCTTAAATTAGTTATATACTTTTATAAAGAATTTTACTTATGATTCCACTGATAATCTTGTTTTCAGTCCCAGATTTTCAAGAATGCTCATACGTCTACTTTAAAGTATTTTAAAGCCCATGGTGTTAAGTATTAAAAATAACTCACTATATGTACCCTTTCGTAATGCAGGAGTACTATAAACCTCGTAAGTACACAAAGAGTTTATGCTGGAAAGTAACGGAAATTATATTAGTTGTAGAGATTCTAAAAAAGCAGCGTGATTCACTTATTTGCGAGAAAATATAGCAGCTCTCTATTGGATCGCAAGGTTTAATAAATCCAAAACTCGGGTTGTGAGCAACGGCCCACTTGCGGGCGGCTCAGGTCGGAACGGCGTATGCGGATTGGCCAGAGTGCGCGAGTGCGCGTGGACCGGTCAGTCGACCAATAATTGGCGGGTCTTAAGGTGGCCACGTGACGTCAGCGCGAGTTGAGCAGAATAGAGAGAGAGGGGGAGGGAAAGAAAGAGAGGGAGGGATAGAGGTGTATTCCGCTGCCTGTCAGGATCTAAAGTCCGGATCCCGCACAAGGACGCGTCGCATTCCCGGAGGAAAGGTGAGAATGGCGACAGCTGAAGGGGCGAACAGCCGGGAGCCGTGCGCTTTCTCTATAGCTAGCCTGTTAGCTCGTTAGCCTGCTAGCCTAGTGGCACCTCCATTGTCCGGGTTGCGCGCGGGAGCTGCGGCACTCAAAGCCCTTGCGGTGATGGACAGACACGGTGAACTTGGCCGCGCACAGGTGTGTGTGTGAGACCCAGGTGTCCTGTGTTGACATCTTGTTAGCTTAGCTGTAGGGCAGAAGAGCTGCGCTGCGCTGCGCTGCGTGCGGGCGGCCGCCGCGTGCACTGTAAACAGGGACGTTGTTTGTGGTAAACACGGGGATGTGGAGTGAGCGTGCGTAGAGGTCACTGTACATTCACGCACACACACGCACGATCCCTATGGTGCATAACTGTGGCACTTTTTACTCTGACAAAGTGACTGCTGGAACGAACAGCACAGTCCTGTATTGCTAGAGAGAGTTTAGACTCTATTGTAAACACAGTAGATACTGGAGAGAAGCTGGTGGTCGGTCGATGCTTGTCCACACTGTGGAGCAAAGCCAGCATTCATTCATTCATTCATTCATTCATTCATTCATTCAGCTCACACTTTTGCTCCCAGAAAATGCACTATTTCAACTGCTTTACACTGATTTACCCATTTGTACACCTGGTCTTTCTTAATGTTTCAGGTCAAAGTTGACACCTTAATCTAAAGCACTACAGCAGAAAGTGGGATTTGAACCTGTGTCCTTTGAGCAGCCTCAGAACACGCGTTGTCATGCCCAGTTTAAGCACGCGTGATAGTTTGTGTGATTGATTGTAAGATCCATTTTCCGCGTTCCAAGTTCATTTACAATTTACAGATGAAACAGCTTCATGAAGGGTAAAAATTTGCTGGAACTTGAAAAGGGATTTATAAGGTGAATTTTATCTGGAACATGTAGTGGATTTATTACATCTATGTCTCAGCATCCTTTAAAACCAGATTTTAAGCTGTGCCATGATCATAACTGAACCATAATGATGGTGCATAATGATGATAATTGTAATTTGCCTTTTAGCTCATTGAAATGTCAGATCCTTGCAGTTAATAGCAGTATCAAATGTAAGAATATAGAACTTAAGTAAATAAGATCGCAAAAATAAGCTCCAGCGTAGCAGAAGCAACTGGCTGACTGAGCAAGCAAAACAAAATTTGTTTATTAAAATGAGACTAAAGGGGAAGTTCACATACATGAGGTTTGTGGAGGGAGTCTCGGGCCCCACGGGTAGTCTCAGTCAGGAAGGAATAATTGTTTGAATTGATTTTTGTGGTGCAAAGTCTTTGGCTGCAAGATGTGTTTTTCTTTGTGATATGCTGTATATATTATGCAGTTTCCTGATGACACTGTTTTTGAGATATGTAGACTTATTTTCTGGAGTTTTACATAATATAAAGATTAACAAAAAACCCCATAAAATGTTAAAGCCACATACAATATGTGTGGGATGTACTGAAGCCTAAAAATGCATAGAAAGATCTGTTTGGAAGGGTGTTTAGCATGAGGACCACTATTTAACTCATAGGTCAGAACAGTTTGTTTGAGTCCCTGTATTTGGAATTTGAATGACTCCCCTTGAAGGTCTAAGGCCTGAAAACACCTGTATGGAAACTAACTTTCAGGTACAGTGTTTTTTTATATTTTTAATTTTTTTTCCGTAAGCCAATTTTCATGGAAAATGTTCACTCAAAATAAATTCTGTTGATGGTTAGAAATGCAGACATTTACAGCAGGACATGATGTTGACATTTATATGTTGGTAAGATGATGTTTACTGTCTGGCATTCAGGTTTGTTGTTAGCGAGGGCACAGCCCTTCTGCCAGACCTGGAGGGCTCAGCCGCTCACCGCCGTGTTTACCATACCTCCGAGGACTCATTGTCCTCCTTCGAGTCAAGCAAAAGAAATTTCCTTTAATTGCAGGGTGGGTGTGCATCTGCGCGGATAAACACTATGTGCAAACTAGTGTACCAGGCAGAAGAGATGCTGTGCCTGACAGCCCAACTCTGACAGAATTATTATTGTCATATTTGTACTTAATTACACTCATTTGTTGAGCAGTTCTAGTGATATCAGTCTGACTGTAAATGGGCTGCATCTTTTGTCTGCTGTGCAGTGGTTCAACAGCAGTTATTAGTCTGGTCACAATGCTATTCTTGATCAGTGGACTGTGTGGTCGAGCACCGTTACTCATTACTGTTTGTTGTCTTTAGAAACCGGAAGCTATGAGACGTTTCCAACTTCTCCGTTAACTCCGTTCAGGCACAGCTTGTAGGTTGAAGAGATAAAATTTTCCTTTGTACTATGCAGGTTGTGTAATGTGACTGACAACATATTATGTTGTCAGTTAAATCATGTGGGGTCACAGTTTAACAGAAATATTTCAGTGAAACGCTTGAAAAAATTGTCAGTTGGGCACTTAATGTCTGTCATTGTATTTTTTATGCAAATAATTTCTATTTTTATTAGAGATTTGCAGTTACAGTATTGTGGTTCCACGAGGTTTCAGATTCTAACCAGTCATGGAGTGGTTTTCCACATTACTGTAAATTTATTTACAGTTCTGGTACATGTTCATAGCATTTATCAGGCCAGCTCATTTACAGTGATTAAATAAACAGACTAAAGAACATACTGTGCCTTTATGCAAACACAGAGAGAAAATGACCTCCAGCGGTGTTTAAGGAGACTTCCATGAGGGCTGATGCAAGAGGTTAACCCCTCCAGTACTGTTCTGGTGCACTATTGACCTCTAGATGGACAGATTGAGCATACTGAAATATTAATGATTGTATGGCTCCTTCCTGCTGGGGGGTTGTCAGTTTGGATTCGGTTTCTCTGCCACTTGTCTCATGTCACCACTGATATCGCAACCCGGTGGGTTCCAGAATCTACGGTGTCCTCTTTGCTACTGTCTTAGCTGTTTTTTTTTTTCAGTGACATGGATTCCTTCCTGGAACGAAAGCAAACATCAGGTCAGAGTTGCTTCATGTGCACCTTCTGTGTGGTCTTTTGCAGTCATATGATGGCGTGTTCTATTCCCTGAAATGCAGGTGTAAGCAGTTCACATTCTAGAGTGTCTCGGACCTGGTGCCTATCTGTCTCTGTCAATACCGCAGTATTGAACACTTCAGGCATGTGGTGCATAGTCCCCACCAGAAGTTTAACTAAACTGTGCTGTTAATGGGTTTGTGTGATTACGTGCCAAATACCAAAATACGTCATTGTACTGCTGACAGCCCAGTGAGTAGGTGGCTTCTGCTCCCCTCATTGCTCACAATGACAACTGATGTCTCCTGGACTCCTACAGAGCTGTAAATGTGATTTTATTAATGTTAACATTGCCTAAACTGGTACTGGTATCATACTTCAATGGGAAGACAGACAAATTGGCCAACTGGACCTAAATAAACTGGGAGCAAAGGGTACAGATACATAAGTGGAGTGAATAAATGACCCTGAGCAGTTGCTGCTTTTTCTTAGAACACTGAAAAGCTGCAACTAATTCATTTAATGTGAAATAAATTTTTTTTATCAAGTTATTTTTCTGTACGGTACAAAGGAAATACAAAATGAGAAATTTGCTCAAACTTAACACATACCGACAAGGAATGAATCTTGGAGATTTTTGATAAGGAAACCGCCCTCCTCTTATAATAGAGGAATTTTCAGCCCCCAGACACAAAAAAATCCCCAGTTAGCATTTCTGTGCATGTATCTGATGTTTAACATCTCATAACAGTGAATTCCTGCTCCAAACCATGCATGTGGCCTCTCATCTCCTGTGCTGGAAGGCAAGTGGTGTGTGCACAAGTGACACTGGTGGTGGCACTTTCCTGTGAAATGTCCTGTGTTTTGCATACTGTACCATATGTTATAAACATGCAAATTAATGGCAACACTACAGTGTTTTATTATGGTGAAATCATGAGTTGATAGTTATGTAGGTGTTTTTATATGTGCTGCAACCACATTATTTATGTATTCCACCCCCCCATATGAAGTAATGAGAAATAGGCACTCTGTATCCGCAATTTCAGTATCCATTTTCTGGGATGAAATCGATTAGGATACAGAGGGAATACTGTATTACTGGCTTGTGTTTCACACATTCATTTGTTCTTTCCTTCTTTATTAACAATTGCTTGGTGAGTGACAGAGCTCCAGAATGTTCAGGAAACACAGTGTGTGGGACAGGGTATACCCACACCAGAGACATGTCGATGACTTGGCTCGTGGATGTTTATCAGAAGATTGCCACCTATGCATTTCACTCTGCGTATGGACGCCAGGCTGTCAGTGTGTAATGTTATTGCCAAATGATGTTTGACATTAAACGATTTTTATGAGGTTAAGCCTTTATTTATGCAAGTGTACAGGTACTCATCGTATTGAAAGCTGCTTAACTTAGTTAAATAATTGAGGCTTAGTGTCTTGTTTATAGTTTATTTCTATAAGGACTCAAAGGTTTAGGTTTGAGTCCTTATAGAAATATATTATAGCTTTTGTGATCCAAGTCTCTCTGTAGTACCTTTGGTCAAGGCACTTACCATAAATTGCTCAAGTAAAAATGACTCAGCTGTACAAACAAGAAAAGGAGCTTAACAGTTTGTTTGGCGGTATTGATTTTGCACCTTATTCGCTGGTTGTTATTGGTGTACATTATCAACATGAATGGTTACAAGTAGTAAATATGTAGCTGGTTTTTTTACGATATGTTAATTAACTGAAGGAAAATAACTCAGCTGACGGTACCGGGGGGGGGGGGGTGTCAATTGTGTTTCTCTGTCTTGAAACATCATCTGATAAAAGTCATTGAAGAGAATAAAATACCCGGTGTGAAAGTAAAATTACCCTATAACAAACAAAAATACCATTGTGTTCAGTGGTTTGTATTAAAAAAGACTGTCTGTTTTCATAGGTTGCTGTAGTGGTATTTCATTGCACAAGAGCCTTTTACTTGAGCGCTGAGCATGGTTTAGATTTTGTTGTGGAAAAATTAAGCCAATGCTTGAACAGTTTCTTTAAGTGTTAGATGGTCAGTTCAACATCAGAGTAAAAGATGCTCAGTTTCTCTATGAAGGGTGAATTCTGGAGACTGACTCATGTTGAAAGATACTTATACAAGTTTTGTACAGTATGAGATTAGGTCTGAAGTAAATATTATAGCTTTTGTGATCAAACATTAAAACAGTACTGGACTGTAGAGAAGAAAAAATGGGAGTTCTGTAACTGCCATATTTCAACAATGGACAAGGAATCTATTGTAGTTGTTAATACCACGCTTGAGTTGCACATACTTTACAACTCTGTGGTTTATACTAGTTGGTCATTCATTCAGACACATGTTCACGGTTGATGGCTTAGATTCTGACCTTACTTTTGAGTCATGTTAGAAGCCCAGTGAGTGATGATTTGTGTGCTTATATGTTTCTTGGGGTTATGGCACATGATGATCAGCAGAGGTGGATATAAAAGATTTTCTCATACTAAAGTTAAATTGAGAAACTACTTTTCGCTGCAGTTTGACAACACTGCTTTCTACTTAATTCTAAGTATATTGCTAAAGAAAAACGTTATACTTCGTTTAATTTTCGTCACACTCTTTTTGTTTTCAACTTTTCACATTCAGTGTTTTAATGTTTTGTCCATTCACATTTCAAGTCACGTTTATTGCAAGCATTAGCAACACACTGTTGCTCTCAACTGACTTCTGTTGATATGATTAGCCTTTTGGCGTCAAACTAACAAATACTTTAGTTAAAGCAAATTAAACATTGGAATGATAGGCAATGCTTAAAGGTTGTAAGGAACCTTGCAGCTTGGCTGAGGATAAAAATAAATGTCTTCAAATTCAGTCTATGTGTGTTGAAAAATCAAAATCGTTACATCACAACCTTAATATTTCATTTAGAGGAGGTATTTAGCAAAAGCAAATTGCAACCAGTTTTCTGTAGGTGTTTCAAAAATTGCTTAGTCTAGTCTACCTAAAACTACATGGTAACATAAATAGTTACTTTTACTTACTACATTTTGAACACAACACTATTTATATTTTATTGCTTGTTTTAACCGGTGTGCTGTGTATTTTTACCACATTTAATTTCACCCATGTGTTCCACACCCTGTTGTGTCTCACTTCCAGAGAGATGAGCCAAAAGTCTGAACGCAGGGGGATCCATGTGGACCAGTCAGAGCTGCTGTGCAAGAAAGGATGTGGTTACTATGGCAATACATCCTGGCAGGGCTTGTGTTCCAAATGCTGGAGGGAGGAATACCAGCGTGCCCGGCAGAAACAGATCCAGGAGGATTGGGCACTAGCAGAGAAGTATGGGCTCATTTCCCTGTATGCCTACAGTCAGCGTCTCATGTACAGTTTGTACATGTACATGTAAAGCAGGATCCCCCCTAAAGCTACAAAAAATGCTTCTATGTCTGTCCCAGGTTGCAACGAGAGGAGGAAGCTGCATATGCTAGCAGTCAAGGGGTACAATCTCAACCTCAGTCATCACTTGCACCCTTCTCTAAGTTTGAGGAGAAGAAGACCAATGAGAAGACCCGCAAAGTGACTACTGTGAAGAAATTCTTCAGCCCCTCATCACGCACGGCCCCAAAGAAAGGTGCAGGTTGGTTTCAGGGTTTGGGCATGGGAGATAATGAGGAATCTCTCAGATGAATGTCAAAAACATATTTCATTTTAAGTGTTAAAAGGTGTGGACTGTGGCTGGAATTGCTATCTTGGCAGTTGTGTGGTTTGCTTTGTATCTGATATTCTTGTTTGCTTGATAAATGCATTCTGCTGTGGAAAATAGTGACTCAGGCAATTGAAGCTGACTTTTTGAAAGTGGACTGAGGGTTCAAACAGAAGTGAGCCAGTTTTGTGCTTTGGAAACCGTTTGGCAGGCACAGATTAACGCAGTTGTGCAATTGCAAGTTATAGTTATTCGGCTTTGGTCAGTGGGCATCCAGTGTTTCTTCCAGAAACCTGTTAACTTTCAGATTACACTGGATTTGCTTCTGTTGTTAAAATTCTTCATTTAATTAGTCAAATAAAGGCCATTTCCCGCTGATCACTGACATTCTGGGCTTTTCACCTCCTGCTCTGGCTGCTCTTGTATGTGTGTGGTTGTTCGTGTGTAAACTGAGAGATTATTCCTCACCGTTCTCCTTCCTGTATATGTCTACCACCATATGCGTCTGAGAATTTTATTGAAACTTTGAAAAGGCATTGCATCCCAAAGAATCTAGCATTACAAAAAAAATAAAGTTCCTAGTGTTGACACTGGCATTTTTTTTCTCCATTTGTTTCGTTCAGCGTCTACATTTGCACGTTGAGGTTGTGTTACTTACTTTTGTGTTGTGAATAGAAGTTTGTGCACTGCTTGTTGCTGTTGTGGTTGATCCTTTTGCACATTTCTGTAGCCCTACATGGGCATTTAATGCATTGGCTTAGCCTGGCAGGAATCCTAATTCAGGACTGATCAACAAAACATGCTGAAAAGCCTGAAAGGACTACTTTGCTGTTCTTGAACACATAGTTGTTGTTTTTTTTTTTTTTTTTTTTTTAGATTGTCTTTCTGCATGGATTACCTCTCTGTAGGGGGTCCAGGCAAAAACCTTGCAAGACACAATTTTCAAAATAAAAACTATGTATCAGTTAGCTTTTGTAATTTATTTGCTGTCTCCAAGTCAGTGAATTTGTCATGGTAATCCCCTTTTCATTTGTAGTTACACATTCCCTGTCCTTCCCCCCCCCCCTTCCAAGTATGGAAGTGTAAAATTTTCATTAATGCACCATTTTGGTTGTCCTCCTCCATCTGCTGCCTCCTGTCCATTTTCCATGCTCATCCCATGGCTTGATGCTTCACCCCATCCTCCGTATGCCCTCTCACTCCCGACCCCTGTCCTCTGGCATGCTCCGGCTCCATTCCAGCACCCTCCGAGAAAGTGGAGAAGGTGCCGGGTGCCAAGGAGCGCCACGGAGAGACCCTGCTCAGGGACCTGAGGGGCATTTTCACCCCACCTTGGGAGATGGTGTCCCCCACAGAAGGTAAATCCTGCATTCAGAGGATGGACTGGTGGGAATGTTCACCCGAAGGAGAAGCTTGGCCTTTCTTTACCTCCAGTTTACTGCTTTTGTGTGTGTGTTTGAGTGTGTGTTTGAGTGAGAGTCTTCCTCTATCTTGGAAGCAATGATTTTTTTTTTTTTTTTTTTTGTGAGTGGCTGTGCCACTCCACTGATTGACGTGAAAAATCCAACTTCGCCTCTCTCCTCCCTGGGTTTGCGGTGCCCGTATGCCAGTAGCACTCAGCTGATGTCACCCTGTGTTGTCCGCATCGCTGCATGAATTCCGGCCCTGAGGTCCAGACAGAATGAATATGTCTGTATATGTGGGTGTCTCTGCATGTGCACGCTCGTTTGTGTGTACATGAACCTCTTTACCTGAATTTGTAGACATATTTTCAGACAAATGTCACCACAGTGATAGCATATCCTGAAAATAGATGTTATCATGTGTACGTTTTACAATTAAAAGTCAGGCTTTTTCAGATAAAGAAGTGTCAAGAGTTTTTGTTTTCACATGTTCTTTGAAAGAGGGAATAAAGGAAAGCCTGAGCACTGATGGGTAAATAATTGTGTGTTTGTATATGGGTGACTGTTGTGTTGGTCACACAGTGCTCATTGTTTCAATGTCTGGCCTCCCTCTTTATCCTCTGTGTCCTCAATGATGGAAGCGCTGGTATCCAAACTGAGAGGTGGGTGTCGGCCTGTCGGTTCTCTAGCTCCCTCTGCGTGACAGTCTGTAGCCTGGAATAGGGACAGCCTTGCCTGTAGTGCTGTGGCAGAGATGCTTAATAAACCTGACAGCCTAAGCTTGTAGATCCCAGAATCCTCTGTGTTTGAAGGTGTCCTCAGTGCTGCTTCATGGCTGCTCTGCAGTAGGTAGTGCTCTCTTGTATCCAACTTGTAATATAATTTATGCTGTGGAATAATGGGAATTAGTTTTTTTACTTCTTTAAAAGTACTACGTTTTGTTTTTAGTGTAACAGTGTTACTTCATTATAGTGTTAGAACTTCTTGACTTTGTTTTTATCATTGATACTTAAACATTCATTTAAAAAAATCTAAAGCCTCAGCGTTTTGGCCTGTCGGAGGCCAAAAAGAAGACAAGCAAAGTAAACAGTGGCTCTTCAGCTTGCAGAATGCAGCCTTATAAATGTTGGATGGTTTTTTTTTTTTGTCTTTTTCAAAATTTGAGTTTGTTGTGGAACATACAGGGCCTTTATTTACCTGCCAGTAATAGATAGCAGTAAAGAATACTGAAACCACCTTGATTCAGTCTTCTCCTACAACATTTAAGGCTTGTGTCTGGTGTGCCTGGGTATTGGCAATTCAAATTGGGCCGGTCTAGTGTTACTGGGAAGAGCACAGTGTAGATAATAAAAAGTTGAAATTGCTGAGATGTTGTCAAATGTTGCATGTTGTTTTAAACAGAGGAGTTTATGGAGACAATCTACTTTTAAATTAGTTTCAATTTCAAAGTAGATCAAGGTCAAGGGAAGCCTGTATTATTAAGCCTTCATGGCCTTTATTGATTGTTATTTAGGAGTAAATTTGAATTTGGGCTTATGAACAAAACAGTTTTGGTTGAACTTCTGTATCTAAATTGAGGATTCAGAATATTTACCAACATTAATTCATTTCATTTTCCGAAAGAGCTTAGGGTAAAAGTTTCAGGCTGTAATTAATTGCAGTAATTGTAATTTGTCCTGCATATTAAAAACAGATATTATATAATTGCAGAGTAAAGCATCTCCTCTCATAGGTGAAGATCTTACTGACTGCTGATGCACTTGTCGATATGCTGCTTGCTGGGTTAAGTTTCTCTGCCAGTATACACCTCAAAATGTGGTTTTGAATATGAAGGTTTTCCAGCATTAGTTAATGTTTTTCCATATACTGAAACTTAAGCTCACAAGACATATGTATTTACTCTGTTTTAACCTTGAGGTGTCATATTTCAGGCCTTAGACAATGAGCAAAGTAACTACATTGTCACTTCAATCCATTATCTTGCAATGCAATGTTTCCCCCGCTGTATGTCATCCAAAAGACAGATAACTTGTATTGTTCACATTCCAGTTTAAGCTTAATGAAATGGTATTTCCTATTTTGAAATGACACTTTTAGGAGGTTGTGCACTGAGCAGTGTTGCACTAATCTTGCAAAATGCACCCAAAAATGTGTAACCATACAGCTCTGTACATGTTCTCAACTGTCTGAAACTGCTGTATTTCACATGTTAGATGTCACTGTACTTTTAAAACCTTGTTTCCATACATTTAGATCCGAACCTGTAATGGCTGTGCTTCTTCCTTTATGCCGTTCTGCATGTGTTGGCGCTTATAAAGGCAAGGCCCCTCACAGCTGCCTGTACATACTCTTTAGAGAATCACGAGGGAAAGACCCCCAGCCCATCTGTAAGCCGCCAGTCCAGTACAGAAACGGATCGCGTGTCCCGCGACTTTGTGGAGTTCCTCAAAAACCTGCAGAAGCCAGGGCGCGAGATTCACAAGCAGTGCCGAGCATTCATTGAGAGCATGGCCAACAAGAAGGTGGGCATCCAAATCACCAGCACCATCACACTTCACCTGTATATTTTTTTTCCAGTCTGCTTGGTTTTAGTAACACATTCTGTAGAAGTAAGAAGTTGGTTTTCTTGCGCTGTAGACAAAGAAAGCCTTAGTGTCAGCAGTTGTTTTTTGCAGTAACAGCATACATGTGGTCTTAAGGGTTAGGTAATATCAGTATAAATATTTTTGCCACTTTAGAGAGGAATGGAAAGAGAGTGAGGCAAACGGGCATGACGGTTCTATTTTTCTTTTCTCTGTGAAATGTTGCATAGTGCAGAAATATTATGCATAATATGAGGAGGTATGGAAAGTACGAATCTCCCTGAGTGTGCAAGCCAGCCCCCCAGTATTCGTATTTACTCCAGTAATATTTTTTTGAGTGAATTTGATGAATTTGAGTTTTTATTTAATTAAACTACAAGCTGAAATTTAAACTAAATTTAAAAAAGCCTTTATTTTTTTTTCTGTGACTGCAATCTTTACTAAATGTAACATTCTACTAACAACTGGTTTTTAACTATATATATATATATATATATATATATATATATATATATATATATATATATATATATATATATATATAGTGTGTGTGTATACAATATGCACATACAGTACATACATATATACATACTGTATGCATACACAGAATTGATATATAATCCCCCCCGTAATAATAATATTAAAGGTGATGTTGTTTGACCTATTGGTCTTCCCTACATGTACCAGGACCTTGGTGCGGACGAGCTGTCCGAATGTGTCCAAGATTTTTACCAGAACATGTCTGATCGCCTGCTCACTCACTTTAAAGGTGGGTCAAATGTGATGAAAGTTACCGTTCCTGCTTGCAAACACTGAGGGGAGCAGAGGAATGATGTGAAAAATTCTCCACTGTTAGTGTTGGAGCTTTACGTTTTTGTTTTTTTTTTTTTTTTTAACCTTTTCTATGGCATCAGCACTAAAGCTATAATTTCAAATAGATTTATATATTTTTTCCTTGATCGTTCTGCAATTTTTTTTGTTGTTGTTGATTTAGAACAAAGAAACATTCTCTGTTCATAATAATACCTCTGCAGCAAGGAACAAGCTACTGGATAGTAAAATGCAATCCTAGATTTAACCTAATCCTGGGTCTGCTGGAAAACACACCAACATATAAAGGCCCAGGGTCAGCATTTTACTTTTGGCTTTAGAAGGACAGTAGGGGCCCACTCGTGGTAACTTCCAGCCTTTGCATTGATAACGGATCACATTTGTTAGAGTGGACTCAGCTACAGTCATAGCCTAAATCTCAGCAGGAAGGATAATGCATTACTACTACCTTCCTCTTGGACAGCAAGCTTACTGAAACAGAATTTTTTTTTTTTTCTTCTCCAAGAGCAACCCTACCAATACACTCTACTGAGTACACAGGCACAGTAGTTACAGAAATGCGTTTGTATCCTGAAGGCTGCCATCCAGACTCCTCAACATTCCTGCTGTATATTCCTTGGTCAACTGTGTAACTTGGCAGTATTCTGAGTAAATCTGGTGTCAGCTGAGCAATGAAATAAGGAATGTCGAGAGTTTGCACAGTGGGTAGTAGCTTGGTGTTTTATTCACTGTCTTGCTGGAGGGATTGGTGCTGATGAGGTGCTTTGTTTTTCTTGTGTGTGTGCGTGTGTGCGTGCGCGTGCACACATGCTCAGGGTCTACAGACCGTGTGGAACGAGTGATGGATCAGGTGGAGAAGTATATCATGACCCGCCTCTACAAGAATGTGTTCTGCCCTGAGACCACAGATGATGAGAAGAAGGATCTTGCCATACAGAACCGCATTAGGTTGGTTGGTCCTTTTCCACATGCTGTCTACATTTGAATTTTGCCTTTGCTTCAGCATGAACTGTTTTATTTTCTTTTTACTGGTTTATACCACTGCAGTTCCAGTTTGAATGGGATGTTCTTCTGTACTGACATTTTCCACACCTGTCCCTTTATATTATTTGACTATATGTGCGAAACTGTTTGGTTCCCATGGTAAGTTGTGTGTGTACATGTGTTTCACAGGGCCTTACACTGGGTAACTATTCAGATGCTCTGTGTTCCGGTTGATGAAGAGATCCCTGAAGTGTCAGACAGCGTGGTAAAAGCTATCACAGGTGAGACAGCCGTCACACCTCTATTGTCTGGGTGACCTCAGAACTTTTATAACAAAGATTGAGTTGCAGAACCCTCATTTGTGGTGTGACTACATCTTTAAATATCCAATTTTTTCTTTAAAAACTTTCGGTATGCCCAAAGTGCTGATGTTTCTGGGAATTTATTGTAAAGACTCTTATTGTGCGCTTACTGACATAACTGTGACCAAAGGCAAATTTCATTTCAAAGGATTTGTCTTAAAAAATTAGCTTTTTCCTCCCCTCTTTTATCTTAGCTTTTTCCCCTCCACACTTGTGTTTTTTAACTGCAACACTATGGCACAGGCACACCTTGCATGTGGGTTTTTGGTGCACCTGACCTACCTTTGTTAATCATGGTGCAAGTAAACCCGGAGATTACAGATGGTCCTCAAATTACAATGGTCTGACTTAGGATTTTTTTTTTACTTTACGATGGTGCGATAGCAATGCACATTCAGTAGAAACCATACTATGACTTTTAAATTTTTCCCAGGCAAGCGATATGCAGAACGATAGTTATTAGACTTTATAATGCCTCCCCTTTCTGTAGGGAGGGCACCTATGCATCTGATTTCCACTTCAACTTTCCCCAGAATTTTTTTTTACCTGTACTTACTTATGTACGTACAGGAAAAAATTGTATAAGTATATGAATAACTATATATAAATGATATAATTTAATTTAATTGCTTATTGACTATCTCTTTCTTATATTGTGGCACTGAGCATGTTGTTGACATAAGAATTTCCCTAGGGATCAATCAAGTTTTGTCTTATCTTGTGTTATCTTATGATGCTCTCTCTGATGCTGGGCATTGGTGGTGGTTACAAACTGCATCTCCCAGAATGCCACACAGTTGCTAGTGTATACAACCAGTTCTCTACAGTGTTCTGTGTTGCTAGTGTTTTTTTTTTTTTTTTTTTTGGGTACCCCACTGTATCTGCATTGTGTTTTGAAATGGCCATCTGTGTCTGTGTCTTCTGAAAGCAGCATGAAAGCGAAAGCCCGTAATAACATTTAAGGTAGGCTAGGGTAGACTATGATGTTCGTAAGTGTCATGGCATGGGTTGGTGGAAACACTCACGAGACACCATGGTAATAAGTTTAACTTCCGTTAAACTCTTTACTGAGTACTGTTTCCAACAAAGAGTGTTATCGTTAGCTGGGAGCTACCACTAAACATTAGCAATTGGGAGTAAACAAAAATGGAACATGCCGCGATTCAAAATAAACAAAATACAAGGTCTTAGCAAGACAGTGGCTGTAGGAGTGTTCACAAGGTGGACTGAGCACTGACATGGTCCAGATAGGAACTAAATCCCACCCACAATTGGTTCCTATGCCAATGAATCAATCAGTCTGAAGATGGGGGTGGAGAGACCGCTTACGTTCCATTGCTGAAGCAACCACAGGCGTGACAGTAGGTTAGGTGTAAAGGTCAGTCAACGATGGACCGTATATGCGACAGTGTTTGTAGCTTAGGAGCAATAGGCTGTACCATATACAAGTCAAAACGGACATAATGTGGCGCATGTACAGTTGATGATGTTCGCGCAACAACAAAATCACCTAACAGCACATTTCTCAGAACGCAACTCCAAGTGACAACGCATTTTTGACTTACAATGGGTTTGTTGGAACGTAACCCCATTGTAAGTTGGGGACCGCCTGTATTTAACTATTAATACCCTTTACAAATTTATTAAGCTGTTTTTTTTTTTGTTTGTTTTTTTTTTGCATTTGCAAGTAATAAGTGGTGGTCCAAAGGGGAATTTTTAAAGTTGCCGCTACGTCATAGTTGTAATACCTGCAGTGAGTAAAGCTCAAATATTTATTGTTTTTTAGTTGTTCAATGGTTATTTTGTGGACAGTTTTCCAGTAAGATAAGTTTCTGGTTCTTGCAGACATCATAGAGATGGATTCAAAGCGTGTCCCCCGGGACAAGTTGGCCTGCATCACACGCTGCAGCAAGCACATCTTCAATGCCATCCGTGTTACAAAGAATGAGCCTGCCTCTGCAGATGACTTCTTGCCTGCCCTCATCTACATCGTGCTGAAAGCCAACCCGCCCCGGCTACAGTCCAACATCCAGTACATCACACGCTTCTGCAACCCTAGCCGCCTAATGACCGGGGAAGATGGATATTACTTCACTAACTTGGTGGGAGACAATGTCAATGAGAGGCATACACACACTCACACACATGCTAGTGCTGTGGTACTATGTAGGAGAACTAGCTGCAGTATGATGCTCTTATCAGACGCACTCCGCATTGTCCTATGCCAAAATCTTGTTAACTTTGGACATGTAAAGACAGTTCCGAGAAACATCTGCTTGTCTTTTTTTAAAGTTGATTTGTCATTAATATTTATTGTTTATATGCTAGGTAGTGACAACACACTCCTTTGTTTTTCGTGTGCCTGCAGTGCTGTGCTGTGGCCTTCATCGAGAAGCTGGATGCCCAGTCCCTGAACTTAAGCCCAGAAGACTTTGAGCGCTACATGTCTGGCCAGGTGTCCCCCTGCCGACCAGAGCCTGAGGCATGGTCCTCAGGTGGTTCTGGCATCAGTCCAGCACTAAGGGAGGCACATCGCAGCCTAGATCTGCTCGCCAGCCTGGAGGCACGCCAGGAGAGGGTGCTGGAAGGGGCCCGGACCCTCGAGACTGACCTGATTGACTGGCAACAGAATGTGGAGCGTGAGGTGCGGGAGATCCTAGGAAGGTTCCCCTTGGAAGTCCGGCCACCTGCATCAGCCATCGACTCGGACAATGTGGAGAACGACCGGCTGCCCCCGCCACTGCAGCCCCAAGTCTTTGCTGGTTAACCTAATGTGTTGCCCAACCTGCCTCTGCAATTGTTCCCAAGTCCCTGCATGCATAAGTCTTTTTGACCAACTAATCCTAGCTCTCCTTTGGTCTCTACTTGTAATTGAGGGAATTATTAATGCACCAGATTAGCATGATGCTAAATGCCCTGCTTGCAAGCGTGACTTTTGCAGTGTGGACCCTGCTGCATAATTGTAACTGTAGTGCAGCTTTAATGCAAAGCCTGCCCTCCTCCCATAGCCAAAGCTTGATTTTAAACTTCACTTTCATTTACATTTTCTGAGCAGAACATAGGTGCTTTGACTTTAGTCCTGTTACTCATCCACCCAAGTAGTTTAAGCATACATTGTTTCTGATCATACCTGGACAACCAGTAGAGACAGAGTTGGGTATTGTGGGGTACCTGGGCTCTTATTTGGGTGTACGTTGCAGAGTTCTGTGATGTACAGTGCTTTGGCTTTTTTCTTCTACCCTGTCTGGTAATATGGCTGAAGTGCAGTGCTGAAACTTTAATGGGGTGTAAAGTAATACTACAATGTAACACCGAGTGTAGACTAGATCAGAAATTTTTTGGTAAAGTTCACTATTTTAGTTTTCTCCATACCAGCTCTTTACTGAGAGGGTTCTACCGGATGTTTACTCTTGCTAGATTTTACTTCTATTTACTAATGCAAAGGCATTTCCTTCTTTTGTTTCTAATTCAGATTCTTGGGCAAAATAATTAAAATTAATATTAAATGGACAAAGTGGACTTTAATGTTTGCTGCAAATGTCATTGTTTTACTATTTTAATGTATTCCTCAGAAGCATATGACAGTCATCTGAGGTCACAGCGCCCAATTCTCAACAGTATCAGCCTAATTTATGTTACGGTCAAGCATGAAAGGGGAATTTGCTGCTAAACATTGACGTGAAATGATAAATTAGTCAAATTCTTAATTTTTAGAGTATGTTTTTACAGTTTATACAGTTATACAGTTTTGGTCAACATTATTGATGCCCTTGCTTATTAGGTATATTATTTACAATATTCTCAGAAATAATAGGAAATTTATAAACTTTTTTCAACAGAATGTTTCAATAGGATGTCCAAAGTTATACAACAAAAAATGTCTGATGCAATTACATGTTGCTTTCACAGAGGAAAAAGGACAATATGATTGAGGCAGTATTAAAGGATCATTTCCTAAGACTTTGTTGCACAGCCCTTGCTGCAGTTATAAGCAAACATTTCTTGTAGCATTTATAAGCTTTTTGTGCCTTTCTGCTGGTTGTTTCTGTAGCTGTTGAGTTGCTCTTGAATGTTTGCTGGTTTCCTTTTTTCTAATAGCAGCTTTCATCTCTTTTCAAAGGTCTTTGTCAGATTGAGATCAGGACTCACTGCTGATTAGTTTAATGCAGTTAATTTTTCACAATTCCCTTAACATATTCAAGGCCTCTAAGTACCAGAGGTCGCAAAGCAGCCCCACAACATTATGGAACCGCCATGTATAACTGTAGCTAGGATGGCTTTTCCTAATAGGCTTAATTTTGTTGCCTCTAAACAAATTGCTGCTGTACATTTGAAGAATTGGCAAAGAGCAACATGTAGTATGGGTGGAAACCATAACTCCAGAATCAGTTTTCAGCTCTTTGAATATTTTATGTGGTGTTTTTTTTTAACAGTTCTAAGACTTGACAGGAGGAGGTACTTGATAAAGGTACCACAAGCAGCAAACTTGTGAAGTCTGGAAACAGGGAGGGTGAGGTCTCCAGAGATGGCCTTGTACCATTTTGAATTGTTATGCTTGGTAATAACTCGGGCAGCTCTCTTGTCTTCACCATTGTCAAAAAGCAACAGGGAATGAAAGTGACTTTTTTGAACCGTTAAAGCCATCGCTCATTGGTTAATAATTGCCTAATTCTTGTCGTGTGAATACTGGCAATTTATCACCGGTGAGTCTCGCTTTACTGCAATGAGAATCCAGTTCTCAATTAAAACACATTTTAATTGTACGAAAGGGGCCGATAATAGTGAGAAGTGAATGCATATAGAGCAGAGCTGTTTTACTGGCCTATTTTTTCTCAGCACAAGTTGTACATGTATTTCTAAAATGCAAGGGTACCAGCGATGTTCACCAGATCTGTGCTTGCTGCTGTGTGTTGAAGAATCAGCTGTGAGCGCCCTCTGATGGTCGGTGGGAGTAGCAGCGAGTTTTTAGAGGCGGATTCTTGACAAACGCGAGGAAATCGCAAGGGGAATCAGGAATCACTTTTGAGAATCGATTGTTGCGTGTCTGCTCCAGTATACTTCTCCATTTTATTAATTCGTGACTAGTTTTGGTTAAGGCATAATTACAGACAGTTGGTACAGTCAGAGCTTTTACTTTTAATAAAAATAGAATGTAGGATTTGCATTCATATAACAATATTTTTGGTTAGTACTGTATGGGGGAAGGTGAAATAGTTGAGCGCTTGCTGGTACAATACTGAGAAAATTTGATCATGTACTCCTTCATAAAAACTGTAGTCACCACTTGGGTTTTACAGCATATTTGTATTTGTGTTTTAGGGATACATTTTTCACAGTTCTCTATCTATGGGCTATTGTTACAAGGAAAATCGCACTGTTTATGTTAAGCTGCATTTTATTTTCTAGTTTATTTTCCCTAAGCTTCAGAGTCTGCAGTGTAAAATACAGCATCTCAAATTTTGAGCTGTCTTGGTTGAAATTTGATCATGAATGCTGTATTGTAGATCAGGACTGTAATTCAGCCCATTTCTAGTGATTGGCCATTTTCACAGAAACTGCTCTACTGTCTTTGACATTACTGCGCAGGTACTTTTACTGAGATGTGGTATTAAGTTTATAAAAATGTAATAATGTACATTTATAGATGTGTCTTTTAAACTGTATGTCTTAGCATATCACTATTTATTATATAAATGTAACTTATGAGGATAGCATTGTTTTTATGGCCTGTGGTAATTTAACAGCTTTTAAATAAATTTCCAAAAGCCTCAATCAACAAGTTTGTGTCCTTCGAAGTTCATATATTTTTGGCATTTTTGCCCTGTAGTGGATACTACACTGTTTGATCCTAAATTGCTTTGCAGAAAAAGAAAATATAGCTGTAAGAAAAGGTTTTTTCAACATTTGGGATCTAGTCTTTGGATTTGGATCTAGAGGAGTGTCACAGATGGTTGAAACAATCACAAAGTATTTGATTATGGTATCCTGGTAAGAAGGTAACTGGAGTCAGGAATCCCAAGAAGTTTAGGTTTGGTTTTTTAAATTTAAAAAAAAAAAAAAAAAAAAAAAAACTGATTTTACTGTTAGAGCAAAGCAGCCTCAGGGCCTGCAACATACGCAGTCATTAAGGGGTCAATGAATTCTGAGTTGTATTAGAAAATCTGTCTATACCCTAAAACCCAAAATATGTTGTGTTGTACAACATGACAGAGTCCCAAATCAATAAGAGTAGCTCATGCAGAAGAAATTCCATATTTTAGAATGACCACATCTGAGTGCTGACCTCACCTCTTGAAACAGCATGGCATGATCTGAAGCAAGCTGTTTAAGGAAGACATCCCAAAAATACACATGGCTTGAAATGGGCTGGGTTACCTCCTACCTGCTGAACAGGTCTGATCAGCAGCTACAAAAAACTTTTTGCTTGAGGTTACTGGTAATTAAAAAGGTTTGAACAGTTACTAAATATAAGGGCCGATGTACTTTTTTTTTTTTCCCCATCATTGACCTTGATTGTTTCAACCATTTGTTCAATAAAGCTAACATTTTAAATTGTTTTTTTTAAATGACAGCCTTTATTGTTATGACCTAGGTGACAGTCAAATTATATTTTAGGGACCATTCATACAGATATCCAGATAATTACAAAGGTTTCACAAACTTTTCTTACAGCTGTAAATTGTATTATAAATGTTATGCCTCATTTAGAGTCTGATAAATTAGAAATTCAGAAGCCCTAAAAATACAGTTCCAAAGCATCCAAAACTAGTGCCGAAGCTCTGATACCTGGTTCATAGGCGCTCATCTGCAATAAGCAGTTATACGTATAATTCTTGTTTCTAGACAAGATTAATTTTTATTTCCAACATGAAATAAAAAAAACACCAATGGCAGGGTTGTATGTTCCCTGCTATGAAAAAAATTATGCTTGGGCTTTGTATCTTTGAGGCCTATGATTTCTCTGTTTGTTAAGCATCTTGGGCTTTTATCCTACTTCTTACCCTTATGTGCTTATGGTGATAAAGTCATTGTAAGGAAAAAGATTTTTAATTTTTAGGGTGTAATTCCCACTGACTCTAAATCTAGTATCTGCTCAAATAAATCGCTTTATCACCTTCTACCATGCTGGGTTTAATGTATTCATTTTGAAGAATTGTGCTCGTAAAAATTGCATTAAAACTGTACTCAAAAGTACTCACTGACTGTATTAAATACTGTATTGCTGGGTTTGAATAATCATATACTGTAAAAGGAGTATCCATCGAATCTGAAGTGTCTCGGTGGATCTAGCCTGAATTAAAGGCTTTAATTTATTCAGTCTCCCATATGAATATAAATATGGCTTGTTCATTAGGAGTCCACACCAGAAGAAGGCAATTCCACTTCCTCCCACTCTCCAGGTATTCCAGATTTAGTGTGTGGGTCAGCTGGTCTCCTGGGGCTTGTGGGAGATTTCCTGTCACTGACAACCAGGCTTTCCAATGGGGACACCAGCGCTGTTTCCACAGTGCAGCAGTTTTAGTGTTTCTTCACTTTCGACGGTTGTATTTCCCTGCAATGTGATAAAGGTCTTATTATTCTGTTGTTTTTATTATTCATTATTTCTGATATCATTATTGTGTTTTTGATCATTTGCCATAAATTGGTTATTCATGTGCATTTTGTGAGGCAGGGCAGCAAAACAATTTACTATGGCTATTCCATGACTGTATTTACAGTTATTTTTTGGGGCTGATGTGTAAAAGTTAATATATAGTAACTTTATAGTTAAAATAAATTTTGCAAATAAAGACATTTCTCTTATGTTTCAGTGCAAAACCATTCATCAAGCTATATGGACCCTAATAAATTTCCCTATGATTTTGGTAAATACCACATTCACAAACAAAAATTGTGAAAAGCTAAACCCAGTAACACCCTACTGAAAAAATGAGCTAGAAAAATATATAAAGAGTTTATTGCATATGAAGAATAAGGACTCAAGACCCACAATCGAAATGTACGAACTCTATGGTTCCTTTCCTGAAATCCCTGGCATTGTCTTTTTTGCTTTAGATTTCTATTTATTTCGTTCTATTTGTTTACAATACATAGAATTGCATAGATATTTTGATGCAATACCGCATTTTACTGATTAATAATTCTGTACATTTATGGAACAAAACCCCGCAGTAAGTTGGCCCAGGAGACTGGGAGACTCGCGGACGAGCGAATTTGTATCCCGGTAACGGCCGCATCGCTAAAAGCCATTGGGTCCTTGTTTTGGGAAGTCCCGCCCCTCCGCACCGCCGTCATTGGTCGCCCGTGCAGCTGAGCGGCTTTTCGAGGCCTCGCGAGAAGTGGATCGAATGGTTTCCTATGGCGACGAGCGGCTGCTGAGTGGCAGAAAGCGGGGTGACAGCGGCGTGCAAATGGACGGGGACGCGGATGCCTCCGTGTCGGGAGGCCGTGTGTTCCGGGCGTTTTAGCCCGAATGTCCCCTGCACTTTGCGCTTGAGAACGCATCCGTCTGCGTGCGTGTTCATTAGCCAAGCCCCGTGGCTTTTACGTGAGCTGCTGCTGCTGCTGCTGCTGCAGCTGCAGCAGTCCAAACTGCGCTCCGCCCCGGTGTTGCAAAGCCAGGGCCACCCCCGTTGCGGCTGTCCGGTCCACGGATCGCACGACACGCAAACACTACACTGTCGTGAGTATGGCTGTTATTCGCTGCTCATGTCGCTGTTTTATTTTGGGGTTTTTTTAACACAAAACTTTTAATATTTAGTGTTTGGTGTCGGTTCGGCTCCCTGCCAAACCGCGGGAAATGCATACAAACGAATCCGTCGTTCCTGCCGCTTACGAACGTCTCTGCGCCCGCGTGTGGCAGCGCCGGCTTCGGCCCACGCGAACCCGCTGAGATTTCGGGCTCACGGTTTGTCATCCGAAAATAATGGCGAAGGCCCTGGGCTTCTTGCAAACGGAGTGAAAGGTGTGCGCAGGGCGGCGCGGTGTGTGATGCTGGCCCTGATCTGCAAAGGCTGCACCAAGTGGAACCCTGTGCGATTTTACATAACACTCATCCTGACCATGCTTTGGAAATGCGTCCTCAGTGCTGTTTGGACGATGCTGGATGTAGACTCACTTTGTCTAATGGGTGTGCGTGTGTCTCCTTTTAGGGGGCGAACAGCTCTTCTTGCACTGAAACCTGGCTGAAATGGATGAGCAGAGTGTCGAGGTATTAAAGTTACGTCTTACACTTTGCTGACCCTTTCCCCCAAACATACTATGGCTCACCTGTTAGTACAGCACGGTATTTCTTTACTGCAGCAGTTGAGGGTAAGTACCTTATTCAGGGGTGCTACAGTAGGAAGTGGGGTTTGAACCTGGATCCTTCAAGTGCAAACTGGCAGCTCTGACTGCTCTGTCACCTTCTGGCCCGCTAGGACCCGGTGGTCAACATTTACAGGGTTTCTTACCTGTGTGGGGATGGACGTACTTTTGTCCATTTGCGATGAGCTCCAAAGTAAGCTGCGCAGACCCCCTGGTGACCAGGCTGATCGGATTGAGATTGAACTGTAATGAAAACCGATCCCTGGAATTAAAGCTGCGGTGTAGTTGTGTACAGAGGCAGTTTTTCAGTAGTTGCTGTGATTTTATTGCTGTTCTGTTTCTCTGATGAATTTGGAATGACGCACTGATGTTTCATAAATATTTAGCAAAGCAGCTAAGAGCTTGTTCTCGACTGCACTTGGCATTCCTGGTACTGAAGAGAAGTGTTAGCTGTGTGGTGTCAGCCCCTGATGTTCAACTGCTGCATCTGCAGAGCATTGCGGAGGTGTTCCGCTGCTTCATCTGCATGGAGAAGCTGCGAGATGCACGCCTCTGTCCCCACTGCTCCAAGCTCTGCTGCTTCAGCTGCATCCGGGTGAGCGGACCTTTTCTGTTTCTCTACAGTCGGCCCGAACCTCGGTGGCGCGACGTCACGGTGATGCGAATGCATTGTTAGTTCACTTGTCACTTGCTGTCACGCTGTATGTGGGCAGGGTGGCGCAGTGCAGGATTTGGAACATCAGGTGGTCCCATGTACACTTGCGCTCACTGAAATCTGACTGTTAATTTTCCTCTATATTTGTATTAAGCATCTGTTTTTCCAAAGCACCCTCCAAGAAACTAGAATATTTCTTAGTTTATGAATGGAATTTTAAATCCTTGGGATACCATCTGTCACCTTAGATTATTTTTCTTTTTTGGATTTTGACAGTAAGTTATCAGAATCAAAACATAAAGCATGCAATTTAATTTAAAATCAGAATGTAATGTAAGCAGAATATAAAGAAAAATAATTTGTGCGGTATGGTTAGGGCTCCTGAAGAGCTACAGCAGATTAAAAAAAACAAGTTCAGAAAAAATGGGGGAGGGGGTAAGTTTATCTGTGTGTACAATGCAAAATTCATTCTGTTATACTTGGAAGTTCCAACGCTAAATGCAAATTCTTTTACTTTGTTTACTTTGGAAGTGGTTTCTGTGTCGTAAAGAATTTGCAAGATAAATTCCTGTTGAAGCGAATTAAATTGCATAGTTATTTTTGTCCATGCCGAGTTGACCCTGGGGAAGTTCTAACCGTCACTAGTAGACAGTGTTTTGTGTTCACATCTCGCATGAATTTTCAAGCTGTAGTTTGATATCAGGAGAGAACATTGCATTTGCACTAGTTGTAAAGTGGGCAATTTGAATGCGGTTTTTAAAGAATAGAATGCATGTCTTCTGCATGAAGGTGTTAAGCCTTTATTTTGAGGTCAGTGCTATTTATACTCGCATCGCAGATTAATTTAATAAAATATCCCATCATTTAGATATAGACCTTTGTATTACATGAAATTCAGTGGCTTTTGTTCCAACTTCATCTTCCTCTTCTATTGTATGTACTGTGTAGTAAGAATCTGACCGATTTTGTTTTTCTTGCCTTTCTCAGCGCTGGCTGACTGAGCAGAGAGCTCAGTGTCCACATTGCCGGTAGGTGTTTCTTTAGCATGCTGCTGCTGTTGGTTGTCGTACAGGACTTTGTCTCCTTTGGAAAAGATTCCCGGAAAACGTATAATAACCTTAAGCGGTAGGGTGCTGAAGAACTCTAAAATCCTCCATTGTACTGATTCTAGGGGTGTGAATTATTTGTCATATTTATTGGCACCCTACATTCTGTCTTAGTACATGAGTTAGGATTACCTGAGCAGATATTCTTGAAAGCAAAGTCATGCGTGTTTGTTGAAATTACAGATTATTTCATCAATTGTGGTGCACTGTGGAAGTTTTTTTTTGCTAAAGATGAAAATGTACCTCTGTTTATGTGCGCATTCAGCGCTCCTCTACAGTTGCGGGAGTTGGTCAATTGTCGCTGGGCAGAGGAGGTCACACAGCAGCTGGACACGCTCCAGCTCTGCAACCTCTCCAAGCACGAGGAGAATGACAAGGATAAGTGAGTTTCCCCTGTTATCTTCCTGCCACCCCATTTCCTTTTGCAAATGGTGTGATTGCTGTTAGCCTTGCTCGCATCCCGCCAAAATCCGTGTGCCAATCCATGAAAAGCACATGTTCATGTAAACTTAAGTTTTACATGGCTGTTACACACAGAATCCTACAACGATTTCCCTTCATTTCTATGCGTTCCTGCAAATGTGTTTAAATCAGTAAATAAATGAGCATTTCTTATATATTTCTGTACTGTGTGGGTCTTGTAGACAGTTTTAGTGTGGCAGGCCAACGCCTTTTCCCTTCTATACATGCAGATGTGAGAATCACCACGAGAAGCTGAGTGTGTTCTGCTGGACCTGTAAGAAATGCATCTGCCACCAGTGTGCCCTCTGGGGTGGCATGGTAAGGTGCTCCTGCTAACATGGGTAGAAATGGACTTTCCCAGTCTTCTTATACACAGTTTGAAATGCCTGCTAAATATTAGCTGAATATGTGTCTTCTTGATGATCAGATTTCTGTCATCCAAAATCACTCCTCCTGTTGCTAAAACTGGTAAATACTGGAGAAACGAGTGAAGGTATTGAGATTTGTTGGGCTTCCTTGAACACAATTGGGTACAGGCATTCCTTACTGTGAGGAAATAATGTGTTTTGAAAATCTGTAAGGTGAATTCTTTTAAACAAACTTTCAATAACCATTTATTTGTGGAAAATGTGTTCCTGAACTTTCAAAGGTTTCCCCCCCCTTTTTTTTTAAATCTCACATCCAAAATTCCTGCCTTTTAAACAGAGAAATTCTAAGTCAAAGCCAAGTCCAAAATATCAGTACCTAATTAAGGAATTCTCTTACATTACTGTAGTCACTCCTAGCAACCTTGTTGCACAGTCTGCTTTTCTTGGTGAGGGTTGTGGTGGGAGCAGGCTAAGAAGGTGGGCTCAGATCCTTCCTTACAAAGGTCTCTAGTTCCTGAGGGATCCCCAGCCATTTCTGGACCAGCTAAGAGATATAATCTCTCCAGTGTGTCCTGGGTCTGTTTTGCCCTGTCCTCTATGGTTCTGGAGGAGCGGTGGCTCTCCTTTGCTGCCCCTCCCCCTTCCCGCCTCGGATTGCACCGCTTCTCACCTGTATTCTGAAGGGTGAGCCCAGAAATCCTGCATAGAAATCTCATTTTGATGACTTCTGTGTTCTTTCGGACATTAACCAAACGTGTGAGGATGGGGATGTAGGTTGAGTGGTAAACTCAGATCTTTCACCAAAAGTTTGGCTCCTGCTTCGCTGCCACAAATGAATATAGCATCCACAGGATTGCCAATGCTGCGCCAAACCCCCACATTTTGAGAGGGAAACCAAGAGAGGATCGTGACTTTAGATTTTGAGGTGCAGATTTTCACATTTGCTGCGCTTACAGTCAGGTGAGATCAAAGAACTTCATGCTCAAAAAGCAAACATGCAACCCCTGTTTCCCCCCCCCACATCTTCTGAACCTTGGCTGCACCTTGATATTCTATCGGTGAATATCACAAAGAGATCCTTCAAGCAATTGACGGGGAGAAGAGATGTTCCACAATTCCATGACCAGGACAAAATCTGTATTGTTGCTCATGAATCTGAGACTCAACTGTCAAACGGCGCCGCCTTTCCAGTACCCTAGCAGAGGCTTTGCCAGTGTGAATGAAGGGTGTGATTCCCCTTATAGTTGATACACACTTTCCAGTCCCCTTTCTTAAAGAGGCCACCATCGTTTGGTAGTCTAGTGGTACCTTGCCTACCTTCCATGCTACATTGAAGAGTTGTGTGAGTCACACAAATCCCACCCTGTCCAGTGTTTTTTTTTTTTTTTGCATCTTTGAAACTCATCCACCCCTGCATCCCTATCCCCATGGAGGTCACACACCACCATAGCTACCAAGGGAATTGTGATGGAGTCTCATACACTGCCTTCTAAAAGGAGGAGATGTCTATCTGGTTAAGGAGTTCCTCAAAATGCTCTTACTGCTGCTGCACAGTCTCCTCAGCAGGGGTCAGCACTTATCTGTCACTGCTTAGCAGAGCCTGGGCAGGGTCACTAAGGTGACAGATGGTATCCCAAGGCATCCAGCTGTCCATTAGTCTTTCTCCATAGCCTCAAACTCCTCCCATGTCTGAGCTTTTGCTCCTGTGACTGCCTTTGCTGCAGTCCTCTTTGCCTGCTGGTACCTCTCAGAAGGCCTCCTTTCTTCATACATACAGCTTCCCTCACTGCTGGTGTCCACCAGTGGGTTTTCGGGTTTCCACCATGGGTGAAATCGGCTGCCCTCAAACCGGAGCTTTTGGCAGCCACATTTACAACCGAGGTCTTAAATGTGGTCCATTCAGCCTCAGTGTTTTTAACCTTACTTTGGACAAAGGCAACATTTCTCAGGGATGGTAGTTAAATCAACACAGAGAAGTGTCTGCCAGTCTTTCCCAGGTAGCCTTCACAGAATGTTTGGGTCTCCCAGTTCTGTCTGCCCTGAACCTTGTATGTTGAGTCAAGCTCATCACAAAGTGATAATTATTTAACTGCTCTGCCCCACAGTTCACACCAGCATCCAGAAGATAGGGCATCAAGTAGGATGATGCAACGACAAAGTCATTGAATTTTGGTCCAAGGTATTCTGATACCAAGCACACTTGTGAACCTCCTTGTGTTCAAACATTAGTGTTTGTTATGGACAGTCCACAGCTAGTATGAAAGTCCAATAACAGTTCAACACTTCAGCTGCGATGCAGCAGGTGATGCCTCCCAATCACACTCATCCATGTGATTGATCACTGCCGTTCTCCATGTGAGCAGGACTGCACAGTCAGTCAGTGGCACTCTTATCAAGTATGTTGCAAACCTTCTCCAAGAAGGCTGAATTATTGGTCGGACATATGCCCAGTCAGTGTTCCTCTCCACAACTCTCCACTGTTGAGAAATTCAGCTGCATAGCCCTCAGCCAGGGACTTGTGAGCATCTTCACACCTCCCCATATCCTTTCTTGAAGAGAAACTCCAGAATAGGGGAGGGAGAGACCAGAATCAAAAGTCTGATTAAGGAGTTTGTTCCTAAGCTATGCGTAAGGATGAGAACAACTATAGCCAGTACATTTTCCATCCCCCTGCATCAGCTTGGGTTCCTTCCCCACCAGAGAGGGGATATTCCATGTTACCAGAGCCAAGTTCCAATGCGGGCGTCCATACTTCTTAGGTCCACAGCACTGATGCTTTTTCCTTGGCTGGGATTGCACCTACCTCCTGCCCAGCCTTCACCTTTCGGGTGCTCAGTCCACAAGATGGCTCCACACTGCCATTTCTATTCTGGTTGGGCTATGTGGGTCGCTCAGCCACTAGGTGCTCACTGATAAACTCCATCCCCAGGCCTGGCTGCAGAAGTCCCAGTAACCCTGATCAGCCCTGGTACGGTGCACTTTCATCTTGTTAGTGGACTTATGAGGGTGCATTGTGAACCAGTTTTTGCCTAGACTCTCCTTTACACCCATTTTCTAAGGGAAACCCTAGCAGTGTTATTAGGCAACAGCAACATGGCTCTTAAGGTTGTCAAATATGCAAGCCCCTCCACTGCAGCAAGAGGATGGCCCATTGGTGGGGTGAACAGTTCATGTAAATAGTAAATGCACATTGTCATTTGTATTGATATTGCTAATACAGTAATGACTTTGGGAGAAATTTGTCTTTTTTTTTTTTTTTTTTTAATACCATGTTTTATACCGATGGTTAAGGCCATTGCTGTTAACATCATCCGGCACTTTTTTGCTTTAGGATGTATTTTTATGGTAGATAAGTCTTGTACTACAACTGAAAAGGCACCTAAAGATGACTAAAAAAGCCTTATTTCTGCTTGTCGAAGTATTTGCATACCAATGCTGTGTATGTCCTACCAGCATGGTGGTCACATCTTCAAGCCCCTTGCTGAGATTTACGAGCAGCATGTGACCAAAGTGAATGAAGAGGTGGCCAAGCTGCAGCGTCGGCTCATGGAGCTCATCAGCCTGGTGCAGGAAGTGGTGAGGCCTTTGTTGTGACGTGTCTATGATTTATCTTTCAATATTTGTCATAGCAAGAATATTTTGTTCAAAAAGGATTATTTTATTTTTATTATAACTTTAATTTTGTTTTTTCCTGAGAAATGAAGTGCCGTTTGACATCCACTAGATGGCGCTGCAATATCTTTTTTTTTCTTTCCTTTTTTAATTCTATTTTCTTTCTTTGCTAATTTTAATGTTGTGCAAAGGATTCCATAATGCAAGTAGTTGTTTACCTTGACAGATGCAGCTGTGGTGCTGCTGTGCTTGTTTTAGTGACTGGAGTTGTACAAATATATTGTGGTCTATTTTAGGAAAGGAACGTGGAAGCAGTCCGGGGGGCGAAGGATGAGCGGGTGAGGGAGATCCGCAATTCTGTGGAGATGATGATTGCTCGCTTGGACAACCAGCTCAAGAACAAACTCATCACCCTCATGGGTAAAGTTAGCACCTGAACTAACTAGAAAAAGTGAGTTTTGTGAGGCTTTGTGTCTCGTCTTACTCTGGCTTCCATTTCTTTTTAATAGGTCAGAAGACATCGCTCACCCAAGAGACTGAGCTTCTCGAGTCCCTGCTGCAGGAAGTGGAGCACCAGGTATTGGCTGTACAAAGTGTCTTCAAATGTGATCCTTATTTGTGAAACAAAACCAATCGGAGCACCCCGGACATTTTCCATCCCCCTGATTAAGGAGTTCTTTAATAGTGCTTCTGCTTGTGATGTTTGTGGGTGTATAGATGTCTGCTTTGTCGAGGGTCGCCAGGCTTCTGAGCTGTAATAAATTGAAATCTGCTAGCCTATCCTTATCAGTCAGATACCGATGTTTTAATTTTGTGAAGGGAACCATGTGTCCTTTCTGAATCCTCTGCCTTCTGCGACTTAATGTTTTTTTAAAGTGATTATGCATTGTGCGATGCTTCAAAATGTTAAGCTGTAATGTTTGATACAGAATCTTCCTGGCACATGGCCTGTTGGTTTGTCCATTCCTGGTTGTGTGTTGTCTGGAGTGTGAGAACTGAGCTCGAGCCAATTTCCACATAGGATAAACTGCCTTTGGTCTGATTTACTAATTTATTAGCAGTCTTATGTATGATTCATGATGTTAGCTATGTCTCCGAATGGCAGACAAAAATCTGCAGGCCTCGTTGTTGGACGCTAATGGGTTACTGCATTTGAGGCAGCTGGTGGATCTGTAGTTGGTTTTGTCCTATTTTAAAGGAATGGTTTGTTGTGATAGGCTTCAGCGGTTAAAGGCCATCTTTTTGTCACCTCCCCCCCCCCAGCTGCGTTCTTGCAGCAAGAGCGAGCTCATCTCCAAGAGTCCAGAAATCCTGCTCATGTTTCAGCAGGTGCATCGCAAGCCCATGCAGTCCTTTGTCACAACGCCAGTTCCACCGGACTTCACCAGGTAAGACCCACATAGTCTAACAGTTTGGAGAGCTCTGTCGCTCCAGCTTTGGGCTGAAGATGGCATTTCACTGTCCATAACCGTCAGTTAAAGTTACAGCACAGCGGACACCCTCCATTTTCACAGGCCAAAGGCACTGGGATTATAATGTCTGCAGGGCATTGCTGACATGGAGTAGTTTAGCTACATTTTATGTAGATGCCACTTAAAGTATTAATAAGACACAGCGCCAAGAGCAGAGGTGTCTCTTAAGCTGCAGTGTCCACCTTTTGCATTACATTGCCAGGTCTGCAGGGGGTTTAGAAGAAGTTGGTTTGTGGATCTTAATTATTTATGTTTTTTTTGTTTGTTTGTTTGTTTTTGGCTGTTCAACAGAAAATGTGCTCAAAAGCCAGTTTGAAATTTTATGTCTATTTTTAAATTCAGATAAGGCAGTTAAAGTGAAACTGCTGTGCTATAGCTCTCTGCATGGGAATGTAATTCAGTGCAGGGAATGATGGTTTAGATTGCATTCTGGGAGTTTTGTGAAGTATGCAGCCTTGCGGAAAAGTTAGACAGTATTCCTGCGTGTGTGAGCTTGTGTGTCGGGGTAGAGAGCATAGCGTGTATGGTGACTTGGTTCAGGTGGTGTTGCGTTGCACCCTTGAGAAAATTTCAGAATTTGCTCCAGTAAATGATTTGCTTGTGTCAGTGGGTAAATTTTTGTACTCTGTAAGCTGCTTTGGGGGAAAGCATCTGCTCAGCATCTAAAATCAGTGTTCATGCAGTACGTTGGGGAGTGCAGGTGTTGCCTTATTTTTGGGCAGCTTCTGTGCTCCCATTACGAAGTGTCAGATTTTAAGTCTGGTAAATGTTGTGCAGTTGACTAACACTTAGGAAGATAACTTTTAAAGATCATACTTAGGAATTTGGATCGAGTATCTTGTTCTTGTATTCTCCTCTATCTCTAGAAACCTCCAGAATCAAATGTGTGTAGGTTTCTGGTTTTAGCTTCTTTGTTGTGGTAATGAGCTCCGGGTCCCTCTCAGAGCTGCTGAATCCCTTTCAAAACCGATTTCTTTCAAACATGGTTTCTCCATAATTTCTGTCATTACTGTCTGTCACTGGCCCATCAAGGCCAGCTTTGCATTTCTTGTCCACCTCTTTTCTATAAGCAGGTACAGGTATAATGTGTGCCAGCAGAAAACATTGGTGTTGCACAAACTAACTGCACTGAGAGTTGGGTGTCTGCACCATATTTTTATTTTGTCTGTTGTGCCTAGCTTAGGAGAAGGCTATCGGCAGTGTGTCTTGAATGCTGTAGATGACATTCATGTGTGTACATTACACTGCTCTGCTGCTTTGCAGCTACGGTTTAATACGCGTCTTTCCCTTCCTCTCGCTTCCCTCCCCCTGTCCATAAGCTGCTACATTTTTGCTATCCAGCATGCAAATTATATAACAGATTTGAGTCATGGCGGATGACAGAAAGTGCACCATGGAAACCGGGTTTAACAGGTGGCTACGCTGCATTGGATTTTGGATGCCACCAAATATTTGAGCAGCACAGGACAGATGATGCTCGAGACCTTCATGAATGCACCATGGAGTAATTTCAGTTCAGCATCACAGTCTGCACCTGAAAAGAAACTGCACCGTTGCTGGTGCACATTTTAACTGTTTGGTCCCTTGATGTTAAAAATACTTTATTTGTACATTAGAGGCAGACCTTTTAACTGGAGCAAGGAGTTTTGGTTGTAATGAGATGGGATAATTGAATCGGAGAGAAAACCATTGTTCTGAAGTGGGTGTTTGGGGATGCCTGTTTAGCTGCTCGGTAAAGCACCTCTCGCACAGGAAATTTAATCAGCTGTTGGACTGCTTAAACATTTGCTCTCAGAAATCCTTTTGTGTTGCAGAAGTTGAGTTTGCAGTATCTTAAACTCAGAATTTCTCCCTGATTTTTTTTGCTCTTGAAAAGGCAGAAATGCAGGCAAATCCTAACAACTGTACCACAGTTTTGTGGCAATAAGATGTCTGTCAAACTTAGCAAAGGTCCCATTTTCACTCACACGACTGGGGATAAAACCGTAGGTTTTGTTCATACCTCTGAAATTTGCCCTTATATCTAAATAAATCCATATTGACGCATTAATACATGAAGTTGCAAGATCCTATGTCCAATATCTTCACTGACAGGTATTGTTTTTGCAGTAAACATACTGTTGCCAGGTAAAAAGTTTGAAGTTGTAATGGGACAACTGCCCTGCCATTCCTTCAGGGAAGCAGCAATAAGTATGTGACCATGTTAGATTTATGTCCACATAAATGGGGAAACTTTTTACAAAAGCAGTTTTGTGGGGCCATCCTCTAGATGTTCATTGATATTTGGATGAATGCACCAGAAATTTCCAACCCCAGCAAAACACATTTGAAGATTTCTGTCTTGAAATAATGCAGGGGGGGGGGTCTAGTCTTTGGCTTTTTGTAGCCATTTAAAATTTCATGTTATTTTATGTCATGTAAAATCAATGTTTTGTTGCCAAGTTCTAAGATGACATTTCAGCAGTTGACAAGGTGCCGTGCCTTTCCCTTTCCAGTGAGCTTGTTCCAGCCTACGATTCCAGCACTTTTGTTCTGGCAAACTTCAGGTAAGGGATTCTTTCTCTGCAAGCACTGCTGCAGTTGTTGTGCTTAATGGTCTGTCATGCTTATTGATTTTTTTTCCCCCCCTGCTTTGTTCATATTTAATTGTTTTTGCTCAAGTTGTTTTTTTTTTTTTTTTTGTGTGTGTCCTTAAGTGCACTCATTAAAAAGTCATTATTATTGGGCCTATAATTGTAGTCATTGCAGTGGGTTTTTCTTGCGAGTGGTTTCATGTGCTTTGTCCCACTTGCCCTGTCCTCCCTGTTCAACACAGCACCCTGAGGCAGAGGGCAGACCCTGTTTACAGCTCCCCTTTGCAGATATCCGGGCTCTGCTGGAGACTGAAGGTTTACCCAGTAAGCAGCCATCCTTGCTTTTTTTTTTTTTTTTTAAACGGAAGGTACAATTATGCCAAATGCGGTCACACGGCTTTGAACTGTGCAGCATTTCGTCTGTGTTTCTTGGTGTAAAAGTTAGTTTTTCCGTGACAGGATGGTAATGGTGTGGTGCGTGGAAACTACCTCTCAGTCTTCTTGGAGCTGTCAGCAGGCCTTCCTGAAACATCGAAGTACGTTTTTGTTTTTTTTTTTTGTTTTTTTGTTTTTTCTTCCTGAAACTTTTTCAGCTGTGTTTTGGAGTCTAAGTAAAAGGGTTTAAATGTTGTCTTGTGTGTCCCTGAAGGTATGAGTACCGGGTGGAAATGGTGCATCAGGCATCTAGTGACCCTACAAAGAACATCATTCGGGAATTTGCCTCTGACTTTGAGGTGGGAGAGTGCTGGGGGTATAACCGCTTCTTTAGGTTGGACCTGCTGGCTAGCGAGGGCTACCTCAACACACAGACAGACACCTTGGTCCTGAGGTGCGTGAAGATGGTTTGCTGAATCGTCTATGGCTACATTTCTGGTACCTGAGTTTAATTGATTCTTAATAACAGCTTGAATACTCTGATATCAGGAAGCTGTTTCCATTATTTTTTTTTTTATGAGGAAAATTGTGATTCATTCTGGGTTCATCTGTGAAACCCCAGGTAATTTCCCCGGAATACACATAAACCTCTAAAATACATATTTCAATGCAATAAAGAACACTTTAAACACCAATTACATACGAATGAATTAATATGGACTTGTAACTTTGTAGGCAGTTACTTTGTTTAGTAGCATACATTACGTTTTGTTCCTTGTTATAAGTTTTAAAAGCAATGAATGTTCAATATTCAAATTTATTTCAAAAAGACTACGAATGGAAACAATAAAATGTACCTACTGTAACTGGTTGTTATTGATAATTCACGTCATAACCTTGTTCTACATGTATGTATTTAAGTTTTCGAAACTCACACTGTGACTCATCAATTTTCTGAAAGTTTAACCACATTTTGCAACATTGGTCAATGTTTGACTGGATTAGTCTCACTCTTGTGTCTCTGTATGGGGCAGGTATCAGGTGAGATGCCCAACATTCTTCCAGAAGTGCCGAGACCAGCACTGGTACATCGGCCAGCTGGAGTCGATACAGCGCAGCTATATCCAGCAGATTAACAACCTGAAAGAGGTGGGTACCACAGGAAGCCATAAGCCCCCGAGCTCTTCAGACATAAGGACTAATCCTGGCTCTTTGCATAACTGCCACAATAATCTTTGTCAACGTTGCCTTGGCTACAGCGACTGGCAATCGAGCTGTTCCGCAGGCAGAAATCTCGTAGCTCGTCCCCGTCGGACAGACGCACGTGCCCTTCTGCGTCTGAGAGAAACCCTCGCCCGGGAAAGGGGGCTCTGGCAGAGGGCAGCAGTCAGGCTGCAGCTGCTGAGACCAAGGATGAGGAAGAAGAGGAGAAAACTCAGCACGACGACTCCAACGTGAGTCATAGACAAACCATCTATTTTTGTCTCTTTCCAGACAGCATCAAGTTAACTGTGGCGTTTCTTTCACTCCAGATTGTGGGTTGTTGAAACCGAGACACTTCGATGTAGGGTTTAGTGGATGTTAATTTATCAGCTTTGTCAGTTGATTCATTTTGGCAGCTACACAATTAAAACCGTCCTTGCAGATCCATATAAAAAGTGGCGCTTTTGTGCAGGCCTGCCTCACGCAACAAACATTTGTTCCTGAAAAAAGACAAACTCTTAATTACCAGAAACTTAAACGGGAGAATTTAATAATCGATAACTGATGCACTCCCACAGGAAGGTTCATCAAACATGCAAAATTCCTGCTGTATCCAGAATATAAGGACCACTCCAGGCACCTTGAAATCGAAGCTTAAGACACGCATTTTCAGAATTGCTTTTTCCCCGAGCTTTCATTGCGCTGATGATGACAAACAAACCATCCAGCTCCATGTGTTCATCAGAATCGAGTTTAAACAAATTTACAGTCTCCTTTTTTGTATCTACTTTCAATCTCATTTATCTAACAGAATAAAACACAGAACAATAACCCTTGCCTGGCACAGTGGCGGAACAGTTAGTACTGTTGTTTCATAGCTACCAGGCTGTGCATTAGGGTGTGGGTTTAAATCCAGCTCGCCCTGTGCAAAGTTTGCATGTCTACCCCGTGGGGTTCTGTTGGGTGGGAAGGGGGTTCACAGTCCAAAGACATAAGGTTCAGATGAACATCTAACTAAATTACCTTTGTGTATCTGTGTGTACACGTGTTGATCTTTTTCCCCCAAGGACCTGTCAGATGGAGACCTAGAGGTGGACTGTCTGACAGGGGATGATGAGGTCAACCCCCTGGACGGCAGCAGCACTTCTGGCAGCTCCACGGCTACTAGCAACACAGAAGAGAATGATATCGATGAGGAGACCATGTAAGTTGAGGAGCACATCTAGAGGACCTCGCCACTTGGTCCTTCTTCACCATGCTTTCAACTAGAGATGCAACTACCTGCTAAAAATTATTTGGAAGAGTGCACATAGGTGTGTGTGTGTGTGTGTGTGTGTGTGTGTGTGTGTGTGTGTCCCCAAAATTTGAATAAAGATATTCCTACATGGTGTAAATATTTGAAAATAACCAGGAACAAACCATAAGATTTAATAAACCAGTATGTGCTTTAAGGTCCCGAACCGAGCGCATGGTAGTTGAGTCATGGCTTAGCATGTTTCCTCCACTCACGGCATTCCAAAGCCACCCCCTCACTGAGCTGTTGGGCCCAATGAGACATCGGTGAGTCACTTCAGATCTCGCACAGCTCCTGAACCACATTCTATAGCAAAGTCCAGCTCCTGCAGCGCACTTTTCCCCTGTGTGTTTCGTGCACTTTCAGGGTTTCGCTGGGGTTTTCTGAAAATACCTGACGGGGGTCTCTTGTCAGTCTTCCAGCAGAACTTTCTCCTCTGCAGACCCTCGCAGATGTTGAGGGCTTTATAAATAGCTGCCCCATGCAGACTGACAAGCGCTGCAGGGGTTGTTTGTACCCGCACCTCCGCCGTGGCGTCTGTTGGCCAGAGAGCACCCTTGCTTGTCCACAAGAATGTGGCTCCTTCAAGGGCAGCAGCAAAGAGTTGAATGTCATAGAATTTCATAGTTCTGTAGGGGGAAGGGACTAACAAATTGAAAGTAAATGATGTTTTGGTGGTGTTTGTGATGGTTTCTCATGGCATCAAGTTGCCTTCAGTTCCTGCATTTATATTTCAGCTTGTTTTTAAAGTGAAGCTGCTTTGAGTTTTTGGCTTAGTTTGGACTTTTCCTCTGTCACAGTTGGTCTCTATTAGTCTGACTGGCATTTAAATGGACTTTATTTATTAAGAGATTAAATATATGAACTAAAATCAATCCATGCAAATTTATTTATATACACACAGACATGCACAAACAGGAATTTTTCTGCAAATTTGCTACCACAAGGGTTGTAGGAAGCTTCATTTTTGGTGCTATGGACAAAAATGTCAATTCTGACAATGTGATATTGGCCTTATGTTGTCTAAATGTCTCCAGGTGTTATTTTGAGCTTTTTCACATTGAGCTTCTTTTGGGTAAACTGTATGGAATTGGCTCATGCCCTAAGTGTTAGCCCACTGTATGCTTGTTTGGGTTGGTAAAGTCATTTGAACTTTGAAATGGGGTTGTATTGTAGCACTGTAAAGTGTAGTAAAATGGGGTGTAAGGGAGCTTTGGTACTGAATTGCTCTCAACACGTTTAATTTCAGTGTAATTTTGCTCCTAGTTCATTCCTAAAATAATGAAATTTATTCCCTTTATTTCTCATGGGGAAAAGCCCATCTCCAAGTTGACATCCAAATCTCTCTCAGTGATGCCTGATATTTAAAGGAGGAAAGCTGTGCCGTACATGGCAAAAGAAGGAATAACCGTAGCAAATTAATTATACTGCATCTTATCCTCAAAGCATTTTTTAATTGTTTCTACACACCAAAAGCTTCTTCACCATTCTGCTTTTTACATACATATTGAATAGAGCAAACAACAATGAATTTTCATTTCATTATATTTTATTTTTAATTTACATTGGAGGAAAAAAAATAGAAGCAGAAAATTAGATTTGTTGTTTTATGATCTTTTTTATGCTTTAATAGGTTTATAGGGTAGTAGTAAGCTTTTTGTGGAAATGAAGAAAGTGGTATTAATAATCTCCAACCAAATATGTGAAAAAGGACGTGTAGGTGGACATTAGTAATGGGAACCAGCAGTACGTGAGTAGTATCTTAAATTCATTTGAATTCGATTCCATGTTTTAGCAATATGTTCTTAAACAGGCCTTGCCAGGGTTTAAATAGTGTGCTAAAATATCCTGGTCCTCAACAACACAATGCAGTCAACAGGAGAGCATTATTGGATTCCATTTATCATTCTTTAGAAACAGCCCTATAAATAAATTGTCCAGTGGGCTGACTTATTTTGGTCGTTCTTCGAAACAATGGTGGCTCTGCTGTTTATTAGTAGTTACAAATATGAATAGTTTGCAGTGTTTTGAATTTTTGTGAAAAATGTCAGAACATGTAGTACAGCTGATGGTTACGATGTATGTTGTCGGGTGCCTTCCTCAGTCTTCTGTAAGTTTGTTTGTTAAAAATGGTTTCAAAATTTGTTTCTTGCCAATGGATCTGTTAGCCAGAAGCTGATATTTGCAAAAGTAGTCAGTCTGCAATCTGTTCAGCTAGCGGCTGTGATCCAGTCTGGTCCTTGTGCTCTGCACCCAGGTCTGGGGAGAACGATGTGGAGTACAGCGGAAACTTGGAGGTGGAGGAGGGGGAGCTGCCGGAGGAGGCTGCCGGAGCAGCAGGTAATGCGTAACTCGCCAAAGGCTTCTTGGTTGCACACCCATGAGGAAATGTTGGAACCTGGGTGTCATTCAGGTGGAAATTTTAATCATTATCATTCTGCTCTCCAACAGATTTTGATTTTGAACTCGCCTGTGATCATTTCCCAGCCCTTTAATCTCTTTCCTTTTTAAGCTGAGAAATGTAATTTGACTTGTGTAATTTGGTAGAAAAATACATGGTTTGTATTCGTTGACTCATTCTTGGAAATGAAATGGATGCTCTGCTGGTGAATATCGAATTCTCTCTCTCTCGCTCTCACTTTGTAAACAAAAAGAAACTTAACTTCCCATGGCACAAATGCTGGAACCCTATCCAACACTGTACTGTTGCCTCTCCAGGCGGCTCAAACCCAAGTGCACGTTGTGTCCGGCGTGGGGCGGGTGCCTTCACTTCTGCGACCAGCAGCAGCCTCCTGGAGATCGACCCAGTGATTCTGATCCAGCTGCTGGACCTGAAGGACCGGAGCAATGTGGAGTCCCTGTGGGGTATTCAGCCCCGCCCACCAGGGTCCTTCCTTCAGGGAACAGGCATGGTTTCCCCTGCTTTGTGTCTACTTGGCAAAGCAGCCCTGTCATATCTGAGTGCTGCATTGAACAAAGAGTCTGTAAAGTATTTATTGGTTTTGTGCTTCTTTTGCCCACCAGTCCAGGCGAACTCAAGAAAGGAACGGGAGCGGAGGCCACAGGCAGTGCGTCGATCAGTCCCAGACTCTGGGGTCCTGATTCGGCTCAAGGCCCAGATGGCTGAAGTGCGCAGTAAGATGTCAGATGTGAAGTGCCAGCTGGAGGCCAGGGGTGTGCTGGATGTCCGGGCTGGTCCATCAGGGGGCTCGGTAGATCAAGGACCTTCTGCAGACCCAGACCCCGATGTACACAGGAAGCCCGGAGAGCTAGACCTGGTCGGCAAGGTGGTGGTGGCAGCAGGCAGACACTGCCGTGGGGGTAAGTGCTCCCTGGGCAAACCAGACTGGTGCAGGCACTTATGCAGCAGTTTAGAACACTACATAAATTGATTACCTTTGTTCTCAGGCTTCATCGAGCGGCACTCCTACATGGGCTTTTACTACATTTTACGTCTCTAAGTCACTTTAAACCTTTACGTGAATAGATAAATAGACTAATTTTTCTTTCATTAATGTTTCCCTTACATAGTTGTATGAAAGTGAAGTCTTTTAGTGTAGTGCTATGGGTATAAAACTAATGGGATTTAGTGTATGACTGGGTGTCTTACTTGTCTGTATTTTAAATATTATCGAAAGTACAAACCCAGAAGTTGCTGGATTTTATCTGGCTGTTGCGACCCTGAACACTTGTTGTTGTGCAGAGTAACTGTTTCTACTTCTAGTGTAGCTGTGTTCTGTCAGGCCAGTAGGAGAAAAGGATGAATGATGTCCGAAGTTCAATAGGGGGAGGGTCTATTTGGTGGCTGGGTATCAAGACAGGACTTGAGATGGGGTATTGGTGCAGGAAACATGGTTGGCGTGGGGGGGGGCAAAAGCCGGTGATACGGCCAGTCTTTCGCGCTCGGTTATTATACCCCACCTCTGAGCTTCTTGTCGACCAGCTGTGCCACAGCTAGACTCTAGCAATTTTGGTGAAATGTGTTCAGCTCCACAAGTGGGAAGCGGTATCCTGTGAGCTGGCAAATAGGATGAAGCTGACCGTGATGCTGCTGTGCATCTGTGTGTTGAGCAGGGCTGAAGAAGGGTTCCTCGTCAAAGTCGGAGGTGGGTGGAGCTGCGGGTGGAGCAGTGGGCAGCCTCGCCCTGCGTAGGGCTGCTGATGATGTGGACAAGGAGCTGAGGGGACACACCAGGGACCCCGTCACGGAACCGGGAACCTGCCCCAGGGATCTACCCGCCAGTGCAGAAGGTCAGCACTCAGACGCTGCACCGCTCACCCGCATGTTTTCACTGTTTACACTTGGCGCTGCTTAACAACAGTTTCCAGGTTAGCCAATTTGACCAAATTCAAATCCCCTTTCTTTTAAATGACAAATGCAGGCTTCATCTATATGGGAAGTAACGCAGTAAAGCAGCTGTTAAATAGGCTTTCAACGTCGTTTAGGGCCTCTGTTGCCTGGAGCTTTGGCTGCTCTGGAATGAACTGAAAAGTCTGACCTGAGTTGTGGTTAAGGTCTGCAGGGGGGCTGTGTTGAACACCCAGCTCGTGTCGCAAGCACCCTGACCACACGCAGTGTGCACAGCTCGCCTCCTTCCCTGGGCAGCTGCAGCTCCAGCTCCTCCGACAAGCCGTCAAGCTCTAAGCACGAGGAGCAGCACCTTGGCGCTTCTGGCACCGACCTGTTCAGCCTCACCAGCCTCAATGGACTCCTGCCCATTAGCAAGACACGCAGAGCGCCTACTGTGGGGTAAGAGTTCCACAGCTCTCGCAGCTTCCTTTTCCCTGAAATTATAAGAGCTACAACTATACTGTGGTGGCCCACGCGGTGTAAATGCCATTTTGGAAGGTATTTAAGAAGTGTTGTTAATGCAGTTACCAGAATGTACATTTTACTGTGGTTTATTTGGCCTGACAATATCTCATAGTTACTATTAGCATATTAAGTACTATTAACATATCAACAGTCAAAGAATTGCCACTGTGTAACAGAATGCCAAGGTCTGTCTGCAGCCCCCCCAAGGGAGAGCATTTAAATGAAAAGGCATGAACACTGCACACCCTTCCAAACTGTTTTGGACCCTATGAGCAAACCAGTGGTGTAAGAGCAAGTTGCTTAAAGGTGGGTTATACAGAGTCATGCCTCTGCGTATTGGTTTATATATTTTGTGTTAAAGCACTGATTGTGAATAAGTTGTGCAAGTACACCCACATACTTTTACGAACGTGCTCTGCAGCCCAAAAACCGCTGTCACTCATATATTCAGATTTATTACCTGATTATATAAACAAGAGCAAGATTTTTAATAGACGCTAACAAGGCAGGTGTCTAAATATTATGTTTCTTGCCGAAACCTGCCGTTGATGTCGTCGAAGTATAAGATCCCAGAAAGTGCTGCCTTTTACTTTTCTGGATGCAGTTTCAGTTCTGGCGGAGCAAAGGTTACTTGGGCCGACATTAATTCAACTGGCTTCCATGGTGTTTACACTTCATTTCTGGTTGGGGATGAATAACAAGAATACAAACTTTGTCTAAAGATTTAATATTTGCCAATGAACAAGAGTTTATGGAGACAGTGGGTTTTCATTGAGTTTTAAATATGTACAGATGGTCCCCGAGTTATGATGGTCCGACTTACGATTTTTTTGACGTTACAATGGTGCGAGAGCGATACTCATTCAGTAGAAACCGTACTTTAAATTTTGAATTTTGTTTTTTTTCCCGTGCAAGTGATATGCAGTACGACGCTCTGTCATGATGCTAGGCAGCAGCAGCAATCCACATCACCCAGTCTCCCACATGGTGTATACAAGTGTATATAACGAATACTCTTCAGTGTTCTGTGGATTATTTCTCCCCCCTCCCCCCGTATCTATGTTGTGTTTTGTGTATCCATCATGTTTATGAAACGCTGATCTGTTCTGTGTCTTTTGAAAGCGGCATGAAAGCAGAAAGCCTGTAATGACTTTTAAGGTAGGCTAGACTAGACTATGATGTTTGCTAGGTGTCACGACCTGGGTGGATGGAAGCAATCACAAGACACCACTGTAATAAGTTTAAGTTCCGTTAAACTCTTTACTCAGTGTTACTTTTAGCCGGGAGCTACCGCTAAACATTAGCCATTGGGAGCAAACAAAAACGGAAGATGCCACAATTCAAAATAAACACAATACAAGGTCTTAGCAAGACAGGGGTTGCAGGAGAGTTCACAAGGGGCAAAGGAAGCTGAGCGCTGACAGGAAGTCCGGGTAGAAACGAAATCTCTTCCATGATTGGCTCACATTGTCCAATCGGTGCTCTATCTGAAGACGGGGGCGGAGAGACAGCCTACGTTCCATTGCTGAAGCGGTCAGAGGCGTGACAGTAGGTTAAGTGTATTAAATGCGTTTTGGACTCACGATACTTTGAATTTATGATGGCTTTATCGAAATGTAACCCCATAAGTCTGGGATCATGTGTGTGTGTTAAAAGTTTATTTTGTATAGAGATTTTTTTACTGGAAATAAGCAGCAGAGAATTTGAGGGAAGTTTGTTCATTATGCTTTTATTTATTGCACTCAATAAAATAGATTTTAGTTGAGGGAAATACAAGTTAGTAACAATATTCCAGGTTGTTGCCGTGTCAGGCATTGAGGAGCCAGTGTATATGCAGGGTCCTGTCTGCTCATACCCAGTATTTTGACAGAAAATGCTTATTGCATAAAAGACTTCACAAATGCTATCCAAATGTCATTGCTTGGATTTATGAACACTGACCACTCCTGTGCTGACAAATCACTACTTTACGGCGCTAAAAATAGTCAAACGGCACTTAAATCATCTAAGTAAAATAAGATGGCATGACGTAAGTTAAGTATAACACAAAAACAACCATTGACACGTGCTTCCTGTCTGGCATTTCCTGCCATCTAATGGAATCAGGAGCACTGAAATAGCAGCCAACAGAAGTTATTCTTTCAATGGACAACAAAATCTTCTTAGGACAAACAAGTAGAGTCCAGTGAAGGCAGAAGTGCATCATCTGTAGAAGTTGCATTGCAGTTGGCTGCCTCGAACCTCTTCATCCGGCCATGTCAGAGGGAAGTGCTGAACGGCCAGTTATGCAACACGTCCAGGTGACCATGGTCACCTGCTTTGTAGAAGCCCTAACAATGACCACTGTGTTCCTGCGTACATCCTGCTTCGTGGCCAATAATCCCTCTACAGGGTCGCATGTTTGGCTGCCTTCAGAAATGAAGCTGTTTGTTTGATGTATTTGCTGGAAGATGAAATCCAGGGAGCGGTGATCCTGAATAGAAGAACACCTGTGTGGCCATGGTACCGGGAGACTGAGAGAGCGTGTAAATAAAAGCATGGCTATTAGCATGATCATGATCTGCACATGCTGTCGTTCTGCTAAAGCTGAAGGTCTCTTGGCTTTGAAGCAACTTTCTTTTGGAGAGAATATTGCACAGTGCTGTGTGGAGGAGGTGAACACGGCTACGCTACACACGCCAGAGCACCTGGGTGAGAATGAAGGGTGTTTTGAGGCTGCTCTTTTGCAGAGGGCCCGCATACAGGCTCAAAATAAGTACATGACAGAGTGCTGTTTGGAGCTGTTGTACTGGTCAAGTGGAATAAATGGGTATTAATAAATTCTGGTAAAATTAGAAAGGGTCAGTTGGTTCATGCCGGTCTTTTTTTTATTTTTTATTTTAGATAAAGGAAACAAAATGGAAATATTTTTCAGAAAGTAAGGTTTATTGCTGCCATATACTCTGTGTGTGTGTGTGTGTGTGTGTGTGTGTGTGTGTGTGTGTGTGTGTGTGTGTGTGTGTGTGTGTGTGTGAGAGAGAGAGAGAGTGAGATGCTGCCAGATAAGCTCCTTTCAGCCAGGAGCTCATCCTTCTCCCGTGTCCCTGTTGTCCTCACAGGGCAGGGCTCCTGACGGATGGTACCGTAGACTGTGACCTGGATGGCTCAGGTGAAATCCGGGAGTCACTGTTGGCACTGTCTGAGGGACCGTCCTCGCGGACCGAAGAAGGTGAGCGGCACACTGGCCCAAAAATGCACCATAAAACTGATCTCTTGGTTCCCCCCCCCCCAACATTTTTTGGCTCACTAAGACCTGAGTCTGGTAATTGAAAAGGCTTTTGGGTGACTTTGGTCTCAGGTTGCAGTGATGTCAACTGCTGCTTAGTAGTGCCAAACCTGGTTTCTGCAGGGCTGCCGGGCCAGAAGCAGCCACTTCACCTTCTGCCTGGCATGAGCAGTGACAGTGAGATTGAGTGTGACACAGAGAACGAGGACGAGGTGGTGGCCCTGGAGGCCGGAGACTGTCGGTATGATGCCAGAGCACTTCCTGGTGCAGGTCAGTGTTTCTGCGCAGCCGCTCTGCTCAGCAGCAGTCAGAGCAACCATGTAGCATCGTGGTTGGGCTTCCTGTATGAGAGGAGAGATGTTTGTCCTTCCCAGTTTTGCCAAGATCTCACATGCAGGGCTTTCCTTTAATTTTTAACAATGCACAGTGCAGAATGAAAATGACAAAAACACTACACAAACAGACTAGACTTTAGTTACTAGAGGTCAAGATGGTGCTGCCAACAGAAGTTATTCTTTCAATGGACAACAAAATCTTCTTAGGACAAACACCATCTAATACAAGAGACACCACCAAAATTCTGAAAATTTGCAAGTATAATGAGACAACTTGTATCATTCTGTTTTTGTGGATGTCATAGAAATTGAGGAATACAAATTTAAGCAATAGAAACCGTGGCACAGACTACTGTTAATGAACGTATAGAGGTCTTTCCAAAGCAGATGAACAGCAGTAACTGAACAGGTGTCACAAAAAGAGCACCTAATTGCTAAACTTTATTTTTATGTTGTTTTAGCTGGGTAAAACCTCTTTTGTGGTGTTATGGTGTTCTTCCTGAGTTTGTGATACGGCCCACGGTAATGCTGCCATTTTTGTGTCCAGGTGAGCAGCTGAGCTCAGAGGACCTGAGCTTCACTGCAGCGGAAACGACAGAGAGGTGATGCGGATCCAAACGCGCCGAGCGTGGCTGAGGGACGCAGCGCTGTTGTACAGACCCTCCCACCCGTGTCTCCGGTGTCTTTGTTCCTCTACACTCCATTTCCTTACACTACAGATTTCTGCAAAATACACAAATATTTACACTGAACAGTGTTGACTGACTTGTACAATTTTGTGTAAAGTGTGCATTTAGGCCAAATGATGGAACAAATATTTGGGAGAAATTGAGGGTGCAGTTCTGCACATATGTACCCTGCCACGCCCTCTCGAAACCTGCGTGTGCGTTTGCATTCAGCATTGCCATGTAGATGTGTAGCTCTTAGTATGCAGTGGTATTAGTATTCTGATGGTGGCAATTCCATCTTAGCACTTAAAGGTTCAGCAAGCGGTTATGGATGTGCATTAATGCACTGTGATGCATAGTTAGGCGGAGAATATTTACTGTTCGACTTCAGTTAAGTGCCGTTTCTGTGCATTTAATCGAAACACTTTTAAAGCTGTGCTTGCTGGGCTACTGTGGCTCCTCTGGTGAGAAAGAGGGGCCAGACTGCTGTTCCTGAGCGCATGGCATGCGACAGATGCAGGGTCACATGAAGGCATTCAGTTCTGCTTGCATTTGTGCGCAAAGAAATCAGGTGTTTGCGATTGTCTGCTTGGCCTGAAGGTCACAGGGGGCCGTGTGTCTGTGAGAGAAACTAGGGTTGTAGATGGACACCTGAGTCCAGGTGTGCCTTTATGCTGGAGTGTTTACGGCCACTGAACATGAATGTGAACGCCAAGTGTGTTTCTCTAGGTTTATTTGTGCAGCTTTTGTTTGACACACTTTTTTGCGTGCTTATTGGAGAGCTTTGTCTTTTAAAAACACTGCTTCCTCTGTGTAGGCCACAGGATTTGGGAATTGGCTTTTCTTGGTGACCAGCTGGAGAACTTGGGTGGACCCAGGGTACTTTTTCTTGTTCCCAGCCGATGCTGGGACCATTCTTGCTCATTCCACTGAGTCTACATTTATTCTTAAATCAACTTTTAAATATAATTTAGTTTATGTTCTTTTCATGGAGATGGCATAGCATTCAGCAGTATGTTGCTATTTTACAGGTTTTGCCTTTTTTGTTTAGCAGACTGAGACAATGCTTTTTTGTAATTATTAGGTATTAAATGGAATTATTCTGTTTAATGCTTGTTTGTACGTTGTGAATGTTGACCACATTTTGTGCTTGTACCCCAAAAGCTAGTGCAAGGAATGACAAATGTATGGTTGCATTAGGATGTATTTGGAACAACAGCATGTTATTGTGTGGTCATACGGGGGGGGTCTAAACAGTGATGTGCAACTTGAGGTTATGTTCAGCTGAAGCTGCTGTTACCATTTTGGTGCCACCCCCCCCCCCCTTTATGAAAATTCCACTACAGAACCTCAGCTGAATGCGTGGACCAGCTGCTTGTGTGATTTGATGTGTAACTGTCATGGTAAAGGGAACAGAAGGGAACAGTGTGTGTGCGTGTGTGCGTGTGCGTGTGTGCGTGTGTGCGCGCGCGTGTGCGCGCGCTCATGTTGGACCACAGGAGGTTACGGTTCAGTTTTTGCCTGGTTGGTCTGTTCACTATTTTTTGTGTGTTTTTATCTGTGTTGTTCACTGCCCGTCAAGCAAAGATTTTTATGAATTTTGTTCAATGCACATTTGTGTTGACTTCAGTAAAAGAACAAATAAATGATCTTGTTGTCCTTCAAACTGAACTTGTGTAGTAGCTATCGATGTTTCATCACTCATGTTTGCAGGCCTCACTCAAGCCGGTGTTTAGTGGGGCTTGGATTCCAGTTTGTGAAAATGGACTCGAAAGGGTTTATCGTCAAAGTGGGACTGACTCAAATTCAAGTGCTGTGACTAAGGCCATAAATCACTTCTTATTCGCATGAATGTTAAAGATTTACAGGATACTGTGTAATATATTTTGTATTCCTTTCTCTGACTGAATGCATTAAGGAATTTATTTGAGGGGCTGCTTTTTCCAAGGTGTTCTATGAAGAATGTAACAGTAGAACTAAAATGCTGGCAGGATGAGATCTACGACAGCCATACGACGTGGAAGGTGCAGAACGACAGGATGCGCTAAGACACAAGTAATAGGCAAATTTGCCTAAAAATACCTCTGGTCTAAACATGATCTCCAAAGGTAAATGTTAAGTGTGAACATTATAGTATGAATGAAGAGATTATATGATCAAGAAAAGTAAAGTCTCCCTGAATTTATCAGCCTGTCAGTCAAAATGGGCGATATTTACCAGAGCGGCAAACCCAGGACAGTGAGGCGTTGCTTTAAAATGTGCGATTAGCACTTTTAACTAAATAATCTTTTTATAAGCTTTCCTAATGTCAAACATGAGATGGACAAGAGCTCAAAGTAATTTTTGACTCTGTCTTTGTGCCTGTTAACAGGGACTTGCACATGAACTTTTATAGCCATAAAGTTGCTGCTTCACGCCCTCCTCCCCAGCACTGCTGTAGTGTCCTTGAGCAAGGTACTTAACCTGAATTCCTTCTGCAAAAATACCATTAGAAATGGGTCAGCTAGCATAAGCTGCTCTTGATTTTATTAGGAAAAAAGTCAGCTGAGCAACAATTTAATAATTATTCCAATAATACTTCAATTATTTCCTGACCTTATGCAAAACCTCAGTCATAAAATGTGGTAATGGAATCATAAATGTGTTTTCTGAGGGGGGCTCCTCTGTCCAAGTTGCTTTTTTATTTGTGACCTGGACAGTTAACTCACCCACTGCTACCATCTGTGTTCTCTCGAGAGCCCGAATCCTCCATACTTTACATTGAGCGATTTGAGAAATGCGATACTTCATTTTGACAATTGGTAGTGCAAAAGGTGTTTTGCAGCAGAAATAATGGAGGAAGTGATGGTGCATAAATGGAAAAACAAGGCCTGATAAATCCACAGTACCGTGTTGGCCGGGCAAACAACACAGCAGTTCTTCCTGTGTCAATCTTGGCTCTCCTGTGGGCATCCTCAACTAGAGGTTTTGTATATTTACATAAAGGTTTTTTTTTTTTTTTTTTTTTTGTAAGTAAAATCTTCATTTTCAGTAACATGATTCATTAGGAACATGTTTGGTAAGCTCCTCCTTAACAAAAACACGTTGTGGCCGTATGCCAACCTTGGGATGAGCAGCAACCTTTGAAATGGGCTTTTGCTACATGGCAACAAATGGGTCCGGCATCTCTGAGTCTGGCCGTACTTCTCTTCACGCCATTCTGCGAAACCCTGCCCCCACGGCATGCGTTTTACCTCAGTGGCTGCTGGCGAATTACACAAGACGACTCTATTCCAAGGATGCGGAGATGGAGGGGAAACTGCCAAGCTTGCTCTGTGGAAAGCGATTACGTGGATGAACGCGCCCTTTATCCCGCTCGCATTCCCACCTTTGCCGAGTCGCCGCGCTGCGGGAACGGCGAGCTGCTGCCAGGAACTGTGCCTTGGAGATGCTGCACGTTAGGCCATGGTCCTGTAGCTTCATGCTTTTATCTGGCTTCAGTCCTGCATGCTTTCTAGATGCCGGCATTGGTTTAAAATAAAAAATAAATAAAGGAATCAAAGTAGCAGGTGGTTGGTGATGTTCCATAAGGCAATAATTTTGTTGACGCCTGATCAAAATTTTGTTAACTGCATATCTGCAAAATATTGTACTGGTTTTCCTTTCAATGCTCTGATTTACAACAACGTGCAGAGGACGTTGAAGCAAGAAGTAAAGAAACGTGAGAATGTGGTGCTGGGATGGTCAGTAGCTGTGGCTGCTCCCTGTTCAGCTTGACCGTATGGTCTTGTCGGCCATTGCTTTCTTCTGCTTTGAAATGACTGACAGATCAAGATTAAGGGTTAGCTGGCATTTATCTATTTATTCATTTATTTAAATAGTTGCATAAAAGGGTGATTTTAGGACTCCCTTTTTTTTTTTTTTTCTCTAGTGAGGAAGCAGAGTTAAGCATCTTAGTATCTGGAACAGACCTGAGCCCACATTGTGACTCCAGGTGAGGATCTGCCGGCATTTGGAGACGATCAGCCTGTGAGCTGTTGCCCCCAGATTCAAAATAAATAAATTGAATGTTCAAGGTGACCAGAATTCTGGCCAGATGTGTTGATTCTTGGCCTGCGCTATTGTTGTTTTTATTATTACAGTTAGCTGTTATTTAGTTCTCACCTTTGTCCAAGGTGACTTACAATGGCAGGTTTGTGCAGTTACTCAGTGATTTACCCCTTTGTACACCTGAGTAATTTACCGTGGTATTAATTCAGACTCAGTACCTCAGTACCATAGCATGGGCTATGCAGCAAGTTAAGCACCTTGTTTATTACTGTGTGCAAAGGTCTTACTGTACAAGTATGCACTGTGCAGAAGCCCAGACCTTCTTATGAAACTCTTGCACACTTTCTTCAGGTGGTGAGATGGGTAGAGTAAGAACTCCCTAACCCTGTTCCTCGAGGTATTTGTTACCTGGATTAGTAATGTTTAACATTTTGTGTGTTTTCATCAGGACCATTTTCATAATTCAGTATTGGTGCCCTCTGAGGAAGTACAGTGGCTTGAATCTCTCTTCCTGCTATTTGCTGTCACCAATTCCAAAAATTTCCATCCAGAGTTCCTTATGTTGCATGTGAGCACAGGTGAAAGGGTGCAGCATGTTAGGAATGTGAAAGTGTTAGAGAGTGAGGCATTATGGGAAATAATTTCAGAGAGGTTTCTGTGGGCAGTTTTAGGTGTGTTGGGTGCCTGAATAAAGGGGATGAGCAGAGCAAATGATCAGGTTAAAGGTGGGAATTACACCAGAGCAGCAATTCCAACCCTAGCGTGAAATCACCCCAGGACTTCCGATCTCAGTCGGAAGCAGCCAGGGAAGGAAACGATGTGCTGCAGTTGCATCTCAGCTGTTCTCCAGAAAGGTGCGTGTCCCGTGCTCGTGATATTTAAACACACGCGTTGTCGCTGTCATCTTCCCCACATTACATGAAAACGTCTTCCAAGAAAGTGGGAAAAGCTTGTGAAGAAATCCCAGGTGAATGATTATGTAGCTGCTGTTAAGTGTTTTACTCATATTTGAGGAACAGTCTGGGGGGGGGGGGGTTTGCAATGGGCTGAGAATGAACTATTAGTTCCCTGTTTAAAGCTGTGAATTGAGGCTCCCGCCGTTAATCCCGTTTTCAGGGACAAATTGGATTCAGATAGCCAGTGACACTTGGACTCAGGTATCCAGGGTCTGGTGTGTCGCTATAGCCCTGGATGCTGGTGTAAAGGCCGTGCCAGCCTGAGTAGCAACCGTCACAAGGTCACTGTGGGCAGAACGAGAGACGGGTAGTGGCTTCCCTTGGCTTTCAGCGAGAGTGATAAAACACTAAGCGGGCAGAATTAACATTAATAATGCAGACAAGATGTGCACTTTGACCTTGCAGAGCCTGCTGAGGTGTTTCTTTGTGAAATCCAGCCTGAGCTCTCCATCAAAATGTGGAGTCTTTTGGTCCCATTAAGACCTCCATTAACCTCCACAGGGCCTTGTGTGTTCAGCTCTCACAGACAGAAAGAGGAACCTTTCTTTGCGCTGCACCACCATCACGGTATGTTAGACTTCTTAAAATGGGGAGAAAAAATCTGCACCTTTTGCATCAGGGACTTTTCTGTTAGTCGAGGCCACCTCCTCGCCACAGGTTCATGCTGTTCATTGGGGTTTGGTGGTGGCCGCAGTCTTGGAGTGGCTCGAGTTGAAGGGAACTTTAGTCAGTGAGTCAGTGCTTTGCTGGGGCCTTGTTCTGAGCTGGAATTGATGGGAAATGTTCTTAAAAAGGTATTCATTAATAACTAATGATCCTGAATGTTTTATGAGGCAAACCGGAAAACAGTTAGATTGCCATCTTTACTGTGCACCAAGTTCCACCTGGAGAGGGAGTGAAGATAAGTACATTGCTTTGGGCAGTAAAACGACTCCTTTTTAATAGGCTTCACTTGCAGTTCTCTGCTGCTTCTTTTACTCAGCACTGCTTTCATCCTTTAAGTGGAGCTGTTGCTGGTCTTGAGTTCATGTATTTCGCAGTGTTCGGCATTGGAACGTGGCCTGCGGGTCTCCGCTTCTACAGGACATAGCGGGCAGAAACCATCTCATTTGCACCCTTAGTGACAGCCTGCTCTGAAGTTTAGCGTCGGTCATTGAGGCAGCTTGGTTAACATAATAATGCAGGTCTGTACCGGAGGCTTCGTGGGTGCAGGCTGGGCCCATTTTAAACTTCCTGGTGATCCCGGGGCTGCACTGTTGGGTACTGAGAGCGCACCTGAGGTGGGCCCTGCAGGGGCCCATTCCCATCACACAATCCCACAAACACACACATGGTAGCAGGAAAGACAGCACAGCACACCCACTTCATCTAACCTTTATACAAGATAATAGTCACCAGATAAGTTATACACATATGTATACTACAGGAACACAGAGGATACGAATACAGAGACAGTTATTGGTTACCTAACCTGCAGGCCAGGAAGAAGCACATGGTGGGTTTGTCTTTACTGCAAGGTGTGCGCTCATCTTTTCTTGTCATTTGGGCTTTTCCAACATTTTAATCAGCATTTGTTTGCAATACAGTGAGCTGCAAAGTGCAACAGTCTTGTTGACATCACCACAGCTTTGTGTGTGTGTGTGTGTGTGTGTGTGTGTGTGTGTGTGTGTGTGTGTGTGTGTGTGTGTGTGTGTGTGTGTGTGTGTGTGTGTGTGTGTGTGTGTGTGTGTGTGTGTGTGTGTGTGTGTTTTTACCCCAAGCAAGTAGCATGGGTCACCCCGATATGTAAATGTTGGAGGCAGTGAGAAGGGAATGCTGAGCACATGTTCTCTTCCCTCCTTGGGTGGTAGCGATCTCAATCTGTGTGACTCACAGAAGACAAACCCACCGTGTGGGGTCCTCCCCGCTTGCGGCTCATAAAGGTTCATTATTGCTTACAGGAACAAGCGGTCGTTACATGGGCATGGTGTCAAGTAATGGAGAGCAGAACTCAAGGCGTGGAAGGACCAAACCAACCTGAACTATATGTACATACAACATCACCAGGACAGGGGCAATAGCATGTTGGGGCTCCTGTACAGGAGCTGTAGGGCAATGCCCTGAGTCACAGCTGGGGGTCCAGGAGATGTGGGGTGGGGTGGGGGGGTCACCCGCAACCTTTTTAACAGCTTCTCAACATTTCTATTAATGCCTGAGGTCACACGTCTGTGGTTTCTGGTCAAGAGCCCTCTCACTGAACGTGGAAAAGGCGCTCTCCCGGCTGCTATGTAATGTTGCCATCCTCCATCACTGCCATTTTTGGCAGGGTTCCGTGATCTCGCAGCTGTCCTTCAAAAGGAGGGGTTCATATCATCGGGGGTGAAGGAGAAAAAAACAGTGCCGTGGCATGAAGCGTGGAATCCACAGACTAAAATGCGCCGTTGTCCCGCTAAAATTTAGTGTAAATCTAGACGTTACATTCAAAGACGGACCACGTGCACACAACCCAAAACACAGGCACGCTCACGCAGGCACGCACACTCAACACACGCACAAATACACTTCATATACTGTATATTTATATAAATAAGTTATTCTTTTAGAATTCTAGTATATAGTAGGTGCCCTGGGTGAGACTTGAGGGTTTGGAGGTTAGGAACAGGAGCTCTGGCTCTCCAGAAAGACGCAGTGAACTTTTGGAGCTGGTAGCAGTTAAGGGCTTGGGGGCAACCATATAGATTTATATGCGATTTAACCTTCAGCACAGCAGCATCTGGGCCTTGCAAGTAAGTGCAGTTCAGTGTTCCAGGAAGCAAACTCAGTCCACACGTAGAGGAGGGCATTGCCACTGTCACCTGAAGGGCACATGCCCACATCCTACAGTTGCTCAGCAAGCACGTGATTAGGGCACAACATCTAGCCCCTGAAGCCAGACATTGCTGCTCTCTATCTCATCAAAGATGGCTTCCTGTCCTCCAGTAAGAAAGCTCCTCGGAGTTGCTTGGGCTTGTGTACATTCCCTAAGTTTGTACATTCCTGTGCCCAGCGGCCGAGTTTCCCCAGTTGTATCCTGAGAGGTGGTGGTCAATGTCCTATTGAGGGCTTTTCTGTGTGTGTGTATGGGGGGGGGGCTGAACCAGTGTGAGGTGAGCTAGGGAATGTGCCAGCAGCCCCTCGATCAGGCTTTCTCGCCAACCTTCTTGCTCCCAGGGCCTGGCAGCAACCAAGCAGGACACTGGGGTGAGTTCAAATGGCACAATATGGTGGATAGTGTGAGAATCTGGGGGTTCTGAGAAATTGAAGAAACTAGGGGTGGTAAATCCTGTCTTTTTTGATAAAGACATCTCCCTCAGCTTTTAACTCTGTGAAATCAATTAGCATTTGTGTGGTTCTGGTTCTGCTTGCTGTTGCCGTCCTGAAGCGTGACCCAGAGAGACAGTGCGGGCTGCAGCCAGGACAGTAGATGTGCCTGCTGCACAACCCTTCTGCTGTCAGCATAACTTCCAAGTCTAATGGCCTCAGGTACAAATACTGTAATAAAAATCATGATGGAAACATTTCCATCAACTTGAAATATGAATAAATACTGACATATTAAGCATCAGTGGCGTGAAAGCTTAAGGATGGCATATGGGTTTTGAGTGATATGTTAGGAAGCAGCACACCAGCTGAATCTTGTGTAACGTCTGTGTGCATCTCTGATGGTTTTCAGCTATGTGTAGTTTTACGAACCAGTCCTCAGTCGAACACACGTCCATTAATGTCATGTGCGTCCAGGAGAGTGAGCGAGCTTGTTGTAGGTCGGGTGGAAAGGCACGTGTTCCCTCAGTTGTGTGTGCACTGTCCTGGCCCCCGCAGCACTTCTGTCTGGGCACTTTAACGCACAGCCGCTGTGGGGAATGACTTGTCGTGGGAAGCAAGCTGCACAGGTCCCCTCTGTTTTGTTCCACTCCCTACTATTCAGTCCAATTGCTGTTTAGCCTGTTCACAGCCGGTGTCATTTTACTGGTTCATTTGATATGAATGCTTAATAAATATTATACATTTCTAGGATTCAGCACGTACCAGGAGATAGATATGTGCAGAAGAAATGGCCTGTATTTTGCATTTATTATGCCACTTATGGAAGTTTAAAATGAAATGGGAAAGGTAGTCCAACTCACTGGGCCAGTTCTTTGCTTCCCCATATGCATGTGTTGGACAGGGAGAGGATGGCTGCCGCTCCAAGCGCAATGCTGAGATGTGCTTCCAGAGCCCAGTGGAGCCTGATGGAGTGCTGCTGTTAGGGTGGTGGTGAAGAAGCATGTGGCTTTTACAGCGTTCTGGCCTTAGTGCCAGTGTGGTGCGATGTGTTTGATTAATCCCGGCAAGGTGGGCTGGTTGGGGGGAGGGATCCAAGGTGTGGGAAGGGGGTGATCTTATCAGAACCTAGCCCCCTGGGATACACGAGGCAGGGCCACACCAGACCTCCTCTCCAGGCACCGCTGAGGGCGGGGTATGATACAGCTGAGGGATTCCCTGAGCTGAATGCGGCCTCGACGGGGCACCTGCCAAGGGCAGCTGCGCTCCATCCTCCTGGCGGGACCATGCTCTCTGGAAAAGAGGGAAGCAGCCTCTAGCCAGTGTCCCTTTGCGTGGGGCCGCTTACAGGCAGGGGGCCTCGGTTTGCAACCGTATGCAGTGTGGCCCTCTTCTCTGTGGGGACGCCAGGCAGCACCAGGCCCTCTGGGGTATGTGAGGTCTAGGGTAAGGGTTTTGGTGGGAGGCAGGTGAGAGGAGGCAGGGAGGCGGAGCCGGCTCTCCTCAGATAGCAGGTCAGGTCCATTTAGGCTTAGGCTAGTTCTGTCAGTAAAGGAGTCCATGCGGTCTTCATACCCGAGGTCCGCTGGGGCAGAGCATTGCTGAAGAGGCCAGGTGCCCATGCTTTTGCTTCCAATGTTTGTGCCTCCATCCTGGCAGCCAAGCTCACCCTGGAGCACCACCTCTTCTTCCTCTTCCTTGGCTGGTGCCTCCTCTTCTTCTTGCTCCTCTTCAGGTGGGGGTGGACTACGGGGGTCCCTGAGAAAGACCACGATGACTGTAATGTTATCACTGGAGCCAGCGTCGCGGGCAGAGGCCACCAGCTTGTGGGCCACCATGGCAGTGTCTCCGGCATTTTCCTGCAGATGGTCGCTGACCACACGCACCGCCTCCTCTGGGCTCACTGTGTCATAGAAACCATCGCAGGCGAGGATCAGGTAGTCCTCTGTGCCATCCAGCTGGAAGGAGCTGTGGTCTGCATCACCACAGATGTAGGGCTTGTGTTCTGAGTCCCCTGCAGCCAGGAGGGAAGAGCAAGAATCACAATAGTCACTAGCTATATATTTATGATAATAATAAATGATGGTACCAGTAATGTGTCAAGTGTAAAAATTTATTTACATTGTTTTATTCTTAAGGTAAAATTTTGAGGCTCCCTTGTGAAATGACCAGAGTCACCTCACTGCTGTTGTAGATTCTGTTCTGCCTCATTTCAGTTTATGTCCCAGTATGATGGACAGGACTCTGACTTTGGAAAATATTGACACGCTAATTTAACAATGCATACTGTAAATGCCATTTGAAAGTCTTTATACTATAAATGTCTAGTAATTTATAAAATATATTTTTCTCAACTGAAGCTTTTGTGCACAGCCAGTTATATAACCTGATGGTAAAACTGTACAAACTCTAAACATTCTATTTTCTCCTTACAATAGCAGACAAAGCTGAATACCATTTATCAGGCATTCAATTACGCACTTGAGGGACGAAAAGAGCCAAAATGTCACCGCTTCTGCAGTAGGCTGCGACAGTTGTAGGGCACTTATGCATTGCTTTGTTTCTTCTGTCCAATTCAAACCATAAAAATATTACTTGGGCTGCATGTGTGTACTCAAAATTTTGATTTGTACTCTGTCTTTCTTGAACCAAGCTGTATATACAACAGTATAACTGGAAACTGTAGCGGTAGTAAATTGGCAGTGAATTCAAGCCATTTTGGTCAGGGAAACAAAGGTAAAAAGCTGCAAGTAACTGCTTTTGTTCCTCTTTTCATCCTCCAAAGCCAGGGAGGCTTTGTTACCATTTTTCAGGTGAAAGAATACTTTCTCATATTTTGTTACTGTATACTTCTGCAGGAACAATAAATTCCTACATGTCTTCATTCCTGTGCCATTAACAAATTATTATAATTCTTCCTCTGCAAACTAGTTAGAACTGCTGGCTACATCCAAGTCTGGAGTTTGCTGCTGCCTCAGATACACTGGTAACTGAATAAAATGCGGCCCAAATTATTGTAATGTGGAACCCTTTCTGCCATTCATTGTACAACCCATGTTACATGGTGGCCACTGATCTTAAACTTACATTTCATTCATCACTACGTTTACCTTCTTCCCCCATGCACTCACATAGCAGATTTATTTTAGCATTTGATTTGTTTGTGATTGATCAAACAAAACAAAAAAAAATCACCACTTTTCATAGGAGTACATAAGAGTTTAGGTATTAAAAAAAGGATGTTGTGAGGGATAACCGGTGCAGAGGCATTTAGTGCACTAACTGGTGAGACAAGTGACACAGTGTTAGCTGCCGGAAAAAATATGTGAATCGCGGGTTTTTGTGGACTGGCTTAGAGCTTAATGCTGACAGCGTAACCAGTGCCAAAAGTGCCTAAGACAACATCTTTTATTTTAATTTACTTTTAATTTGCCCTTTACAAACCATCTTTCTAAAAATGTTGAAGGCTACAACAAAGATCACATTGTATTGTGTTGAGAAATTTGTAAAAATGACCATATGACCTTTAAATGTTTGCTGTTTTATGTATTTTAAAAAGGGGGCAGGATGATAAATTGGAGTCCAATGGCTGTTTGTGGGTCCGTGTTCTATCACAGCTTGTTGTGTTGAGTCACCAGTGTATTTAAAGCATTCTGTGTAAGCACGCTCCCCTTAGTTACTTATTGTCTGAAAAAGTGATGTGGAAACAAAACTGTTGCAAAAATCATGTGGTCATTTACTCATCTACAGAGGCATTCAAGCTGTGAATCTATCCCATTAAAAAGTCTACATTAGAACTGGCCTGTGTAGGCGCCACCACTAAATTCATCAATTATAGTAGAATCTGAATGAGCATGTAATTTGCTGTGCTTGCATCCTGGCCTGCTTGCAGCAGGTTCAGCTTCTTGCCAAACTCAATACACTGGTTCACCAATCACTAAGCAACCACTTTGATCAGGCATGAGCTTCCATCCCTGGCACTCACTCTGGCTCCAGTCTTGCTTCTAGCCTGTCCTGTTGAGTGTGGCCTGAACATCCTCAGCCATAGATCACCTGTCCTGCCCCACAACTGATTGTGACCCTTGCACTTATACTGGCTGGCCAACCTGATAGTGTTGCGGATCATTGAAAATGGCAACAGGAAGACTGCAAAGCACTTAATTCCTTTCAGAGCAAATAAAAAAGGTGTATAGTTATCTGACCTGTGATTGTGTTCTCTCAAGATGCCTGCTTCACAAAAACATAAAAAAGATCATCCATCCAGTGGTATGCCAGATATCACAGAAGTTAACTGTAAAGGTATGTTCCAGATCCTGTAAAAAAAGGGGTCCCAATTCCTTACCAATGGCCCTGGACACTGACAGGCTACCGTTAACCCTCCATGTCCCAAACCAGATGACACAGCCACCTAGTGCTTCAATGCGCTGCTTTTCGTCCTGCAGACAATAGAATAAGCGAGGCAATGATACAGGCATATTGAAAACCTAACTGGGATTGTTGTGACCATGTACATTTATTTATTCATTTGATATTTAGTCACATGTTGATGCGGTTGCTTTCAACTAAAAAGCATTGCATTCAGAGCTCTAGTGCCACTCAAGTAATGCTAAACAAGACTCTGCCCAACAGCATGTTTAACTTAGTTTAAACCATTTAATTTGCTACCTATATCTTACATTATAGTTTATTTTTAAAGCTTGCCTATCCCAGCAGAGTGCTTCTGAACACAACATAAAATCATCATAAAGTACTATTAACAATAGCAATGATCTGTATTAGTAAATCACAGATAGCTAAGCAGCCAGTTAACATTCATTTCTTAAAGTGCTCCTTGTAAAATCTGATGTTAATTTCATCTACCATCTGATATTCAACTTGCCGATTCAATTATTCTTGTATTTCAAGTCAAGTACTATAAACTGCATCTCGTGCATTTTTTAAGTACTCTATACAGGGAGAAACAGGCTACCATCCCATCCCATTTGCCCATGGTTCAAAGAGTGGCACAAGCCCACATATGGTACAATGAAGAGCTCATCTATTCCAGCACTAGTTCTAACCCCAGAATGATGACTACAGTGTTGTTCTGAGGCTGTAATTCCATGCAGTGTAAATATTTGTAGATTGCAATGTTCATGTACACTGGAATATGCAAACATTAATGTAAACCTCATGGCTTTTTTTTTGAGAGGTCAGAATTTGACAATGATATTGAAAACTGAGCATGCAGGTGTGTGTTATGTGTATGTCTCACCTCTCGATCTGGTTTGTGGGGTTTCATGAGCTCAACTGATTGTCCTCTCTTCACCAGCATGGCCTGTGAATCTCCCAACCAGGCCACGTACAGGGTGCTGCCTCTCAGGAAGGTCACTACTCCCGTGGTGCCACACCGCAAGTTCTGTTCAACACAAATCCAGGAACCAGTGTGAACACTCAAATATGGATTTCAGTAACAGTGCCCTGATACCTAAAAACTACTCCTAACTTAGCTTCAGACAGACATTATAAATGTTTCTTATCCAATTCCTTTGTCGGTCATTATTTTTCTGGAGCAATTCCACAAAGGCAATGCTGCAGGGCCTCTCTGTCATTCTGTGTCCTTGAGAACTAAGCTACCTGCTGCCTTTATTAAAATTAGCACATTACTGTACCACATTTCATACTATATCTGTTTCTGACAATTGAAATTTCTATATGAGAAAGTTAATAAAATAACATTTTATTAGGAGACTAAAATGAAGCTTAACCTGACAAGCTAACCCACATAGAGTTGAATAAGCAAAGGGCAGAGGACTGGATGGCCTGACCTCACGTGAAGCCTTCTGTACAAAGTGCTCATCCGTTAACTTGAAGGCACGACACAGGGCCTCCCCTGGATCCTGGCTGAACATCTCCTGCCGTACCAGGTTGACATGCAAGTGGGTGGATGCATACACGGCAGCGTCCACTCCACCATGCCCATCGAAAACCGCAAAGTAGGCCTGGTCCTCCTGGTCCTAAGGAGAATGTCAGGGACATCGTTCCTCTTTTTAACAATTAGTTTTATTGGAAGCTTTATGTTTTCTCTATATTTTCATGAAATGTGAACCAGAGGAGGCATAATTACTCTGATACTCTGAAAATACTTTGAACTTCTTGGCACTAAGGGAAACAAGGGAGGTAAAAGTATCCTTCAACTTGTGTTACACAACCCTACCAACTGATTAATTTACCAGCTCCCATTTCAGCCATGTGAAGTAGTGATAAAAGGCTTATCGATCCTCTGGCTTCTTTTATTATATGAAGTTGTAAAATTTACACCAGTGGTCTGTTAGAAATTTTTATAAATCTTGGGGAATAGTGGGAAACAATTAACCAGTGTGAACAGCTTAATAAAGTATCTTTAACTGTGTGGGCAATGTGTAGATGCAATTTATGGGGTTAGGGTTAAGTTTCGGTTTAAGGATAAGTTTCTTGATCAAATACAGTAGGTGGTGGAATTTAAAACTGGTCTTTTGAGTGTAAGTCACCACTACGTTACCAGCTGCCCCTGCTAGATTTATTGCAATGACATTATTCTATGTAAAACTATGTTTCTACATGGATTAAACCGTTACTAGCAATTTCTGTCTTCACAAGAAGCTGATGGCCTAATTTGATCTCTTTGTAGAGTGATGAAGTTGTATTTGTGTCTGTGTGTATATGAAGTAAGACTGCATTGACAGTTGCTATTTGTACAAATTTATACTGTATTAGAGTATCCATAGTACCTCTGAAACCTGGAAAAACAAACTTATTGGATGAGTGATAATATATTGACATCAATATATTTTTATGTGAAGAACCTGTTTGAACTGAGTACCAAACAAATGGACCCACTTTAAGTTCTACAGGCTCTGGAATCTGGCACGGCAGCACACCTGAAGGTTGAAGAGTGCGTTGTAGTCAGGAATGACTATGTGCTTATCCTCCATCTTGCGCCGCATGTTCTTGATGGCATGAATGGAGGTCTCATAGTAGACCTTCGACCGGTGCCGTTGAGGGAGGTCCTTCAGCCAGAGGCAGCAGGTTTCGCACAGCTTGTTGAAGACCAGCCGTGCCAGCTTGACTGACTCGAGCTCTAAGTATGAGTGCACATGCGTGCGCGCGCGCACACACACACACACACACACACACACACACACACACACACACACACACACACGTGCGCACAGTGCAGGCATCCATCAGTGCTCATGTTTACAAAGCCATTGACAATCTGACTTGTTCAGATTTAGAACTTTGGACTCAGGCAGGCACAGTGGAATACAAGGGCTCAGCAGAGGTTAAACCCTGTGCTGCTGATCACTTAGAGTGGAAGGGAGGACAGTCAGCAAAGAGATGTCCAAATCTGTGGGAGGGGATCTGATGTCACTGCACAATGATCTTTTAGCTTCAGCTTTCCAGAGAGTCAGATTGGCATTTACAAATTTTGCAAGGAGATAGGTCCATTGTTTCCAGGCCTCCCTGGTTCTGAGGGAAGGCTTTTGGCCATATCAGAACTAGCCAGTTTTTTCCATTCTCTTACTCGTGGTGCTTATGTTGTGTTGACTTGGAGTGGTACACAACAGCCTCATGCCCCAAATAAATAAATAAATAAATAAATAAATAAATACATAAATAAATCAGCATATTGTAGTTTTTATATGTTTATGGACTTAGCTGTTTTACTGAAGCCTTTTAGGCTAAATATTTTTCTCAACAGTATTATAGCAGCACACCCGCATGAACTTGAACCAGCAACCCTCAGGCTATATGCTTATATTAATTAAAACAGGACTGTCAACGGAATAGGGTCATTTTGGGCCCGGCAACAGTCATTCCATCACATCCTGGTGGTAACGTTTTTCCCCAACACAAATCGCAAAAACAGGAACATTTTGCTCCGTGCAATGTTTCAAAAAATGCTGTTAAAAGCACCTCCTCTCCTCAATGCCCTTTAATACAGGCATATGCACAGGGAGCTTGTGTTACTTTACCTATGTAAAAGAGGGGACAAAAGGCCTACAGCAGCGTAAATATAACCATCAGTGTGGGATGTCTGCTCATGTGTTTTGAGGGCTCTGTTGAGTATTCCCCGATGGTCTGCCAGGCCTTAAAGTGGTATTTATCTTTAAACTGTACCTCCACATGGCCCAGCTACTAGGCAGAGTGCTCCATTAATGCTGTGTGCTTTCGCTATTGCTTTCTTAAGCAGGCCTGAGCACTGCTATGTGCAATTTGTGTCCTTGGGTGCAGAAGATGCATTGAGAAGAAGCACTTTATCTTTTTTTATGTCTTTTTTTCAGCTTGCTGGTTTTTTTGAGCAGTTAATAGCATTCTGTCACGACTTCACTCCCTCCTCACTTACAACACTGTACATGCTTGCTCAGTACAACACAGTATACTGCAGCAGTCTCAAAAAAAGTCACAATCTGTGCTTTACAGATTCTGCTCCACCTAAAAGATTCATTAAATGTTTATGTCAAAGTTTCACTTCCTGCTGTCTTTTGTTTAATTGTATGGATTGCTTTTATTATCAAATTGTTTTGGTATAAATAAGAAGCCTTGTATATATGAATAAAAAAATTACCTCTGGGCTTTCTCTTAGCCTGGATGAAAAGCCTCTTTATGAAGAGAACCTTTACTCTTTCAGCGTACTTGGACATTATCTGGCTTTCACTTAAGCTCTTGGTAGAACAATCTGCAGAGAGCTAGTATCCTCCTTGCAAGGTACTGTATGTATATGTGCTGCTAATATGTAGTTGATGTTTTTTCTCCATAGCCATGATGTTAAACTGCTCATAATAATTTACCCATTTAAACAGCTGAGTAAATTTTACTGAAGCTATTCAGGATAAGTTTCTTGATCAAATACAGTAGGTGGTGGAATTTAAAACTGGTCTTTTGAGTGTAAGTCACCACTATGTTATCAGCTGCCCCATTTAAACTATCTAACCTGAATTCTCGACCCAAGGCATTGACAGTACCCTGGGTGGCATACAGAGATGTACAGAGGTCTCCAAACCTACCTTCTCCACTCCCTCTTGCTCACTCATTTTCTATCCTGTTGCTAAACATGCCTCTGCAGTTACCCTTAACAACCTTCCTGGAAGCATACGATTGAGCAATATTCAAGTCCTGCTGCACATAGCCCTTTATTTTTTAAAGATATACTAGCAAGAAAAGTGTACATGCATCCTAAACTGTCTTCTTTTGGTTCTCTACCATTCCTATAAAGGTGTCTGTGCTAATACTTTTCATGCTCTAAAATGTTGTATGTAGAAGGGCAGTCAGTCCATAGTTAGGTCACTAAGTGACCTGATTTAGGAGTTAAATACTTAAACGCTACACATAATGCCCTACTTCTGCTGCCTTTCATGTACAGCATCTACTGCACATTGGTCTTTATCTGTATAACATATCTATTTCATCTTGCACAGAACTTAACCCTTTGAATAACCTGATATTGCCTACTCGATGCTCTGTTTATTTTATATCAGAAGCAAAAAGGTTAAACTGATATACGGATATCTGGCTAAAAGGTAACTACAGTCAGAGCTGTAAAGCCTGGACACTGCTCATACGGTATACATTTGTCATTTGCAATATGCTGTTTTTTAACAGTGTATAGGGAGATCACTCACGGGGCAAGGTGTCAGGGCCATCCTCCACCGCTTTGTTGACATGGTAGATGGAGAGGTCACTCTGCAGGATGTCATCGGTTGTGGCACGAGCCAGGGCAGCTGCCAGTGAGAACGGGCAGTTACTGTGGGGTAGCAAGAAAAAGAGGGCAGAATTTAGTGAGAGCCGATCAACGGCTAGCCTACTGCCACACGCCACTATTTAACATGGGATTATGGCTTGATACACCACAAATTTTCTTCTGGCATGTCGGTACAAGCAATCCCGTTTCCATTGTCTATTGCCTAATTTACTGCAATTGTTTCAATCTGTGAAGTGAAAAAGGACAAACACAGCCTGAACACACAGTGAAAAGGCAAAAATAAATGTGAAATAGTCAGGTTCAGAGTTTCAAGTGCACCCGTAAACCACATTTGGTCTGGAGTCACTTACTGACATCCTGCATGGAAAATATTGCATTAAACATTTTTCTAAGTCAGCACATCAGTCAAGGAACAGACCAGGACAGCCTTGAAACCATCAGCTCCCTTTTTTCTGTAATTATCTTTGGTTGTTCACAAATACTATTCTATCAGTGCTCCCTTATTAATCAGGTCAGCTGTAAAAAAAAAAAAAATCTGTCATGATGAACTTATTGTTTCATAATGTGCTCTGTGTGTGTGTGTGTGTGTGTGTGTGTGTGTGTCAGAGAGACAAATGACCTAGCAATCTATCTGCATCCCTTCGAGAGCGAATATCTAGGAGAACAGCCTGTGACAGGAGCTGCAGCATCATGCCCTCATGGTTCTCAACATTGCTCCTGCTTCTACAATGCCCTCCATGAGATGCTAAAAATGGACACTGGTTATTCCGCTTCAAGGATGCGAGCACTCTGGATCTAGCAACCTCTGTCAGTCACTACACTGTGTACCCATGCATGGCAAATATAGTAGTTTCTTAACCTTTACAACAGAGCAAGACATCTGAAAACATCACAGGAAATTCATTTTTAAAAAAAAAAAAACATCTCCCTATGTTTTGAGTTTGACTGAACACACTCATTCCATGTCCCCAGAGACCTATCTGGGGCTGTGTAATCCAGTGCCAAGCTCTGACAGGAAGCCTGCGAGTATCTCATCGATTGTATCTGACTAAAAGTAACCAGTGAGCATATCGCTGCTAGTTTACTGAGAGCTTTCCCTTTTATCTTTGAAAGTATTACTGCGGTCACTATTATGCATGATATTCTAGAATAGTTAGTTCACTTTTTAGACTTTTCAAATTCAGGTTAAGCAGCAAATACAAGGATAAAAGAGTTGTCTACTACAGAGGATTTAAATATAGACTTCTGATGCTAAACTCAGTGCTTGATCATGGCTGGGATGTGAAAACAGCCCTTTTATGAACTGAATATGAAGGCATACGAATACCAGCACAGCACGATGCCTTATGACCTGGTATGTGCTCCTTTAGAAGGGCCTAACACACATCGGGGATTATATTCTCACACCAGCAGTAAAGTACAGAGCATTGCTCAATCCCAGTGCTGCACCCATGGCAACTTTTAGTGCCTTGTGCTGACAGTTGATTGGGTAACCATAGTGACATGTACTGCATGAGTTTGACAGCAGGTGCCATAGTTATGGGGACACACACAGGAATCTAGCCATGACAGTATGGCAGTGTAACAAGCACTCCGACAACACACCAAGAGAAGGTCACTGCCAGAGGAAGAACAGCCACTAAACCTGACCCAACACCACCCGCCTCCTAGGCAAACCATACGGGTATTAAAATTAGAGCAGATAGCTACTTTGCATTGCTACACTTCTGAGGAGCTGAAACAGTGGTTCACAGGCATTTGGGGAAAGTAGAGCAGGCGTCTGCAAGGGCAGCCCAATGACAGATTGCTCCAAATGAAGGGGTGAACCTACCTGCTCCCTGCACTCTACAGTGTTTAATGGGTCTTCCCCATGAGTCCCCATCAGGACCCTGAGAAGAGTCATCGATGACTGACATGACTTTTAAGACAGACTAATTATATTACAGATCCGGTCATTCAAAGTCAACCACAAACAACAATGCTGGACAAGAACACAGCCACGTGCAATGCGGCTACTCAGAAAACAAACATTTTCAGAAGTATTTTAGTCCAAAGAACATCTGAAATGAAACGTTCTTTTAAAAAAAAATCATTGCTGAAATGCTATGTCATACTGCCTCAGCCATCAAATGACTGCTACACAATTGTGCTTGATACCAGGTTGAATTATTACACAAAATCATTTCACTGACAATCTCCCCAGTGTTATCCAGGACTAAAATGTTCCAGTCTCATTATTATCTGTTCTTCATCTTTAATTCAAGGAACACTAAAAAACAAAACAAAACAAATTAAATGGTCGATCTTACTCACTCATTACTGTCAACCCCTCGTCCAAGTCAAGGTTGCAGCAGTCTGCATCTTATTCCAGAAGCACAGGATGGGATGTCAGTCAGTCAAAGGGTAGCTACACACACACACACTAAAGTCTATTTAGCCATCAATTAACCTGAAACTTTGCTGTGTGAGAATGCACATGAACACAGAGACAACATACAGTCATAAGGTAATTTAAGGCTGGACTCAAATTTGCTGCCCCACCATGCCACCCATCTTGATCTTAATTCAACAGAAATAATCTTAATATACTTAATAACTGTTTACACTTCTACTTACAGTAGTGCAGCACATTCAACCATCAGTACTACCAAATGGGTTGTAAACAAAGAAAAACTAACCACAAGTGATCAACCCATGAATTCTTTGAAGAATCACTTGTGTTTTCCATTAATTGCTTTTTTAACTGCATTGAAGAAATAGTGAGGGGATTACAGACAGTCAGCAGCTGAGTGGGAGTCTTAGGCTTATGGAGATGAGGTGAAAGAAGAGGCCTGCCATGCTCACAGAGCTCCTGCTGAGCAGGAATGAGAGACCTCGAAGAGCTATGCATGGCTGTTTGAAAAGGCAGCCATAAGAGGCAGTGAGATCCCCAAAAGCCTCTGAGAGCAGGTTTACAGGCAAGTGAGCGAGCGAGAGTGCGTCAGTGACTCAGAGAGCCCTTAACATCCCCATCAATCCCCCAGCTGACACGCCGGTGGCTGCCACAACCTGAAAGCCACCTCCTCTGCGTTTCCATTCATAGAAAAACAGTGCTCTCACTTGCTAACGCAAGTACCATCATGCGCCAGAGAGGGAAGGGGTTGGGGGGCATGCCTCATTGGCTGAGGGGACTTCAGCACATCCTCTCACAGCCAATGAGGGATCCTCGATGCTTGTGCGACACAGGCGAGTCAGAAAATACCACGCCAGCATTTGCGAAGGTTTGGGATTTACAAAAGGAAGACATGCGGGTTTTTTCCATCTTTGGAAAAGAAAATGAATGTATGGATTCTATTTAAAAAAAAAAAAACTGCGGTGATTACGTATTACCTTTTGTAGTGAGCGTAGTAAAGGGGGGGGGGGTGTTCGACACATCTCGCGCAGGCTCGGCTGTCTTTCGTTTCGTAGCTCTGAACCCCTAAAATGAGTGACATATTTGTTTAATTGGGACCCCACCGCTTCTTTCTCTGCCTGCTGTGTCAGTGTCAGTATGAGTAATATGCCAAATAGCAGTGGTCCACATTTATTCCATTTCATGTCACAGTACTACATGTGGGCAGCCCTGATTGTGCTGCAGCCTTTCCCACAGAGTGGGAATGGGGGTTTAAGAGTCTCGCCCCCCGTGTAGTGCTGAGGAGACCACAGTGGTAGCTGGCTTAGTCAATGTAAACCTTGAGAATAAGACAATGGGTTCAATACTACTTAGTCTCTGCCCTCTCTGGGCTCACTGTCATGGGGGGATGAAACCACTCAGTAAAGCATGCTCTATTCTTCATGCAGTTGGCTATGGAGAGAGAGAATGCGCCATTCTTCTGACTGAGTAGCAAACACCTCTGTATTCTTTGCGCTGGAAGCCTGTGTTGATGGCCCCCAGGTATTAAGTGCTACTCATACTGCTTGCGCTGCCATTTTAGATTGTAGGGGTGCACAGCGTAATGGTTGTTTAGTCAGGATTACATAAACCCACAATTCACCTGAACAATAAAGTGACAGTGATAAACCTCAAAGAGTGGATAGTGCTCACTATGTGCACAGTGGTGCAGCATTAGTGTTGTATGTATGCTGCTATGTATGTATGGGTGTTACACTGCTCTGCTCTGTGTATAGGTGAAAGACTATAGGGAGTTTAGAGTTTAGTAACCTTCAATAAAGGTGTTGGCTAACAGAGTAATCACTTTTGCAGAAGCATCTCCTAAAAAAACAAACATACACAAGTGACTATTTATATATGTATCTGTTTATGGGTGTGTGTCTCTGTCCCTCTGTACACCTCTATGTGAGGATGCTATGTGTATAAGCACCCCAGCCTCAGCAATCATGCCAGATTATGTCATAGTGCATAGATAATAGACACACTGACATACAGTCAGGTCCATAAGTATTTGGACATTGACACAATTTTCAGTGTACTGCCTCTGTACACCACCACAGTGGATTTGAAACAAAGCAATCAAGATGTGATTGAAGTGTAGAATTTCAGTTTTAATTCAAGAGGTTTAACAAAAAATACTGCATTAACCATTTAGGAATTACAGCCATTCATATACATTGTCCCCCATTTTCAGAGGCTCAAAAGTAATTGGACAAACTAAAATAATAATAAATATAAGGACTATTTTTAATACTTGGATGCATATCCTTTGCAGTCAATGACTGCCTGAAGTCTGGAACCCATGGACATCAACAAATGCTGAGTTTCCTCCCTTCAGGTGCTTTGCCAGGCCTTTGATGCAGCAGTCTTCAGTTGCTGCTTGTTTGTGGGTCTTTCTGCCTTCAGTTTTGTCTTGAGTAAGTGAAAAGCATGTTCAGTTCGGTTGAGGTCAGGTGACTGACTTGGTCATTGAAGAATATTGCATTTCTTAGCCTTGAGAAGCTCTTGGGTTGCTTTCACTGTATGTTTTGGATCATTATTCATCTGTTGCGTGAAGCACCTTCCTATCAGTTTTGCAGCATTTGGCAGAATCTGAGTAGATAGTATAGCTTTAGATGCTTCAGAATTCATCCTGCTACTTCTATCAGTAGTCACATCATCAAGAAACACCAGTGACCCAGTTCCACTGGTAGCCCATGCCATAACACTGTGTCCACCGTGTTTGACAGGTGAGGTGGTATGATTTGGGAGCCCTTTCTTTCCTTCTCCATACTCTTTCCATCATTCTGGTACAAGCTAATCTTGCTTTCCTCTGTCCAAAGAATCTGGTTCCACAACTGGGCAGGCTTTTTTTTTTTTTTTTTTTTTAATAGATGTTTTCTTGCAAAGTCTAATCCAGCCTTTCTCTTCTTGAGTGTTACCAGTGGTTTGCACCTTGCGGTAAATTGTCTGTATTCATGAAGGCACTTCTTGATTGCAGGCTTTGACAATGATACACCAACCTCCTCGAGAATGTTCTCGACTTGGCTAGATGGTGTGAAGGGGTTTTTCTTCACCAAGGACAGAATTCTCTGATCATCCACTTTAGTTGTCTTCCGTGGTCTTTCAGGCCTTTGGTGTTGCTGAGTTCACCGGTGCATTCCTTCTTTTTAAGAATGTACCAAATTGTTGATTTGGCCACTCCTAAAGTTTTTGTTATTTCTCTGATAGGCTTAGAAAACAAAACAAACCTAACAGTGGCCTCCCTCACTTGCATCAATACTTCTTTGGCCTGCATAGTTCCCATGAACAGCTACCAAACTCAAATTCAGCACCTGGAATCAACTGAAGTGTCAACTGACCGCTTTACTGTGGGTGGTATTGCACAACACCGACCTTTTATGTGCTCAATTTGTCATGAAATAATGAGAAAAGAGGCCACTTTTGGCCATAAAACTACTTGTCAGTCAATTGTCCAATTAGTTCTGAGCCTCTGAAAATGGGGGACAATGTATATGAATGGCTGTAATTCCTAAATGGTTAATTCAATGCTTTTGTTAAACCCCTTAAGTTAAAGCTGAAAGTCTACACTTCAATCACATCTCGATTGCTTTGTTTCAAATTCATTGTGGCTGTGCACAGTGGCAAAATACTGAAAACTGTGTCAATGTCCAAATACTTACGGACCTGACTGTATACACAACACAACTCTCAATGGGATTTAATTTTACCTGTCATTAGGCATGAGAGAATGTATGCATATTCAACATATATCTTCTTAAGACTCCAACAAAATCTGCCTATAAATCACATACAAGTCTCAGGAGACTTTTGCTCCAGAGACCCTTCTCAAACTGCACTTTTCCATCAGTCAGTCAGTAAATTGTCTGAGGCTGAGGATTCCACACCACTTCTTTAAGACACTTTCTAATGGCAACTTTTGTTGTACTTTATGGGAGCTCAATAAGGGTTTTTTAAGAAAAAGATATAAAAGAAGACAAAAGGTCAACACAAATTTTAATATATAAATATATGAAGTGAGGCTGAAAATTTTTTTATTTATGATATGTGTGCAAATTTGGCCAATATGCATGTTGTCTCTGAGTGTGTTTAAAGCAGCCAAGGGCAAAAATACAAGTAATCTCTACTTTGGATGACTCAGGGGTTATTAATAGAAGGATGCTGGATTAATGTGCCTCTAAACCTTCTCTGTGTCCATCAAGCTATCTTTTCAACCCATAGTAATTAGAACTTGTGGGCTAAATACACAGATTTCCTTGGGTTTAGTTTCTCTCTTTGTGCTCCATTTTCTGCTCCAGATTATACCCCCTTCAAATGTGGAACTTTCAGATGTAATGCTTCTGTTTCAGATTCTGTGCTGTTGTAACATCTTACTAACTTGTGTCTATGATTAATTAAACTTTCCTCTCTCTGTAACAGGAAATTGACATCTGGATTTCCTGGCCAGCCAGCTGTAGACGATGAACAACTGAACTAAAAAATAAAATACAAGTAGTTCACAAATTACAACAACTAGAATATGACAGCTGTACCATCAACCTTTTTTATATGATTCCAAAGTCCCAACATTTGGTCATTACATCTAACGATGGCCACACCGTCTGTGGCATAACATCGGCTGGCAGTCCTGCCACAAGACACCATATTTGTTATTTGTTACGGTTTAGCTGTCTATCGGCAATGATTATTATTCTGCACTACTGCCATTTAAAATAGTTGTATAGTATATTGCATTCTTAATCCTCCTAACAAGTAAGTAGGGAAGTCCCTGTAGTCGATACAGTAAACCGATTCACTGATAAATGTACTTTTTCCTCTGTCCAGGTAGTCATACCTGTACTCAAGTCAGAAATGGGTAACACATGTGTTAAACAGAAAAGAGACAATGACACAAAAATTGTAAACTTATTCCTCTATTCTAGCAGCAGCAACGAGGTTAACTATGAGACCTGTGATAAACTCAGACTATGTTCACATAATAATACTAATAGATGGAGGGAGTCTACAAATAAAATTTGGATCAGAAAACTATTTTGTAAAATGATTCCTAAGAATGGCTTTATGTTTGCTAGATTAACTATACAGCGATAGAATAACAGTGGAGCAAATACAGAACATAACATTAAGGGGGCATACAGCATACTGTCCTATAAGGTACTCAAAATAAAGAATATGTGTTATACCTTAAAATATGTGCAAAAATATCAAGCACAGAATGAAATAGAGACTGCCAACTGATCACTTTACTGTGGGTGGTATTGCACAACACCGACTTTGAAGGGCTATTCAGTTTCTGGCATTGCTGCTCATTAGGTAATATATTCATGTTTGAGCTACTGGCCACTGCAGAAAGTATTGTTAGATTCATCAAGAACAGGTACAGTAAATGGCTGCATGGGGTTTCAGTGACAACAATGTGCTACACTGCACATACAGTTCCCTGGCCCTTGGCTACAGCTGCTTCACTATCAATACAATCATCTTTGTTAAATCAGTTATCAATCATTTTTATACTGAATATCATATAAATAATTTTGCTGCTTGCAACTTTACCCAGTTGTTATACACTGCTCAGCCAAAAAAGTCACACACTAATATTTTGTTGGACTGCCTTTAGATTTGATTATGCCAAGCATTTGCCATGTCGTTGTTTCGATAAGCTTATGCAATGCCGCAACATTTATTTCCACCCAGAGTTCCATTAATTTTTCGCCAAGATCTTGTATTGATGAGAGATTCGGACCGCTGTGTAAAGTCTTCTCCAGCACATTCCAAAGATCTCAGAACTCAATGGGGTTAAGGTCTGGGCTCTGTGGTGCCCAATCCATGTGTGAAAATGATGTCTCATGCTCCCTGAAGCACTCTTTCACAATTTGAGCCAACCCGATGAATCCTGGCATTGTCATCTTGGAAGAAAAAAATCCATTGATGGAAAAACCTGGTCATTCAGTATATTCAGGTAGTCAGCTCACCTCATTTTTTGGGCACCTAACATTGTTGAGACTAAACCTGACCAACTGAAGCAGCCTCATAACACTTTAACAAGTTAAATCCAGCTGGTGACTTTTTTTTGGCTAGGCAGTGTATTTGTACTACTAAAATTCATAAGCATTACAGCAGGACCCCTAGTGGAACAACAATCTTCGGCCTCCATGTCCACTGCTTTATTTGCCATATCCCTAGGACTGGGAACGCTAGGCTTTTTTTTTTTTTTTTTTGGAAAATGGGGAAGCATAAGGATCTGAGCCATTTTCACAATTGACAGATTGTGATGGCTAGACCACTGGGTCAGAGCATCCCCAAAACAGGAGGTCTTGTGGAGTGGGTGTTCCTGGTATGCAGTGGTTAGTACCTTCCAAACGTGCTCCAAGGAAGGACAACTGGTGAACCGCTGAAAGGGTCATGGGCACCCAAGACTCACTGACGCGTGTGGGGAGCGAAAGCTAGCTCATCTGATCCGATCCCACAGGAGAGCACAGATTGCTGAAAACCATAATGCTGGCCATGATAGAAAGGTGTCAACACACAGTGTTGCTGCAGACCAATCAGAGTGCCCATCCTGGCTCCTGCCCACCGCCGAAAGTGCCTACAATGGGCACGAGAGCATCAGAACTGGACCGTGGAGCAATGGAAGATGGTGGCTTGGTCTGACAAATTACATTTTCTTTTACATTATGTTGACAGCTTAGATTATTTTTCGCCAGGCAGTGTATTTGTACTACTAAAATTCATAAGCATTAGAGCAGGACCCCTAGTGGAACAATAATCTTCAGCCTCCATGTCCACTGCTTTATTTGCCATCCCTAGGACTGGGAACTCTAGGCTTTTTTTGTGTAGAGACCTAAAGGTATGAGACTGAAAGTCTGGAACCCATAAAGGCTTGAGGCACTGTATTATGATGGCAAAGGAACAAAATATTCTGCAATAGTCCTGTTGCTATAGGCCATCTAGGAATCCTGTGCCAGAACTGAGGCCAGAGTCCTGTGATCTAGCTAGGCAACAATGTGTGTAGTAGCCCTACAGGGAGACACAGGTCTTCTGTGGTGTTATCTTTTTTAGAAATGGAGGAGTCTCTTTTAGGCTACTTTGCCCTTGAAATCAAGTGGGGTATATACACTCAAGCAGTCTTACGATAACAGATCCTCTATACAGTCAGCGGCACTGATAAGATTTGGTGCTCTGGGCAAAGGAAAACCTATACACTATATACAAACAACTACATTTGCAGACATGCTGAGAAGGAATGCAAGCATTACTGCTGTGCATCCATATCACTGGTTAAAAGATGGAGTAATCTCAGTGTTCAGCTGTTGTTTCTTCCATCCAATGCAGGGTGTCGAACAGCTGTGCTCAGAAGGCTGTGATGTTCTCCTGTCAACCCACCCCCCCACAGGGCCATGCCAGCTGAAATTCTGACCTTCATGGTTCAGGATTGTTGCTAAGGCACCCTGCCGAATCATGCACAAGAGAGGCCAGTTTTAAAGTTTAATTCTGTATTGGTATCAAACTGCACAAAACTTGGGTACAGGTTTCAGACCAGTATAACTGGACTTATTAACATTTCATTGGACTTCTGAACATGAAAACATGTAACAACACATACACATGGTATGCAAGTCATATATCTTCAATTTTTTGGTGAAGATGAGAATTCTGTGTCAGTTCTGATATCCAATAATTTCTATATACCTACTGGCTAATACCAAAGCTGATATCAAAACACACATTTATAAATGACAGAGAAAAATGGGACTACATTTGTCTGAATGAGAATTACAGAAAAATATAACATTAATCTGTAATATCTGTACTGTATTATGAACATTTTTCAGACCATGTACAAGTGTTATAATAAAATGCATCTAGTGAAACACATGGATGGCTACCTTTCTTAAATAAGGAATAATTTTGCAAACTTTAGCCTTAAATGTTACATAACACTTTTCAATCAAACAATTGAAATAATGAAAAATGAAAAAAGTAAAACAATATAAGAATAAATAACTAATACCATTTAGTAGCAGTAACTTTTTTTTTGGAACTAGATCATTCAAAAATTTTTTGTACGGGGGCAAGTCTTAAAAAGTGCATCTCTGCCTTGTCACAAGAAATTCTGTTTATTGACCATGTCTTGCTGTCAACACAGATTAAGTTCGCAGTTGTTACAAATGTCATATTTTATGTCACTCTTACTTTGAAAAACTTCCACACTGCAGACACTTTTGTGCTGTATGTACATAATTATTGGGTCATCAAATATCAGTTTATATTATTAGTTAAATCTAAGCATTGACTCCATGCCAATGATTTTCTTTAAATTAATTAATTGGCCAATATCAATATGATTTCAATATCATTGTGCATACCCACTTTTTTGGAATCATTATCTTAATTGCTCAAAACACATGTTTCGCATAACTCTGAAGAAACACTCCAGAGATGTCAAAAGAGATGAAAGAAACATAAAACTGTCAAAATAAAACATAGTTTCCTCCTTCACTTAGGCTCTCAGTCTCACCCCCTTTTGTGTGTGTGCCATAAACACACTTTCTGCCATATTGTGTGTATGGCGATCTGACAGGTACAGCCTGTGAAGATGTACATGCACTGCTGTCAATGCCAAGGGAAGGCAAACTGAAATCTGGGGAGATTCCAGGCCAGATGCCCACTTATGCCTTTGGCTCAGGCTGTTTCAAAGAACTGAATTATGTTGCTTTTTTGCAGAGAAAGAAGGTAAAGCTGGCAGTATCAGCAGTGCCTTATGAAAGATAAACTGCTGACTGATGATACTAGGTGCATTAGCACAAATTTTCCTGTTTTTATGAGGGAAGGACCACACCAACCCCAGAAGTTTAGAAAACATTATTTGGCTTCTTGTGGGTGCCCCTGGCTGTTGGACCCACAGAAGTTTATATTTATCCCTCACCTTCTGGTTGGGAGTTTTTTGTCTGCTTCTTTTCAGTTGCAGTTGGCCTGTCTTTACATACTCATTATAGTCTCTAAATGTATAGCCAATCATTTATCTGTAGGCTTACTTTATATTTGTTCCATTTGTTCTATGTGTTTCTGCCATGTCTGTGATCTGTTGTTCAGAGCTCTGTGTCACTGTGTGAGAAGAGTGTAGCAAAAATACTATACTTAAAGTGTAAACTATGATTTCCTATGACAATGGTTCTTCAATACCCAGTAGATCTGTATTTGATCTCTGAACAATTTAAAATAGAATCCAACATTGATTGTACAGTTGATCATCTGCCCATATAGGGTCTGGCATTCATAAGTAAGAATCTTCACATCTCCCAAACCCCCACACCCTCTGGTATGAGAAAGGAACATACAGTACATGGACAAGTGTTAGCAATGGCAAGGCTACCATACCGTCTGTGAATGATCCAAAGTGGTTGCACGTTAGTCCCCTGCCACAAGCTAATGAACCATCAGCAGAACTAATTACTCTTCAAAGCAAGAAGCTATTTTTGCACGCTGTGGCTTTCCCTTTTTCACTGATGCTCAGCAGTGACACCAAGCTCCTCTGCTGAGACCAGGCAGTTCCCAGGGCGATATGATGAACAAATGAAAACAATACCCACAAAACACTACTAATGTTGTCTGTGGACAACTTTCAGTACTCCATGAATTGAACATATCTGAGTATGCCATAGAGGTGCACCATACATATCATTTGTTCTTATACAGGAAGAATTAAATGTACAATGAAATAAGGGAGTAAAAATAAAGCATATCAAAATTCATCATGTCATTACACTCATACTAGCTTTTGTTTGGAGATTGTATCCGAAACCATGCTTTTGTGCCTCTTCAATTATGTAGTAGCAATGTGAGAACCATACCCACTAGCCCTCAAATTTATCTTCCTGATGGAGTCTCTACAGAACAGCATCTGGCACCTCAGGCTGCATGGCCAGAAGAATGCATTGCCATCTTCGTAGGGCACGTTACAAAAGAGATCCTTCTTTCCTTACTAGAAGAGTTTGAATTTAAGTAACACCTGTAAGACAGTTTTACTTGTGCCTGTCAGCAGCTCTAGCTGGAAGATGTGACATGGCTCTTTATCTGTCTTTCAGTTTCTCTCAACTTGGCGAATTGCAGTGTTCTGTGGTCCTTTACTAGTAAAAAATACATTTTTAATAATTTCCACAAATTCTGCTAAGTAAATAAGAATCTTAGTCAATTAAAACATGTATACATGTGCATCTTGTCATGTACAATGCACAGTACCTGTACTCTACATGTGCGACATTGTAGCATAACAAGTGTCTGCTGACAGCCATACAAAAGCAGATACAATACTACAATCCGACCGAGTGCTTATAGGTTATACGTAGATAAAAATCTGTTATAAAAAAAAGTTATGAACATATACTGCATAAGGTGAATGTTGTAGGAAACTGTCTGCTACAACACAATAGCAGCATTCTACCTACACATGGGCAAAAAACATCTTTTTGCATCTTACAAAGTGTTAGTTGTCACAAGCAGTAAACATCTTCCCATGAGTGTTGCTATATCCCCCAAAGCATCCACCTCCAACTGTACACCAGCTGTACCCCTGACCAAAGATAGGCCATCAATGAGCTCAGTGAGTCACAAGAGGTCATGTCACTTGTACTTACTACATCTTGCTATCATACTGCATAGAATAGTGAAGCACTTAAAAAGTGTTATGAAAATACTGTACTTTTAAAAAAGAAACTTTGTTAAAGAATACAGTACTAAATTATTGAATAATATTGTGGATAATACAGCGATCAGCCACAACACTAAAAAAACTGACAGGTGAACTGAATAACATTGCTTATCTCATTACAGTGGCACCTGTCAAGGGGTGGTGGGAGATATTAGGCAGCAAATGAAGTCAGTTATTGAAGTGGTTTGTTGGAAGCAGAAAAAATGGGGAAGCATAAGGATCTGAGCCACTTTCACAATGGGCAAATAGTGATGGCTAGATCACTGGGTCAGACTATCCCCAAAACAGGAGGTCTTGTGGTTTGGGTGTTCCCGGTATGCAGTGGTTAGTACCTTCCAAAAGTGCTCCAAGGAAGGACAACTGGTGAACCGGTGAAAGGGTCATGGGCGCCCAAGACTCACTGATGCGCGTGGGGAGCAAAACCTAGCCCATCCGGTCCAATCCCACAGAAGAGGACAGATTGCTGAAAACCTTAATGCTGGCCAGGATAGAAAGGTGTTAACACACAGTGTTGCTGCGTATGAGGCTGTGTTGCTGCAGACCAATCAGAGTGCCCATCCTGGCCCCTGTCTACTGCCGAAAGTGCCTACAATGGGCATGAGAGCGTCAGAACTGGACCGTAGAGTAATGGAAGATGATGGCTTGGTCTAACAAATTACATTTTCTTTTAGCTTGACAGCTGGGTGTGTGTGTGTTGTTTACCTGGGAAAGAAATGGCAGCAGGATGCACTACGGGAAGAAGCCAAGCTGGCAAAGCCAGTGTGATGCTCTGGGCAATGTTCTGCTGGAAAACCTTGGTTCCTGGCATTCATTTGGATGTTACTTTGACCCGTACCACCCACCTAAACATTGCTGCAGACCACATAGATCCCTTCATGGCAGCGCTATTCCCTGATGGCAGTGGCCCTTTGTTCAGGAATTGTTTCAGGAACATGATAAAGAGTACAAGGAGTTGTCTTGGCCTCCAAATTCCCCAGATCTCAATCCGATCGAGCATCTGTGGGATGAGCTGGAAAAACAAGTCTGATCCACGGAGAGTCCACCTTGCAACTTACAGGACTTAAAGGATCTGCTGCTAACATCTTGGTGCCAGATACCACAGGACACCTTCAGAGGTCTTCTGGAGTCTATGCCTCAACAGGTCAGAGCTGTTTTGGTGGCATGAGGGGCACCTACACAATATCAGGCAGGTAGTTTTAATGTTGTGTCTGATTGGTGTATACTCTATATATATATATATATAAAAAACAAAATAGATCAAAACATAAACAGAGAAGTTACTGTATGGGGAATTTATAAATAATGACCCTGTTACAATTACAATCTGTATTACAACTGATGCAACTTTATAGCCTGGCCATTGTTCTCTAACCCAGTCATAAAATCGAGGACAGTTTTTATTACTAAATCAGATTTTCATAGTTATGTAAGACTGAATAACTTTGTTTTAATAAAAGAGAAACAAACTAATAAAAGATCAAAATAATAAATTTCCAACTCTGTCCTGCCAATTGTGAACATTAATTTACAGACTGAATTATAATGTATTTATAGTAAATGTACATAAATGGAAGGAAATTCAAATAAAATAAGGCTAATACATCTTAAAGTAAAATCTTGTGTTCATTGTTTATGCTATATAATTGTCTTACAGGACACACTAGCAATAAGGAAAAACACTGAGTGACATTTCTTTTGACTCCCTGATTATTTTCATTTGACTGCCACATACTTCTGATATGCTGGGGCAAAGATGTCAGCATTTCATCGTATTCTTCATACTTGTAATACCCATCCTGTGTCAAAGGTAATTGTGGTAGCTCTGTCCTAGAAAACCCAATATAACGCTGGGTGCAGATATGTGGAAGAACTGTTTATCCTGTCTAAGCGAGAATAGGGAGGAACAGTACCAATTTTACATCTTGCCCTCCCCTGTGTATTTGTTTGACCCAGCAGCACATTTGCCAAACAAATCCTGTTCCAATTATTAAAAGCAGCATTTAGAGCTGAGGAGAAAGCGGGAAAGTCCACTGAGGCTTGTGTGTTAAACTTAGGGCACAGCTAACAGAATGGCCACTCAAAGGGTATTTATCCAGCTGGAGACCAAGCTACATTATGGCATCACTGGGGGCTTTCATCACTCATTCAATGAGTTTACAGTTCTACTTCTGCCAGAGCACCCAACTCCAAAGGAAACATAACTTGTTTAATGAGGTTACCGCTGTGGTTATTCCATTCTACATTTTCAGGGCTTAAAATCAGAAGTTTTCAGAAGGCTTTTTGCACCAACCATATCTTGCACCATATGAGCTCACAAGCTATTTATTTATAGAGTAAGTGTGTGGGCTTGTGGTGTAAGTGGTGCCCGGCAGAAAAAGAGGAATCTCGAGGAGTAGAAATTGCAGGCATGTGACTCACTGCGCAGGGTAAATGTAGCAAGGTGGCTGCTGGGAAAGGTGACCTATTTGATGTGTGAGCTCCTCAGTGTACTGCAGTGTAGCCACGTGGGCAAAAAGTCTGACAGCATTACACAGGCTCCCAACAAGTACCACCCCCTATCCCCCAGTACTCACAGAACTACCACATGCATTCATGCATACACTTTGGGTTTCAAAGAAGGAGCAAGTGTAATCATTAAGGACTGAAGAACATTCAGGTCTGAAGAATCAATAACTGACTAATTTCTGGTGCTGTGTAATGCTGGCTCCTGGTTACTTGGGTTGAGGGAGTAACATACTTTTGTCTTCTACTTAGTAGTAATCACTTCACCTTATTTTCTGTTTTTGTTTTAAAATTAAAATAATCCTCCTCTGCAATAGTGTATAGCATCCCAAAGACCTGCAGTATGATTTCATATGGTAAATACGATTTTGTACACCGTAAAAGCTTCACTTTTCTAGTAAAGTAAAGTCATTGTTGGTTTGCAGTTCAGGATGAACGCTTTTTTTTTTTTTTAACATTTGGAACTATCACGATGATGCTATGATAGGTATTTCACGAAGTCCACTTAACTGCTGACTCCATAAATGTTAACTGCTGAAAAATAAAACCAATTTCCTTGTCTTGTATTCAATGAATACCTTATTTATATATTTTGCATAATTAAAGTTTCAATAAGAAAACCAGAAAAGTGGCTGAGAACTATTGTGTAATTGGTCCCATGCCCCTGCAGTGGTCACAGTCCTTTCAGAGACCTACTGTTGTGGGATGGTATATACATATCACTGAATACAAAGCACTCAAACATTTAAACAGAAACCTGCATACAAGACTGTATTGACTGTTTGCCACAGAAAGAAACCTCAGATAAGTCACAGTGCACAGTGACCCATGTGTCAAACATTTAATGACCTAACTGTTGACTGGGGATTTTGTTTAACACATGACTATGCTTCTCAACTGTATAGAAATGAGGGAAAATCTATGCATGTAACCATGTTTTTGGACATTTTTTTTAATGACAATTGACTTTATTACAGCTAACCAGAAGTAGCCCAGTAGGCAAAGCTTTCACATACCCAGACACAGAATATACAGGGTTTTTACACCCTCAGTTTTCATTCATTCTGTCAATGCCAGAATATCTCATTTAAACACTTACATTCTAAACAATTTGCTGATAATGGGAGGCAAAGGAAATTGATTTCTGGATGTGAAGATTGTAAAGAATTAGTGGACAGCACATCATGAACATTTTGAATACTGAATTTCCTTCATAAAACACTGTTATGGAACTCCATTACCTAGGCCAGTACAATGACAACAGAAACCGCACTCATTAATTCTTTAAGGTTATTACTTTATGTTATTAAAAAGCTGTTTGACATTTTATTCACTTCGTGATGTACTCAGATTTCATATATTTATTTCCACCCTGTTCTGGTGCAACTCGAATGGAATACACTCCCACCCTTCATACACTACCTCTATCTAGTGCTATATAATAGACTAAATAGCCTTAAAGTTTTTAGGAATTGTTTGTACTATTAAAATTAGAAGAATGTGCTCTAGTGGAACACAAGTTCTTGGAAGTGGTGCTTGGCTCCAAACAAAGCTCCAGTATCATCCATGTACTGAACCAGTCATAATTCTTGGTTTGCAAGGAAATGTTGAGTCAGACAATCATCATCCTGTCAAGATGTAGCTGAAAAGTTCACACCTGAGCTATTTCTACAGAAAGACTGACACTCAAGACTGATTTTTCTTGTTGCACTCTGTATCATCTACACATACAGCCCAAACATGTATCTTTCAAAACAAAAACTTTGAGAAATTCTTACTTTTGAGTTAACATCATAATAAATTTAATTTTCCCGAGAGCCATCTGCCTATAAGTCTTACTGTTCCTAAGTTCCTTCACCATGAGGCTTCAGTAGGAGAGGTGGATCAGTTCATGATTTACGAACTTGCACTGTCAAAATTTCACAATCACAATGTACCCCCTTTTAATTTGACACAAACTAAACTAGGGAACCACACAAGGAAAAGGAAAGGAGCAGAACATCAAGAGATATTATGTCTGATCAAAGTGAGAAGGTAAAATTTTCCCTGAATGCAAATCACGATCATTAGTGAATCAGGGGTCGTTAGAAAGAATAGTTGGGATTCCAATTGCCTTGACATCAGAACAAACAAACCAATACTAACTGCAGCTGCTTATGTCAGTAACTAAGGCAGAATTTTAAAACCTTTCATTTTTTCCCCAAGGATGAGAGCTGAACTGTAGCTGACTCATTCTGGGATGAGATCTCTTAAGCAACATTAGGGCCATAATTATTACATTTACCCAGGCATTATAGGCATCATACATTTTAAACCTAATGCATTATAAGGAATATACTGCTCTTTCCGTATTGAGCCAAATCAGTATATGCTTGTACGATATGATCACTATATGACAAACAAATACAACAAATCAGAAGTCTGTCTATAACTCAATTTTTTCATAAACCCAATATCATGCCATTATACCAATCCTGGAAATATAGTGCACAAGGCAGTGCACATCCTGGATTTTTTGAGCTATATTAAAATTAAAACTAATTTAACAGGAGTGAAAATAAATCCATAATTTCCATAAATGTATGTTCAATGCTAATTGTTCACCAATTCATTTTATTAACATGTACATTTATTGTTAACAGACCCTCACAAACAGCACATACAAGCTGGAAACACTGGAGCTGAGCAACCTCACATTTTTAGTCTGGTTGTGCTTTCTGTATTTTGTGCAGCTTCACTACATAACAGACTCAAATTTCTTAGTCTTATTCAGTCATACAAATATAAAATGTCTTTTTATTTCAGGAAAAATGTCTAATTTTATATGTATTGTTGCAAAATTACTGGTACCATATATGTTCTGCATGCTAACAAAATCCCACCCAAAAATATATAACTTAATTGCTATTTTCCTATTCATAAAATATGCATGGCAGATCATAATATGACATACAATAGAAAGGAATATTAATGGTTATAGAAAATTTTATTTATAAAAAAGACCATGAATATAAATCTACCTCCAGGCATTAAGCTTGGCCCATGGAAAACATGCTGCAGGTCCATCCATCAAGTTGCTACTACTGTAGTTACTATCTATGAGGCTGGGTCCCATCTGGTACCTGCAGCATTGACATTGGTTGATCATTCTTGATAGACAGTGGTGACAGCAGCACCAGCTTCAGACTTATAACTCTAGAGGATTAGACTTTTTTTTTTATTTAGAGGCATAAAAGCCTATGTTTTGTAGCAGGAAAGCAGAGGCAAAAAGGGTTCACCAGTTAATTGGAGCAGAAGAAATCATCCTTGGACTTTGTGACAGGCAACAAAACATAAAAATAACATACCTTGAATGCAACAGGAGAGGATTATTTGACACTTTCTGTTTTGGGGACACCTGCAAAACAGCTGATAACTTTTGTGCTGTCAAGAGTCTTCTATTTCTGGTTACAAAAAAAAATATTTGGGACACCTCTAGAGAACAATTTGAAAACCTCTTTTTGCCTTAAACTTCATTCTCTGTGTCACTTTGCAGGTACAGTGCTTTTTGAGGAGTTCAGTGTAATAGAAAACTGAGGTAATTTTTTCATATTTCCATTAATGTATAAATTTAATTATATGGCCATTTTCAGTACAAATATCTGCAGTTATTGATAGTAAGTGAATATAAATTTAAACTGAATCCAGTTCAGAAACAAGAACAGTATCAATGATTTGATCCAATGCTAAAAGTTAACATGAAGAAACGTTTCCTAGAACAGTCATGACTTCCATATGAGGAAATGAGGCACATCATTATGTCTTCTATTTCGTTCAGTGATATCAAAACTTCTGAACTGTATGATGAGTCTGCATTATAGCTGCAGATTAGACAATCTGCTCTGGGATGAAATCTCTAGCTGAAGATCTAAAACCACAATGATCTTATACTACGTTTAATCGGATTCAGATAGGGTTGCGGGAGCCTGAGGTTAGAGTCTGCTGCTGTAAGTCTACTTACTCGTCAAGGTGACAAATCATCCCTGCTGTCTTCAAGACTCTTTCAGCTGCAACAATCACAGGGTCTACTTCAAAGGAACCAAATCACCTAAACAAAAGGACCACATCTTCTGCTGTCCCTTGAAAGATTACAGTGCTAATCCTAGGATTATCAGAAGAGCAGTTTTTCCGAATGCTGTGTTCCTCTGTTAAAACACAGAAACCCTGGTTCTAGGAAAACATGGCCGGCTTTAATAATGATCTAGGCTGATGCAGGCCCACTGCCATTAGATCCTTAAACGGTGTCAATGAGATTGAATCCAGTGAGTCTTCTGAAGGTAATAGTTATGCAAGACACCTTGCGTAAACACAAGGAAATGGCCACATTGCAAGAATATTATTTGCCAGACCACACAGCAGCAGCATATATTGGGAAGACACAGCTCTGAGTCTCTTTTCTCATCTGGTCAATTTACCCAGTATGCTTGAAGGACTTCTGTAATTCCCAAGGGGGTTGTAAGCATTTCCTTTTAACAACATTGCAGAGGTTGAATTGAACAAGCTACCATCACCTCCATACTGTCCACTAACCACAGCCATCTGTAGCAGTGGGCAGCTAAGCAAGGGGGGGGGTGTGAGAGATCCCACACACTGTCCTATAAAGACTCTCCACACATTGGGACTCAGCTGCTTCTTGCACTCACTGTTGTCCCTCATCAATTGGCCATTGTTTTCCTGTGAGCCTGCACTCCTGCTTCCCTCACAGCACTTGAGACACAATTATTACGCACAAGATGAGATTAATTGTTGTTCTGAACACAGAAACAGTTATTCACAAGCTGGCAGAACAAGAAAGGCACTTTGTGTACTAACAGCTTTGTGTGTCACCTCTCATGATAACTGCTTTTTATTTATTTATTTATTACAAATCTTACATGCTTCAATTTGCAGTTTCTTAGTGTCATTTCATGTGATTTGTTTACACTGTAACTTTTCAGGACATCATTGTCAGACAGTAGTCATTTGCAGAGCAGTTTCCAGAAGTACCTTGGGCTTCAAAGGGATTTAGAATATATTAAAGGTGGGCAGCACCAGCTGGACATTTCAATGTTTCGTAAAAGGTCTTTTTTGTATATATGTATTATCGTCACATTAAACAATAGGCCTCGGGCAAGAATAAGCAATTGTATTGTACTGCTAGCTATTAAGCTAATTATCCCATGTTCTCAAAGCATGAATTTGTCCATTATGTTTTATTAATTTACCAGTTACATGACGTATGCAGTGAAATTTCAATTCAATTAAGTTCACAAATTCAATGTATTCTTACTCTATTAGTATACAATCCTGTTCCATATTCTTGGAAATAGGAGTTGTCACATGAGAGTAATTCCATTTTGGCTGTTTTAATTATTAAAATGGCAATTGCCAAAAAATATTAAGAATTTTTTAAAAATTATATTTATTAGTATCAGTACAGTGAAAACTGGTTCAATCAAGTTATAGTTATCACAGTACATTCATAATAACAAAAAATTTAAATGCCATGACATAAGTTTACACTTAGACTGTGTTCCATAATTCAGATTTTGTTATAACACTGTTAAACTTTATGCAAAACTGTTATGAAGCAGCTGAAACAAAATGCAACCTCAAAGGATGAGTTGCAGCTGCATCTGCTGCACAGACTGCATTGGTGCTTACTTGACATGAAGTGAATCATGAAATAAGCAGGCAGTATGTCAGTTCCTAACCTCAACCTAGTGATGTAATTGTGGGGGAAACTGACTTCTATTTGGCAGTATCAGCTGCCCCTTAACTCACCCACTACGTTCCTGATTTTATTTACCAAGCTTAAGCTAAAAAATGAAAGCCCCTTCACTGGTTGAATTTTAAATGTAATCCTGTTGATGAAACTATAAAAACTTTCCAGTAAGGCAAGCAAAATTCGATGCTACATTATAAGTCTTCTGGCAGTGGGACAAAAAAATGCTTGTGAATACTGGACACTCAAATGAAGATAAGTGTTTGATGGAGACCCATTGGTTCAAACTAAATGGAAAAAGCCCTGGGAGCCAGAGCAACCCTGCACTTTCAGCTACTGATATGATGTAAGCACGAGGAATGGAACTGTCGGGTGTCAGGAGCTTTGCAAAGAGAAAACCTAAAAGTTCCCCCAAAAGTTACATTGCAATAGAATTTATCCATTTTGATTATTATCTTATTACATCTTATTATGATTCCCCATTAAGGCAGAGATATTACAATTTAGCACAGGCCTGTTAATGTGCAACATTTTTGAAACTGAATTAAATGTAACTGTACCATCACTAGAGGCCTGGCATCACCAAGTATAAGGTTAACTTTAAAGACAAAAAATGCTTGTGAGCATTGGAGACTCAAATAGTTCAAGTGAATTGAACTATTTACTGAACATAAGTCATACAATTTATATTGAGCTTCTAGTAATTTTGCCTAAAGAGCCTAGCATCCTGAGACAGAGATGTATACTGCAGGAATCTGACAAATTGTCAAGCAGCATTGCTAGGCCTGGAAATGAAATTATATAACAAACCAGCTGGCAGCTCTGATGTCTAAAATTGCCCCAAGGAAGCCTAGAGAGGTTGAGTGCCTGCATCATTGCTGGATATCTCCACAAGGACAGAAAAGGCTTGGACCAGAAAGACCAAGAATCCAACACTCAGTCATTAGGCCACTGACTGGTGAGCCTTTCACCCTATGCACTGAACACACATGTGGCCCTAGCTCTGACAGTGGGTAAAATTTCCCACAAAGAGATCCAATAACAGCATATTGTATGCCACACACCACCTAAATAATATAAATGTCTACTATGCTGCTATCTACAAAATGAATTTGGAGTATATACCGTAACTGATTTGAATGGCTAACTATGTATTTACTGCACAGTTGTATTTTTTCCTGCAAATCATGCAGCAGCAGAATATGCTTTGATGCATAAAGCATACTTTTTTGCATAAATATAATTCATTTTATTATGATGAAGGCTTAACTCCAAATGCTCAGTCATTTATTCTAATGGAGAGCATGTACCCAAATGGGCAAATTAACTAAATGACCTCAGCAGAATTGGAGTCTATGTCCTTGAAATGTGAAGGTTTGGCCACAGAGAGCTGACTGGCCAGTCATTGAAGCTGTAGCCTGAGAATTTGTCTTTAACCGTGCCCACCAGGTTTGTGAAATTAATCGTGCTTAAGATTAAAGTCTTTGCTGACATATGAAGTATACATATGGAGGTTTCTGAGAGGAAATGTTCAGTATATATACATAGAGAGGCCAATTGGATCACACATGATATACTAACTCTCTCAAGGCTTTAGAGCTACTTAATCAACCAATGCTTCCTTTGGCTAAGGTAATCAACAGGATCACTTTTCCCAGTTGTACAGAAAATCTTTTACAGTGAATAAGACCTTGGAAGTACTGAAGTAACTTGAAAGGTACCTCGTGGACAGTTGGTGCAGAACCACAAGAGAATAGGCGATGAGAAGTGTCTAATACATTGTATGGGGTAGAATAAGTAGGGTAAACTAATAGCATCAAGTTAGTATTAAATATGTAGGCGCTAGCACCCTGGTTCAATAATGCAAACTTTGTACACAGAATTGTATGGTGAAATGCAATACCGCATACGAGTAGGCTGGCCTGTTAGAGGGGTGATGATTAAAAAGCTGATTACAAAGCATGGCTGGTCAAATCCAGTCAGCACCCCATTCTCTTTATAAAGCAAACATGGCACATGTTCCAGGAAGAGTTACATAGACGGTCACTTGGCAAGGTATACAGACATAGTCTACTCCTTTGGAAAATCTCACTTAATCAAATTTGCACATACAGCCTGATATTACATATCCAGTCACCTATTAACTAAGTGAATAAACTTAACCTACAGGTGATTTGATTTTAGGTAAGGACTTGTGCAAAGTATATAAACATTGCTGTGTCTGGACTATCTGGCATGGCCAAGAATGATCAATCAGTACTTTGTGAAAATTAATCCTGCAATGTAATGAGCAGGTCTACTATATAATAATTGTTTACCTCAACAGATACAGAATTACTCTGTCCCAAAGATAATCACCTTAGTAGTATTTTCTACATTTCACTCAATACTGTTACTTTAAATTTATCTTCAGTCCCAGATTCAAAGGTGGACTCCTATCAAATGCATGCCTTTGAATTCATTGTGACAATCATGTAATTGCCATAAGCACAAACTTCTCCATACTACATTTCAGTCAATGGGGTTGATTTGCATTGGGTCACAGCTGATGGTTGTAACATGGAGATTCTGGCCTGTCAGTCACAGCAAATACTTTGCATTTTTTTCATCTTAGGCACTGAGTCAACATTTGCCTATGGGTTGCCAATAAACAAACAGGTTCTACAGGTGGACCAGACCAGGGATGTAGTCAAGGGTGTTAATGGAAATAGGCAGAACATGACTGGAGAGGTAAGGGGTAGGAGTACTTCCTCAATATCACATTGTGGTTTGGGTGCCAATGAAAATCACTGCACCGCACATCTAATGGGATAATCTTCTTCACTGTGCTACTGGCTAATCAAAATATGTGAAATTAAAGTAGCATTCAGGAGCAGATCAACTACAACTGAATACTAGGAAGCCATTTTAATTATTTCTTATGGGGAAAGTTATGATATATTCCACATTCATGAAAGACTCCCCAAATAATTTTCCCCAAATACCACTAACACTCTAAAATACCTACTTTGATAAAGAATACTTTAAACATCAATTACCTAATTAACAAACAGTTGAGTTAATTAATAAAGATTTTTCTGTTCATGTACTTGATTTTGTATTGTACATTTCTTTATTATAAGTAGCAATATCTACAAACATTTAATAGTCATATGCAAAAAAATTTAACTAGAAAAAATTAAATTTACCTACTGTAAGGGCAGTTACTGTAATGAAAATTGCTAAGATTCCTATGGACTGAACTGAAGTGAACAAAATCACAAAAGCCCAAACTGCATTTGAACACAGGCCACATGAGGCAAAGACTGAGGACGCAGATGCTGGGTGCAGTACTACCACCTGGCGTTGCAATTGTCCTCAGACCAAATCTGAATATTTCTTTGATGTGATTTGGCTTTGCTCAGGCAGCATTTGTTATGCCAGGACTTCATGACTCACACACAGGCATCAGGTATGAATACATACTGCTCGTTTCATCACAAATTCAGAAACCAGGAGACTGAATACCTGGGTGTATGTTTATATAAGTAAAGTTTAGTATTACCTGTATTATTATGCCCAAGCCAAAAAGTTGTAGTGGTGAAAAGGTAAAAAGCAATAATCCATTATATAACCATCAAACACTTTTACCATTAAAGTGGTTAAGTATTGTTAGTGGACAGGCAAACATTACAGCCAATCACAGTCAAATGAAAAGGGGGAAATGTGTGTGTGTGTGTGTGTGTGTGTTTGGCATCTGCTGCCATGTTTGTGTAGGAAGAAAATTTGTCAGCATCATGTACATCAATGTGTGTGAGAAGAGAGAAAATCCATCAGCTTCACATACATATGCTCTGTGTGTGACATTACTACGTGTTGCGTGTGATGCTACTATTTTCACTTCTCTGAGCCTTGTCTGAAATCCAATTTTAATTTTTCAAATTACTAACTTACCTTTCTGGAGTTTAATGAACTTCACTACACAAAATCTCACTTTAGGTGAGAAATATGTGCCAATTTTCAAATCTGTGGCTTGAAAAACAATAACATTAAGGCAGGCAGGCAGTGACTGAGCTCTACAGAGATTCCTAACATGCATTGGTCCAGAATGCTACAATGCCTTTTTGATAAAACCAGTCAGAACTAACTAAGCACATTAGAATTTCTATTGATCGTCATAGAAAAGGACATGTTAAAATGTATCATAAATGGACATGGTTCCAATTTATAGTGGAATTAACATTCTATATAAAAATTCATTGCATTTATCAGCCCTGTCTCATGTGACCATAAATTTCCCAAGATGCACCTGTCGCATGGGTATCGTCATCTCTACCCAGTAGGTTGAATTAAAAAAACCCACCAAGGACAAGTTGTTTTGTTTGAGGTAAGAGAGTTTTCCATACACAGCATACTTGCTTTCACTTCTTGCCAATGAGAGCAGCCTTTTAAGAAGTAGGAGACAATTAGTGTCTGGGGGCAGTCTGAAGAACCCTGCCAGATACTTACTGGCCAAAACTAAGCTTAAGACTCTGTTCCATGTTCCATGCTAGCAACAGCAGCTTCAGAATATGGGACAGCCATCTTTCCTCCGTCATACAGCCCCAGTTTCTCAGTTTGACGTAGAAGAGGGAAATATTTGCATATGAGAGCAGGTCACCTTCTTGCTTGAATTCTATCTGCCTTGCATGTCCTTGGGAAGTCCACTCCTATAGAAATATTGAGCTGGACTATGAAGGACTTGTACCATCTGATTACCCGTTTATTAAATGCAGCTACAATGACTGCTGCTTGCACACGGCAAATAACAAGCATCCAAATCATGATGAGGCTTGAACATTTACAGCTGTAAGTAACTAAGAGAGATGCACAGTCGAGTAATTCTAGTTCTTGGCAGGTTTGCATGTCAGCACTTGTGGAAGAAACTAATTTCACAGGAACAGATTGGTAACGTCAAGTTTTGGTTTTAACGAAGCTTAACTGTACTTACTGTGTTCGGCATTTCTTTCTACAAGCCTGGCATTTAAAATAGGTGGATAAGTTATGTTCACATATACTTTACCAGTCTTTTCCTGTTCAAAATTTTCTGAAATCAGAACACAAACAAGAAAATGCTACACCAATTTAATACAATAACTTTAAAGAACCCTGAACTGGCTGTTTCCATAACTGATTTGACAGGTAAGATCTATGGAATGTCTGAATGGCAGGTCTTCTATGAGCAGTTTACATTATGTATTACAATCCTTATAATCAGCCTGGGTAAACCCTTGATAAAAAAAATAAACAATGACAACAGAGCAGCAGTGAGGAGATGAAGGTCAGCTGGTCACCCAGACCCAAGAAGGAGTTAAGCAGCCAGCAATCTAGATGGGCTCTAGTTCTGCACTGCCGAGTAGGCATTGGATGGGGCTGCCCCCTCTGTTAATCCCAGGGCTGCGGGCGATTAAGGGGATTACCCGAGGAAGTAATTTCCCTATCCGGGATAGCCCCAGCCGAGCCTCCACGCTTGGAGGAAACGCAGACAAGGGAGAAAGGAACAAAGCTCAGCCCCTCACAAAGGACCACATCTGGGCTAAAGATAAACAGTGGCCATACTAGGATGGCTAATCTACGATTTCCTATCAGTTCTACTTCGTAGTGCATAGATTTTAAAGTGGGCAGAATAATTAATTGTGTCAAACTGTGCAAGCCAGGCTCAGTCAGGCCCAAGCTGTGTCAGCACAGAAATTCTCTGAGAAAAAAAAAGGGCACTAGGGGGAAAAGGTGAGGTTCTTCGTACAGTTGCCTACTTCTGAGGGTACCAGTCTGAACATCTTAAATATTAATAAAAAAAATAAAATAAAAAAAAAAGTGATCTGAACATTCTGAACATGATGTGGATGAGCCAGAATGGGTCATAGATGGGATGCAGAGATGAAGGGTGCACCAACCACAGAGAGAAGCCTGGGATAGGAGGGTACAACATCCACAGAAAGAATTTAGGGTTTGATGACAGAAAGAAGTATGAAAAGTCCAGAGTAGATGTATCCCAGAGTATGGGATACACCAGGCAGTTTAGTTTTTCCTGGTTGTTTTATGGGAAATTATAGCATCACATTAATATCTGCCTAAAGACTACTGAAAGCAAACAAAAACCTAAAAGACTGCAGAGGGCAGTTTTCAAGAAATAACTTGCAAATGCCTAAGAACCTCCCTCCTGCCTGTTCTTCTGTGCCCTTGTTTTGGCTGCCTGAATTTAGCATTAAATGATATTGATCTGTGGCTGCACAAGGTATTTAATTCCCCCCTCTTCAAGTGGAAACCAGCGCTGTATGCCTTCTTCCCACAAGCTGTGACCAGGGAAGAATATATACATGTAAGACAAATGTCAAAGAGAAACAGGCTGCACACAATACAGGAGCTGGAAGGACAAAGACATGAATGATGGACAGGAGTCTGCAGGGATAAAGAGTTACATACAAGAGTGAACAAGGAAAAGATCTCAAATATCTGTAAGTCCTTACAAGGGCTTTACAGTGCTAAGCATTTATGGATCACAATATAACTGGTTTATTGATTTTATACATTTGGCCATAAGTACTGTACAGTAAAAAAACATTCAAAATTATTGCATAATATTTATTAAGTAATATTTACCACAAGACAAAACAATCATCCCAAACATAACAATGCACATCATTTTTTTAAAACTGTACTTACAAGTATACTGTTAGACACTATAATTAAAGTATGAGGGCTGGTCAAAATAAACTAAGAATTTTACTCACTTCTCAGAACAAAAAAAAAATTATTTTTTTGATCACCCCTCATATCTGTTGACTGTAAAATTCCTCACAAACAGTACAATATCTATGGTTGCTGAATTTCTAGTTGTTCATAGTTGTTGACTTGGACATTAAAATGAAAATAAATGATTCAGGCCTCTGATTTATTTAATAAATTAAACAACATGTCTGAATCATACATGGATGCATATATATCTTTAATTTTTGTGAATTTACACATAAATTTATATTAAGATTACATCATCCATTGTAGCTTACAGTAGTAGATATGGTATTCTATACTATTTATAATTATCTAAATAACCACACAACACAGCACACTCACTCACATGCCATGGACAATTCAGAGAGACCACATGAAAAGCCTCCACACAGAGTGAAAATGCAAACTCCTCTTAGACCTGGATCTGATTCCATATCTAAACCCACAGCTCAGGCAGGAACTGTGAGGCAATCTCTCTACCAATTTATTGTTGGTAATCCAAATGTATAATATATATGCACATCATTTTCTTTCTCCCACTAAAACCTATAAATGCACTTTTTTTTGCACCAAAAATTCAATACCCTATTAAAGTTTAGTAAAATGTTACGAGATTGGAGGTGAGATTACACATTAAGCGCTACAATGTTTTCAGATCCAGTTTGTAAGTGACTGTCAGGCACTGCACATTGTACCTAATGTACTTTTTCACACCCCTTTATTCTACAAATTTGTGGCCTGCAGGGACAGTATGTTTTTGTTACATCTGTATTATTAATCAAATTCAGCCACAGCTGAAATAGCCAAATTCCAGCTGTCACCTGTAAGCACCTCATCCAGTGTAATTATGCTGGTAAAAACTACTCTCCCAAAACTAGACAGAAACAAAATAGCCTTTTTTCACTTTGGCATATAATATAATTTAAATATTAGCAGTATGAAATAGATGCATGTTAGGCGAAAAGGTAGTATTTAAGCTGAATTCGTTTTGATTTTTTTATAAGGAGGTTAAAAAAGAGACACCATTTTATCAGAGAGAGCATATCCTATGGATGTGCTGTGAACTGGTTGGTGGTACTACCGGAGCAGGGGCAGGGTTGACAAAATGGACAGCTCTGCTTTTCCTGCCACTTCCTAGCCCCAAAGGGGTCTGATGACAAGTTGGAATCACTTGGACCAATCAGGGAAAGTATATGAGCAGCTGCTCTGAGGAATAATGAAAATTATTTAGTTTTTGTTGCTGTACAGGCCTTATTGTGTTGGCTTTACATTTTTTGCTGTGTCCTCTAATCAGTTTTGTGCTGTCCCTTGATTTACAGTAGAGGTGTAAAAATAATAAGGCCATCAAGACTCCTGCCTCTGTATCTATAACTTTGGGACCATTTATACATTTTAGACAAAATCCCAAACTGACTACACCTCTTCAAAACAGTATAGTAGCGTGAAGGCTTGGATCACTGAGCTAGGGAGCAGCTGCTGTCACAGTAACCAAAGATGCACCATGCTTTGCTGTAACGTGCAGTAACAAAGCTTTCAGAAAAAAAAATTGACTACACACATAAGATAAACATAAGAATTTCATTTAGATGCTCTTGTACAAATTAAACTTTATTCTTGACAGGAAACAACACAACTCTTGACCACTGTAAGCAGAGGTTAAATGAGAGAGCAGTGAATTGTATGTACCACTTAAAGATTGAAGCTGAAAATATTTGTCTTACTGTTTAGGCAACACTCATATTCTGTCCTGTTTGGCAGCTTTCTATGTGTTGCCAGGTACTTTAGCAGCACATAGAAAGCTTAAATTTTTCACTAAACGCTGTAGTAAAATATATTTTCAAACACCACAAATAAAAAAACAAACAAACAAGCAAACAAACAAATAATTTTACCCCATTTTGAAAACTTAGGGTTGCATTTTGCAATCACACCAGTTCTAACAATACTGTATTTCACATTACTCTGCATGGATTTGACTCATGAGCTCCCCATATTTGATTGGGTTTCCTCCCACAGTCCAAATACATGTACAGAAAACAACAATGGTAACCCTCCCCTACCATGAAAACCCACACAAGCAGGTGCCAACAATCAACTTCAACACGATGGCGCTCACCCAAACCTAATGTTATACAAATCTGACTTTTGATGAGAACCCTCAAAGTCAGTCATAATCCATAAAACCTTTCATTTTACAAGGTGGGTAGATCAATAAAACAAGAAGTCAGCCATACAAATCTACAACCAACAAAGCCATCCTTGGTCAAATGCTACTGGCTACCCTAGTGCAATTATCAGCATTACCAGCTGTTTTATCTCCAGCTAACTGTTAACCTGCACCTTCATTTGAGTATAAAAATTAAACTCAAAATGGAGTTGTATATATTATATTTATTTTTGCCAGTTAATTTGATAAAGACCACCAGAGCCTGCATTCCTCTTCCTTAATATCAAGGAGTGGTTGGCATAACTATTTACAGTATTTAAAGATTTGTATATGTGATGTAAAATAGTAATAATATGTCAGACACAGGGGAAAATGCTATGTTGGCTTAATATGTAAATTAATCATAGTAACCAGATATACATGTGCTTACTATTTCATAAATGAGGTTATAGGCCACTAAACACATCACAGGTTTTAATGTGTCTTTTGTTTTAATCATCTGGCATGGGTTTGTAGAAGGCAAAATGTCTTCCTCGATTTCTGTCTGTGTATGGGCTGTGTGTTGCAGGAGTTGCTTTTCAGAGGTGTTTTCCTTCAGGAAAATATAGGCCTGGCATCGTCGCCAGCTTTAGTTGGTTGTGGCTCTCTTTAGGACAAGACAGCATTTCAGCCTGGAGTATTGATGACAATCCTTGTCTGTCATCCTCTGATTCTTATAATCCCCTTCAGAGCCTTTAACCAACTTTAAAATGCCACCATTGTACATATCTATGCCATCCTCTCAAATTTGAATTTTGGAACATAAGCAATGCTGAGAGCCTTCATTTCATGTGACTTTTTATTACTGATGACATGCAGAACGTTCTTTACAGTTTATCACATTCACTTACTAGAACAGGCTATTCAAGTGACTGCTTATGACCCTCCAGTCATTATTAGCCCCCTTCATAAGATTTTGCAACATGTAAAGCTATGCCTTTTGTTTTAAAGACTAATGCACCTAAAACCAAACTTCTAGCTTAACTTCATCGGAATAAGTGGCTGTTAGTACCTTCACTTTAGATATAATGCTGACAACACTGCTCTAGAAAACAGTGTTGTCCCTAGGAATACCACTATAACATAGCACTTGCCAGGATTAACCAAGCATTGTTCCAGAGCACAGGGCCACTTAATTATCATAAACTGAACAGCTTCCGGAGATCACATCAGGCTAGTTAGACACATAGAAGGCCTGAATAGACACAAGCTTGATCAGATTAAGTTTAAATAAAAAAAAAAATCTTGCTAACAAATATATTATCTCAAACACAACTGATTTCTCATTAAACGTACATTAATACAAATTTTCAAAAGCCACTTATCCAATGGGGATGGCAGTGTTCCAGAGACAGTCTCTGTACCAGTCCATTGCAGGGCTGACATAGACACCTCTATCAAAGCTCATTTAAAATAACAATTAATCTCAGCAATGGAAACACACATTCAGATAAGGTACTGCTCAGAGAGAAACCAAGATGTGAACCTCTCTCCTTATAGCTAAGACTCAGCAGCACAGTCTTGTGCTGTGCATCCCTGTACGATCATTCCATAAGTTAAATGTGTCCGATAAGAAGTCACACTGCACTACTTAATACTGGAACTCTGAAGAAGCTGACATTTCAATGTGTTTTTTTACTTATAGCAAGCTATTGAAACACAGTGACTAACATTCTGACTATTTAATTCTTCTGAACATATCCTCATGCATACAGTAATGTGTCCATAGGTATCAACTGAACAGTAAGCTATTGTTAAACTCTGCAAACTTTAATGTATGCAGGCTGTGAATGACAGTAAAAATTATTAATTCATAAAGTCATAAGACTGAAAATTGCCAACTTCTACTGACTATGTTCCCAAATTCTTCAAGAAAGAGGGGTCTCTCAGTTCTACAGCAGAGCCCCAAGTTACCTTCACTGACACTGTGTTTTACCTGTGTAGTATTTTTTTTAGATATAGCTGTAAAGTTTAAAGCCCAATCTATGTATCATTTTAACTTTACTGATATGTTAAAATGACAACATTATTGTGCATAAATAATTCAGTTATACAGTCCCCACTGAAAACCTGAATTTCATCTGCAATGTCAATGAAATTCCAGTTGAAAGTAGAAATGATTTACAAATACTTACTTAGCAGACACTTTTCTCTAAAGCAGCTTACACTCTTAAGGTACTTACAATGATTTAACCATTTATAAAGCAGAGTAACTTTAAAAGGAACAGTCAATATTAGACAAAAGCAAGTTGCAGTATAAAACTAATTTCTCTAGACAACAAATTTAGCATCTTCAAAGAAAAGTTTTTTTTTTTAACAATCTAGATTTAGAACATGCTACACTACAATAACATTAAGATCCATGAATCTGGATCTTAAAACTTGTAATTATTATTAACAAGCACTTCACTTTATCCAAAGCAAAAGTACACTTATCTGTTTACAGTGATTCAAAGCTAGGTACTTATTTTCACGGTGACAGCTATAAGAATACAGTGTACTGTCCCATGTTATAGCACCAGTTCCCTTACTTGAAATTCTCATGATCACATCTAACACCACAATAGTTTCTTGTTTCATCATTTGGTTTCACAGCTCAATAAGCAACATTTGTGCATGTATCTCATATGGCTCAAAAAATATTTTGAAGTATTTTGTAACCTGTCATACAGTATCAGTGATCAACACCTTTTCCTGCTCAGTCAAATGACCTCGTGAGAAATGGGAAACAATCACAATGGATGTCACTCTGTCTGTCATATTACTGAAACTCTGATCACATTATTCAAAGTACTTCTGAAAAACAGACAAACACTGTGATGGCCTCTGAATGATTGTGGTGGCACTATGGATTCAGTGAAAGGCCACACCCTACAAAATAAGTGTGGCATTCAACCCCTGACCCCAAATCTGTCACTCTATCACCCAAGAGTGCACTCCCAGCAAAATCCACAGTGTGTCTGGATCAAAATCACACTCACAAAACCATCGTCACAGCAACCCCTCCCCACATCTCCCAAACCCCCTGCTCCCGACTTCTGCCCCTCCCAACACCCCCACACACCCACACACAGACAGGAAGAGAACAAAGGGGATCTCTCCTTCTCCTGTAGGACTATTATTAGATCTTCATCCCAGAGACACAATAATCACACATTGAGCTGAATCACCATGAAGGCAGCTGAAGCACACAGGATGGATAGGAGACTGAAAGTATGTGCTTCCCCGATGCATGGCCCATTTGATTAATCATCTGTAGCAATTTTCAGTGAGGGACTATATCAAGATTATAAAAAAAAAAAAGATATTTAAATTCCATCTGCACTTCTGTATGTAAAACTTACCTTATTAATGCAACCATGCCTTGAACAGCAGGATAACCTTGGTAAAAAATAAAAAATAAAATAAAATAAAATAAAGACCAAAACCATAATATAGACAGATGCAGAATTTGAAAAGTCTCTATACAGCATCATCTCCCCACATCTACTTGGTATTCTGTGTACGTACCTCAAAGTTTTAACATAACCACCTCATGGTTTTACATGTTGTGTTCATGCCGAATTATACTGTGTACAAGACTGCAAGGATTTGCATAACAGACAACAAACAGGCTTAGTCCACAATAAGATCTTTGTGCAGCAGAGACCTACCCTTATTGTTGGGGGGCCAACCCCTAACCTAATACAACATCCCACCAAGATCTTCTCAGGAAGAACACAAGCAGTTTCCCCTTAAAATACAGAAATACTAATGTGCTGCAAGAGTTAAAAGTGACAAAGTAAGCACCTGTTCAGTGGTTTTTCACTCTTATTTTACACTAAAATGAATAAAGACTTTAAAGCCGAGAAAAAGAGATCAAGATGAGAAATAAAAATGAAATAAAATAAAATTCAAACCATGGCGATGAGCGAACAAAGCTTTCTAAGCAGAACGGTAGCCTACACAGCATTTGAGTCTTTCCATGTCATACGAACAGCACAGGCTGTGTTCAGATGATGACGCCGGCTTTTTAAAATAACCACCAATCTCACAACCACGGACTGGGAACCGCGGAACACTTGCGTTTTAGAACATTTTGCCTTTCGTAAAGGTCAGACTTTTTATATTAAGTGACTGCAATTTCCCTTTCTTTCTTGTGATCTCCCGTCATCCCAGGGAGAGCGCATCCGAGGCTATTTGCAGAAAGGCAAATGACGCGATTTCTACAAAGCACAGCCATCCCACATGAACCGGTGGTCCTGGATGACGTTTCGCCTGCTCCTTCACTCGGTGCCGTTAAAGAAGCCCGCCGTCAGGAAGGCAGTCGCTGAACCTCGCCACCGTTTTGATCCCCGCCACAGGAGTTAACCGCAGAGCCATTACTGGCTGCGAGGAATCGGTTCACCGTTCGTCGGGTGTTGGCGCTGGCGGAGCAGCAACCGCTCCATCATCCGGCGGACTCGAGTCTCATAAACATGGGGCCGCTGACGTGGGAAAAGGGATCGCGGGAAACCGGTGACACGCGCCCTCCATTCACTACGGGCGACTTCCATTCATTCATTCATTCATTCATTCGCGCATCCTTTCTTTTTTTCCGTCCTTCGTTCGTTCTCCACCTGCCGGGGCTTCACAAGCTGCGCGGCTGCACAGCCTGCAAGGTGGGCACCTTCGGAAGAACGACAGCACTGTTCTTGAAGAGCAGCGCGTAATAATATTAATAATTAAAACCATCGGTCACCTCAGAAACAGCACCAATATTGTCATGGCGAAGCCTTGTCCGAAGATGTGACCCGATTATGCGGTGTAAGGTTGGGCGAAAATGAATTCAGGTTTATTCCAGATCAGTCCTCTGGAGACGGAGGATGTCATCGGACAGCAGTTGAGCGAAGTGGTTTAAGTCCCCGAAAGTGTCGCGTTTCTGTCACGGCGGTGGACTCTGACAGCTACACGAAAATGTCCGTTTGAATGGCACGGAAAAGCTGAGCGCAGAAAACTAACGCGGTGACACTTGAGGTCGAAAGCCAAGGTGCGCGCACATCGGAGACTGAAAGTTATTTCACAAGGCGACCGCATTTTGAACGCGAAATCCAAACGCACTCCGTGCCTCAGCGGCAAGTTACCTCAGCCGGCGCTTCTTACCGTTTCTTCATGCGGGGTTCGGAGGACTTCGAAATATCCCACTGAGGAGCCGTGGAGAGGAACACACTCGGCTGACTGTACAAATTTACATCTCCATTTTTTAATCTCTCTTTCTATATATATATATATTTACGCAGGCAATACATGACGGCGGTACTTAACTATTTGCAGAGATGCTGCAGACACAGGTCGAGGCATTCTCCTTCCACTTCGTCCTCCGAGACCTGGTCCGACAACGGGCGCATGGGCAACGGCTCGTCCTCCCGGAGCGGCGCCCGCATCTCTCGCAGGAAGAGCTCCAAAAACCGTCGGAAGGTTTTCTCCTCGTTGGCGGAGCCGGCCATCGCTTCTCATTCCTGGAGAGACCAGAGGCAGCAGCGCCGGCCACGGCGAGAGGAGAACTACTTCGGGAGCGCTCGCGGGAGAGCACCCCAGTCGCGTGAAGGTGGGTATACAGCGCGAGGGGGGAGGGGGGCGCTCGTGACCGGCAACTCGCGCTTCTACAGGGGGAGGCGGGTGATTGACGAGGGTGACGTCAGGCACCGGGGGGCGGGGGGGCGGAGCCCCGATTTACCGCGAAGCCGCCTTGTGCCTTCGTCAAGGACGGGAGCGCGCACGGCCGGCAGGTGTGCGCTCACAATTGGCCGAGCGTCTCACCTGTGATGCGTTACGTGCTCACCCCCGCAACGCGGGGAACTTTACCGGCTGCTGAGGCGGGCAAAAGGACACAGGGATGCGGGAGAGACTTGACTCGTCGCCAGCTGGTTCACTGCTCCGTTTGGCTTAATAAAAACGGCCTTCTGCTTGTCAAACGAAATAACTTGTAGGCTACGGATAAATCCAATATTCAAATGTGGCATCCTCTTACAGTTTCTATGCGATCGGAAGAACGGTGGCGGCGGCATCAGTACACGCCGACAACGCCATTAGTTGTTTTAGTTTATTGATCTTTAAAGTAGTGGCTGGCATCGACGTAACATGGCGAAATGTGGCTCTTTAAGTGTGTATATAGGACATCCAGCTTTCAGGCTAAAAATACCAGCTGTAGTAGATAGCGCTGTGTGCGCGGATTAACCACTTTATTGCCTTCTGTTTCCCTGTGCGCTGCTCACAGGGCAGAGTGAAATGTGTCTCGGTGCCGAAACCCTAAAGCCATCCCAGTATTTGCTGATTTCTTTGAATAGAAAATGTAACATTTCTTAGTATGTGTGGTCTAAGTGTTACTTAACTAAATGAGCTTTCAAAGTTATAGATAATGCTAATAAATAGTGGTTAAAAAATTAGAATTTACGTTTTTAGAATTAGAACACTAGAGGAACAAAGCTACAAGATAATAAAGGTTTTGGAGCCCTGAGATTTTTAATTCTGTTTCATGCAGAGGGATTGCTATTGTAAGGCATCATTTATATGTGTCGCAAGAAAGCTGTTATGGAATCGCTAGAATTAATATAAAATTGACCAGAAATTAGACACAGGAATCCTACTGGAAATGCAGATAACATACAGATGAAGCACATGTCGCATATTTCTACGGTATGCTTGCAGTTTTTTATTGCATCAAAATGTATCCTTGCATTATTATAAACTGCTTTAATCTGAGCAGGGTCATGGCAGTCCAGAATCATGGGGTGGTAGCTACGAAAGTACAAACTGGATGAGATGCCAGTTCATCTCAGGGTGGCCACACCACACAATGAGCATTTTAGACTGAACAATTTGCCTGAAACACATGTTTGGAATGTGGGAGAAACACAGGCAAAGGAACATGCAAACTCCATGCATAGTGAGCTGGATTCAAACCCATACCCAAACAGCCTAAGTGCTGTGAGGCAGCAGTGCTACTTGCTGTATGTCCAAGCCACTTGTATTGAAATACAGTCTTGGTATTTATTCCCATAAAGATTGTGCTTGGTGTCTGCTGGCTGCATGAGAAAATTACAAATCCCAAGTTCTTGCATTGCTTATCACATGTTTCTGTCTAAATCAGCTTTCAGTTTTATCACTTTTTACAGCATGGTATTATAATGCAACAGTTTTTGATGGGTACTTTCACAAGAGTGTAGTGAATAGGGCCCCCTTAAGACCTGAATTGGTATGCTCTTATTCACCACATTACCTGCTGCCATGGATTCTGTAAGGGTTACCTTAAATCTTCTCCTCAAGACATTCAAGGCAGATGTCTGTACTTTGTTAAAAGTCAACATGTTTCTACATTGGAACAATATACACTTTATTTTAGCTAAGGAGAAATGATGCATTAATAATGTAGAGTTTGTGTGTGTCAAAACTTTAAAAGACTGACACTTTGCAGCATCGCTAAAACAAAAAAGACTCCACTGACTGCTACCAGTGGTTCACTTTCACAGACACATTTCATTTATAAACTCGGGTAAAATTAATACTCCATAAAGGACGAAAGATCAGCAATGAAATATGGTAGTGTGATATATTTCATATGATTTGTAAGAGCCACAAGTGATCTGTTTCTGTCACCTCACCAGGTGATATGACAAAAAGCACTTTCTCTTCACTGGGAAGGTGCCTATAAAATCAAATTTCCAGAATAAAAACCTTTTGCAAATTGAAACATTGTCTAGCAGCAATGAAGTATAATCTAGAGTGGATATAAAAACATCTACAGACCTTCAATGAAACCCCAGATGTTTCAAGGAACTCTGACATGAGCTGCTGATTTTTATTTGGGGTTGGTGATAATTTTTTTCACCGATGACAAGCGTGATGACAGGGAGTGCACACTTGTGCAACCATGATGTTGTGAGTTTTTTTGTCTATTATCTGTCAAATTTTGTTGGTTGCACATTAAAGATGGGAAAATGTCTATTGTATCCTGATTTTTTGGTCTTACATCACAAAAACATGTAACTTCCACAAGGTTGTGTATACTTTTTATATCCACTGTAGCTAAAGATGAAACATTGCAGCTAATGTGACTTTTTGATAAAAACTTTGGGGACTAAGCTATTGCAGGCTATACTTCTCAAATTCAGAAAATATGACCTTATTCCTTTTTGTGTCACTCAGACATTTTGCAATTATTTTACCAATAGTGCACTCTTCCAAAGTATAAATGAGAGCTTTCAGACTTGTCAAAGACACCACCTGGATTGTGACATACAACAAACTGTGATATGCAGTTGGGCTGGGTTACTGGCACTGTCAGCAGTGACCTTAGCTGTGAGTTCTGGTGTCAGGACCTTTATGTAATACCATTAACTCCAGTCACCTTAAGGCTGAGAAATTGGAATGGAAAGCACCAAGTCATTTCTAACTCCTGGGCAACCACTGGTGGGGTTTTAAGGAGAAGGAGGAACAGAAGTGGTTTGCCATTTCCTTCTCCAGCATATTTTTTCCTTAGAGAGGTGCAAGCACAAAGGAGAACCTGCAAACTCCACACACACCTCTGAGCTGGGCTTGAGCCCCACATCAGGGGAGTAGCCCAAGAGCTGTGAGGCACCAGCTTATTCCAGTCCCCACACCCCTTCCAGGCCCCAACAACCAGCCCATAAAAAAGTTGTTACAGTTCTTGTTTTTTTTTCTGCCGGGGAACTGTCATGTTCCTGTTCGTGCGGTCTCTCCATAGGGGTTCGGCGTTTCACAGGTCCCCCAGAGCCAGGATTGGACCGTTGGCGGATGACATCGCCCCTGCAAGCGCTTGTCTGCATGGACCACCATGGAGGCAGCGGCAACAGGTTGGTCGTGTTTTCTTGCGTTCTATGTCTAGCGGGGGATTTTGCCGTTTGCCCTTATTTGTACAGTGTTGGCACCGGGGAGTGTACAACCTTCGGTGTACCTGGTGCTAACACTCCGCGATCTTTTGTACTTACACCTACGTTAAAACACCAGGCGAAGTGGCGGTCTCCCACCCTTGTATTGGTTTGGTGACTTCTATAGTGGAGGTCGACTGGGCTTTAGTTTGTCGTTTGTTTTCTTTTCTTTTCGTGGCCCAGGTAGCGATGTCCGTTCTGTTTTTTCTTTGAGTTGGGAACCGCCTATATTGTGTAAAACCGTTTGGAGCCTGGTTCTGGTTCTTTTGTTTTGTTGTGTGTGTGTTCTGTATATAATTCCATCACTCCCCACTGTAAATAAATCGCACTTTGTCACTGTTCAATTACTTAACTGTGCCGTGTATCGGGGTTCTCTGTTAAGAGGGTTCTCTCCTACCACCTACATTTTCTTTCTTTCCCTTAAAATGCTACGATCCTTACTGCTGGTCCCCTAGCCAACGAGCCGGGTCGTAACAAACCTTGCTGACTTCTTCCACACTCCTCACTACACGAACACCCTAGTATTTGGATATAAAATCCACCCTTCAGGAGTGAAGGGTATTGATGCGAGCCACTTCCCCATCCCTCAGACTTCACTGCATGTGACTCTTCTGACACGCCAGGAAATATTAGGCCAAGTGCTCATATTTCATCTGCCCGTCCACTGCTACTGTTGAAGCCAGCTTTTAAGTGCAGGATTTAATTAGAGAGATGCATCACACACTCTCACCCCGGGAACCGCAGTAAAGGCCGAATAAAATGTCATTGTTGCGGCACAGACTGACTTGCACCTATACAGTCCCAAGGATACACTGTCAAGGGCTGCTGGAGCTGTGAACCTCTTCCGACACTTTGCATTCCCAACACGGTGCTATGAGGCCATTTTGATCCTCATGAATTATTGTTTATTTATTTATTAATTTAGAAAAACAAAAGCAAATCTTTCCTTTCCGACAGCAGTATATCATTTAGACATGTGATCTCTGAACACTATCAATGCAACATGCACAGACTTTCATAAACCCCTCAAGGAGGGGATTATTTTTTGCTGGGTTCCAGACAGTATCTGCAACAGCCAAAAACATACAAGTCAAGATAATAACCAACTGAAAGTACTGTTTTGAACCTTGATGTCATCGGTTAAACATTTCATGCAGGTTTTGACTGCATCCTGGCAGGTGCTGCTGGCCTAACTGCACTTAAAGCACTTTCCATGTCTCTTTCCTGTTTAATAAAAGTAACAACACAATTTGTTTTGCTAACAAAACTGTTTAATTTGTTCTATTAATCATTTGTCTAAACTTAATATTAAAAAACTAATAGAGGTAGTACTTAATGTAAAAAAGGTAAGGTAAGATAAATGCAATATGTAGACTGCATTTGTACATTATAATTTATTCAATTAAAAAAAATGTATTTCAGACTAAATACAAAAATGAGAGAAGTATTTTTGTTTTCTGAACTAACATTAAAAACAGCTGAAACCTGTGATGAACTTATGAGAAAACAGGCAGGCTACTTGGAATTGCACTTGGATGGGGGAGCTGCATTCTGCTCAAATGTGGCTGTTGTCTCCCTCAACACAAAGCCGCTTACACACGTTTCCAGGGCGAACTGCAGAGGAGTCATCGGAAACATTGTGGCGGTCGGAAGGGATCACATCCCTGAAACCTTCACTCTGAAATTGAACGATCCTTTGGTTAGTGATCCTTCACAAAGGCATGTCCAACAAAAGATGTGCAGGTACCACATAAACTTTCAACATCACTCTAGAGAGAAGCAGGATTTGGCAGATTTTAGACCATTTAAATTTCCAGATACCATTATGATACCATAAGCCAGAAAATTGGTGGAATAGCGACAAGATTTAATGTAAAACCCTCAGGGTTAAAGCGCCCAGTTCCTGTTGTTATTCCCATGATCAAGATCCTTACTATAAAACTGCACCGGTAAAACTTACCCAGTTGTATAAAAGGCTAAATAACTGCATAGCTTAACACTGTAAGTCTTTGGAGAAAAGTGTCAGATAAATTATTTAATGTTCAGAAAAAAACAGACATGGAAGTTCTGCGGTGCTTATTAACAGTTTGGTACCTTTTTAACTATTTGCTAGGTCATGATGTTTAAACACTTCAGTCATTTTTTGTTGACCCCCAAAGAGGAAAGGCAACATACTGTAGTGTTTCTGGATCTTGGACTGCTGAAAAGGCCATAACAAAATCAGCAAACAGCCAAGTGGAAAAAACGAGTCTCAACGGTTCCGCTTTCCCATGGTTCACTTTCTCTGCCAAATCTTCTTCCCTAGCAAGCTCCAACAAAGTAAGCCTGTATGTATCTATGCAGGCATGTACAATTGTGTGTGTGTGTGTGTGTATGCAGGCTTGCACCAACTCCCTTCCCGCGTTTTCAATGGAAATGCATGGCCTCCTGTCCTTCTGCTCTCTCTAACTGCTCACTGTTGTGTAAAACATGACTGCGCGTATGTCATGTCACGCTCCGTTTTTGTTGGCCTAAATGTGTGAGGGGAAAACACATTGCAGAAACATGCTAATGATCTAAGGCCACACACAGAAAGCTGCTTCTGCTGCTATGTGTAACAAGCGGCTTGCGTAATCGCTGGGTGCACACTACCTTGCTCTTTTCCCACAATTCCAATATCGCCGAGGGACCTCTTATGCAATAGACAGTCTTAAAGTGGTCCAAAAGAATATACGCAGTTCAGTGAATACTTGAGTGGCTAAATGACCCTGAAGTGACCATCCTTATTCTGGACCGTAATGCTACAGTTTACATAAATGCCACATAAAACATCATGTCCAAATAAATGCAGCACATTGGAGCACATGGACTATTCCACAGTGACACATCAGTCAACAGAGATGACTGTTCAGCTTGCATTCTGTTTATGTGTCACCAAGCAATGAGACAAGCAGGTAGCGGATACTCACAGTAATTTGGTATGGGACTGTGGCCTCTGGGTGGCTGGGTGACTTGTACAGAGATGCAAGTCTGTAAGGAGACAAGGGTTAATGCCCTGCAAACTGTGCAAGAAATGAGGGGGTTCAGGTTCTCCTACAACTGCAATTCAAGCTATTCCATGCGCCACACTGTTTACCGGTGGCCGATATGAAAATCGGGAGCGATTCGGATGCAGAGCATCTACTGAAAACAAACGGCATTGCACAAATGACACACAGAAGCTGCTGGCCCGGTTGACCTTGAGCTTTACACAAGTGTTCTCAAACTCATTTTTCCTCCACCTCCGCGAGGATACGGTCAGGCAGAAGTTATTATAAATAAGGTCTGGCTGCAAAATGCGGGCCAGCTTCCTCATGACTCATCCCAGCAGAGGTGGTGAGTGAAACGTTTAGCCAGAGAATTTGGATGCGAGCACACCTGGGTATCCTGCCCACCAATGGTGAGGGCAGGGGCAGTATTTTTGCTATGTTTCTGACCCATCAGTGTGGCCTTCCTTCTGAAACAGGGGCACTGATCAGGCTCTTGCATTTATTTAATGCACTGACATTCCTGCTCCACAGCCAGGCCTTTTCAGACTGGGCGCCTTGTTTTCTGCTGCACAAAGGAGCTTGGGTAATGGAATTTTTCCTCTTACATTGTCACAGGCAGTGAGTTCATCTTGAATAGCGCTAGAATTACAAATACTTAAATAAGCATCTGTTTCAAGCACTTGCATCCTTTGTGAGCAACATATTCGTTTTCATTTCTTTCTTTTAATTTTTTTCCTCTTATCTTCATCTCAAGTTAAAGTTTGTAAGAAGAGATCTAAACAGCAAAAGCCTACTGGAGGTCACATGTGGACGTATGATGCAGCCGCATTTCGTGTTTTGTCTGACACTTCTGCGTGTCCTTAAAGTATTCGGCTTTGGCTGCCATTCTTGTGGTCTTACATGCTGGTCATAAGCTCAGCGTTAAATTTTGGATTCTGTTTTTTTTGGGTCACTTAAAAATTGTTTGTGCCATAGTGATGAACACAGTTACCTTTGCTGTCCCTCCCAGTGTAAAATGAGCCGCTGTGTGGCAGCATGCCCCCAGCTTTCACCTGTGAAGGAAGGGTCAAAGGACATTACACCCATTCTTGGTTGCCCATACGCACCACATTATACAGCCTGATCCTTCATTCATTTCTGATTTATGTTATATGGGTTTCTGATGCTTTATATTACTTCACTGTCATTGTTATTTCCAAAACACCCACATTCTTTTTTGGTACTTTATGGAAAGTTCAAATGATAAGGTCAACATAAATTGAACTGCAGTATATCTGGCATGTAGTGTATATATGTACATCATTATATACCATCACAAATATGTCTGTGCTTACAAACTGCTGTCATAAAACATTAAAAAAATTCCATTTACCGCTAACTGAATGCATTTTTTGCAAATGACCTTCTCAAATGACTAGTGAAATGATGAAATATTCTTAAGGACAGATTGTAAACCAGTCTACAATTAAATGTTTTCTGTACTGCATATCAAGAGTTTTCAGCTCTGTTCTACTGTCCTGAAGCCCTTGTCCATTCATTTGTTGCTTTTATTGAGCATGACTTCTACAGACAGCTATTTGAGCAGCGTGTGCTTGCAAAAATATGGTACTGTAATCATTGTGTGCAGTGTCAGAACCTCTTCATCTGCTTTCTGCATGTACCTCTCCATTGCATTGCTTTGGAGAAAAGCATCTGACAAATAGATAAATGCAAATGTACACAAACTGACTATGGTTCACTGCTGTAGCCCTAAGGACATCTCACCTAAGGCAGGTACGAGTTTGGACTGACCATTCCCAATCTTTGTGGTCATCTGATTGGTGAGCACAACCTAGGAACATAAAAATTTTCATTGAAATTACCCCCAAATAAATCATTATAAGTAGTTTAACACTGTAAACTGCTCTGAAGAAAGAACAGTCAGTTAAATTAATGAATGCAATGAGACTTATTTACAGCAGCAAGGGAGGGCACAACATGGAAAGGGAGGTGTGTATCATGTTGTACAGTCATAATCTATCAAATTTTAACAGCAATGCAGTATGTGTTAAGTAGAATTAAATAAGCAGCACAAGCAAACTGGGCCCTGGCACTGACAGCCATCACAGATTTCCTGTGCAGCCTTCACACTTCATGCAAAATTGCATCACGAAAGCAACAGCAAAAGGATACAGAGATGAAGCGACAGTTGGATTGCTCAAACCTTTCTGATGACTTTACAATGTTCACCATTTTCAACTGGGAGCACCTAGCTAGTGAGCTTCAGATAAATGTAAATATCCCTCCTGTTAATATACATTACTTCTTAGCTGGCAGGCTGTGGGCTTTCCTATTAACATTCCCTTACATATTTGCAAGAAACTTTGCATGAAATGCATGGAACAAAAAGATGACTTCTGAATGAATGCACTATCTACCCTTTCTAAACCCCGCACCAGCATTTTAAAACCAGCCAGTGTTCTTGCATCTATTCAGCCAATCAGGAAGATGGGTAAATTTTGACAAGGGAACTGATGATGTCTGGAAGAATTAAAATAACCTCCTGAGCCCAGCTCAGAATCAGGTGCTGGTTTGGGAAGTACCTCCGCAATGCATTGGAAGCCTCTGGAAGCAACTGTATGCATACTTTTTTATGGATAACCAATGAACATATTACCTGGCCTAAAAGCACATTTGTGTCAACTCTTTTACAACTGATTTTCTCATTAAACACGGAGTTGTGCAGCCCTAAACCCAGAGGACTGCCATGCAGAGACTTGCAACACATACATACATTTAAAATAACAAAGTTTATAATACAGAAATAATATTTTTAAATGTATGTCAATACACATTTACAGTAACTCTGTGTGTGTATATCTTATGAAGAAAAAAAAATACACACACACACACACACACACACACACACACACACACACACACACCTCAAATTGGAAACTCTGGATTGTTACACTGACTGTGTCACAATCAATAAAAGCTAAATGATATAGCTTAATCCCTTGATTTTTTAACAAGTTAGGTTCAAGTTATCATATGATACGAAGCTAAAATAAAATGAAAATTTGCTATTTATTTACACTGTGCTATTTTGACAAACAGCTGACATTACGCAAGGACTCAGTGTCCCTGTCCTGGAAGCGCAGGGTGTGAGACAGGATACAGCATGGACAAGATGGCAGTATATTATCTTGTATTAAAATGAAGCAACGTTAAAGTTAATTCTAGATCAAAAAGAATGAAAACAAAAAATCTGTAATGTCCACAAACTCAGTGTAGTGTTCCCATTTATTCTGAGTGCATTTTGTTACCCCTAATGATGGCAAGTAGAAATGTTGACTATTGTCTACTCTGCAAAAGAGAATTTTTAAAATACCGTCCATCCTTCATTTTCAGATTATATGGGGGGGGGGGGTGTCCGGATATGGTAAAAGTCCAGAAAATTGAATGCATAGTGTAAGAATAATGTTTTTTATTATGGCGCTGCATAGTACTGCATTCTGTACTACAGTAACCTAATGCATTGTGCTTAATAAATTAAAGTCAGTACTGTAATTGAAACATACATACATACACTACAGTGAATTATATGCACAAAGCAGTGAATAAGGCAGCAGCAATACAGCTTGATCGGAATGCTTCTACAAGAGAACTAGGAGGTGTTTTCCCACCTCCAATATTTTATTCATTAAGAAAATTATTTTCTCCAGAAAAGTTAAAAAAGTTAAATATTTATATTATCACTTGTTTAAACATAGTTTTTTTATATATATCTACATAGATTTTTATATTTTATTTGAGAATACTTTTGTGACAGTATGTAAAATCCAAAATCTGTAAAAATCAAGGTTCACTAAATTAAGAATGGACTGTATAAAGGTGGATAAAAATACAATTACAAATAAATTAATAAACTTTGAACTATTTTGGATCTTTGATAATTGAGTTGAATGCTTGTAACAAGATACAAGTGTATACATATTTGATACAAATAAAGGAACTTTGAAAATTGTCTTTTTCCAGGTGACGTGAGTGTGGAAGGCAATAAATAGTGCCAAGACTCAAAGTGGAAGACGTAACAGAACAGAATTGGGTGGGTGAGGTCATGGTTTTGAGAAGAGAGCAGCATTCAGACAAACCGCGACATGGTGCTCGGTGGCCATCTGGATGAGCTGCTGGGCAAGGCCATTCAAGAGCCGGGTCCGCTGGGAGAGGTCCTCAAAGTCATGCCGGAATGGAAAGGCAATGCTGTCGATCACTATCAACCGCACCTATCAAAACAGAGTACAGCAGGTAATAAATTGGAAGCAAACAGCATGCAAACAAATTCTTGCTAAAAAAAAAATTACCATTTTATGCCGTCACAAGGCATTTCTTTACAACTATCTTTCATCTGTTGACAGGACTCAACATAACTTTTTTGTTTGGTTATCTGAAGGAGAGGTACATTTTACCTGTCCCATCAAATTCTGCACCTTTTCAATTTTAGAACATACTTGAAAGACAGAAGTAAGTGAATGTCTAGGTTAACAACATCCTTCAATGGGCAGGAACTCAATGTACAATTCATTAGTTTACCATTTACCTTCTCTGCTTGATATGATGTACAGCCTGTGTACTTTCTTTTTCAGCCAAGTCAGGTGTGCCTCTGCATGTAGTACATACTATATCACCTTCGCTGCCTTCCTTCCATGAAGATATAAAGGTTCTCATATTTTAATCTGTAATACTAAACTTCTTTTTTTCTCATGTTCTCTGTTGAATGCTGTTGCTCAAAAAAACAAAAAAAAAAAAACAAATATAGACTGCTTCTTCCCTTAGTTTGTGTGACGTTTTCATTACACAGTACTATTGAGAGCATTTTCTTAAAAGAACAACTACAGCAGCTGTCGTGTGTCAGTTCTGACAAATTTGAGAGCTTGATAGCAAGAAAATTTCAAAACAAAAATGCAGGTACCTTAATGAAGTCACGCAGTGTCTGTATTATGATGGCAAAACTCATTTTGCAACAAATGTCTTAATATTTTACTTTAATTTCCTGGCCACCTATCTGTCAGATAGGCATCTCAACAACCCTACCTGTCCAACTGCACAAATTCAGGCAATTACCTGCCCGACACTGTGAGACAATGTCAAGCTCTGGTTGACAGCTGAACAGTCTCAAGCACCTGCCATGCAATTCATACAAATGCCTTGATGTTCAAATTTCTACTTTCCTTGGATGAAATCATTTGCTCTTTTGTGATAGAAATTCATACCTCAGGGTGCTGGGCTAAGAAGTCAGGCAAGAGGTAGGTCTCTGCCAACAGCTCCACGTAGTCATGACAACGGAACAGGAAGAGGTTGGAAAGGATGGTTTCCACGGTGAACCCCTTCAAGGCCTCTTGCTGTTCTGAAAAAAAGATCAGATACTGAGGTCACGTTATCAGGTACATAATAGAGGCTATAAACATATTCTGCAACCACAACATATTTAACTTGGGCAAATTATCACAGTCAACACATACTGGTTGTACTGTAATTCTTTGCTGCTTTCCCACCACTTTAACATTATTCACACATGATGCTTGCTATGTTTATTCCTGCTTCCTCAAACTCCCACACTTTCCACCCTTCTGTGTTTCTCACATCCTCGTTGACAACTTCATTAACTTCCTATATAGCTCAAATCCCTGTTAAATATGTTGTCATTGCTAAATGCTTTATCATCCTTATTTTCAGTGTAATACTTGTGTACCAATGCGTAATTCTACAACCTTTTTAAATTGCAGAATTTCTTACATAACTTATGTATTATAATAATTTCCCTGAGATTCACATAACCTGAAATGGAAGAGGGTATGTACACTGCTTCGGCCGCACCCACGCAGAATACAAACACATTCTAGACAATTGTGTGCTTCCAGCTTTATGGCCACAGTTTGGGGAATCTCCTTTCCTGCACAAAGCGAGCTCTGTAAACACATGGTTTGCACAGGTTGGCGTAGAAGAACTTGAGTGGCTGCCCAGAGGCCTGACCTCAACCCCACCGAACACCTTTGGGATGAACTGGAACGCCGACCACAAGCCAGACCTTTTCACCTGACATCAGTGCTTCACTTATGCTCTTATGGCTGAATGGGCACAAATTCCCATAGCGCAATCCTTGTTTGGAACTACAAATTAATACTTTATCTGAGCTAAACTATATTTGGAATTCAGTAGATTCAAAATTTGAAAACATAAATGTCAAATGAAGCCGTAATTCTTTTAAGTATCCATAAATCTGCTTTTGATAATTCATACTTTACAATGACTAATAGTCAGTGCTTCAGATATTTACTGGTGACTTCCTACTCAATAGAGATATTGCTGAAGTTAGGAATATTTATTTAATTTTTAAACTCAAAAATACTATTATAATATGTAGAATTAGAATTGCAATATTAAATCACAAAATGCAAATTATCATAAGTTGTAATTTTTCAATACTTTGTTACTAATAGCTGATGAAAATTTCACAGTACTGTATATGGCTGAATGTATCGTGCAATTCAGGTTAGGCTCTTCTAAAATGTGGGTCCCTTCCGGTAATCAAAGTACAAGTCCTTAACCATCAATTTACTGATGCCTGTGAAATGCTGGACGGCTCACCCTGGTGCTCGTACCTGTGTCATCTGCCAAAAGGCTGCAGTGCTTCACCGCTGCCTCAGCCATGTCTACAGCCCGCTGGACCAGGAAGCTACCCTCTGTGTCTATATAGACCGCATGGCCTCCGAGACCTCCGAAACACACCGGGATCTGGACGTCCACCGCCAGCTGGATGCTGGAACGGTGAAGGAAGAAGAATGGCATATTATGTACATTTCAGTACTGTTGTGCTGTCTGACCAGAGGGTTGTTCCCAGACACGCAAAACATAAATCATTTATTTACATGTATGTACAGCGTATAGAACATGCGACAAAAAACAAAAGCCAACTGATAAAGAAATGAATCACAAAAAGAGCAGAATAAAAGAAAACAGACATCGCTTCCATGATCTCATTTTTATATAAACAGTGGATGTAGTAAACATGCTTTTTTCCAAACTGGTAACCAAGTTCCTTCCTTAATATTGTCAGTTGAGGAGAACGGGCCTTTATAGCATTTTTACTTCAACGTTTTAGTGTATTAGGGTACAGTACTTTGCTCAATGTACTCCACTAACCAAACGGTACACAATTAACAACAAAACAAAGGGCAAAAATGGCAAAAATCTTTTCTTAGACTCAGGAGAGTCCTCCCCAGCTTTGCCCGGGAAGTGCTTTAATCGTTTGGAGAATCCCACCTTGTTGGTTCTCCAATCGTGTGCAAATTCTAGGGGTCAACAATGATAGACAGGTGTCTTGTCCATTCCAAGTCAGGGGTGGGAAACAAAATGGACACAGCAGTGGATATGACAGCAGGAGGGAGGACTCGAATGTGGGTCCATTTGATAGTTCTATCTACTATGCCACCTGCTGCCCTCACTGTGCACATAAAGCTCTCCTGGAGGCAAAATTTAAATGGACAACAACCACAGATTCTTTCAACTGACCTTTTATTAAATCAAGCATTTGAAAGTGACAAGTAGGCCTCTTAAAAACAGAACTACTTTAACTCAAATAAGAGTGGTAAATCTGTCTAATAGATCCAGTCAGTTGTCATGAGCCACAGATCCTGACAGTCATATGACAATTCAAACACATTATTGCATTAATTTGGAAATGCAGAAAATGTAAATTCTAAGATAAAAGCCTAGAATAGAAAGGAAGGCCCTAAGAGAGCAAAGGGAGGCGCCAAAGTGACGCCAGACATACCACAGTTGTGTTTTTCCCACGCCGGGCGCTCCGCACACCTCGCTCGTCTTGCCCACAGGTAGCCCCCCGTGAAGGACTGAATCAAGCGCCGAGCAGAACGTGACGATGGATCCCAGTTCCTGCTCTTTCTCCAGTAGCTCCAGGGCCGTCAACCCACCAACAGCCGCCACCTCCTGGTTGCGTTTACCCCGCACCTCCTGTAGGACTTCCAGTGCCTCTTGCTGTGAGATCCCTGCTTCTACACCAGTAAAACAGTGTCACGTGACAGGAGTTCAGCAAAACACGTTTTGTTGTGTGCCTCTCCCGTCTGTGGACATTTCCAGCTTCTTCCCTGCACACACGTATACGAAAAATCTTGTTTCTTGGGTCTTGCAGTTCTTCTTATCTGCATAAAATACTGACTAACAACCAACTGCTAAAAAGTTGTCACCGACATTCATATTCTCGCATATATACATGGAACATAGTGTGCCAGATTTGTTAAAGGCAAAAGCTTATCTTGAGGGACTGAAGTGAAGAAGTTTGAAGGCCAGACTGCAGTACCTTTGCAGAGCTGCAGGGGTCGCAGGTCACACAGATCTGCCACACAGTGGAAGCCGGCACTCATGAGCTTCACTTTGACAGGTGGTGCAACATCAAGGCTGGACACGGCTCTCTGCATCGTCAGGGTGGAGAATGGAAACAGGCTCTGGTCGAGGAAACATGGAAACAGACCCTGGTCACTCAGAGACAGGAGCACACACCGGTCACATAATGACAGGGACATAAAGTGGTCACTCAGACATAGAAAGAGGCCCTGGTCATGCAAAGACAATAACAGGCATTGGTCAAGCAGAGATGGGTACACCCACTGGTCACATAATGACAGGACTATAAAGTGGTCACTTATAGATAAGAAGAGGCCCTTGAGCAGCAGCATTTATTGCTCAGGCAAAAACAACAGCATCAATCACGCACGAACTGATCACACATTAACATGGCACCTCTGACCCCAGCAAGCAGCAGGAAAGGAGCAGGAAAGGCGCTTCCCCAAACTTGAGCACCAGGTACACCCTGGTCATACATCGTTTTAGACGCATGCGCACACGCACGGCAGTCAGGTCGACCCGCACAGTAGAGTGTACGCAGCTGCGACTGTGACCTCAACAGCGGCAGCTTTCCTATATCCTAGACACGAAGGAGCTCCAGGGCCGACGCCGACACACACACACCGCACGGCAGACCAGAGCTGTGTACCGCCAACTCACCCGCTTCCGTTGGTTTTAAGCAGTGGGACGGAGCGGCAAGCCTAATACGGAGCGCCGCTTTCGGCCATGTTCACAGTTTCCCTCCAGACGCAACACAACAGGAAGCGCTCGGCTCCCCCCAGTGGCCACACGGACGCACTGCTTCTCTCTCGGCAAGCCTGACGTTTTCAGCCGTCGCCCTCGGGTGTCCATGCAGAAGCTAAGCAATGTATGCAAGATGAGCGAAAACATAACAAAAATGATAATAAAATTAAACATTGCTGGACCTGCTGGAGAAAGAGAAGGCACTGGGATCAATCGCCACGTTCTGTTCGCATACCACAGCAAAAGTAAGGTCATAAATCCGTTATGAATTAATAATACACCTGTCCCTCGGTTTTTTTGCAAGTTAGGAGGTAGAAAAATATCGGATATAACTGTAATAACTTATTTGTCATTTTGCTGTTGATCTGCAGGACTCACAGGGAACAGAGACCAGCTGTAAACACCGTGGGAGTGAGCTGAACTATGGCAGCCCCACACAGGGGCATGTGAAGGTGTCTTTTACTGACAGGTGAACAAATGGGTGACATGATATATAATAATAAATAATATATAACGAAAGATTCAAATCTATCTGTGTGCTGGAAACGTTTTTTAATATCTACTTAACCAACTTGCTTAGTTATCAATACTATCAATTGTAGTCTCTATTCATGTTCTTGCTTCAGCTGCAGTTTTGTAACATAATTTAATAACATTTCTTTTGTTTAGTCACCTTTTATTCACTACAAATCCAACCCTTTCAATGGGATTTAAAAAACCAATGTCACTAATACTCTGTATGAACATCATTTGGAGGTCTCTTCCACGTCCCAGCACTTCATGTTTCGTCTGCAGTTCTTGACAGTTTTCCTTTTCTGGTGCTGTGGTGGTTTATTGGAGCCCAGCGTTGGGTCACTGTGCTCCCATCCTGCGTCCCATCTGCCTGGTCACTCTGAAGGACCTACTCATTTATCATCCACTGCTGTTATTATTATTATTATTATTATTATTAGTAGTAGTAGTAGTAGTAGTATTACTATACTGGACCTGATTAGATTAGTGATGCTCTCAACTGGTTTGGGAGTCAGTACTCTGTGTGTGTGTGTGTGTGTGTGTGTGTGTGTGTGTGTGTGTGTGTGTGGTGAGCTTCTGTAGAACAGTAATAACCCCTTTTTAAACTTAATTGGGCTTCATCATTGTGACTCGAATGAACCTCTGAAAAAAGATGAGCTCGAACAACGGGTTGGCTGGATTCCAAGTTTGTCTGGCAGATTAGCTAATTTTAGAAATATGTAGAGAAATAAATACTGATTATTGGCATCCACTGTTATTTGTGTTCCCACCATACAGCTGCTGTTTGCGTGTGTGTGTGAGAGTGTGTGTGAGAAACCTGGGGTCTGTGTGTGGACCTTTTTGTGTCCACAGCGTCCCCGCGCATCCCCCCAGTGCATGCAGCCGTGTTTTCTTGAAAATGGTGGCCACAGAGCTGGCTGCTGGATGCCAGGGTGACCTGAGACTGGGCACCACAGCACAATGTGAGGGTTTATGCGCCGCCAGCCACCCACTCAGTGCTGACACATTCTGTCCTCGCACAGCAATAGACTGTGGTTTTTAATAGAAGTGTTATAGCTGTGGAGGTTCGAATCAATGTGCTGTTAATGGCTGATGGCTCATTGACAGCATGTTTGTCTGCCATGCATCCTAACCGCAGGGCTATGCCCTTTAAGTAAACCCTATCTGCACCTTTTTTACTGTTTATTATTTACGGCAGTTGTGAGAGATGCTTTGGCCCATTCCTGACCCAGAACATCCGTGTTTTGTCATCTTGCTGCCATGTTAGAATGAGATGCTGCAAACTTTGACAAAAACAAACCGAGGCAGCTCATCCGAAACGAAATGCATCTTTCAAAGCAGTTTCAGCAGAGTCACACCTTAATGCCAGCTGTGGGTAATTCTGTGGCGTTCTCATGAAACCACTTTTCACCCGAGAGGTTACCAGTGGGTTATGAAGAGTGTACGGCATCCTTGGTCGTCCTCTGATGCTGTCTGCTCTCCGCCCTGCAGGTGCTGAGCCACCTGAAGACCTGCTCATCCCACATGAGTACCTTCTCCCAGCTGCATGGACTTCTACTCCCTCTCGTCGCTGGATTTCTTAAGGCCTAGATGAGCTTGTGCGCCCACTTCTTCTCTCCATCTCATTGGCCAGTGGTCCTCTTTTTTTGTGTGGTCAGCAGGTGCCCTTATTCAGGGCAACTGAAAATAGTTTGCTGGAAAGCACATCCAGCAAGGTCACCGAGGACACAAAGTATGTCAGAGAAAAGAAGGTTGCAGGGATTCTGTAGGCTGAGCAGAGTTTCCAACATCTATGGGATTTTTAAATAGGAAGGCCCTAAATATGTGGTTGTAGGGAAAAGTTTTTTAATTATTTTGCCATTTTCAATCTTAATAATAGCACAGTTGTTGCAAAGCACACTGCGTAACTAGTTTCTTTACAGACTGCTTTACTTCAATACATCTTTAAAGGAAGCTTCCAGAACATTTAGAAAGACCACTCTAGGCACTTTGATGCATGTATTTTTGGAACTTGGCAGGAGCAGCATTCACCTAATTGTACTTAGAACTCCTTCAAAATAAGGTTACATTGGTCCCTAATATTTTAGCCTGTCAGTTACTCGAAAAGTATGTGCGAGCTTAACTAAAGGTAATTTATTTGTATTCCTTCTTAAAGTGCAACCCAGATTCTGTATTTTTTTGTTAATAAAAATACGGCAATGAAGCCTGAATACGCTTACATACTTGGCAAAGAAATGCATTTTACTGTTTTAGTCAATATCTGATGTTTCTTCCTATAAATGCAACATATGTTTATGACCTAATAGAGGAATTAATATTTTATCTGGATAATAATTCAGTTGTTTTGCAATGTCTGCACAACTTCTTAGATCCTCTTAATGGTATACAATTGCACTTTTTAAAATATTGTAATCTCTTGCCCCTGATTTATATGCATGCACATTTTTACAATTTCTTGATTTAATGTTTCTGTCTCTGTTGCTGTGACTCAGTGCTATTTTATTAATGATAAAAAAATCATTTAATAAACAAATTGATTGATTTATTAGCAGTGAATGAATGAATGAATGAATGAATACTGTAAATTTAGAAATGTTAATAATGAGGTGTTTGGTTTTCCATGTTAAAGTGATACAAAGTGATACATACATTACATTGTAAGTCTGTTCATTCTTTTCTGAGTCCCTTTAAGCATGTAAAGATTATTATTATAATATGTAGTACATATTTCAAAGTCAAAAGAGTCAAAGTCAAAAGAGTTTATTTGTCATGTGCATGGTTACCGAGTATACCATGTAGTGAAATGTGCCCTGATTCAACAACAATCCTGACTGAATGAGCATGAAATGAACATGGATTGATGAATGATGTGTAATTTCTGCTACTAGCATATTTGGTGAGGCTGCATTTAGCCACAGTCCTTCCTGCTTCCCTGTTGCATGGTAGATTGGCCAAAGAAGCTGATGGGACTGTGGTGATCTAGCTATGGGTGGCGTGGTCCCTAGTTTTCTTATACCTGTGAATCTTTCATTATTATTATTTATTTATTTATCTGATGCAAAGTTGCTTACAGTTATTTACAGATTTGTTTGTCTGGGTCATTTTTACTGGAGTAACTCAAAGTGGGTTCAGACAGAACCTAAGTCCTTTGGTAGCAAAGCAGTGGCTTTAAACAGTTTCTTGCCATCAAGTACGAAAGTATTTTGTAATGAAATAGATTCATTGGCCTAAATGCACTTATAGCTCTAATGCTGTCTTTTTTCAGTATTGCAATGACAAAAATAGCAGCATAAATACCTTAAATCTGTCTCAGTAATACAATAACAACACAATAATAGGAGCAATAATAATTGGTTATGTTGATGTCATTAATAATGGCGCAAGTCATGGCTTTTGCATGGTACAGAGATGAATTGAAAGTAGTGGTAAAAACTAGAAAAAGTAACGAATAAAACCTTCAGTAAATTCCTTACCTTTACTTCTTTAAGATTAAAAATTATCCGGTCACTCAAGTGTCAGGTTTGATTCAAGCTAGTAGTAATAACAGCTTCAGTATAGTTTTATCTTACGACAATTCATTTATTGTTTCAAAAAATATAAATCTGTTGTTTCATTAAAATTAGACCCTGCTAATCGAGTAATACATTAAATGTAAAATGCTAAGACCACATCCTGCTAGGAGTCATTTTAAACTATTGTAAAAACTAGTAACAGTAATGCTAGTAATACTTGATTATTGCATTTTTTTTGTCCAAGGTGTCTTAGATCATCTGGTTTGAGTAAAGAACCTGGGCAGTTTTAACTGGAGCAGTTCTGGAGGGTGAGTACAGTACCATGCTAAAGGGTGCTATGATGTATCAAGAACAGAGATTCAGATGTGTGCCCTTTGGCTGCAAGGTGGCAGCTGGCAAAAATGAACACCTGCAATATCATCCATTTGCCCCTAAGCTGACATCTTTTCCCAAAGTGATTCATAGCTGTTTACTCCTTTATACAGCAGGACACCAGAGCAGTTTCAGGGTGGCCCATTGCTCAAAGGCAGTACAACTGTGGCAGGAGCAGGATTCAATCTCAGACCCATAGCTGAGATACTACTGACTGTCCCATAGTACAAAAATGAACAAAGAAACTGGCATTTTCATAAAAATCCATGCAAATTAGTGCATTAGTGTCTCAAAACCAAATAATAATTGTTATTATTAACCTTCTCTTGTTAATATTGGTGATGAAGTTCTAGTCAGAATACAAGCAGAGCACAGCACAACACTGTGGCCCAGAAAGTACATTTAGTTGTACTTTGTTCCATTCAAAAGTTTAAATGTAATTTGAATATCCATTGAACTGTACAAGCTGGCCTCAGGCTAAACAGACTGTGCAGGACATTGCTGTTTCTTGCAAGCTTGCTCATTTTACAATCAGGTGTTAGGCTGTTTATTATACCTTAGCTTGCATTCATATTAGCTGTTACCTGATGATGACTAATTCATCCAATAACTGACAAGCGAGGCAGGCTTTGTGCTTCAGCAAAGGAGTACGTGTGAATGCCAAACCACTCTGCAAAGCTGAGTGAGAGAACAGTGAAATGCTTTGGGCAATCAATCTTTTTTACCAAGTAGATGACAAATGCTCAGCATAACTGACAAGAAATCAGCACACACCAAACAACAGAAAGAAATCCATTAGTCAGGGAAGTCTGATCATCAATCCTGACCTCCTTGCTAACAAGCAGTTGAACAATATAATTTTATGCATACATGGATGTGCGTGCATGTACAGTATGAGAGAGAGAGCTGAAGGAGAGCTTTCTGCATAGCACAGCCAGTCTTTGGACAAAAGCTGATGAGCCAGGTGTTTCTACTTCGTGGATGACATGAACCAAGCAGCAGGTGGCACAGCAGGACACGTCCTTATAGACAGAAGGTCCACTGGGAGCCACTTTCACCCTGAATTTAGCTTCACCTGAAGTACTACAGTAACAAATATACCAGTATAAGTGGGTAAAATTGAAGCTTTGGGTAGGAGCATCAGCTAAGCAGCAAATTAGTATTAACTGGAAGTAGATGTTTGGTATTCCATCCTGCCATCCATTTGTATACATAACATTCTGTGTGTATTAAATTTTCTTTGGAAAGCGCAGTGTTTATCATTGCGAGTCCCTCTACGTAGGCGTTTGAGTATTTTCTTCACTCCACTGTCAAAGAATTTTATTTTACAAGAAGCAATAATCCAAACCATGTAACTTGTAATTTAATTATACATCACAACCAGGAGTTTAACTAAAAATGTTTAGGATTGTTCCTCTATTCTGGACGCAAAGGCCCTTGTAAAAGGTGTTAAGAGTGTGACAGTAGTGGACCTAACCAATGAGAAATAAGTATCCTTTAAATAGACCAATCAAAACAGGAATACAAGTCCCACCCACAATCTGGCAGGGAAATGAAGTAGCTTGAGGGCTACAAAAGTTGCATTTACACCATTTAAGGTAAAACATTTTAGCCAAGAACTAAGAAAGAAAATGCCCCCCCCCCCCAGAAACTGAAAATAATCATTCAACTGATACAGTACAAAAATTGCCTGATAAAAAGATTCTTCCACACCATGCTCTCAAAGCAATGTGCTTGAGGAAACCCTCCAGAAGGGCCTTCATGCCAAACCAGGAGATGCAGCCACTTGTAGGAGGTGTGATCATAGGTTGAGGTCATTTTTTCTGGGCATCAGATAAGTTAAAGTTGTTACGGAACTGGGGTCCTGCGGTCCTGATGCGCTTACATGAGTGCAGAATATATCTTTGCAACACTCACAAGAGCTCGTAATTTCATTCATGATCAATAACTGTCTGCCCAGTGACAGTAGTGTACAATTATTCACAAGAAAGAGGAAAATTACCAATTTTGTGTTTCCTTTTTCATTTTAAGTTCACTGCTAAAGCTGTAACAAGGAATTTACAACACCTCCATATGTACCTGTTCCATTCATTGTATTTAACCACACTTCATTTTAATGGCATGAGTAGTGAAACTCCTTCATTTCAGTGAGCCCCCAAATCTCAGTGAATGTCATTACTGTTTGAAGGATGCGTAGGGCAGCACATTAACACAGACTGGTGCCTCACAGCTCTCGAGCTGTGGGTCAGGGACGTGGCTGGGAATTTGGCTCTTTGTGTTGGTGATGCTGCCATTAAACGGTTTCATGATTTACCACAATAAAAAGTGTCTCAGTTTCCAGACTGTGAGAGTTTTAGAAAGCACAGTAAAATTGTATTTTGGAATACTTGGTGCTCCATGTTGTCCTGAAAATGTCTCGTCACGAGTGGGTCACGTTTGGGCGGTGGGCTCAGCTCGGCTCAGCTCAGTGCTTTACTTGACCTACGGTGAGCAGCATGATGTCTCCATGCGACATGCGCTGTTTGTTGAGCATCCATTTACAGGTCACTAGAACAACTGGATTAAAATGATGGAAGACATGTGATTTCATTAAAACTAGTGCTATGATATAGAAATCTAATTCTTTAAAAGGTGGGGGCATGAATGGTGTTTGTTTGTAAAAGGAATCCTTAAGCCCTCTAACAGTTTCATGCCTCATTTGCCCCACCTGTGTCTTAAATCGAAACCCTGCTACCAAACCACCACAGGCTCTGGACTGTCTGAAAAGCACTGGCCTGTAAAGCTTCTTTTACTCTATTTTAAAACTAAAAATAAAATTGCACTGCATTTTCATCCTCCTTTATGTTACATACAGTCTGGGCCTGAAGTAAATGGTCTTGAATTTGTTAACAGCCGTGCTGTTTGGTCAGGGTTCTGTGTACTCCCCGTCCAGAAGGACCCACGTTTCATTCTCTCTTATGCTTCAGTGTAAGGCAGAATGGCAGTAAAGTGAACCTTGAACGTGAACCCTTCAGACGGACGGGATTGAGTGTCTGCCAATATGTTTGCCTTCTTGGCTCTTTGTATTATGAGCGAGTTACAGGGCAAGGAATGGCCATTGGGGCACTGATATGTTCTTACCCAGCATGTTTCATATGCTGCTTCTGTCTTTTTTTGAAAAGATCACTTGGACTTCATGAGCTTCATGCTTCTCATATGAGGGTCCTTCCTACTTCTGTACTCAGCTTACACGGTACAGCACCTATCCATGGATTTCAGTGTGGATGAACATGTACCTCTATCTACATTTGACTACTGCATTATGTAAAGCAGCTGTCTACCAGACATTTCCCCACCCTGGTGCTTGATGATCACACTATGTACCCTGTAACAGCACCAGCCCCCCCCTCTAGAACCCAGATACTTCCTCCTGAACCTATGACTGGATACTTTGTTTGGCCATGTTGGTGCCACCAAAGAGAAGCCCTGGAGGTATGCACAACAGAGTCTGGAAAGGTGGAAGCAAGAAGCAGTCTAATACATCCTTTGAGGTCCCTGCAGAAGGTCCCACCCTTTGTGTTCCTCAGCATGCAAGTCAGCTCAAGGGCAGCATCTTCATCACAACAACTCCTCTACTACACCAGACTCCCAGCAACATGACCAACAACCCACCATCTGCAAGCATTTGGTCTGGTTTTGTTTACAGCACTATTTCAGAAGGTTGCATAGATGAATACAGTGATAAGCTGGCAGCTGCAAGTCAATGGCTGTGGAGTTGACCTCATATTAACACACAAACCTCCTCGCCACGGTTGGAAAACAGTCAAAACAAATTTTCACCGCACTGTTCTACTGAATTTGTCAAAATGTCATCAGCACCACGAAAGTTATTCATCTCTGCTCAAGAAGTTACTTGACAGAAGTTGTGTATTATTTTAAGTTTACACCTTCAATGTTCTTGGAAAATATGAGGCGTCTTTCTGGCTTCATGAATTCAAAGGGACCCCATTTGTTATTTCTTACCGCACTTCTGAGTTATTCTTCCTTATTCAGTCATGCCTTGTTTTTGCAGTAATACTGTTAGCTTTGCTAATGCATTTACATCCATTTTGTAAACCGTGTGCATGGTTCTGTTTATAAGGCAGCCTTTATGTTTATGCGCAGATCACCTGTTGGGAGATTCTGGGAATGCTGGCGAAATGAGCGAGTTACAGGGCAAGGAATGGCCATTGGGGCACTGATATGTTCTTACCCAGTATGTTTCATATGCTGTTTCTGTCCTTTTTGAAAAGATGACTTGGACTTACAGATGGAGAACAACAGAAAAATGACAGAAATTTGAGCTCACTCTGACTCAGCCAAGGCCATGTATGTTGATAAGGAAGACATGTTTTGACCAAATGAAAGATTAACTGGGTTTTTGAAACGAGGGAAGAGTCCAGACCATGCAGTTGATGGCAGTCTTTGCCACCTTTTGGCCTTTTTTTTGACATCCGAGCTACCAGTTCTACCAGGCACAGCCTCTCTTGGGCAGGTTGCATGAGGGACAAGGTCATACAGCAGAAGGCCATGAAGACATGAAATATCTGTGATATATAGAAATATATGGACAAATGGGGCAACTTCAGTAGAGGGGGAGGAGGACATAGTTAGGGGTGTTTCTGGAGGGCAGAGGGAAGCAATGGCGGGGGGACTGGGAGAACTCCCAATCTGGTGAGGTTACTGTCACTTCGGCTAAGAGGAATTTTCCTGCTTCAGAGCCTTAACTGACACTAAGTATTGTGACAGTGTGACTATAAGGAGGGAAAGGAACAGGCAGGGGAGTGACGGAACTGCTTTGGAGCACCAAGCAGCTCCAGCCTCTTCAGATGGATTAAAGGTTGGCGATGGGTTAACTTGGGAACATCACCCTCTCTGAATGAGACCTTGTTAGAAGGGGTTGGGAGTCAGAGCAGCAACCAGGAAAGGATGGGACTTAATTGTGCTGACGTGTTGTGAGATGCATTGATGATCATTTTAAGTAAGTTTTATTGCAGAACACAGCCAATTCTTTGTATAGATTTACTTGCATCTTTGCTTTACTGTTGTGAGGTAATGTGTATCGTAGATGTTTGACATATTTTTGTTTGCTGAGTGAATGTTTTGAGTTGTGGGTTTTTTCTTTTGCTGGTTTGATGAAGTTTTTGATTTGATGAATTTACATTTATTTTGTGGAATTTTTGATGATGTTTTTGGGGCGCTGCTGAGGAAGGGGGAGGCCTTGGTGTTTTAATGCGTTAATGCATTTTTGGATGACTGGTATGGCACAGTGTTGGGTATTTTGGTATAATTGTGATAACTGGATGGTTTGTATTTGAATTTTGATGGGCAGGAGTGTTTGTGGTTAATAGATGGGTTTATAATAAGTACAGTATCTTAAACACCATGTGGTAGAGTGGGTGTTCTCATTACTATGACTGGTGAATATTTGTTTGATAAAATGTTTTAAGCTTCGTGGGGGTTATTCAACATGAGCTTTGTATATGATGTAATGACTACTACTGAGAATAAGTTATTTATTTGGGTTTGCTGCTTTGTGGATTTGGTTTTTACATAAACTGCTGACTGTGACACATTAATGGAAATGTGGAACGTATTTGGGAGAAGCTTTGTGTTTGGTGCATTTTTTAAACAGCAGTTTCCACACTTCCTGTCTCTGGATTCTGTCTGCAGTAGCATCAATGGGGGAGGGGGCTACAGTAACTATTAAACATTGAAACAGGATTTCAGGCTCCTTTTAATGTTTTGTATGTACTTCCAAATGCACCCATTCCCAGATTCTATTTTTTGGAGATCTTCAGGACTCAATTTGCAAAAAAGCTATGAACACTGCATTGTGCATTTTCTATGGCTCACGATGCTCTTTTGGATATTCTGTAAATTTTGTGCTTGCACAATTACTTTGGTTTATATTTATCGACATGCATTCGGTGCAACCCCAAGGTACTCCAAGCCGTACAACTGAACTGGTAGCTCTTTGCTACATTTACTTTGGGTGCATAGCCATTAATCTACTTAAATTAAATGTAAAGCACAGTCATTTAAACTAGCTTTTAAAATTGTGCTTCAGACACGAAGGCCATCTTAAGAGATGTATTCCATTAAAAGCATTCTTGTCTAGCAATGCACTGTACCTTTTAATTCAAATAGATGTTTAATCAAAGGCAATAAATGACTGCACAATAATGGAGGAGTACAAATAATCTGGTTTAAAAACCCACATAATTGCGAAGAACGTACAGATTTAAAGGAACCTTTATACAGATCATTTAATATAAAACACTCACTGCAACACATTCTTTTCGGGCACGTCCTTGCACGGAGCGCTAATCAGCTGTTTAATGAAAAATTAATTTTAAATATTTAGCTGCTTGAAACAACAAATTCTGAAAGAGCAAACAAACACTTAAAATATCTTGCAAAGGAATGAACGTGTTAGCCAAAGTGACCTGGACCCCAGTCTTTCCCCAAGTGTGGGTCAGTATCACCCGTATCGTGCATTGACCTCAAAAGTCCTCACCATACGTGCATCCGTCCTTCAGTCTCTTGCTGCTAAGCAAACATTTCCCTTCTTGTCCACTTCAATTTTTGAAAGGTGCTTCAGTGTTTTCAGCTTGGCATCGCTCACCTTCATGTTCATTTTCTTCATCTGTGGTAAGCTAAGGGTCCCACTGCAGAGAAATGTAAAAATAAGCATCGATCTCAAGGTAAAGTAAACCACAGACAGTTAATCTGACCACTGAAGCACCCACAGAACAATCAATACAGACAAGTGGCAAAAGCCCCACAGGTCCCCTTAATTCCCATAAATTTTGGCTGTTACTCAGGACAGTTAATCTTTTAACAATAGATGTTTTCTACAAAACATTTAATCTCCACATTGCTGTAATAAACCAGACCTGTTATTCCTGGTAACAAAGTGCTCAAACAGCTGCTTATAGAACATATTGAGATCAGTCAGCTTGACATTGCTGCGAACACTGCATGGGACAGTCTCCAACTCCGCTTCGCTCAGCTCCTCAAACTTCTTCTCACTCAAGGCTGTAGAAAGGAACAGATGTTCATTTCAGCCTGATCACGAGCCGTTGACATTTTGTTCAGTATTTGGAAGAACAGGAGAGACAACAGCACCATCTACTGCATTATATTTGAATGATTTTGCTTTACTCTTAACCTTTCCCAACGCCTCACAATTTTGCTCAATGCCATTTGCAACATCAGCTAATCGACTTTAAAAATATTAACCCTTTTACAAAGCAGGGTATTCTTAATGTATTATTTCAGGGTAAGTACCTTGATCAGAACTACAGCTGGACTGAAATTTGACCCAGATATTATAAAGGCAGCACCTTTAACTACTATGCTATTTGCTGCACTGTTAGAAATAGCCATCAATCAGTTTTTCTTATTTGTAATCAGCTAAAGGAATTACCATGTACAACTGATACAGTATTGCAGCAAACATTACAGAAACGGACCAGAGTTGAACAGTACATTGAAAGCCCGCCTATATCCCTAAATCCGAGTGCAACTGGTTCCTAGAAATGGCTTGAACGCTGTAAACCTGAAGTGGGACGTTAGTTTCTTTATCTCTTGTGAGGAAAATTATACTTCCAAGTTCACCTGAGAAATCCCAATTAATTTCCCAAAAATATCCTAAATAATCTAAAATACCCTTTTCAGTGTGCTAGACAACACTTTAAAATTACCAAACAGTTGAGGTCAATAATATGCAGCTACTTTGTCATCCTGTTGCTTTTCATCCCTTGCTACAGTCCACAACATAAATGAGTACACCCCCACCCTGTACAAGCCAAAAAACCCAGCTCTATCTCTAACAGTAAAAATATTTTAGATTCCTATATATCAGCAACACTAGTTTATTAGCTACCAATGAAACATATCAACACTAAACATGAATTTAGGTTTTGTAACAAAATGATAAAAGGTGATGTGGCAAAAATATGTACACCCTCATAAAAACCACACACTAGAACTCCTAATTTTGTTTGTTGAACAAGGATGATCAGTAGATGAATCTGTTTAACCATTACACTCAATTTGGAGTGGTACTTAACCTACTGAATGACTCTCAGACTTAATGCTGACAACAGCACCACATGGGAGAGAACTGTCTGGAGACTTAAGAAAGAAAAAAAAATTATTTAACTGCATTAAGAGGACAAGAGTACAAGAAGATTAGCAAATCGCTGATAAAAAGCCAAAATACAGCAGGAAAAGTGATGCAAAAATTCAGAAAGTGTGGACTTCTGATAAGCACCCTGAAACTTCTGGGATGTTGTCATAAGCTGTCAACTCATGATGAGCTCTTTTTGCTAACAAAAGTGCTGGAAAACTGCAAAGCAGGTGCCTCAGCGCTGACAAAAGCAGTGGAATTAAAACTGGACAGACATCTCATACAGGAAGATGCACCCTGCACGTAAGGGGATTGCATGGTTGTTGTCCACGCAGGAAGCTACTGCTGAAGCAAGAGCACAAGATGGCCTGTTTAACCTGTGCGAAGACCCATAGTAACAAAGGTGAAGACTTTTGGGAATCTATTCTCTGGTTTGATTAGACCAAAATCAATCTTTTTGCATCTGATGGTGCCCAAACTGTGTGCCATTGCAAGGGGGAGGAGTACAGTGAGAAGTGCATGGTTCCCACAGTGAACCATGGTGGGGTAGATTTCTTATGCGGGGATGAATGAGTGTTGAATGTGTGGCAGAACTGTACTTCATCAATGGCATCACGATGTATGTAACGCAAAACCTTGAAAAAAAAGACGCTACCTCTTCTCGACATCCTGGGTCATCCGGCAATTTCTCGACATGACAATGACCCCAAAGATTCTCCCAAGGCCACTGCTGCACTCTTAGGAAAGAACAAAGTGAAGATGCTTGGAGTGGCCAAGTATGTCACCCATTCTGAAGGCTCGAGTCAGCACTCCCCATCAAACTTCAAGACAGTCAAGGAGGCCATCTTCCAGGAGTGGAACAGGATGGACGTGACAATGTGCCGTGAACGTGTACACTTGATGCCAAGATCGAGTAACAATGGACATAATCCAATAGTGCATATTTGTAGAATTTAACCACAGATGTACTCATTTCTGCAACCCTTCTTTTAGATGTTTGTTGCCTAATTTACTTATTTTACAGATACTGGACATACATTTCTATGTTCTTAAGCATATGTTTAATGGCTTTATATTTTCTTAACTTTCCATTAACCATAATGGTCATAACTTAGAAACAGAAATACATCTTTATGTTCAAAGGGGGTGTACTCATTTATGCCTGAATACTGTATAAGTAGTAATAACAACACACATTTAATAATCAAATTTATGTTAAAAAAAAAAAAAACTATACACAAATTTACCGCTTATAATGGGCTGTTACTGTGGTACTGACTGAGCAAAAGTGAAAGAAATCAGCACAATGAAAACTGCATTTTGAACACAGGCCACATGAGGTAAAGACTGAGGAATACACAGATGCCAGGTGGAGAGCTGCCAGAAAGCTTCACGTTGGTACTCATGCAAACTTCTAATATTTCTCAGATGTGCATCAACTTTGCTTGGATGGCACTTGTGCAAGGAGTTCTCAACTTGGACATGGAGACAGGTATTAATATATACTACTTGTTGTATCAGGCACTGAGAAAATGGAGCTTGAATGCCATGGTATAGGTGTATAAATTTCATCCACTGATGTTACTCACCCAGTGCTTGATCATTGCCTGGGACCTCAAAATCAGATTGAGTCTAAATAGGCAGAAATGTATGAAAGGAACAAGTGGGGGAAAAAGGCAAGTGAATATCTCACCTTTCATCCAACTAAAAATGAGCTTCTACAAGTCTACAGTAATATTCACCCAACCTGAGTTAAATGAATACCAATAACTTATTCATGAACAAAATGATATAAATACTGCAGCACTAAAAAGATGATATTTTATATACAGTACTTAAACATAATTTCATGTAGCGTGGAGAATAAAGGTAATTCCAGAATAATCCTTCCAAATTCTTCTGCTTTTTATCAGACAGATGGCTATAAATTGTTACCCTTACCTCTCCTGTGTGGTGAGAGACAGGTAAACAAAGACACTCTGCTGCTTCTTGTTCCTTTTCAGTCAAAGGTGGAACCTAAACCACAAACTAATTTAAAATTCCTTCACTTTATATGCTCTTTTTACCTTGTTATAGACATTCAACTGACATTTTTCAAATGTCAACAACAGGATGACCTGTTAAATCAGAGGAATTTACCAGAAAATCTGTAGTCTGTTGAAGCTCCTGCAAAAGCTGGACTGTAGTGTTCAAATGGCCTCGGATCTCATCTACTGATGCTTTCTGCAGTGCTGCAATTTCCCCCAACTGCGAATGTATGGCCTTGTGTCGTGTTTTGAGGGTACTCAGTTGCTCCAGCAGTTTCACTGGGTTTTCCTGTAGAAGTTGGGTCACGAACATTTAACATAAGCTAAGCAGGGTTTGTGTTCTAGTAATATAAACTTTTAAACTAGGATCCATCAGTGTAAACATTGGAATCCGACAGAAAAGCATATTTGTGATCAGTCTTTGTACTCATGACTAGGGTTTCCCCAGTTGATGGGAACAGACATCATCTTTGCATGAAACAATTCTCAAGAAGTGACAGAACTCACTTAATCATAAAGTCTAAAGAATGATAAACAACTTCTCAAAGCCATTAAACTGCACTACTGGGTGCACGTTCATGTATTTGGCTGACACTTTTCTCCAAAGCTACTTACAATAATTTATCCATTTTGTACAACTAAGTGATTTTCACTGGAAAAATTTAGGGCAAGTACCTTGCTCAGGGGTATTAGAGCAGGAGATGGGATTTGAAACTACAACCTTTTGAGCGAAAAGATCTCTCCAACCAGTACACTACCTGAGTATGAAGGCAAAGCAACAGAAAGCATACTTGTTGTCATGGACTTACCACTTCTGCTCCATTCTCTGGGGCATTAGTCATGCACTCAAACTTTAGCTGTTTTTCAATGTACTCCAGGTCAGCTTCCACCTTCTGGAACTGAAAGGAAATTCTGCATAACAAACAGCCAGCCTCTCCAGTTTCCCACATTGCTACCAAAGCTATTAACAGCTGGCGAGAGAGAATTTAACTATTTGTATAACTAAATGTCCATTTCTAAACAATGAATTCCAAGTAATGTGCTTTTGTGCAAAAATGTAACTTTAAGGAATGTTATACAGTATATGCATGCTTTCTGCTGGGAATGAGTTATACTAAACCAACCACTACATGCTAAGCTATTGTAAAACTACCTTGCAAAATAGTCTACAGTCAAGAAGTTGAACTCTATGGTTTTAAACATACAATATTTGCCTATTCTTGGAGAATCACCTGACTTTAGTAGTGTCCACTAACTCATGTATATCTTTACTGGACAATTACTGTGTGCTTAAAAATGTTATGAGGGACTGAGGCTTGAACCAGAAACCCTCCAGTTAAAAGCACAGGTCATGCACCACTCTGCTACCTACAGCACAGCACAGAGAAGAGATCCCTGCCACTATGCATACCAGAAAAATATGGAATGAAATATAAAATTTTTCACATATTGGCTGTGTAGCCAAATCAAAAAAGGATGGAGACATGTAGGATTGGATTTTTTTAACAAGATTTCTGTGTGATGTGAACAAAAGTAAAAGAGAAAAGAGCTGTGAATGGTATTCAATCTATTATCACTCAGATCTGCACATGTTCATCTGGGACAGGGCTCTGCCCAAACACTGAAACCCTATAAGCAATATTGCACTACTGTGATCTCAGTGGACAGCAGAGACAATACTGATAGGGTTTCAGGACTTAGGATTGATCACACACGTGACAGAGGTCACCCACCGGAAGTACATTTCTCTGTAATAAGGTATAGGCCTAAAGAGTAAGATAAACCTTAAGGCCAAAAGGGTCTTCACTGTAGAATTTTGACTGATCGTATGTGACGTTTCACACGTCCTGTATCATGTGCAGTGCAAAAAAAGACTTTACTAGCACATTCCACAGTAGAGACAACACACCTTCTTGCTGACCATAACATGGTGTTAGGACTCTCAAAAAACTCATGATGGATGCTGAAGGGACAGAGAAAGTTCATTCCACCACTTTAGGGCCAAGATTAAAAACTACTGGGCCTTATCTTTTGGACTTCTTGTAAAGATGAGGAGCAAATAACTAGATGTGCAGGAATGTAGCCTTCTTGTTGGGGTATAGGGTCTGATCAAGTGTTGTTCATATCAAAGTGACAATCCTTTGACTGTCTTGTAGGCCATAACCAGAGTCCTGAACTTCATGTCAACTGCTATAGGAAGCTAATGGAGAGAGACAGGAAGGGGAACACAAAAATACCACACAGGTGGGGACATTGCAGTAGTCTAGCCAACATAAATCATAGCCTGAACCAGGTACAGGGCAGAGTGTAGTGGGATGTAATAGTAGATTTGATAAATATGTGTCTGCAAGAGTGAGAGACATTGAGAGAAACCTCTATAAGTCTAGAGTCAGCTGTGATCCACAGGGCTTCTATCTGCTGTTGAAGATGTGCAAAGCGGCCAATGAGATAGTGCTCCTGACAGAGGGAAGAACAAGCAGGGAGAAGGAGGATTTCAGTCTTGGAGAGGGCAAGCTGCAGGTAGTGGCTGGCCATTCAAGTATCAGGAAGATGTTCTGTAGCGTGAAATATCTACATCTGTTGGCAAATAGTAAAAGCTACACATTGCCTTAACAGTAGTACTCAAAAAAGCTGTGGGAGGTGAAGACCAAGTCAAGGGAAGGAGTACATCTAGAGAAAATCAAAAAGCCAAGTACTAAGCCCTGTGGAACACCTGTTGAACGTGATTGAGGGTCAAAGTGATATCAAATCACCTAGTCGTATCTGCAAGGTAAGATTCTGACCATTTCCAATAACAGTGCTTTGGTAGCAAGCTATTTTGGAAAGATAAAGGGATGTTGTGGTTCACAGTGTCAAAAGTAGCAGAATGGTCAAAAAGAATGAAAAGACAGCTTCAACAGATTAAACTTCTGACTTTGCAACGAGGGCACTTGGTAACGTGGCCAAACTCGAATACAGACCGATATCCATTGAGGAGGTCATTCTGGGCAAGAAATGAGGATTATTGTAAACAATACGCACAAGGGTGTTCAAAAGGAAGAGCAGGACTGTGGCTAGTAATTCTAGACTGAGTCTGGACCTAGAGAAATGTTCTTGAAACAGCATTAAGATGCAGAAATATTTGCATGTGCCATGCAAAACTTTAGGGCGATACTGAAAGTGCACCATTAAGCCAAATCCACCACGCAAACAGAACTGGAACCAAACACAAGGCATCTTTCTGTACCCATCAGGCAGAGGGGGTGGCCCCTCTTCTACCTGATGCTTCATCTTGTGACAATTTGTTACCCAGCGCCTAAGGTGCAAACTAATAAAAACACTATTGGTAATCATATTAATATTTAATGAAACATCTGCTTGAGTCCGCTAATGAATTGATTTTCAGGGAAATGGAAGGAAAACAAAAAGTTTGCTTAAGTTGCAGAGCAGAAGCCCGAGAAGTGAGTGGACAGTGGTTGCGAGGAGCTGCCTTCAGACGCTTTGACAATACTATTGCACTGCTAGCTGTCCAGTACAGTAGTGCAATAAAGTCAGAGCAGCCGCGAGCAGCGCACATCCGGACACTCCGCCGCGCTCCCCGCCGCCGGACCCGGGAACAACCTCTGGCCACTGCCCTTTTAACATTGCACTGCTTTCGTAGTACATTCACCAGTAGTACAACATAAAAGGGGCACTGGGCAGACATGGAAACGCCGCCGCCGAGAATATGTGAAAGCCGCGTAGAAAGCACAGGCTCGCTCACACGTGTGCGTACGTACGTACGTGCGTGCGTGTGAGGGAGTGGGAGGGGGACCTGACCAAGTCGCGCAGACGCCGCAAATCGAAGTTAAAAATTCTCCCGAGCACGAATGGGCCGCGTGATGTAAATAGGCTTGCCGGGACCCCATCCACGCCGTGAGAAGAGTTGCTCCGAGGCTCCAGCGAGGAGCCCTGCCATAACGCCCAGAGGCCGGCGCCCGCGGTTACGCGGAAAGTCAATCGTTTTCAAATCCTCAACGGTCGGCGGCTGGGAAGCGCGCGCGCGCGCGAGAGAGGGACACGGACGCGGTCACGGCCTCTTTTCCGCACGCGGCTCTTTCGCGCGCTCGCCCCACTTCGGCGGCGCGCAGCCTTGCCTGGCAAGCTCGAACCGTGACGCCACAGCGAAACGCTGGCAAACGTTTAACTTCCGTTCGTTTCTCCTTTCAAATTGGATCTCCCACTCGTTTGCCTTGCTATAGCCGTGTGATGGGAAAGCGCGAAAAGAAAATGTTATTCCCTATTTAATTATTTAATTATTGTTAAAAAAAAAAAAAAAAAAGCCGTTCTCCATCTGCCGACTGCCAAAAGGAGCTGTTGGCCACCAAAGCACAGGTTTTAAGAAACACACTGACCGGGGCGAAACTCATCATATTTTGCAGTTATTTTAACATAAAACGGCCCTTACCGTCGCCTCCAGCTTATTGACTACTGTCTCCATGTTGAATAGTTTACATTCCTTAGGCAGCCCCGTAAAAAATAAAGGCAGGGCCTCATGTAAGGGTCGCTCTGATTGGCCATCCGGGTCATGTGACCTTTTACTCAGCCCGGGGAAGTGGCTGCTGTAAAGGCGAGAGCTCATAAAATGGCGATCTGAGCGCTGATTGGCCCAAGTCATCCTACTACAGTACTTGGTTCACAGTTTTAAAGTCTATTGCTGCTGGTGCAAAACAGATTCTATCAATAGCTAAAAGCTAGTTATTGCTAATAAAAATCCAAACTGTGACTTTTCATTTTTTAAAATTATTTTAGTCGTATTGGGCTTGTTATCTTGTACCATCGCATAAGATATTCCTCTCATATGAGTTAAAAATATCATATTAAAACAAATTTGCTTAGGTTTAGAGAAAAAGCATTCTTTAAATCCTGGTCCAATTTTTTCAGCCTTACTCAGAAAAGGTACACCATAAAGATCAGTTGTCACTGGTTTCTCATACTTTCCAAGCATATCTTTATGCCTCAGTGGGAGCTGTAACTACTATACAATATAAACCCTTGTCATATACAGTACGTAGTGTCATAGATGCTATTTTAATACATTGTTAAATGATTCTAGGCATGTGTAAATAATTGTATTTTCCAGCAGGCATTTACATCATCACATTCTTAAATTGCTTGCAGTTGCTGAGATTTTATTTTTTCTGAAGCAATTTGGATCAAATGTTCTGGCATGAAGAATAACATTTTACCTTATGCTGTTTGATATTAATTTTGTTGCTGTGTTTTTATTTTTCAGATAGACAGTGGAAATACAGTGATTTAGTGTGGGCCTGTACTGTGAGCCAGGGAAAGAACTGTGCTATTTCAAATTATTTTGTACTCTGGAGATACCAAATGTATTTCTTTGGTGTTTTCTTTCTGTTTAAGAGAAAAAATTGCTATGATATGTAAAATAAATATTTAATTTTTTTAAAAATATCGTATCTTTTAGTTTTGTTTCCTTCTTGTATTATTTAGAGCAAAGACAGGATACTTGCAAAAGATAAAATCTGGGAGATGGTAATAATTTATTTTAGATTATAGAGAGAGTTTTCCTGATGTAGAACATTTGTGGATTCATATTTGGGCGCATACATTTACACTCATATTAATCTAGTTATGAAAGTCTGTGAAACTTGAACTCTGGATAGGACACCAGTTCATCGAACGATGGCCACATCTGCACACACTGTAGACAATTTGTAGTTATCGGTTAACCTAAAACACGTATATTTGGACTGCGGGAGGAAACTGAAGTAAATCCACACAGACAACAGGAGAACATGCAAACCTTATGCAGACTGAGCCCGAATCGAACCCACGCCCGAAAAGATCTACCTGCTGAACCATCGTTCATGTCCATGGTATTAAGAGTATAGAAATAAAAATTGTTAAAAGCAGTTCCAACGGTAATTAGTCTGTCGATATTTTCATGAAAATTTTGCTTGCATGAAGGTCCTGATAAACATTTCAATTATTTTTGAATAATTTATACTTATTGGTTTTTTCTTTAGTCAAAAAATTTAATTCATGGTACCAGGATTGAGGACCAAGATACCGGGAATGAAGAAAACTTTGTAGATTACTGAATTATAGGAATTTCTTTTCTAACGTCAATTTTACTCTTTACTTTTACTTTCCTTTTCTAATGTTATGATTCTGTGAGTTGTACGTATTTTAGCATTTTATTTAACTGAGAAACCAAGATGCAAGAAAATAACTGGGCTAATTTAACTTAACCTCTCCGACCCAAATGACAACCAATGAGAATACAGCCAGACATGCGCACCAACGAAAAGCCCACCTCTGTGAATAATATTTTGATTGATAGTCTCAATGCACAATCATAAGCTGAGGCTTTATTCGTTTGGCCAATCAAAAACGAAGCAGCCAGAGGAAACCCTACGTCAGCAGCAATTAAGGTTGGTCGTCCGTTGCACCTTCTGTCTCGACCGGCCGCCTTGGTAGAGGACGTTGGTGTCATACCTGAGGTAGAATTTACGTTATTCCACTTTCAGTTATAAACTAAGCGCCAAAAACCAGATCAAATATGTTTTCCCGCGTTGCCAGACCAGCACTGAACATCACACGGAGCCTGTCCACTTCCTCGCAGGTAAATTGTGTGTATTTTGATGCAGGCGTTGTGTTAAGCTATTTGCTACCCCACCATGTCAAGTTGGTGTCCGGTTCTCAGTGCGGAAGAGGATAAATTTCCAACGTTTTTTGTTTTTATGTCTAAGCAAACAGATAGGAGTTTACGATTAAGCAAATAACGTAATTAGATTTCAGTAGTACGTGCATATGTGTGTATAAATGTGTGTGTGATACGTACAACACAATGTACCTGCCTGAATAAGCTGTTTGTGCTTAAGTAACTTCTCTGTTGCCATGTAGTTCACTTCTACTCACTCTGATCTATATATTTTTTTTCTTGTTTAACTTACTGTGTTAATTCTCTTATGTTCTAAATGAGATGTCAGTTAGGAGCATGACTTTTCTTTACAAATCAGTGCAGGTGTGACCTACCGATATCTCAAGGTCCCCTCATTCATCTTCGGAGTTGTGTGTTTGTGCAATAACTGAAAGCTTTCCTTCCCAGCTGCTTTAACACTCATCCAGGATGAGAACACCTACATTTGTCAGGATTAGCTGACCAGTGTGTGACCTGCAGTGCTGGTCACCTCCTTATACCAGATTATTCTTTCAGTGTGTTGACTGCTTAGAGTTTGAATACAGATTTGAGAAGGAAAGGAAATCAAAATATTAAGACATTTTAATTTGCGTACAGATCAAGGGAAGTGTTAGTGTTTATTCAAATGGATCTTTAGAGTGAGGTGTAGGACAGCCGCATGTATGATGTACCAACACTTTGCTTGATTCTTCATTGTTGCACATTGTAGGGGTCTTTGGTCTAACCGGGATGTCAATATACTAATGCCAGCTGTACTCAAGATTAAGGGCTGAAACTTATTCTGTCCAGTTGTCTCAGTTTTCATCTGAGATTTCTCAGTATGTCATTTTTTTTGGTTGCCCTTTTCCTTAGATACTGTCACAGTGCTGGGATCCCAGCTGACTTCAGATCCAAACATAGTTGTTAGTTGTATGACCTTTGCTATTTGTCTGAAGGTGGGTAAATCCTTCAAGCAAGCAGGGAACCAGGCTAGGAATATTTGTATATGTGTAAAATATTCAGGGAAGTGTGAATATTTATTATTGCTCAAATGGTGAAATAGTGCATTAAACCGGAGTTCAAAATTCCATATAAAATGGTCATATTCCAAAGGCCTCAGCCTATCGCCATAAATCAGATTAGCTGAATGACTCAGAAATATGGCATAGACTTTTATTGACATATTAGTTTTATTGCAGCATATTTTATTGCATAAATTTGCTGTCAAACTGTGATCTGTGCAAATGTTTATTCTAATAAATTTAGATCTGCATTTACAAGAGCTCATTAACATTTGGGGAACTAAGTCATGTGTTTCAGTCTAATTTTTAAGTATAGGAATGGAGTCTTAATGTTTTCTGCCTCTTCAGAATAATGCAAAGGTGGCAGTGCTAGGTGCGGCTGGAGGCATTGGCCAGCCCCTGTCCTTGCTGTTGAAGAACAGTCCCCTGGTGAGCCAGCTGACCTTGTACGATATTGCCCACACACCTGGGGTGGCAGCTGACCTCAGCCACATTGAAACCAGAGCCCAGGTTACTGGTAGGTACTTTAGTGCTTGCATGCTAAATGGTTTCTTCATTACTTGAGCATTTTGTTGGATTTGTGTTGCAAGGTCATGTTTTATATGTCTTCCCTCTTTTTTTTTGTAATGCTCCCCCCCCTTGGGAATTATTTTGATAACATTTTATTACTTTGATTCAGTCCTTTTAGGTAAGGTGTCTCATGGTTGTATTCAAGGGTGATATTTTTACTGTAACATATTTACAGCTGTAAATCTCCTGCATCTTGAGCTGGCTGCTTTAGCTAAAGGTATCTGAACCTGTGTAATGGTTTTGGAGGTTGTCTACTTGTGTCTCATTAAAAGATGCAGTGCTCAATTTTTTTCTTATGTGCATATCACATAAGAAAATATGATGAATCCATGTTCTGTTTTATTACCTTACTTTAAGTTGCTACTAATTTGGAAGAACATGCTTATTCTGTAAAATTTGTTATATACCTATGAAAGGTTCCAGTTTAAAAATTCCAGATATAGTGAGTATTATCTCGGTATCCAAGTCAAGAAGTCCCTGGCATAGCAAGCGCCATCCAAGTAAAGCTGAACTGTATCAGTGAAGTATTCAAAATTGCCCTGAGTTTGATTGTGAAGCTGCTTGGCAGCACTGCATCCAACATATGAGTTTTTAGGCTTTCCTTCCTGTGGTCTGTGTTCAAACACAGTTTGCACTTTCATTCACTTCTGTTCACTCAGTAAGTACTTCAGGAACAGTTCATTACAGTAATAGCCCATTGCAGTTGGTAAATTTTGTTTTGTATTCTGTAATTTTAGGTAATTTGCACTTAAAGTTGTGTTTATCGCTCAAATAGATATTTTAAAGTGTTAGGGATATTATGGAGATATTAACTGGAGTTTCTTGGCTGAACCTGGAATAAATCACAACTTTCTTAATAAATAATGTAAAATGCTCCCCTGTATTCCAGTTTGCTGTACTCAAGCCATTTTTTAGGAACCAGTTACACTGATACTAGGGTGTAGGTGTATTCTCAAAATTCTTCAGTAATTCACTGTAACCAATTTTGCTTTTGTCAATTTCATCTAACAACTGAATTCTTTGTCACTAACCAGTTTATATTGACACGTGGCAGAACTTCTTGGATTTGTTTAATAATACTAAGCAGTTGAACTATTCTCATTTGCCAGGCTACATTGGTCCAGATCAGCTTGGTGCTGCTTTGAAAGGATGTGATGTTGTTGTCATCCCTGCTGGAGTCCCCAGAAAACCTGGTCGGTAAACTTGAATGTGCTCACATTGAACTTTGTGACAGTCCACAATTTAGCCAGTGAAATCTCTTACATGCCATAAAATCAAATATTTACAATGTAATGGTTATATGTTATTGAGCCCTTTCTTTCCTGCAGCTAATAAAATTTTGCTGTAGCTGTATCTCTAAAGTAAATCTAGTTATTTTGTGTTATATTACATATAGCAATAAATTTAACATTAATTTATTTAATATTCCGAAAGGTTGGGTATTTAAAAAAAAAAAAAAAAAAAAAAAAACATCTCTACCCTTGTGCTGACAGCATTTGGAAATCCTGCTTTTGCTTTGTAGGTATGACCCGCGATGACCTTTTTAACACCAATGCTTCCATTGTGGCTTCCCTGACTGATGCCTGTGCCCGCAACTGCCCAGAAGCTATGATCTGTGTCATTTCCAACCCTGTAAGTTCAGGTCCTCCTCTTCTATGCTCATACTTGCCAGCACACTCTGGCCTTCTGGATTCATGTTACCTTGTTTGTTGCAGCTTCTTTTAATGTCTCACCAGAATGGGAATACTGCCATGACTGTGGTCTAAACCTGCATTGCACATCCCTGTAAAGAAACTTGGATTTAAATAAACTTCAGTAGTGTCAAGGTCTTTTTCTATAATGCCAATTATGAAAATGGTGTAATAGAAAGAAAGTCTTAGGGTGGTTTTCTGTTTCCAGAAAAAGCATTTGGCTGTCACTAAGAATGTTAACTGTGAAGTAAGCTAGGGTCTCTTTTGGGTGTCAGGACAACCTATTTGAAGTTGAGTCAGCTCAATCCAGATAACCAGCTACAGTGAAAGTTGTGGAGCCCAATTTGCTGAGCCTATTGCTGTAACCTGGTGTTCTAGCTTTATTGATCATAGAGTTTTGAGAAGTGGCTTTTTTGTGCAAGTTTGGATTTTGTTTGTGCAATTCCCTGAAGTACTCCATTGCAAATTTTTCTTTTTCACTGCTCCGTCTCATTATTGCCAGTTCCTACTGGCTTCTGGACCTTGACATCCAATTTAACTGTCATCTGCTGTTTTTGAATTGCTGCTGGGAACAGCAGAAGAAGGTTTTTTTTTTTTTTTCTTTTTTTTTCTTTTTTTTTTTTTTTTTAAAAACAAATAAAATACTCAACTTGCTTGTATTGTAATGCATTATGGATTGCACCTAGGAAGTCTCAAGTTACACTGGTGATGTGCTTATCTGCTTATTCAGTTACAGGTACTTGGGTATGGTGTCAAGTGATTTACAGCGAAAGTCTGCACTGGCCAGAATTTTATTTGCCTTCTGCTTTGAAAGCTCTGCCTTACTGCATACTACAGTGTAAAAATAGCTCAAGTAGCTTATAATACTGTTCCATTCAGTTTTGCAGTCTGAGAAGTTGTTCTTTACTTTTCATAATTCTGTTTTTCTTTACATGTTTTTAGGTGAACTCAACTATTCCCATTGCCTCTGAGGTCCTGAAGAAACATGGTGTTTACAACCCTAATCGTGTGTTTGGTGTCACAACACTGGACATTGTCAGAGCAAACACCTTTGTTGCTGAACTGAAAGTGAGGGCAGCTGAAGAATTGAACAATTGTATACAGCATCCTTGTTTTATGTTTTTTTTTTTTTTTTTTTTTCCTTCCATTTTTAAAATTTTTTAAAATAAATGGCCAATAAATTACTAACAGCAGCACTGGAAATGTCTGCCTGTACTTATAATATGTAGAGTTTGGATAATATATTGTATAAATAGTTTTCAGAAATTTCAGAACTATGACCACAAAAAATTTTAAAAACATCTAAAATTAAAAAGGCCAACTTTCTTCAGAAAGTGAATTAAAACAAGTTATTGTCCTTCATAGTAGATGCTAGTTTCAAGAATATAAACTTGTTTGCTTCCCTTGCAGGGTCTGGACCCAGCTCGTGTCAATGTGCCAGTAGTTGGAGGCCACGCAGGAAAGACCATCATTCCCCTAATTTCACAGGTATCTGGGAAAGACTTTAAGTTGAAGAGTCAAAGACATGCCTGAAAAGTTTACCAGTTACCATTGCCAGTGGTTTGGCATTGTACTATTTTGCCTTTTATACATTTTTAATATGTTCATTTTATAGCATAAATACTTGTGTGCCTGTGCTTACTAATTCTGAAAGCAGTTTTTACAGACAGGGTCAAGTTTTGTCTAACTCAGTGTCTTATTCATGGTCACATTTTTAAAATAAAGAAAAAAGTCCACAACAGACTCATGCTACTTTTTCTGTGCTTATCTGTAGTGCACCCCAAAAGTGGAGTTCCCTGCGGACACGCTGACTGCTCTCACAGGCCGTATTCAGGAGGCAGGCACTGAGGTTGTCAAGGCTAAGGCTGGCGCAGGTGGGATCAGCTGTACTCAAACTGTGATCACTAATAACCAACAATAAGATTGCTAGCTTGGGTGATGGCTTTAATTGGGCATTATCCGTTTCAGGTTCTGCCACTCTCTCAATGGCCTATGCAGGGGCCAGATTCACCTTCTCCCTGCTGGATGCTATGAATGGCAAGGAGGGAGTTGTGGAATGTTCGTTTGTGAGGTCTGAGGAAACCGAGTGCAAATATTTCTCAACACCTCTCCTTTTAGGGGTATGTATAATGATGACAGTTATGAGTGCAACAAGCTCTATACGTGTAAAAGCCACCGTGAAGCACCCTTCTGGTATTCAATGGAGGAGAAGTCTCTGGTATAGATGACAACTGTTTTACTGAACTTTTTATCTTCACAATTTTAAAGTAGTTACAAGGTAAAAGCACAGAAGCCCCATTTATCTTTCTATCTATCCATCTGTCTGATGCCTTTGTCCAACATGACTTGCAGTTCTAGGTATATCAGACTATTAAATTATTTGTAAGTTGCACCACTGGCCTGCACAAGAACAACAAAATAAAAAGAAAACAGTAAGACAAATAATAAGGGAAAAGGAGCAATAATGTAGAATAAACAAACACTGAAATATGTGTTGAACAAGTAACTCTTAAGTCTGGATTTAGTTGTACACGGCAGTCTTTATATTCCAGACTTAGATTTAAATCAGAGACAAGGCAGGAATTTTGTTTATTTGGTGAAATGTGATTTCCACCCCCCCTTCCCCCCAGGAATATGTTTTTGCCCCTTTTATATTAATAGTGACTTAAGATTTCTTTCCATAAAAATTCACTTTTTAAGCAGATCTTTAAGAAATTGGACAGTAATTTATGTGAGGGGAACCCTGTATCCAACCATGTACATGACAATACTGTAACCCCATAGTACAGGCAATTTAGTCACCAATTTACCTGAAACAACTTTCAGGTGAAAGCTATAGGATAAAACTGGGTTTCTACTTAATAGTAACTTCTATGTCTTGCTTGTGGAGTAAGAAAAGTACTTCCTCCTTTGGTTAAGTTTTATTTCTATTGCCTTTGAGTAATAGGCTAATGTGGATTTATCTGAAGTCTTTCTGTCACTTATTCTTCAGAAACATGGAATTGAGAAAAACCTGGGTCTTGGCAAGCTCTCTGCCTTTGAGGAGAAGCTGGTTGCTGAAGCTATGGCTGAACTGAAGGGCTCCATCAAGAAGGGAGAGGATTTTATCCTGAATATGAAGTAAACAGACAGACGCAGCCACTGAACCTGTCATGACATTGTAAAGTCAGTTGAACTGCGAAAGTGTCGGCTGGAAATCTAATGAAAGCCACAATGTCTGATGGCTTTTGGTGTAGCTATTTGTTACTGTCTGGAAATGTAAATTATGTGATGAATAAAATGGCCTGTGTTTTACCATACATTTAACAAGTTGGCAGTTGCTTGTGTCTGTTGGGAGAAAAGACTTAAGTCCATTTAATGTAAAGTTAAAAATTTTTTTCAGTTTCATTACCCCTTAGTTAAAGTATGACACATTGATGGTTTTAAGAAAAGCACTGATTATTTTTAATCTTATAAAATCTTTGTGTAACTGAAGACTAGTTGACATGAATCTGATTTGGTACACTATATTTTTATGTTTTACAAGTCTGGGGTTTGAAATCCTATTGGGTTAAGTAATACTGCACACTTTAGAAAATATTGTCTGAAATGGGGTGATATTGAGATTGTGTGTGTGTGTGTGTGTGTGTGTGTGTTAGAATGTAGTGAGCCATTGTTAGTCCTGTGGGAGCAGAAGCAGGTGGGTGTGAAATGGTTAAAGTACTGTTCGGCTTCTCTGCATTCTTGTAACCAAGGAGAGGAACACATTGACTTTAACGGCACCACAACACACAGTGACCAAGCAAGTTCCTTGAAGCTCTGGATGTCTTCGCTGAACCACCGTTATACACTGATCCTACAGCAACCCTCCCAGCTGACACGAAGATGTCCTTGCTGTCTTAAGTGCTCAATACAGATGACAAGAAGCTGTCCCCGCTCTGACTGCTAAAGGTCATCTTGTACCAAAGTGAAGAAAGGGCGACAATGACCGGAATCGAAGGTGCTTCCAGTCAGAGTATCAAGCCCTTCAGGTCCAGCCAGGAGTACCTGGTTGCCATGAAGGAGGACCTGGCTGAGTGGCTCCGTGAGCTGCACGACGTCCCTGTGTGGGGGCACAGCTTCCTGGAGGCGCTGGAGACAGGAACCCTGCTCTGCCACCACGCCAACGAGGTCACCAGGGCTGCACACCGCTTCCTCCGTGAGCATGGTGTCACCATAGCGTTGCGTGTGCCGCTGCCTGTGCGCGGAGTCACCTTCAGCAGCACGGCACCGCGCGCCTCCTTTGCGGCGCGAGACAATGTGTCCAACTTCATCACCTGGTGTAGGAAGGAAATGGGCATCGCGGGTCGGTTACTCTCAGATTAAAATTTCTTCTTTAACTCTTTCAGTTTCATTGTGCAATGAATCATCCTAGGGGGCGTAGTATTTAGTGCTATACCCTTGCGCTCTGATGATTTTCTCTCGGTCTCTCTTTTTTATATATATATATGCGCGCATATATGCACACTTAAGTCTCAAAAACAAGATGGTATTTTTTTCAGGAATTACAACTAAAAAAGATGGGGTTATCTTATATTCGAGGACTGGGCCTTCAAAGGTCAGATACCCTACAACACCAGTAGTTGGTGTCACTTATCCATTGGCGTCAATCATCCATAGAAATGATGGCAAAACCTCGAGATGGTCTGGCAAAAAGCAGCTCCAAGTTAGACCAAATTAACCAAGGACTGAGCAGGAGTTATGATTTCAATTTTAAGATCACAGTGAACAATGAGGCAGAGGTGTCAAACAACTCTCAAGCAGCCAAGAAATATCAGGTTGCAGATTGTCGTATTCGAAGATAAGGAGTGCAAAAAGACCATCTTAAAAATGTAAATACGCTAAATATAAATAAATATGATTTTTCTTTCTAAAGGTAAAATATTATGTTTTAGAAACCTTCCAGAAATTACTGTTGAAAAAGTGGGGATCATCTTATTATCGGGATTGTCTTATATTTTGGTCATTATAGTGTGTGTGTGTGTGTATATATATATATATTTACACTGTATGTATCTCTATAATTGTCACTTAAAATCTGGAAATACACTGTATATATAAGTTTGCCTATGTAAAAGCTGGTCAAATCACCCTACGAGTCTTTTGGATGCATCGATTGAACAACTTAAAAAGTTGTCAAATTATTGTATGTAGACCCCTTGGTATTGTACAAATTAATGCAAACCTTTATGAGTTACAGTAATAAAATGCAGTGAACTTGCCCTTTAATAATGAACAGTTAGGTAATAATAATACTTAATAAATAAATAAATTATAGCATAACAATAATGCTAATTTACTGCCTGTACTACGGTTTTACAGCCTCAGGCGGTTTGTGGTCCCTGCGCTTCATTGTAATTTTTTTCTCCAACCACTAGATAACGCTGCTGGCTGAAGAACCCGCAGCCACAGCGAAGGGCCGTGCGGGTCTTTGCTAAACAGCGCCCTGCTGTAAAACGTACAAATAAAATGCAGATAAAATGTTAATACAGTAATTTATTCCTCGATTTACGTGCCTAACTCGTTCCTGAACAGGCTTAACTTACGATGCTGTTTCTCTTATTTCTTATGTAGAAAATTACACTGCCTGCCCAAAGAAAAAGTCAGCACCTGGATTTTACTTAGTGTTATGATCTGGGATTGCTTCAGTTGGTCAGGTCTAGGTTCAGCAACATTCTGTGCCCAAAAAATGAGCTCAGCTGACTACCTGAATATCCCGAATGACCAGGTTTTTCCATCAATGGATTTTTTCTTCCAAGATGACAATGCCAGGATTCATGGGGCTCCAATTGTGAAAGAGTGCTTCAGGGAGCACGAGAGAGACATCATTTTCACACATGGATTGGCCACCAGAGAGTCCAGACCTTAACCCCATTGAGAATCTTTGGGATGTCCTGAAGAAGACTTCACGCAGCGCTCCGACTCTCCCATCATCAATACAAGATCTTAGCAAAAAAATTATGCAACTCTGAATGGAAATAAATGTCGTGACATTGCATAAGTTTATCAAAACAACGCTATGGCAAATGCATGCCCTAGTCAAAGCTAAAGGCAATCCAACCAAATATTAGAGTGTGCGACTTTTCTTTTTGCCAGGCAGTGTATAATGCATTCCAGCCCAACCTAAAAAGCAAACAAATTGCAAGACAACATCGAAAAAAGCTTGTATAAGTATATAATAACACTTTGTGTATACTGTGCTGTTTAAAATAATTCCCTGCTGTGACATAAACAGTTTTATTAACACCTGCCATACATGCAACTTTCTTGCACAAATGAGACTATTAAATATAATTAGAACTATTCTCATGGTTAGTGATAACTTCCTTACCGTATTCACTAGTGTAGAACAGCACTAAATATTACCCCATTATCTACGGGAAATAGCACTAATATTACACTATTCACTTATCCATACTACTAATATTACTGCATTCACCTATGTAGAAGAGCATGAATGTTCCCATATTCAACTACGGTATATGTACTTTTATTAAAGTACCAGATATGACCATTTTTGTCAGTGTAGAAGAGCACTAAATATTATGATATCATCTATGTAGAAGAAGACTACAAATTACTGCATTCATCTATGCAGCACAGCACTAAGTATACAGCCACATACATGAGATGGTGGTGGATTTTTTTTCTGTTTTTGTCAATTCTTTTTGGCTGCAGCTCTTTCTGTTGAGCAGATTGGCACATAAATCCAGAACTCATTAAAAATAAAATTTTTTTCCTTGCAAAAATGTGTTGTGCACATGCATGTAAATTGAGGAATGACTATACTGTGTGTCTCAAACACACACACTGTAGGCCTCAATGTACCTCAGTTTAAAGTTATTGGATTTAACCACTGCACCTTGTTAGCATGGCTGTTATTTCACATATTTTATGTAAAATATTTTATGAAAGTGTCTACAACGAAACTGTTAGGCATAGTGGGTTTAGACTGCAAGACTGAGATGCACATTTATACATGTACCGCGCCTCTTTTCTACAGATGTATTGATGTTTGAAACCGATGACCTTGTTCTGCGGAAGAACGAGAAGAACTTTGTGCTGTGCCTGCTGGAAGTGGCCCGGAGAGCCTCCCGCTTTGGCATGGTGGCACCGACTCTGATTCAGATGGAGGAGGAGATAGAGCAGGAGATCCATGAAGACCTGCACATGGTGCCTGCGGAAACACTGGTGCCCAAAGTGCAACGCTGGGTGTCAGACTTCAAGAATCTCGATGAGATGGTGAGGCACACGTGACATAAAGCTCCCCAGAACTAATGTGTTATAAACAGTGCATGGGTGTAGGGACTGATCAGGTCTTGTAGATATAGGGTTGTGGATCTTTTCACCATCTTGTAGGTTGCAGCCATTTCCTGGAAGCCAATGGAGGGAGATGAGAAGAAAAGCTTTCACTGACCAGAGCCTCAGTAGTAAAAGGGACTATAAAGTTTTGAACAGAGGTTGTGAACAGTCCCGGTGATGTTTGAATGTTCACTTTGTGAGGGAGAAAGCTCTAACTGACCTTTGGGTTCCTGTTCTTAAACCTGCAATATAGTGGTAAAACTGTGAGACACAGTCAGGAGTTAAAAATTTTGTGTTCTGTTTGTCTGCTGCCTTGAGAAGGCATACAGGAGGGTGTTTTATATTGTTTTCTGCCACAGTGATGTATGAGGTATAAAGTAATTTTCAATATATTCCTGCAAGTCACCATATTGATTATTTTCAGGCATAAATACAGTAATAAACACTTTAAGAGATATTGTAACTCATGGGCAAATATAGGATAAAGAAGTAACACTCTGACTGTGTGTTTGGGGGGGTCTTTCTTTTTATGAATTCAGGTCCTGCATCTTGTGAGCCGCTGCACTTGTCCCACCCAGTTCCCCATGGTCAAAGTGTCAGAGGGCAAGTACAGGGTGGGCGACTCCTCCACCGTCATCTTTGTACGGGTACATCAGCCATTTCTGTCTGCATTAAAAAAATTTTTTTCATTAACACATTGTCACCCACAACCATTTTTCAAAAGTTTTTTTTAATTCAATAGTCTCATTTTCATTCCCTTACCCATCCATCACATATGCAGTAGTAAATCACAACATTTTTTAATATTACTAGAATAAAATCTGGTTACTCAAAGGGTTCATTTTTTTCTGTCCATGTGGTTGACAGACAGACAAATGTTGGGTTATGAACCTGTCCCATGTCTGGAATTTGAGATCATTGTGTCTTCCTCTGAAAATCTTGTCTAAGACACAAAAAGCTTGTCTGGAATCTCCTGTTTCTGTTCCTAATTTGCTTAGTTTTTTAGTTTTGGACCAAATGTTTACCTTACATTTTTTACAACTTATTTTTATGTACAACAAAACAGTAATGACTGTGTGAGATGTGTTCGCCCACAACTACTGCGGGATTTTGGGAATACGGTCTGGGAAAAACGCACTGTAACTGAGCTGTGACTCCGTGGCTCCTTCCAGATACTGAGGAGTCATGTGATGGTGCGAGTGGGCGGCGGATGGGACACCCTGGAACATTACCTGGACAAACACGACCCCTGCCGTTGTACCTCAATAAGTGGGTGTCACCAGGGATTGGGGGAGTTCATGGGTTGTTTGTCAAACAATGTTTCTGAGGTATTTGGAAAATACTGGGGTTCACCTGTCTGAATAAGAGGTGAGCAACTCCTCTGCTGTAAATTTTAGCTGCTAAGCAAACCTTCAAGGACAGACCTTAAAATTTATCACAGTCCTCTGCCTGTGGTAAATTTTAAGTCAACGACATTTTTGTGTGTATTAGAATGGACTGGATTTTTTCTGTGCTCCAAAGCTGATCTCCTTTAGTTTTAGATAGTAACTAAATTCAAGGTGAGAATCCACCAAATGCTTTGGTGAAATAAAAAGCATTGCACATCACAGCCCTCAAGGCTCTCTTTGGGTCTGGAAGCGGTTCAGAATAAATACTACAATAAAGAATTATTTGGAATTTGGTTTTAGTCACAAGGTTGAATCCCTTAACTGCACCAGGATCCCAAGTGCCATGTCTCTGCTGTACAGCAGTGGCTTCATGTGACTCAGGGAACACAATCTGTCCCATATTCCCTTGGTTGGGGGTGAAACAAAGGAGGATCCTTTCCCAGCAGAGGTCAGCCAGATACCTACAGCACTGTGGGTGGAACCAGGTGAACAGTGTTCTCTACCAAGATTTGTTGGGTGAAGCCTGTTGAAGCCTGGAACCTGTGTATGATAACTCTTCTAAGGGGGACACCTAAAAACTAGAGAAATGTTTATAATTAAACTTGGAGAAAAGGGGGTTTGAAAGGCACTAAAATGTTGCTTTTTATTTGTATTTGGTTAATTCAGGCCCATCATTTGGCTTTGTTCTTATTAGCCATTAGATGGCAGCTTTTACCTTAAAAACAGGCTAATACAACCACCTAATAACCACCTTCTGATATTACTCATCTGAAAAATGAGTGGAGGTGCTTTGTTTCTTTAAAGTCTGTTTCTACAAAAAATGAATATAGGAATGCAAATGCTTGATGTCCTTGACTTTCTTTTTTTGCTTATATGAAAGAATTCAGCATTTTTCTATGTCTTTATTGAATGTAGAGCTGTAAGTTAAACAGAAAAAAATGAAGACAGAGTAAATAGATAGCATTTTTCATGTTTTCATTTATTCAGCAGGCACTGCAGTTTAAAGTAGAAATCATCTTGTGTTGTGTTTCCAAAAGTTAGACAGTAAGATTAAGCTGTTTGGGAAAATTACAGCAGACCAGGAAAATTCATACGGTGCAGAATCTATAAGGCCAGGGGGTCATCAGACTGACACCACATTTTGAAAAAGAGGCATTATAATGATGATTTGACAAAGAAAGCTGAAGAAAACTGTCCTGTTTTTATTAAAAATTATAAGCACAGATGATTTGTCCCTGGAAATATCAAAGGAGACAAAATGGGATAGCTAATATCCTCGGTATGTCCTACCCTCTAACTTCAGGCCACAAATCATCTAGGACATTGGGTCTCCAGCGTCCTACTACTCCTGTTCATGGAGTCATGGCTCGTCCTGGTCCAAATGGAGCCCAGCCCACTCTGTTGGTGAGCCGCATGCAGTCGCCTCCTCCGCCAGTGTGCTGGAGTCCTTCAGCTGCTCTCCAAGCGGCAAGACCTGGCAGCGTGAGAGCCCCCCTTCGGCGCTCTTCGCCCTCTCCAGATCCAAATGGAAGGGCCAGGAGGGAGCTCAGACCACAAACTCCCAGCAGGCAAGTAGGCTGTGGGTGCCCTGTCGGGGGCAAGAGTGGTGTCTTCACTCATCGGTCATTGAATCCCAAAATGCTGGTTAAGATTGACTGAGTTCATGAATAATACAGAAGTCCACTGCAGGATATACACAGCATCTCCAGGTATCACACCACATCTTGACCTTATACATAATCAGGAGGAGAAGAAGGGGTGGAACATCTGTCAAAAAAACCACCATTGTTCACAGCCTGATTGCAGACAAAAGGCTGTGTTATATCGCATTGTTGCTTATATAAACTCAAGTCACCCGTGAGTGGTACACATTTTCCACAGGGCTGAACTTTTGCTTTTAGAAAACTTTCCTTTTTTCTTCACATCCCTCTCGGGAGCCAGCTGGCAGCAGCACAGTAAACCAGTGGAGGACTGTGGCTTTCTTGAACAGCCCAGTTAAGGTTCTCGGTGCAAAAAGGTGAACAACTCTTCAGGTCCAGGAAACTTTCTACTCATTTGAAAAAATTTAGGAATTATCAAAATTTACACGTTTACATTTCTTCATTTACTAGACACTTGCAAGTTGTTTTCATGTGCTCCACTTTTCTGTGTGCATGCTGAAATTTATCCACTTGCTCATTTTAAATTTTTTGATGCAGAATTTTGTCATCAAAATTTGTATTTTCATATAGCTATAAACCATCATTGTTTTTAGGTTTAAATTAAATACCTTGCTTTTCAAGAAAATAGCCAGCTGTGCATAAAGGTAAAAAAGGGTTGAATAATTCTGTGTGTTTGATCATTATTCCAATGTAAGGGGGATAGGACTTTCAGTGTGGGAATTTGTTTCTTCAACATAATTAAAATTTGCACAAATATTCAGAATTATTAAAAAAAAAAAAAAAAACACTCTAGTGCTTATGAGGAGAAGAGGAGCAGCAAATGGCAGTGGGAAAATATTGGATGAAATATACGCAGCTCTCCAGACTGCTGCCAGTGAATGCTTATGGTGACCTTTAACTTGGGATATTCCACTTTTTTCTGTGTAGTGAAAAAGGTAAATAATAACTTCAACTTTGCAGATATTTTAGCACATTTGAAACCTTTCACACAGCTGGAAGGTTGATATTTTACATTCTTTTTATACAATGCTAAGAAACCTAGAATGAAATAGTGTTGCAGTCAACACAGTTAGTCTAGTACAGAAATTAACAATCATTTGACAGTTTAACACAGCATGCATATATTTGTCAACATACAGGTTTTGACTTACAAGTTTTCACATATGCAAGTGAAATTATTTAACATTATTTACCAGGTTATGACCAAATATGTGACTGTTTTCTCAGGCTTGTAATAAGTGACAAGAGCGAGGTGTGGGGGAATTTTCAAAATTGGTGCAGTAGTGGTTTTCTCACTGGAATTCTCAGATTTAAGGCATTTCAGCTTTTGAGCCAATTTCCAGAATTGCACCAGTGAGTAGGGGGTTTCCTGTACATGAGCTTTTACTCATTACAAGATGCCATAATACACAGCACAGTGACAAAAGGGATAGGGAAAACAAAACAGCTGCAGATGAATTGCACCGAGCAAAGCCATCTGGAAACTGAGAAGGAAAAGAAAAAATGTGGCACCTACAGGAAATAGAACAACAAATCCCGGGGGGTTCGGACTCTAGCGGGTGCCCAGTTCTTCTGGGTGTTCCAGTGCATTAAAATAAGCCTGTGCCACCGCAGAGGACGTGTACATCTCGATCAGCCAATGCCAAATAAACATTAGTGCAGGGGGGTCCAAAATGCCGCCGCTTCCAGGGACTTCCCACATGGCTTGTGTGATGGATCATGGTACTCCAAAAGAGGAAGAAGCCTAACTAGTGAAGGTGGGACAGTCAAATGAATGGTTATTTGAACAAGCGGGTCATCGAGCTTAAAGAATAGTCATGCATTTTCAAACAAGCAGGCAGCAATTAAAATTTTTTGGGAGAGCAGTGGGAGAAGGTGTTTAAGGTGAAAAGAAGAGATTTCAAATGGCACCAGGAGGTCAGAAGACTAGTAGGGCACCAGATGTCAAGTGGGAGCTCATTCTAGAGTTAGGGAGCATGATGAGGAGATGGAAAATCTGTCCTTGTACTCTTGGGAAGAGGTGCTGAGAGAAGGCAGGTAGAAGTTGTAGGTATTGAGGAGGCACACATGGAAAGAGCTCTATATCAGGGTGAGTTGTGTGTACGCTGCATTGCGTTGTATGTGGCAGCATGCTGTGTGGGTGTTTTGGAAAATTACACCATTTTGTATGTGGGGGTTGGTGCCAGATGCTGGAAGTCTGGAGAGAATGAAATACTAGACAAGAAGATGGGTAGCATAGTCAATAAGGAAGTGGTGGATTTTGTTGATGTAGAGGGGAAAATGATAGGTCTGGGCCAGTAAAGAAATGTGATCCTAATAGCTGAGAGGGTCACCTCATGTCACTTCAAGGACCTTTGCAGAAAATGAGGGTGAGAAGGTGATTCATGGACATAAATCTTGAGCAGGGAGTCTGTGGAAGGACTTGAAGAGGGTAAGCAGAGGAGGTCAGAAGTTTCAAATGACAGTGAGCCATCCAAGAAGAGATGTCTGAGATCATATTAGATATTTGAGACATAACAATTGAATGAACAGTGATGCACAAAGTAATTTATTTGTCCTTCTGGTGAGTTGTCATTTGAGCTTAAAGCCTGAATATGATCATTGGAGTTTATGATTTGATCTGAAATGCTTAATTTCAAATATAGCAGTTTTGTTAAAGGACTTGCATTTAGAGTCTAAAATTGTGAATTTTAATGTAATTTTGTATTTATGGGTTTTATTAGTGCGCCAGTTGTTAATGTCTTGCATGCATTTAGTGTACAAGACAAAATATTAAAGCATCTGAGAAATGAGGATAGATTGAGGAGCCCATGTAAGGCAGTCAGAAACCTTGTATGGAACTGATATAAAGCAGTACATCTGAACATTTATCAAAGGTAGTAAAAGTTTAGACCTGCTCGCATTGCTGTAATACAAGATATTTCCCCATTTGAACAGTCTAACTGTTCCAAATTTTATCTCCTAATCTTTATTTAATAAATTTTGTTCATTAATGCAATCCTCAGAATAGCACGCAGTTTAGAGCTTTCAGCAAATCCATTTTTCTTGGAGTCAATTTTTCATGAGAGTTTCTTCTGTAATCTGCAGCTTCCTTCTCGCATAGCCCCTAGAACAGCAATACTGTAGATGTCATACACTGTGCATAAGACGTGGGTAGCAGACAAAGACTCAGCCCGTGAATAATTCCGCCGTAGCAGAAGTCAAGCTGTTGAGGTCCTTTTTTTTGCTGCAGCTTCGATTTTGGTTTGTTTTGGTTTTGTGCTGTTTGAACTGCTGAGGGGAGCCAGGGATTAGCGATTCAGGGCATGTGTCTCCTAGGACTGGTCTTGCAGATCTAGGGGCCTGTTTTAACATAAATTAAAATAATACCAAACACCACAAACACACTACAGAAACTCATGTTTCGCTTCTGGGGTGTCCACTGGAATAAATAATTCTTACCTGTTTACCCATAGTGACTACATTTTACTTTAATAAAACCATAAAGGAAATTCTGTAAATTATATCATATTTATAGATTCCAAGTAGAGATTTAAATAATTAACTATAGTTCATTTTCATAAAAATGATAGTAACAGAAATTTGTTTAAAAAAATCAAGAACTGTTTTTGCCAAACAGTTCTACAGCAGATGTACAAGGGAGCGAGAAATGAATATCCTTGGGTCCGTGATGAACAGAAGAGAAGGAAAGAAAATTTGGAGAACAAATAATAAAAAGATAAACTACATACAGATTAAAGGTAAAAATTGGTATATATAAAAGATAACTACCATCCATAAGTAAATAATATGTACATAAAAAAATATGTAAATAGACTTATATACCCACATACTGTATATACATGTGGATAAATACATACATGCACATAAACACGTGTTGGATGTCAGTGGTGGTGATCGGGGCTGAAATTACAGAGTTTAGCAGCCTGACAACCTGTGCTAAAATGCGGTTCTTAAGCCTGCTGGCTTTGACCCTCAGGCTGCAATGGGCAGTGGTGAAAACAGAGGACGAGAGGGGTCTGCAGTGATGTTGTGAGCTTTTGTGATGCACTTTTTGTTGGAGGCAGTCTGGGTGGTGGATAATGATGTCCTGGGCAGTCTTCACTACCCACTGCAGAGCTCCCCGGTCAGAGGCAGCACAGTTCCCATATCAGACCGAGATGGAGAAGGTCAGGATGCTCTCTGTGGCTGAACCTGGTGAGGATGGAAGTCCAGTTCTTTTCAGACCTCACAAAGTAGAGATCCTCTTGTGCCTTTTACACCAGGAAAGCTTCTACTGAAGCAGGGACTTGAAGCCTAGGCCCTCATATTGTAAGCCTGATGTTCTATCAACTGAGTGACCCAGGCTCTTGCTGTCTTTATTGTGTGTCTTTTTGTGTGCTTCATGGTAAATTGTCCAGGACCAAAGTTAAGATAATTCGAACCTAAGAAAATTCAAATGCTCCATGGTGGCTTCTTAAGGATGCTGTACAGTCTGGTCCTGTTCTATTTCGGTGCTCATTTGTGTTTAGCATCTGTGTTTTTCAGTACAGTACAAGATTTAACTCAAAAATATCTACAAAAAGGGACTTTTATCTTTGGCTGTAAAATCTGTGTGTGTCTCATTACATAAAGTATTCAACCAGTATGTGGTTATTCAAGGTTCGAATAATTCTGGTAGTTCTGGAACAGCATGTCCTTAACATTTTTAGCAAAGCATTGCAGAGCAAACATTTAATCTAGAGCATTTAGCATTATTTTTAAACAGCTCTGCCAATAAATATAAATTAGCAACATGTTATTTTATGTAGAACTCGGCTGGTGCAGTGTATATGAATTGATCACCTATTTGCAATAAAATATTCACGGTGATCCTAATCCTGGCTCTTGGCTTTTCTGAATTTCATGTGATATGTTCACAGGAGTGGGCAAAATAGGTTGGGAAAGGTGGACTGAGATATGATAGGTGCTTTCTTCTGTTTTTAGGATGAGAGAAAGAGCAGTCACCCCCTCCGGTAGAAAGACACCTTCTGATAGTGGTGAAGACTCCATGCAGAGTGTCTCCATGAGAACAGGCAGAGAAGCAACTCGGCAAAGGGCTTCTCCTCACCTGGCCAGCAGCCTTGCCCAGCTCTCCAAGTCTCCTTCCACCTCACAACCTGAAGCTCAGCATCCTGGGACACCTGTAATTTTCCAGAGGCACCCTGTTCAACCCCCCCTTCATGTACAGCACAGTTTAGATGCCCAGCTGGGTCAGAAATGGAAAAATTCAGCCTCTAGGTTGAAGCAGAGCAATGAACTGAACACAGTGACTGGAGCCAGATCACCCTGCCCAGCTAGCATACAGAAGCAGGGAGGTCCATCATCAGCCAGGCCATCTACACCTGTATGCAGCTACATCCCCATCCAGAACATCCATCACAGCTCCAGCACAGCTACTAAATCTGTCCAGCCAACTGAGAGTGCCAGAAGTTCTTTGCCGAGTCCCCATTTTATTCGCACGTTTAGTCCAACAAAGCACACGAGACATGAAGCCTTAGATACACAGCAGGTTAATGCCTTAAAATTTGGCAAAATAAATCCAAAGGATCATTTAGTTAACCAGAAGGCTCAGTGGAGGTCTGCACCATGTAACAGCCAGGAATCTCCTAAAAATATGTCCAAAGAGATGAAAAAAGATGCCTTGAGCTGCTCCACCCAGTTTGCATGGAGCTCCCCTGTCAAACATGAGAACTCCACCAACAGTCAGATGTTTTGCCAGAGTGTTTCAGATCCAAGCCACTCACACACTGGACTGCAGAACTTTAAGCAACTCCACAATAAAAACAAAGATGAGGGCAAAAGAACAGAAAACAGGAGATATGTGTTTACTCCTCAGCCCCTCAGTCCTGCACAAGAAGCCAGTCTGTACCGGAGTCTAGAGCATGAGATTTTGACCAACCTTCAGCTTCTCGACACAGACTCAGATGACAGCAGCAGTGATGAAGATCCTCAAGATGGTAGTAGGGAAGAGGGAGTGAGGGCTGTCGGCAGAAGCGTCCCTTTTCCACAGTCGCTCAACATATCATTTCCCAGCTCAAAGTACCCTGCTCAGGCTGGAGCTTCTGTCAGCTCTGTGTCTGCTGAAACCGGCTATGGTGCAGTGATCGATGAATTTCTGAAAAGGAAATTTGTGCTCAAGAATGTGGATACGGAGAGCTGGGTGGCCAAACTCCCCAGCAAGTCAGGAGATTCCATCCAGACGCAGGATGCAGAGATTAACATAGGGCACATTAAGGGTGCCAAACAGAGCAATGCAAGCTCCTTGTCCTCCTTGGCATCCAGCGCAAGGTCTGATGATGTGCCAAACTCTAAGGAGGCTAAGAACGGAGGGTGTGGAAATGAGGCTGTGCTTTCAAGACTTCAGGTACTTGCAGCACCTGCACCTTCAGCAGCTGCAGTCCAGGGCTCGACCACACAGCGAAACCCGTCCTTCAAGCAAATCCGTTCACTGAAGAAGCCAGAGAGAGTACCTTCCATTTACAAGCTGAAGCTGCGTCCAAGGATTCGACCCAGGAGGGACCACAGGCCCGAAAAGAAACCCTCCAAGATTCCCACCCCAGTCTCATACAGGAGGATTCAGCCTGGCCAAAACTCACAAAAGGAGAGAAGGCAACAAACCTCAGTGCCACCATCACCTTGTTTTGAGGATCTGGATTCACAGGCAGAGGAAGAACCATTGCAACAGAGCTTCATGACTATGGTCAATAAAGTGACAAGAGCAACAGAAGAAACAGAGAGGGATCAAGAGGAGGAGACCTGGGTTTGACGGCCATCGCAATGTTTCGCTCAGGCATTGTCACTGCACTGCAGTTACACGGCCATATTTTATAAAAAGTGCAAACTTCTGTAAAGCTCTTGTTGAAATAATTAACAGAACAAGACGATATTCATGCTTAAATCCATCTGCTAATATTTTGTTTCATTTATCATCATTTATAAACTTTGTTGTGAAACAAAAAAACTTTTCAGAATTCTCAGTTTTTTTGCATAGCCATTTATTTAGCATTGGCTTTTGCATACAGAATTATTGTAGTTCAGACTTTATTATATCACTTTTTTGTATTTCATCATTTTTGTATGTTGAGATTTCTTATCATTTTTATATGTGCTCAGTCTCACCGTTTTGGTGAAAGATTGTCATCACAACTGGGGAGGAAAACACAATGGAGAAGCTGAAGGCTTATTATCAGCCCCAGGTGGGCGTCCCTCCGTCTTCTGCCAAGGAGATGTGGGGGGCTGAGATGGTGCACAGGAGATGCAGCCAGCTGTCTTGGCCCGGTCTGGTCAAAGGGACAAATTCTGCATCCTATTGCGGTGACACAAAGCCTAATGCTTGTCAAGGACCTTCACTCAGAGTTAAGGATGAAAAACCAAGCAGAAAACAGAAAACAGAATTTGCAAGCAGTTGCCTTACTGACAGAAGGTCATGAAAACTGTTTCTGGTTGCAGCAAAGCGATGCAGATGAAATAAATAAGCAGACTGAAGAACCAGAAGTATCGTGTGTGTCCTTCCTTCGAGCAAGAATTCAACTCTATTGTTTATTTGCATTTCAGGTTTATTTTGCTGGAAATTTACTTGCCATGAGCTGTGGTCAACAGCAGCCGCACTGCGCAGGTCTGAAATCCTCTCCATTTCGGCCTTCTTCTGAAAGTCTTCCGGTGACCTTGTGTGTTTCTGTTAACAGCTGCGCTCCGCAGGCTTATAAATATCTCCTGGAATACAGCTGGAGAGATGGGCGCTGAGCTATTATTAGCAATACGATCAGAAATGCAGCCCGTCACACCAAAGCGGCTGCGCTGCGGCCGACTGCCTCTCCTCCTCCTGTCATGTTGCTGCGCTTTAAGGAGAAGAAGAACACGGGCCCCAGTTACCTGTGTGCTCTGCCTGGCTGCTGGGGACGGCTCCTTGTCGCTGTCATTCAATCAAGTTCATTCTTTACGAAAGGGATTTTAAAACGTTGCATTGTTTTCAGCAATAGAATTTCCCCAGTTATAAATGTTTAAGACCGATGTGTTTTCTTAAGTGCTAACTAAAACCAGGTATTAGGAAATTCCGGATCGTCCGAAACTGAATCCCTGATATGAGATATCTAGATGGATAATAGGTGTGATAATTTACTGCATATTGTATTTGAATTTTTATTCACCCTGTGCAGTACTTCAGGCCATTTTAAGGTGTTTGCTTTCCATCTTTTCTGGACTAAGCTGCAGTTACGACATAGGAAATAGTGGCGAATGATTCCTCTTGTCTTTGTTCATCGATTCATAATTAAGTAGGTAGTTACCGTTTATTGCCCTCAAATGAGAATTTTGATTTAGTGCGTGTAAGACACGCTTGGGCCGAGAGCAAAGTGGCAAGAGACACTAAGTGAAGAATGTAGAATTCTAATATGAAATAATGAACTGATATCTGAAATGTATAAATAAAACATTTAGCATAATGTGCGGACGTTTTTCAAAAAACCTGAAAAATCTGGCATGATAGATATGCACAGAGGCAGAATGTCTAATAATAATAACACTTTAATAATAGTTATAGCCAGAATGGCAGCGATAACGCTAACCTGGGTGAAAACACAGTAAAGAAAGTTCTGCTGGGGTTCTGCTGTGCGTCAGCAAACGGACTGGTCTGATAAGACTCATCTGAAGGATTTAGTCAAAAGGCTGCAGGAAGAAACTAAACATAAATACCATTTTCAGTACATATGCACATTTAGAGTACACAGCACAAAAAATGATTGGTAATATGTTGCTTACACATTTTTTTAAGCATATGTTATTTTATTTTTTAAAAAGTTGGAAATATTGACAGAACGGTTCAGGGTACATTGTCTATTCTAGGAGTTGAACTCACAACCTCCTCGCAAGACCACTATGCTACCTTCAAGTCTGAGTTACTGCCTGTGGTAAGATGAGAATTTCCTCTGCTTTAACTGCCTTTAGTAGTGAACAATTTTGAACAGTGCTCATCTTTCCCACCCATGCAGAGGAAGACATTAGTTAGTCACTGAGGACTTCCCCAGTTGTATTCCGTTTGAAAGCTCAGGAATGGAAAAATGTAAGACCTTTCTAAGCCCCTTTTCACCACTGGATAAGAAAGGGAAAAGCCTTTCCAGGAAAAAGGGAAAACAGAACACCTTTTACGAAAAGAGCCATTCAGTTTGACATTTGGCTGAAAGACAAAATTTTCCCAACAACTGCAACCTTCTATAGAAACCTCAGGACTTAGTTTGCCATTAAATAGACTTTAACTGGCTGCGCTTAAGCTTGACTGGGTTAGTTGTTTAGTTACAGTTGTTTTTACAAGGACGAAAAGCAGCAGGCGTGTCCCCTGCAGCTCTGCTCACACCGCAAGCAGTTAATAATGCAGCTGTATGTTTACTGCAGGACTGTTTGTGTGTTTTTATTGCTCTTCATCTTCATCAAAGTGTGATTATTTCCAGATGATCGAGTTCGGCCACCGACAGCATTCCTCTCCCCGTCCTCATAAGGACGCCATCCGTCAAGTCGGTTGCCTCCTGCTGCTCAACACGTCGCACGGTGGCACGTGAAAAACACGTCACTGCGGTGCCGCCCCCGTCGCTTCTCTCAACCAGAACCCCGTGGACCCCCCTCCAGCATTTTTACCTGTTTCATCCTTCAGCTGGTTATGTTCCTTCGGTAGCTGTTGCTGAAGGCCAATATCATAGCACACGCTTTTCTCCTGACAAACAGGATCGCTAACTCTGGGGTTGTTCATGGTGGGCTTTTTGGGAACCGATGGAACCGTTGCCTTCTGCGGTTCTGCTGATACCTCCCCACTGCGAGAACCTCGACAGCACCATTCTTCCATTAACTTGGTCACGCCTAACATCAGCAAAAGCGAAGGAACGGTCGCAAGCGTTTTTGTATAGAAACTGAAGCAATGCTTGCAAATGCCTACTTTAGAGGACACCTCTCACTGTCAGTTCTAAGAAATGTAGAATTCTTGAATCTAAATGGTTCTATTTAAGCAGTTTCAAGCAATGATAACTACAAAATTTTAAGCTTGCTTTGATTTTCATCGGTGTAAGTGCAAGTCGCGGAGCTTTATATGTCACATGGCGCACTTTTGAAAAATCAGTCTAACTACGAAGAAAGGAGCTGAAAGGCAAGTCAGTGAGCAACAACCTTGTGCAGAAGTGAGCACCAGGTCATGCAGAATGAAGACAGACCGAAGAGATTTTAATTTATTCACCTTCAAGCAGGCGGCATGAGAACTGTGCCTACAAAGCTGATAAAATGGGCAAGGACATACGAACGCAATCGTGATCAACGTCGTGCATTTGGTCTGTTTGCATCGACCATTTCATTTATACAGAACGTATTGGGTCGCGAATCTGAAAGTCAACGTTATAAAATGTTAGCTGCCTTTTCGGCAAACTCCAGATTTCACACCCAGTTACTTAAAGGATTTGATTGTGCTGTATTGGGTAAAACGTGACCTTCATTTAATGAGCAAGACAAGGAAAATTCTTAAACAGCAAAATGTGACTCCTTCACTGCAACTTCTGTTCTAAGCATGAAGAACAAGTGGACAAGCAAGGGAATCTGAAGTAAGCAGCACCGAGTTGTGTCTGCGTTGATTTTACACGCAGCATTTTAGTACAGCATTGCGGCTTGAATGTGGAATCTGCTCTGCGCTTTCGCACCGGAATGACACCGCAGCGGATATGAATTGCAAATCCTGAACCGAGGGAGGATGGAGCCCCCAGAGGCCGTGCGAATGCTCCCGTTCTACCAGCGAGAGGGGGACGTGAAACACCTCGGCGTGATTCCAAGAGGTGTGCGCTAAGACAAGCACAGAAAATGCAGCAAGCGTAACTCAGCAAAGGTGTTGAGGGTTGCAGGATAAAGCAGAAGCGACACTTTTTACCGACACACTGAATCAGCTTTACTCCCACCTTCCTGCCCTGAACCCCAACTGTTCTGCATGGCGGGAATTTTAATAAAACACGTGGCTAAAGAACAGCAGACGAAGGCACCGGTCCATGGCAAGAGAACTATTCGTTCCCCTCACACGCAGCAAATGGAATTCTAAGCGGTCAGCGGAAGGTTCCAGAAGACGGCCTGGAAGGAGCACCCATGTGCTTATCTCAGCCATTTGTGACAAGGTAAGTAAATGAATCTCCTGGGGCAAGTGCACAAAACTGTGACGTCAAAGTCAAGTTTATTTCATATTTGAATAAAAAATTACAATGCCGTAACAGAAGCTCGATCCGAATCGAAAGGAGACCAAAACTCGGACTGTAAGCGGAACGATAAAATTCACCCAGAGAGGTGCTCCTTACCCAGAGTCCCCCAGTTACGCTCACAAAATTGCAGTTTGTCTCAGATGAAGCTATAATGTTGGGACGCCGCACATCTGTCTCTGCGTCGGTGGCCTTCTTGAAGAAAAATGCCCTGTATGTGGGGAGAGAAGCTCCTCACCCTCCCATATCTATACAACTGGAGGACACCGTGACTCACCGCACAAACACAGTTTAATGTACCTGTGTGAGACCGTCTCTCGTATTGCATTTCGTGTGAGCAATGACTTCCGTGACAGATGGGCCGAACGCTAACTACTGAACAACACTTCTAACAGCACAAGCAACAGAGGAGTGCGACTCTTCAAGGGGGGAAGTCAGGTGGAATGCTGACTGGAGGTTTTGGCGATCTTCTCTCGTGCTTAACAAACAGAAATCCGATTCAATTTTACCACGATTCCATCCTCCCAGCATGCAGGGTAAGCAGCATAAGAAAGAAAGGAAGGTACAGCAGACAACGCTCGCTTCCCTTAAAAAAGTGCCACAAGTCAGAGCAGAGCACAGCCAACGGATGCATCAAGGCCATGTTTTAAACATAGCGATGAAAACCAGACTGACATCGGCGGTTACCAGCAGGCTGTCGTGAATTTCCAGACGCACTTTCACCGGTTTGCATTCATCCAGTCCTCCTCGCGCAAACATTTTGTTTTGTATTTCCTGTCCCTAAGGGTGAGGATCGCTCTCGCAGCATGGTGACAGGGCCGAGCTACGTGGGTCTTCAGCGGTAAGGGGCCGTTTGCCTTTTGGTCACAGGGTCCCTGGGGAGATCATCATTAGTCCCACAGGCACTGAGCAAGGCGGGAGGGTTTGGGCGACTACATGAGGGCACAGCGCTCCCGCCGCAGTGCCCTCTGGAAGCGAATGGTGGCGTGGATGTGCTTGCAGCGCACACAACCCACGCTGCGCAACGCCTCGCTGAACAGCAGCAGGATGTGCCAGTTGAACTTGGCCGAACACTCAACGTAGCCACACTTCCAGCTCTTGCGCACCAGGTCTGACACATTGTGCCGGGGGATGACCCGGCCTCGCTGCAGGTCCCGCTTGTTCCCCACGATGAGGATGGGTGTCTCGGCCATTCCCAGGACCCTGTTGGCACATGCGGAATAGTGTTGGGTCAACAATCTGAAGAAAGGAACCCTATGGAGACATGTAACTGAACTGAAGAGGACAGGATGGGTCTTAACAGATTTTTACATTTTTTTATGCGCTTCCAGACACCAAAAAAATCGACACCTATTTGCCCAATTTGCAAAGTTAACTATCAAAACAACACACAGTTTCTTTTCATGAATTAATACTAGATGGTTGTCTTACTGCACTCTAATAGCTGTTTTATAGCCATTTGACGCGGTAAACTTACCAGCGAAATACACTGTGATTGATGCTCTCTGTTCATGTACTAATTCAACGCTTAAAGCAAACAGAGCAGGAAAAGCTAAACAATTCAATGAAAACAGCGAAAATGAACTCAACCCTCACCAAAAAAGTTTACACTACTTTGAAAGAACCACAAGGACCATGATCACCAAAAAAAAAATGGAGACTGAGACATTAATGCAGCAAAAACTACACCTGTGAAGAAGACTGTATTGTGCAACCAGTCTTACTGCTTGTGAGTAACCCAAAATTTGCAAGTTGAAAATGTGAAGAAATGACCTGTAGGTCAAAATATAGGTTTTTAAATAAAACCCCTCAGACCTCTGGGTCTGACTGTAGATGAATTAAACTGCAAGTATAAATAAAAAGCAGAAATTAACTAAAAGACATGGATTGAAGACAAACTGGCTTCATTGTTCAGGCCAGGGATGCTCCAGATTTATTAGTGCTATGTTCAATACGTTGCTGTCAGTGATAAAGAACGCACACTTAAGGAGCAGCCCGGGCACTTGCAGCTTCCATCTAGCCATCCCCGTCACCCCAAGACATTTCATGCATTTATTCAGGCTGCAGACGGGCCTTGGTTGGAAACCTTGACGACAAGCTGTCACACTGGGACACTGCGATCTCCTGTCAGGTGTCTGCGAATAAGGGCAGAGCCATCAAACGCTGCTCCATTGTCATTAATGTCTGCTGGCCTCTGCTGGACAGCTCAGCCTTCTTTGGCTTCCTCTCAGCACCCATGCCGACGTCCCGTTCTTCTAAGCTTTCCACATATGCACATGTATTTACGTTCACATCCACTCAAATGTAAGCAACAAATCCGCTATCAGCCCTCCAACTCCACGGCTTCTCACAGAATCCAAATTTTTTCACGAGGATCCACCAAACCTTTAATCTGTCCCGCAGCAAATTAATAGCCACTATAAGCCTTTAAGCCCATGCTCACAGTGAGGAGGGACACGGCAACACAAAACCGGTGCTGACCGGTACGGATTTCTCCGAACGTCTTCTGCTGTCTGCGAGCAAGCGAGGATGCAGAGAAGGGAAAAGCAGATGAGCCGACGATGCCCACCCATCAGTCTTCCCCTGTGGCTGCAGCAGCTGATCCCATGGACACCCCACAACCACAGGACAGGAGATTACTACCTGCTTCCATGCCCTAAGGTGACCTGGGAGCACAGAACTGGCAGGCATAAGCAAATGACAACTGGCAGTCTTTCACAGATATTGCAAATCGCAGACAGAAAGGCGTAAGAGTATGAAATCAAAAAAGCTCTAGCCTATTTAAATTTAACAACTAAACACATTATGTCAGCAATGACAGACAGGTATTGTCCTTTGCGTATGACAGCTCTTCATCATAACTCCTTGACAGGGAAAGCCATGGTAAGTGGTGATTGATAGTCTACTAAGTTTACAGAGATCAATTCTACGCTTAAATCGTCCCAGAAGTTTCTGTGGGCCTCACGGTCGCTACAGTGACGCAGTCACACTCATAACTGACACGGTTGCATTGAGAATCAATCAGAGTGCCTATGACAGACACATCCGTTGCCTCCCGCTTGGCAGGTATTGACTTGTGCCCCCCCGTATGTCTGGAGAGACAAGGCAATCTCACAACGCCTCATTTTCCAAAATGCTCCACAAGATCTGATCCCTGTGCCTTTGCTCCAGCTTATGACCAGAACATTTCCTATATACAGACAATACCTGTACAGTGTGACCTTGATCAGTGCGACCTCCTATGATGCTACTTCGAGATACTGCAGTTTACTTTTAGCTCTTTTGGTAATTCATGATAATATTTGAACATATATTTAAAATTTTCAAAAAATAATTACAAATTCTTTTTGACTTTCACATTTGATGTCTATAAAATAAACCGAAGCATGGCAGCTCACGGTGACTGGGCTGGTAGGGCATGGGTTTGAACCCGGTGGCATCTGTGTGTCCTCCCACTGTCCATGCATTTCAGGTTAAGCGCTCACCCTACAATGGACTGTGCGTTCCATGATTCCAAGATAGGTACCAGGCCACCGGGTCCCAGCTCAGGATTAAGCAGTTAATGAGCGTGGATGGATAAAATAAACAGTGCTCTGTGTTTTTACTTGCCTTTATTAAAAGGTATAATTTATCTATTTACTGTAATAATCTGCAGTCTAATAATGAGGCTCCATTTTGTATTGATGGTCTTTTATAGTGCTTCATTTCTCAAGAATGCATCAAGATCCTGCTCAGCGAGATCCTGCTCTATTTCAGCCATCGCAATTTTGCGAGTTTTGCTGACTTCCTCTTAGATTCTTAAATGCAATTGATCAATCATTTTATTTTTACTTTAATGAGATCCTCTTACAGGATCATGGTGTGGTAGTAAGTGCAGGGAAAACAATAAGACTTTTAAGATATGAACAACAAAAGACAAACTCATTTTGTCCCCACCTCAACCATCTTAGTGTTAAATTCTTGATGGGGGATCATGGGAGAACTGAGCTTTATTTAAACTTTATCTGTAACTATTACAAACACCTGAATGATCTTAATAAGAAACATTTAACCAGATATCATACACTTACACAAAGAATTTTCTTTTTTTTTTTTTTGCGGATTGAGATTTCAAAAAATATTTCCACATTGTTGCTGCTGTAAAAAGTAACTTAAAAATGATATGTACTTGATAGCTCTTCATTTTTACACCCAGTAGCATTAATGGACAGACATTAAAAAGTATTTTTTGTCCGTAAAATATGAAGGGTCACAATACGAATATTTTGGTATTGAGCACTGGCACCTTGTTTAAAACTGAACAGCTGACATTAGTACTGGGATGATTTAGGAACTGCTTCACAAGACTGCTGCAGTATTGCTTGCAATAGGTGCTGACAAAGTAAAAATTGAAACTAGCGTAGAATATGTAGCAAATTGTTTTTTAAAAATCAGCATGCGTGCATTGACGGCTCACTTCTCAGGAAGTCGTGTAAATGGCAAGGTGGGAACTTTATTAAGGATGAAAACATCTTATGATGCATCAAGACCACAGTGGCTCCTCCTGGGAAGGACTGAATGAGCTGTGGACGTGGAGTCAGCGTTGGCCCTTGAATGAAAATTGGGCACGAGAATCAGGCTGGGGTGGGGTGGGATGGGGTGCGGACCGTTACCATGCCAGACACGTACCTGGTCTCTAGGATCTGCTGGCGCATGGTCTTGACGTACTCAAAGCTGTCAAAGCAGCAGATGTCATAAACCAGGATGTACACGTGAGCACTGCGGATGCCTCTACAGCAGGAGTCAGTCCACTCCTGGGCAGGTGGACAGGGCAGAGAGACAGGTGTGGGGCAGGGAGGTGAGGGGGGGAAAAAAAAAAAAAAAAAAAAGATAAATTTCATGAAGACACAGCAGCCTGACACAGAATCACAGATGTAGATTTAGAGCGAGCTGAATGCCATTAAATCTGTAAAACCAAATTACATCCTGCATATCTATTATTATGATGGTATCGAGACTTTCAGTAAATTATTATGATTTTTAGTGAAAAGATCACACTTCTTCCATAACGTGCGTTGAGCTGAATGAGCTGAATGAATGCATGAGCGAACGTGGCTAAACAGAATCACATCAAACCAGCCCTCATTCTCTCAGTAACCACTACTTATAACTTGTGGCTTGGAATTAAGCTGAATCGCAAAACAATTATCCATTTTGCTTGATATTAATTTGATCTACGATGCCGAGACAGGAGAGGACAAAAAAGAAAAAATTACCCACTCATAATTAACAATTATGAAGGAATGACAGGCTAGATTGTATCCAGTGTGATTCCGATTTTAAATAAGGCTATTATATCCGACCTCCCTGGCGGCACTGCCAGATTGCCGTCCGCCTTATCATGGGAGCTGGGACTCAGCTCCCGTTTTTCTCTGGGAGGGTAAAATGACTGAAGTTCTCGCCACTCTGTTTCTCACCGACAGCTACAACCAGCACCTGCAGTGCTCCAGGCGGATTCGAATGAATGCTGTCCTCCTCCAAATCTCGAGGAAACCTGGAGCCCCTGCCATGAGAAGGAGCGCAGGGCTCACAGCACGTGCATCACAGAGACTGGGTGCTTCAAAAGGGGAATCCTAAGAACTGGGCAAGTGGACATAACTAAGCAGGCAGAAAAATGAGTACAAATGAAAAATAAATACAGTAATGTTATTGCTCTTATGTCAGAGTGTGTGGATAACCTGTCTGTAAGCAGATGATGGATGAGTGACAGTTATAATTATCAGACTACCTCGTGGGGGGTGACTGTATGGGATTTGCAGCAGGCTCACAGCAAGAGGAGATACTGATGGTTGACCCAGATGATGCTGACTTCCCCCCAGGTACAAAGGGGAAAAACACAGTAACAACAGACATAACACAGGAAGAAACAGAGATAAAAAGCAGAAAAGCTCGCCTTCAAAACAAAACATTAAATGCCACATACATTCAACTGCAGGCAATAAGTATCTTTTATCATTGGCAAAAGCAGCCAGAAAACACAAGAAGGGCACCATAGTGTTCTGCGGTCATATTTGCATACGCACCCGCAATCATGTCTGTATTGGTACTGTGTATTTGTGCTGTGTGTGTGAAGTACACCTACTGTACGGTTGTTACACCTCAACTGGCAAAAATCATGATTTTCTTCTGCTGTAAAACTGCCTACAGTGAAAAGACAGTAAATGCTACACATTTTACACAGCAGTACCACCACAAGAACAAACAATGGATGCCATATTATTAAGTGCACAAATTATATTTAAAAATACTGGTGAGAGAAACTTGGGAATAATTTTATAATGCAAAGCATCTTGAAAATGTATTTTTTATTTATTTATTTATTTATTTATTTTTAGAAGAACCTGGGTTTATTTCATGGAGCAATTCAGGTTAAATACTATACTCAAATATGTAAAAATAGGGCTCTTCCAAGGGACTTGATCCAGCAACCATAAAGATATAAGCAGTTCTTTAACCAATACACTACACCCTGCCCAGAGGTGTCAGACTTTGGGGTTTCGGCTGTAGAAACAAAATTTTGACACATTTTCATTCCTTAAGCAAGCGTGTAAGTCTCCTTTTTAGCAAGATTTGTAACTCGCTGTGCAAATGATAGCTTGCACATATTTGCTTGTATTTCTATTTGTTACGGTAATGAATTTCAGTAAACATCAGTTTGAGCTATGCCATGGGATAAAATTAGCAAAACAAAGAGGCTTTTTGGGTTTTGCAATAAAACCCATCTTTGAATCAGTAAGAATATACAAACAACATTCAAATATCAGTAGTGTGAAAACAATTACTCTGCTTTTTTAAGGAATTCTCTGAAGCAGGCTGGTGTGCAACTCTTTTTCTTAATGACGAACACATCCGACTTGAAGAACAAGTGGCCCGCTGGAATGTTTCCAAACAGAGGAATAAGCAGAATAAGAGTTATTTCTGTGATGCTAGCATAGAACTGCCATGAACTTGCTGATGATGGATAGCTACCAGTATTCGGGCATTTGGTGATATGGCCTTTGGAGGAAAACAGACAATCCAGGGTCTCCTGAAAACACACAACTGATGATGATGATGATTCTGTAATGTTGTGATAAAGACTATGGTCAGTCATTTTCATGTTTACATTTACAAATAACACAGCCAGTAGGTTCTGAAATGCCTGTACTGTAGCTCACGTTGAACACATCTCAGGGTTAACAGGAATATCTTTCTGTGTAACTGAGGGACATAACTGGGCTCACATTGGGTTGCATTATCATCACAGCTTTTCACATCGCCTGTCTAGCATTTCAAAAAAAAAAAAAAAAAAAAAAGAACTATAATAAACCCATACAAAAGTTTGTTTCTGGGTCAAATGGAGGATTTTTCCTGCAGCTACTTGAGTCAAATTTAACCTAAGATTTAAAAAAAAAAAAAAAAACAAAAAAACCTGTCCTAAAACAGGAAACTAGCTTTAAAAATGGGGCACATTAGTGAAAAATGCAGCATAACAAAATTGAAGATTTGCCACGCAGTGAGACACTGTTAAAAAAAGAAAGTTTTTGTTGCTAATCCAGGGTGAGTCATAAAAAATGCAGAACTTATCTTTTCACATTAAAAACTGTATTAAAGTTATACCAAATACTTGGAATTGTGGGCAGTGGAAATGAGGCAAAACTAAACCAAAAACTTACAGATGTAAAAAGTTTGGACTTGGCTTTGCATTATTGAGGATATGTTTAAAAAAAAAAAAAAAACCCAGACGTGAGCCACCTGATTTCCCAGGGTCTGCACAAAACTGCCACAAATCTCAAATAAAGATCATACACAAGGAGTTTGCCACAGTAACCGCCACACTTCTCACAGCCAGCAGTTTTCCTGCACGTTGTTCAGTTATCAAGCAGCAAACTGTCCTGCTCCAAAAGCCATATTATGTTTACATAGCAAACATTAGCTTACTGTCTGCTAGGGATTTAGCCACTGTGCAAACTCTACATTTGGTCTATTACACAACTTGACCGTCTATGCAGACTGCCAGCTCGCCGTTTTGCGCCCTTCTGCGGGAATCACAGCCTCGGAGTTCTGCCACAGCATCCAGGAATGTTCTGCTTACCCCGTCATGACCACGCAGGCCAAAAGGAAGGTGCGGTAAACCTGCTCACATTCAGCGTTCCACGCTGTTTTCCCAGCACTCCTGTGATGACATTTTTAATAGCAAAGATTAACAGTGGTTAATCTCTACTGCATTAGGCCCTCCGCTCTCCTTGATCCCCCATTAGCTGGTGGAATTTATACAACCGCATCACTGGCAAGAGATTTAAAATATGACCACTTTTGCCGCTCGCGATAACTTCATCAAGGACCCCATTAAGTCAGCAATACATCATGCGGTTGCTCGCTAGACAAATAACTGGGGATGAGAGCCGGAGGATTTCAGGGGAGAAGGAACGGAGCGCTCGTGTTAGAGCACATGGATGCTGCGTGTTTCCCACCCCCGAGTCTCACAAGGTTGAGACAGAGGGCAGCCCAAAATGCAATCGCAGCAAAACTTTAATTACGGAAGTCCGGCAAATAGGACCTCCTGGGAGTTAGTAATCTGGAGCACTGATCCAGATTTTACAAACAAAGGCCTAAAAATAGGCATGTCAATAAACAGAATTATTCACAGTCAGCGCTTGGGGACACTTTTTACAATGCTGAGGCAGGAAAAAGGACTCCGCTAACATGGCTCGACCTCATTTGTGCAAAACACTTTGGACGTTTGATCGACCATTGAAACAAATCAATGGGAAACTGTTTAATGGCAGCCCTCTTTCCAGATGAAAGGTTGACAACGTCTCTCATAGTTTCAGATTTAACTTTAATGAAGTGACTCGTTCAAACACACAACTTGCTTTCTGGTGTAACAGCTGGAACCAACCTGCTCCTTGTTTAAAGAGACTTTTAAAGCCATGCCAGTGAAACAGACCCCTCTTCAGGCCTGCAGGTGGTTTCATAAGCTGTTGTGTCGGCATTGTGCTCCAGGTCCTGAGTGCATTCAAATGAACCACTTGACCGTTTATAGCTTAGCTGATCATTTTTTCACAATTATAAATCCATGTTGGAAAGTGCCATCAAGTCATGTCTGACTCCTAGGTGACCACTAGCATGGTTTTCAAAGCACAGAAGAGGTTTGCTGTTGCCTTCTTCTGGAATATTTTTTCCTTTAGAGGAGGGCAAACACAGAGGAGAACCTGCAAACTCCATGCACACCCCTAAGCTGGACTTGATCCCCACATCAGGTAAGCAGCCCAGAAGCTGTGAGGCACCAGCTTACTCCACAGCACCACTGCATCTCCCTTATAAACCCAACTGTATGTTTGAATGAGTCTTTGTATTATGGGAAAATATTTTTACTACTAACTGCACTTACAACTTAGTCCTTCTCCTAAATTCTTGAACTATTTATTCCATTTTTGCTCATACATATTGCTGATTCCAAGGAGAAGGGTCACATCTGGGATTTTGTGCGGTGCAATACGTCTCTCGAGAATCCCCATGTCTTGTCATTACGTCTCCAAAGTAAAGAGAATCATCATGACCAGAACTTGAATCCAGCTGTGTGGACTGCAGTCAACGAATGTGCCACACACATCACTGAGGGCAACCTGGACTGTGTATGAGTGTGTGTGAGAGTGTGACTGCGTGACGAATGCGCACCTGCAGGCTGCTGCCGGGGAAGCTGGGAATGGCGGGGTAGTCTGTGATCTGGAGGTCATGCACGTGTCCATTGAGCACTGCTGCAGAGATGTGCACCCTGCGGGTGAGGCTGGGGGTGCTCGTCTCGCTGTACTCATCGTGGAGGAAGCGGCGCACGACGGCCGTCTTGCCCACCCCCTGCGCCCCCAGCACTGCAATCTTGAAGGGCGGCGGCATTCCGGTCCCACCTCCACCTCGCCCTCTGCCGCCCGCGCCACCCTCCCTGTTCTCGCAAACCCCAGGCCAATGCATTCAAGGCAGAATCCGGATACGGCATAGTCACAACGGGAGGGCGGGCGGCAGCAACGGGCGCGGCACAGTCCCATTCATAAGCCAACGCCCTTAGGACACGGGGGACAGGGAGAAAACACAGCAGCCATCCAGCATGAACCTCGGCCTGAACCTTTCACTTCATACCAACATCTTCAGCTGAAGAGAAGGATCCTTTTTCTCAACTGTCTTCTTAAATAGTTAGCTTGATGCTTTAGATTCTTACACCTGCTGAACAAGGAAGCAAACATGTCATTAGAGATGGTAACTGCGTAAACTCTCACTTAAAGTCAAGCAGATCAAATTTGTCAGCAACAACAATGCAGGATCAATACAATCAAAACCAGTGAAAGAAAGATAAACAATGCTGTCGAAAGGTCACATGGCAATGAAGAAAAAAAAAACTGAAAACTGCCTCTAAAATTTAAGTGACAACTGTAATAAGTCTTGGAATAGGAGGTGCCATCAATTCATTGCTGACTGCTAGGCAACCGCTGGCATGGCTTTCAAGGCAAAGAGGAGCAGAAGTGGTTTACCACTGCTTTGTTCTGGAATATTTTTTCCTTAAAGGGTTGAAAACCCCACATCAGGTAAGCAGCCCAGGACCTGTGAGGCACCACCTCACCCTGCTGCCCCACCCCATCCCAACTTTGAAGCCCTACGGTTATTAACTCAACATTTGTATTGTAATTCAAACTGATTCTGGAATGCCTGGACACTTTTTTGGTTCACAGGCCTCTCAGACAGTGGTGTGTGATTGCACCCTTCAAATATATTATTTTTCTCATCTTCCGTAGGCTGATGTGTTTTCATTTTCTCCGTTTACTCTTTCTGCCGCTATGCTGCTGACCTCCTCAGTTACCCCGTGTAAAATAATAAGAAAAAAAAAAAATGCCATGAAGTTACTGGAGAAACCGGATTATCACTGAACCATTTTCATTCATGTCCAGCCTGGCTGCATGTTTCTTTCACACAGGAGACACACGGGCCTACGATTTCACTACTCTTGGTTTGTTTCCCAGTGACCCAGAAGCTGAGAACTGCTGCACCTCCCGAATTTGTGCCAAAAAAAGCTGCTGATCTTGGCTTAACCCCGTGTGCCATGAAGGACAACGCCGCACACGGCTCACTGCTCAGATAAACAGGCGTTATCCCCAACAACTCAGCTCTAAAACTGTCAATAAACTTTCAGAACGCCCCATCTTCACACACCCTTCCTGCAGGGTGCCACGGTCGCTCTCCAATTCCCTAAATCCTAGCAAGTTACAGCATCTTCCATCACTGGCCAAGAGCTTGCGACACAGCCCCCGAGATCAGATTAGCAGTGCAACGAATTAAAAATGCATCTTCCAAAAGGGTGATGCGGGGAGACACCGCCAACGTTTGCGTTTTGCTCCCAGCATCAGAACCCAACGCCCTCCGCATGATTCCCTCTCACACGTCTTGAAAGCTTTGTCTGTCTTAGGAGGGTGTTTTCTCGGAACTGGAGACGTAAAATTGACAAACGAAGACGAACGTAAGAAGAATCCAGCGCGGCTGATCGATCCCAGGAAAAAGCGTACGGGGAATACGGTGACGCTCCAGGATGCAGTCGCATCGTCCACGGGAGGACGGCAGCGCAGGTGGCGTTTCCCTCAGATGGGGTCAGCCTGGATTAATAGGAACAACAGGGACGTTTACGGTGGACCCGGCCTGGGGGTCTCACCTGCCACATCCTTCCCTGCTCCGAGTGGAGGGGATTGTTGTGAAAGCACAGCTTCAACACCATCATGGAGGTTAGGGGTTAGCAATCACCCTTAAAGCAGCTCTCATTTTTTTCCACTGAGACAAACTTTGACGCCAGGCTGACTTAAGGGTTTGGCTGCGTTTTTGCTCGTCAAGTGGACTTCCTGGAACTTGGTCCACAGCGTCGGACACCCGCAGCCACTCGCACGTCCAGCGGTAACTTAACACTTCACATATATATATATACATATATATATACATATATACACATACATACAGCTCCACCCCCATATATATATATATATATATATATATATATATATATATATATATATGTATATGTGTGTGTGTGTGTGTGTGTGTTAAAAGAAAAAGCACCCAGCAAGTTGAGCAGCAGGCGCGTTTTGTCCACAGATGCGGCAAAAGGACGCGGCGGCCGAGGCCGAACTAAACGCCCCGTTTCGCTTTCACGCAGCCGCGTTACGCAACGCGCGCCATGAAGGAGACGCGGCCGCACTCACCGTGAGACGTCCGTCAGCCCGGCACGCCGGCGTGGCTCTTCGCCCGGGTCGCGGTCGAGCGGCTCAGGTGGACGCGTGGTGGTGTAGCCCACGCTGGCGGCGCCCTCCTCCTTCTCCTCGCACTCCTCCTTCTCCTCCTCCTCCTCCTCCTCTTCTCTGCCAGGGGCCGGGCCGAGCGACATCGTCACGCGGCGCGGGACCGAGCGTCCCGCGCGCCGCGCGACCTTGACAGGCGCGCGCGAGAGCCGCGTGCACGCGGGCCGGCGCACGGCGAAGCCCCCCGCGAAGGTGCACGCGCGAACGCAGAACGGAACCGCCCTTAACGCCATGTGCAAACGGGGCTGGAAATGGAACTTGTTAACTTTAATTCACGCTAATATAATCTGATTTAATTTTTAAAGGCTTCCATTTTCTGTCATACCGCGGAATAACTGAAGCAGGAGGCGAGGTGCTGTAATGTAAGGCTGTTGGTTCGAGTCCCGCCGCTGCTGTGGTTACCCTTGGGCAAGGTACTTACCTACTTACCCTCTTCTGATGCAGTACAAATACCCGGCTAAATAAATATCTCAATCGTGGTAACAGTGACTACCCGCGACTGTAAGTCTTACAATCTTAGACAAATAATATTTTAAAGAGGCTATGATTCCGCTTGAATTGTACGGTGTTAAATTCTGTTGCAGTGTGCAGAAATGGTGGAACGATTTTTTAAAAAATTATCTCCGCAGGTCATAATTTCACGAAGGCCATTTCACTGTCAGATTTTACCCTTTCCGAGATTTTAACTGACAGTCATGGGGCAAAAGGGGGAAAATGGGACAGTGTTTCTTGTAGGTTCTGACTCGAACTAACAAAAAAGAATGAAGCTTCTTTATGGCCTTTCCGCAGTATGAAATGCACATTTTTGTTAAAACTGAACCTCATACAGAGGCTACGATCTTCCTCCGAGGTGCGGTTAACTGTAGAACATCCAACATGTTTAAACGCCGCCGCCGACGGGCAGTGCAGCGGCTGTCTCCTAGCAACAGCATCCTTGCGAGACTGTTGCTAAGCAACCACTTGTTTCATACTTGTCAAATACACGTCAAATAAACATTCCATTACTGGAGAAGTTTATCTGTAACAAGTTTTATTCCTTGTTATTCCTGTATTTTCGGGTTTTCTACTGGGAGTTTGCAGTTGGTTCAAGAAATAAACAATAGCATAAAAGAAATGGATGTTGAATTATAAAATGTGATCAAATCAAACATTGCTTTTTGACAGCAATCACGTCAAAGGTGTATGAATTTAATAAATGTTTCCCTCTCCCCTTTGGCAGAGTGACATGTAAAAAAAAGTCCAAATAGCTTAGACTTTCTTTGCATTTAGAATAGTAATTCCTGCAGTTTCTCTTAAGAAGTTGCACTTGAATATTTTAGCACTAGGAGATGGTCTCTTACCACTTCTTGATGTCTTCATTTTATACACATATATTTTTTTCCTTTTTTTGTTTCTCACCCAGTTTTTCCCTTGTGAATGATAACATTTCTCAGACTCAGACCTCCTACCAGAAGTGTGCAAATTTTAAGGGTAAAGCCAGTATCTTTGCAGTTCCTAAGACTGTGTCTTCTGGACTGAGACTGATGCTGTCATTCATGGGATCCAACGGAGCCACTTTCACAGCTTAAAGGACACAGCTCCCAAGTCACTGCCTATCACCAGTGGGACTGCCTTGGTTTTCACCTTCCACTTCACAGATGCACATAAATACATACACTGCCCCTAACCTTATGACTCATGTTTCTATAAAATGAAACTACATTTTCTGTTTGCTGTCTCAGTTGTCATCAGCAAAAAAATAAACAAATAGAACTTGTGTGTCTCCCCATTATTTACTATAGAACAGAAGCTACCTTATTTAGCAGGATAAATTGTAAGGGGAGCGTGTGGCTATTCTGTCTTCAAAGACACTGGTGGAGCCTGTATAGTTGGACTGTTGATTTACCGTAACCAGCTGTTCAAAATACTAATTATGTACAAGCTCATGATGGTGCAGTCAGTCATAAAAATCTGAACATGTGCCTCTTGCTCAATTTGTGCCTAGATTTCCATCTGCTCATTCTAAATTACAAGCACTGGCATTCGGTCATGTTGTGTTTTTCATTTTTCTTGCAAAAATCTGTATTATATATTGTAATTGATCATGTTTGCAGACATGCTGCATGGTATGAGCAACCTAAAGGCAAACTGTAAGCACCTCTGAAAAAGCAGGGGGCGCGCTGCTAGTTGATCTCAAGATATATGAGGTGACAGAAGGCAACACGGTCTTGCTGATAGTGAATACCGTACATTTTGTGCAAGTCTGTCCCACCACAAGGTTGCCATGATTAACCATCAATTCACTACCTGGAGTTACTAAGCAAGTACTGCCAGCATGTACTTTTTGGAGAAATTAAACCTTCCTCAGTCTAAGCGGTTATGGTCAACCAAGATAAAACCGGGCAGTTTACTTGACTGCTGCAATGACACAAATGGGGGGAGAAAAAAAAAAAAAAGCACAAGGGGAAAATTTGTGGCTACGCACTGCTGCTCTTGTGTCTCACATTGCAGCATAGTCATGTCCTCTCTGTCAGGACTCATTATACTGATGCATCAGAGCTGACTGTGTTTAAATGAAGGTGAAACACAGAAGTGGTTCCTATGACAGGACAGTTTATTGAAAATGGCAAACTGAAAAGGCATAAACATTGGCTGCGGGCATAAAACAATGGCAATGAACGGAGGTTCTGAACCCAGAGGTAAGACAACAGGATTTCCAGAAGATAACACCTCAGTGAAGCTGTTGGAAATGGGTTGCATATCTGCATTATGGTCATTTAAAGATTTCTGGTCTTTTTTGCAAAACAGTTTTTTTTTTTTTCCCCTATCACTCAGAAGGCATTTTGAACATCTGTTAAGAAACAAAGTGTGAACTTTGAACTATGGTACTAATCAAAGCGCTAAGACTGCATGTGTTATACAATATTTAAAGTACAGTACCTACAGAATAAAATGTCACTACCTGCATTAAAAAACAAGAACGGTCATGATTCTAAAGGAGGCGCGAAGGTCTGAAAATTAAAGTGGCCATTCCCATTTTACCAACTGTTGCAGGAATGTGACTGGCAGCACAAACTAAGGGTAGGGAACATGAAGGTCTCTCAGCAGCATTGGCCACTCTACACATGCACATTCACAGGCACGTCCTTATGCATGACGTAAAAATACCAAAATGACTTGTACCTTTTTGTTGCTTTACTTCTATGCATGTAAAAGTCTAAACATGACTACCTTAGATTCAGCAAGCACAGGTAATTGAATATTCCTAACACTTCAGAACAATTATTTGTATGAATAGCATGTAAAGAGAAATATGAAATAAAATCACAGTCACATCTGAGGCCTTGGAAAAATCACTACCATTATCATGCTGCTTTTAAAATTGAGGCTCGACTTAAAATAACCTCATTAGTAAATGCCTCTAGCTTCCAGAGAGAGTATGTTTGGAAAAGCTATCTTTATATTCAGGTTTACCAACTAAAAACAGCATCACCACACCGATTTAGAACGAAATTGGCAGAATTTCCATGTTTTTTTTTTTTTTTTAAAATCACTTCACAATTATTTGACGGCAAATGAAAAATGACTGGTTAACAAATCAACAACTTACACCAGGTTGGAGGAGAACTGGATAGGCATGTACACTGACTAGATAGGTAAGCTTTTAAGGAAGTCCTTTTTTTTGGGGGGGGGGGGGTATACAACACTGCAAAAACACTTCCCACATTAATCTAACCATCATTCTGACTTCTGCTTATAGAAAAAATATGCAATATTGTCAACAACGGTTAAAAATTAAATTTAAAAAAAAAAAAAAAAAAAAAAAATCACCAAAAAGAGACCGTCTTGTCTCGGTCTTCAAATGTCAACAGTTTAAGGTGCAATATCACAAAAACACAATGTACAGTGTGAAATTTCTGGCTTAGAGTAGTGTCTTTGCCCAACAAGAATGTTACTTTGCCATGCAGCTACGTGTAAATGCTGAGGGATGGAGAACAGGCAAAATAAAGCACCAACTTAGAATGCCTGATAGAGTCAATGTTCACACAATGATTCAGCTTTTTTAAAGGAATACAATAGTAAGAATACAAAAATAATAATAATAAAAAAATACAAAGGATGGCACAGACCCAAGTAAACAAAAACAGCATAAAGTGGTATATGCAGTGGTTACAAAAGAGTCACAAACATTCTCAATTTGTGTAATCGGACCATCTACAATTTTCAGTCCTCTCCTTTAATGGTTTATAAGCCACCATGTTAGCTAACACAGGTATGAACAGCAGAGAAAGAAAGACAAAGGCATTGAACAGGAATGTTCTGTTCGAACCACCTTCCCAAACACCTTGAAATCCCTTACAAGATCGTCTTCGAGTTCTTTTGTATGCCAAAATATTTAAGTGGATATAGCAATGGAATGAAGTAAAGTTTAAGCCAGTGTCACATAAGTAAAAACAAAAAAATACATACATGCACTACAGTACAAAGATGAATAGGAGAAAACGGATTAAGCTGGTAAAGGTCTTGGGGACGATTCCTGGTGAACCACACTTTCACACTGACAACATTAATACATTTAGCTCTGGATGGATTGTTAATGCCTAGTGCGGAGACATGGAGGGCATGAGCAAAATTGAACGTAAGTACAAAGAAGAAAAAAGTTGTAATTTATTTGTGTGCCGCAAAGATCATGGGTGAGCAGACCACGGCGTGAAGAGGTGTGGATGGAGGACTTAATTCTTCAGGACGGCATCGTACACCTGGTAGACGTACTGGGAGACCTCCGGAGCTCGACACTTCAGGGACAGCTGGCGAGAGACAGCAAAGAGAAAAACAAGTGAGACTACACTAACATTTGACTGAGCAGAGGAGTCTATTCTCCTTCTGGGCTCTAAAGGCTTTAACTAGCACTGAAATATCACAAAAACTTCTTTTGCATCCATTAGCAAAAGAATTTCAGCGAGTTGTATTCTTCATAACCAGCAAGTTATCAGATGCACACCCAGCAAGAGCTGTGACATGCTAGCCTGCACCTGCTTCATTTTTTGCTGGAGGACAGACTCTTTATATGTCATATTGAAGAACTGAAACAACAAAATAATTCAAAAGTTACAACAATAGTTATTCTACAAAAGGAAAGCTCTGGCACAGGAAAGAAAAACATTTGAGTCCTTTCCAGAGTGTGCTTTGCTCCCCTTTCTACCATCAGAAGACGACCAAAAGTAGTGTTTCCTCCACCACTGCTCTGAAAACAAAACTGGTGACACCAACAATAAGCACTTGATTTATTTAGGTGTGAAAACATTCATCTCTGCTCGATTGTTTTCAGTGGACACACTGCCCTTATTTCAACAAAACTGCACACACTTTATTTCATCATTAATCTTCATAGAAACACAGTTTCTTCTGAGTAACCGTCTGAAACATTTCTGCCAGACTCATCACACAGCTATTCACTGGAGGCAGCCTTTAATTGGAAAATTCCCACAGCTGCCTTTCAGGCTGATTTACCAGCAAAGTTAAAGTTCAAGTTACCCACACACAGGCTGATCGCCCACTCGTGCATCTCAACACCCTTCCAGAGTGGTGGGAAATGTCATTCTGCTCAAACAGTGCTTCTCAACGATGGTCCATAAACAGCTGACCTTCCTACCCATTTAATGCTACGTTACTAAAATAATGAAACTCCTTTTCCAATGTAATAATAAACAAGGATGTTCATCTTAAACTGGGTGTGATCAGACTCTGTACTGATGTTTGCACACAGAAAACAGACTTCATTATTTGGCTCATGTTATGGAGTTGTGCAACTTCAGGCATTTGAAACGAAGGGTCAAATGCATAACAGTTTTTCATACCTTTAACCATACAACTGTGGAACAATAGATCTGACAGGTCTTGGAACAGAAACCCTGAACCCTAATAGCTTGGCACTTAACTAATCATATTGTGCAGGGTTGCATTAAATGGAGCCACGATTGGTGTCATGAAATTCTTCCATCCAAAGTGAGAAGCGATAGCGTCAACTTCTCCGATTTTACAGTCACCTTTCCACTCTGAACAACCAAAGCTTCATTGTGATGTGCAGCATTATGGATATGGAAGTGGAATAAATTTCTTGGACTGCAAAGTGGTCCACCCCCTCCCAACAGGCTATACAAAGCTACGCCTCAAACAAAACACAAGCCTCCAACTCCATTAAATACCAATTACAGGAAGACAGCGCAGTTGCTGAGCGCCAAACTGACTTACCTTTGGGAAGAACATATCAGTGTTATCGAGTAATTACTCTTCGGTTACTTACAATTTGGTTACTGGTGGGAGAATTAATATGGGAATTAGTAAATTAAGGTACCTCTTCATGGTGATACCAGCTGGGACGGATCAACCGACCGAGGTAATAAACCGTTTCAGCTCGTCTATCTTGTGTGATATGCAGTGTCCCTCTTTATATTCTGATAACACCTAGTGGGAAAGCTGACTGCCCCACAGACTTGATGTTCTGTCGTCGTCTTTGTTTAACAAAGAGCAAGATTTTGGATGAATGCTGACTTTCACACTCCCTCATTCATGTGCTTATTCACTGTGACAGCAGAACAGTCACACAGGCTGGTCCAAGAATGCCCAAACAAATAATTAAATTCTGCTTAGCTACAAATGCAAAGTACAAACAGATATGAACCATCAACTTGTAGCTAAAGGCTACTAAATTTGTTCTTTAATTTGGCTAAGCTTGTGTACCTTTTGTGAATATGAACAAATTCTGTAATATACTGTAAATCTCTTATAAATGATTCTTTAATGTGTAATACAACATAAATCAGAGAACAGCTACTGTGAAAGACTGCAATATAAAAATATTGTTGTATTTCACTTCTTATATAACAAAGGTGTGAATTTTACCAAAATCCTAAAGTCTGATAGCATTCAAGAACTTCTTCATGAATTGAAGACTGGAAGAAAGCAATATGCTGGAATCTAATTTTAGCTTCCTTTTTGCAAAACTCCCAAAGGCTCTCCCACCTTTCCCATTCTACTGAGCTTCATTTTCTTCATGACCTAACAGTGTCCTCGCAGGCTACAGGAGCAGAGCCCAGGCTAAGTGAGTGGAATGTGTTCAAGACTGCCTATTCATCAAGCCCGAGGGAAATGACAGGCAAAATCAATCAGTGACACCCAATTCCAGAGCTTTTTCAGACACATTCTACAACAAGGAATGGTAAACAACTGGACGCATGTGACAAACAGGAGGTGCCACTTCAAGGTTTTATAACACTATTAATATATTTCTATAAGGCACTGGAACAACAGATATGGATAACTATTTAGAAGCTGCCACAAGAAGAGGAGGTGGACTCAGTTATGCTGCTCCTCCACTGCAGTACAACATACCTCTCAGAAATAATGAGCTGTGCCTCAAACAGAACTGGCCTACATAATTTGTGCTATGCCAAGACCATCCTGAGGAAAGGGTTACTTACCGTGTAGTTGGGGTTACCAGGCTGAATGCGCAGCTCTGCTAAGATCCAGATGCCGTTGGTGAGCTTGAGAGACTGGTAGAGCATGTCCTGACCTTCTACATTCCTCTTGGCAATGGTGAAGATGTTGTTGTTCTGCAGCTTTCCAGACACTGTGTCTGTAGGTTCAAACATGTACATGAACACCACACTTTGGTTCCTCCCCTTCTGGAGAATTGGTAAGATGCACCCGGAGCCGAGCAGTCATTGTGCACATTCAAACTCAAGGGGACCTTAGGTCCTACAGTACTATTTGTTTATTTCACAAGCAGTATTGCTTAAGATGCAGATGGTTTAAAAAGTCTACAATATTCCAGCAAACTTTTACAAACATGTAAATTACCTAACTAGCGAACAAGCATTTATAGGCATTATAGAAGTAAAAGTGTTAAAACATTTATTCTTCATCCCTGGATAAAAAGGTTACACTAATAACTTGGAGGGACAGTTATGCTCAAATTTTAATCACTTCTCTTCATGCATGCCATCTTAAAAACACTGTATGAAGTATGGTAAAACCCTGGTTTACATCACCTCCATTTACATGCTCCTGATATAAGCATTTAATTTTCTGTACACTGTAAAGTTATGTCATAGACATACAGCTGAAGTGACTTACAGTATTAGGTATATCATATGATACCAAGCTACTGTTTACCTATTTATACAGCTGGGTAATTTTTACTGGAGCAATTCAGAACCAATGCCTTGCTGAAGGGTCCTATAGGTGGGGCCAAGGGTTTGAATCCAGGTCCTATGGTTACAAATCAATGGCTCTAAGCGCTTCACTAAGTGTTCTAAGCTTGAGTAAATTTTGGAGAATTTTACAACATCATAGACAGTGATATAGGCAAGAACACTAATACTGACTCTAAATATAAAGGGTGGGCACATTTAAATTAAAAATATTTAACTTCTGATTTGGTCAGGAATACAAGTTTAAATTCTGAAAAAGTTAAGCTATGAAATCAACTAGAACTAATGAAAATTTTAAATAAATTAATCAATTCTGATAATGATTGATTCAAGCAGCAGTGTTTGTATAAACTGCTTCCAAACAGAACTAATCTTAAGCTCACAAGTCAATATCAGCAAATAAGATTAAAATGATTCATGTAATGATTAATGTGGTGCAAATGTTGCAACTGAAAAGGCTCTCCTGTTACAGTAAGGTGAAACTTTGTTAAAAACAACAATTTCTTTGTCATAAAACTTCCAACTTATACCATTACATGACACATGTACAAAAATAGAAGAAAAATCAATGTACAACAACAAAACAAAAATGGCTGATGAGTGTTTATTACCATGTAGTACGATCAAAGGCCTGGCCCAGGTTCGGGTTACTGGTACTCTATTATATGACACTGGGTGGGTGTGGACCTGCTTCTGAACCACTCAGCTGGTTCAGGTTCTGGATATTTCCCAAGAGTACACTTATCGCTACACCGTGACTAACACCTCACAAAACAACTGCATTACCTCCTCCAAAAGCACAAAACAGGGTCACATCAGCCAAGAGCCACCAACTCACCACAAAATGAATATTCAAGCAATATTCAACTGAAAAAAAGGCCAAACTTGAATTACAAACTAACAGTCTCACTTTGTCACAGAGCCCCTTAATTGATGCAGATTGTTTTGGAGACTTTTTCATTTTAAAAATACAGGTTTTTTTTTTATTGTTATGTTGCTGCCATGACATTGTATGGACAAGGTCAAATTCATGATGGCATACTCATGCTGCAGTCTGCTTCAAAGAATCCCTAACGTTGTTTTTGTGTAATCTGGTAGAAGAATAGTTATAAATGAAACTAATAAGCATTAATCTTCCTGATTTTGGGTTAATTTAACTAGTTTTCTCAGATTCTCTGTATTTCACATCAACATGATGACAAGACTAAAGAAATATTTTTTAAAAAAGGGAAAAACCCCTCTAGCTTCTTGCAAAAATTATGCATTGTGAGATTTAACAAAATTGCCTCTTTAAACTGCATACCATTTGTAAGACAGTCATTTGTGTTTGGCTCTTATTTTCTATTCCATTGCATAAAAATATTGAAAACTTGGACTTGGCATCCTTTGAACCACATTTCTGAAAAAAGATCAGAGGGCTTCAGGACTATGGTGACTATCTAAAAATAGCCACTGTCACAGTGATAGCCAAATGAAATGACTGCTATTTTACATTCAGTTGAATATCTCTGATAATGTAGCAGGGTAAAAAAGCAGTAAAAATGCTTTTTCTGTCTGTCCTTAATCCAGTCAACAGTATGGAGTGTTGACTACTTCCGACGCACACAGCCAGCAGAATGTGCAATCACAGTTCTGTTACTGGCTTAAAATAAGCTCTTAACCACCTCCAGTGGTGTTCAGTTATTCCCTCATGCAAGACCACCCACAACAATTTTTTTTGCATACCACAGCCCTGCAGATTCACAATGTATATTTGTTGACATGAAAATGTGACCACTGTTAACAAGACTCTTTGGGAAAACTCTGTAGGAAATATTGACTAATCTGATTTAAACTACCAACAGTCCCTCAACTGTAGAAATAAACTTTAAAAACAAGATATTAGCATCAAACATTAATGTGATAACATTTAATTTATCTAATGAAATACTCAAACATGTATCCAATGTTCAGGCACAAGAAGAAAAACTCAAGAAGAGCTGACATGAGGCAGGACCATGGTAAACAACACTAAAGTGCAGCACTTTTCACAGAAACCTCTCTCTTCCGAAAAAAACCACATCACCCACCTTCATCTCATTCTGCTTAGGCTGCATTTGCTTTCACTGTGAAAACACACACTTCAATCTGACTAATACAGTTGATTAATGAATTGTAAAGGCAGTGGAAAGCTACTGGGGTGAGCAGAGTTACTGGAGTTTTCAATATTAATGGCATTTCACACTGGATCACAAATGTTTAATGGAAAAAAAAACAAAGGGTGCTGTTTTGAGTCAGCAATGATTCAATAATAGTTTGCAGCGATTATCATGCTTGTGTTTGTATTAGAATAATGACTTTTTCTAGTTCAACTTCTATAGCATTGTATTATTAATTAGCTACATAGACTACATTATCAAACTGTATAAATTCTGGAGTTGATAAGTTCTGAAACTGGTCACACCCCCAGAAAAAATGAACAGGAGTTTAGATGATTCAACTGTTACTGTTGCAGGATCATAATACTTTGACTGCTGCTTTCTAGCTTGCCATTGCAATAAGAAACATGAAAGTCCACACTATTTCTTCAACATAAATAGGATATCCAAGATCTGGGAGCAGTCTACATTGTTCAACCATTAGCCTTTTCACATTCAAGTGCCTAGAATGACTAACCTTTTTATATGTACAGTACTTTGATATATCTGTGGGTAATTTGGACATCAACACTGAGATATATGGAAAGGAGACAGAATTATAAATAATGTCATGTCTGTATGTGCACATCATATGTCATATAGCAGTTTAGACTTGATTCTAAGCAGCAAAGACAGGCACTTCAGGAAGTGAAGTGAGAAGAGGCAGCCAGAGCTTCAAGAATAGCACAAACAACAGCATATACTGAACTTGAGCAGAGGAGGTACAATGGAGCAAACAGGCTAGTGTTTACTGGCTTAGAGAGACTGCAGCTCAATATAGACAACAATATGTGCTCTCTGACTTTTTCCATGACATCTTAAAGGAACTGCTTTTATGATGCACAGTTAAGTAGACAGTTCAGATGGCCCTGATATGTTGCTGGGTGAAAAATGTATAATAAAATGCAGAATTGGACTTGACAAAGTTTGCACTGTTACTCATGTACATGATTTGAAGCCAATCTCACAATAGCCATATTCTTAAGGAAGCTACCATGAATTAAAATATAGCTCCAAGGTTCTTTCGCAGCAGAACCTTCCTCACAGTTAACATGATGGCCAGATTTAACAGTGCAGTTAAAAATAGTGCATGAGAAATTTAAATAAAGCTCCTGGCTGAGAAAACTGCATTGCTAGGACCCACGGGGCGTCACGTCTCTCGCCTCCTGCTCACACGTGGGTGGATGCTGACCGCCTATGCCTCCCCCCCACTGCCTGCCTCCCTGCCACCCCATCTGCTGCCCGCCACCTTCCTCTGCAGAAGAAAACTTGGGAGGAACTGCAGCAGGAACAAAAGGAGCATGGTGGGCCATACCAAACGGGGGGAAAGAAAATGGCTGTGTTCTCCGGCAAGGACAAGCTGCAGGGTGCCAGTTCACAGAATGTGCAGCATAGCAGAGGAGTTTACAGTTGGATGCACAGTTCAACAGCTCTCATGGCAATTGCAAATTCAGAAATTGGCAGGAGACGACCCTAACGGCACCCATCAAAAGTGAAAATTCTAATTTGAATCAAATTCACGTGATACACTCACAGTGAACACTAATCCATTCTACTAAAACAACAGATATATCTGCATTAAAATATATTTCACCTCTTACGCAACACATTTCTACTCCCTCACAGTGTTTACACATTTTTACCTGCGTTCAGGTGGCATTCCTTGATCTGGTACTGAAGCTCATTCTCATTAGGAATGTCCTTCCAGGTGGCCAAGAACACCTGGCGTTCTGTGTAGGGGATGGAATACCATTATTCAGGCATCATGTTGTTGTGGCAAAGGACATGCATTAGTAACGGTTTGGTGTAGGAATGTGTTGTTTAGATTAAAACAGATTTTTCTAGCATCAAATCATTTACTTGCAAAAAACAAAACTATCTGAATATTCACAGGTGAACAACAACAACCTGGCGGGTGGCAAACCTACCCATTTTACCATCCTCCACAAAGAAAATGTTGAGTGGAATGAGGCAGCTGAAGTAGAATACATCAATGTTGTTCTTTACAGCAACCTGTTGATGAAAGGAAATAGCATCGTCACAAGCTGCAATACCTTACTACCATTCGCTGCACAAAGTACTGACAGCACTGCTTTAAGACTGGAAAATACTGCTGTCTGGAAGTTCTGAAATCCACTGGACAGAAAAACTACTGAAGTGCTTTTGAGAAGGTGCATGCTCATGTACCAAATAGCTGTCTGATGAAGCTGGAGTTTTGGTATTAGCATTAACTATGTGAACCTTTCAAGGGTGTACTGAGCATGAGGTCTCTGTCCTTGTGGGCTTATGAACATAAAGGAAGAAAGTGTTCCTGTGGAGTGAAAGGAGGAATGCTGCAAGCTGCTGCACCCATGAGAGTGAAGGACCTTACTCTAAAGACAGCTCTATGCCCAAACTGCTGGTAGCAATATTGATTTGTAACCTCAAACAAACAACCACCATGCCTGGCCAAAAGCAACTGCTGTTTGGCTCTATCCTTTCCACACTATAATGACTGCACATATACACACAGGCCTGGACACACACTACACAGTTTATAGTCGCCAATAAACCTGAAATGCATGTCTTTAGACTGTGGGAGAACACCCACACAGGCACTGGGAAAATACGCAAACTTCACACAAACGAAGCTGAATTTGAACCTAATTTCAAACACTCCAGGTGCTGTGAAGTGACTACGTTACTCACTGCACCACCATGCTGCTATAAAAGGCTGAAGTGATACAAAAATATTATATAAAGAATGAACACAAAATGTAGTTTAACAATTGAGAGCTTTTTTTAGTTGTTTTTTTTTTTTTGGTAAATGTGCCCAATTAACCAGCAATTTTAGCTGACTTTTAAACACAAACTTTAACTCTGTGGTTTATCAAAACAAATTTAAAATGACAACATTAAAACTCATGAAAAAGATCCTATCCAAATTTTAAGAAGTTTACGCTATTAACATATGCATCTTCATAATCTTATTAACTGTCAACACCGGTGAGCACCAAACGCATGCTGCAAATACTATGGTGGCGAACTGAAGAAGTCCCAAACTCCAACTCTGTGCCTGACTGCCAACTACCAACTGAGTGTGGAAACACAGATGAAGTTTGCTGCACAAGAAGAAAATTTTAGAAAAAGGATGATTAAGAAAACTATTAAAAATATTTTTAAAAATCTTCAAAAATTTGTAATTTAAATGTTTGCAACAAGAGGACCATATGTAGGCAGTTTTTTTCTGCTTGTTCTTGATAGGCTCACGTTAACTTCACTGGTCTGAAGCTACTCCCAGAGCACAGGGCAATAGCTTAGGCAAGATATAACCAGTTAGGACTTCAGCCCATCTCAGGCTAGCCACATACATACAATCAATCCTGCATTGTACAAGCAATTTGGTAACATCAACCTACCATGCATTTCTGTGGATATGGGTCTAAGCACCTAGTTAATACCCATATGGGTGATCATGCAGCAGCACTGGTGTGCTACACTAAAGTTTAAATAATGAAAATAAATTTGGAAATGCTTGGTCTAATTAACTGCCTTAATAAAAATTTCCCAAGAACTCCGAGTAGGCTTTATTTACAGGCAAAGCATTTAAAAAAAAAAAAAAAAATATTATATATATATATATATATATATATATATATATATATATATATATTCTACCAAGAAAAATACATGCACCTACATTTCATATGCACTGACTAAAATTTATTCTCTATTCTACCCTTGTTACCTACTCAAACTATTAAGTTGAACAGTAGCTTTAGGGGAAAAGGAGCCAATATATGGCACATCTTTCTGTGAAGTTTTCTTCCCCCCCCACCCCGAAGGTGCATTTACAGCTTTACAAGTGGGGATGCTTTTCAGTGCAAGATAGATCAGCAGTCTGATGAACCCTCATAAACAATCTCTGTCTGAGTCTTGTTTACTTGTGCAGGTCAGCCAGATTCCCATGGCATTCCTTATACAGCAAGATGATAGCTGTGATGGAGAGAGGGAGAAAGGCTACAAAAGCGCCTGAAGAACGTTTATCCAAGGACTGCTATGGCCACGCATCAGTGCTTGTGTGCAAAGCCACATTTACCTGCTATACTAACTCAGAGGCATGTGTTCATGCCAGAGCTTTAACACAACTTTATTGCAGCAGCCTGGGCTTTACATGACTGCAGTTAATTTTACAGCTGGCTGAGGTTCTCCTAGCATAAATCTATTAAAATTACTGCTATGACATTTAGATTGGCAACTACCGTTACACCATTCTGCTGTTCCTGGTTAAGCTTTCCTCAGTCATAACTTTCTTTTATCCTGCTGAGTGACTTTTTTTTCCCCACCTTCTGGTTAACCCATTTGAGGGATGTCTGGAGGGACCGGACATGTTGGCTTACCTGAAGGTTGTTGAGAGGGTCCATCTTCATCACAGGACCAATTGTACTGAGGGGCAGGGAAACATCAATGCTCTGGCTGGGCATGAGTGGAGTGTGAATAGGTAGAGGTGTGGTAGGAATCACTCCAAAGCTGTACAAAAATACAGAAAAATGAAGTTGAATATAATACTCTTCCTAACAACATACTGTTTAGAGTCAGCAGGTATCAACTTCTATCCTAGCGGACCCATGTTAAAATGTTTTGAAGGCAATATTTTCCAACAGCTTAGCAAAAACAAATATAAAGAACTGAATTTTGTGGTACCATATTACAGCTCATAAAAAAAATATCTATCAGAATAAATACCTTAAATGACAAATAATGTCTGTCTGTATGCCTGTCTTCCCCCCACTGTATAAAACTATTGGTGTTGTGTTGTTGTAGGTTTGGTTGCTGTGTGTTGTTGGTTTGGCTGCTGTGTTTTTTTTTTTCTCCCCCATGTATATTTTCATACCCTATTCTTATTTACTCTCCTTATTTATTTATTATTTGTTTATTTTCCTTTTCCTAATTCAAGTATTTATTTAATTTTTCTCATACCTTATTTATAAATTTACATATTTATGTACATATTTATATTACTGAGGATACCCAGAAACAAAACTTTTCATGGTGACAACACTGTTATGCTGTGTTGTTCACCCATGAGAAATAAACCTTGACCTTGACTACACATGCCACAAAATTACATGTGTTAATAAAATAGTTATGATAGTTATGGCTTAACACAGTAACTGAATCTTCGCAGTTCTTAAAATGGCACTGGTTTTCTCCAACACAATTATATTCTTTCATTCCATTCCAGCTCAATGGTTGGTTTTTGGTTGAGGAGTCAGGGAATAAAATGTATCATTTATTGTTCTTCTGAATTTGGAAAGTTGGCTTTTCTTCCTTTGATAACCCATGGGAAATCTATGTTTACTGAGTGCTTCTCAAACAGTAACATGGTGCACTGAACAGAAGATAAAGAGAAATGGCAGAAGCACATTTAACTCTCGCTCTCAAACAGATTAGATTTGAAGAAACAACAATTCATAAGGCTCTGCCCACACCTGTTCTTGTTGAACTGGATAGCAAAGTCGGTCATATGCTGCAGGGCCTTGTTGGTGAATGTCATGTCCATGTACATGTGGCCCTGTCTGCGTGAGAATGTTCCTGCGATCTCCAAGCCTTTGGCCTTCACTGCTGGCAGCCACACCTGTGACAGGTAAGCATGCAAGCAACAAAGTAAGCAATACTTCACCAGAGCACATGTGTCCTTTGAATTAACCACCATTTTATTCACTTATTGTTATTTATTTTCCAAAACCTTCCTCTTACAAATAAGTCATATTCATTTGGGTCTGCCACCATCACCTCATCCTCTTATCTGAACAAGATAGGCGGTATACTGTACTATTTGGGACTTCATAATCATAACAGGCAAACACAGCACAGATCCAGACCATGATGTAGGAGACTGCAATGGTTTACAAAATGCCCCTCCTTTTCCTCTAACCACTGAAGTGTCCTGCCCACTGAACCGGAGAAAAAACCCCATATTTGTAATGTAAATAAGGCCTTGATATAAATCCTCAGTGAGCTGCTGATCTCAAAAACATTTCCTTCACTGGCTAGGGCATTCAAGGGCTTCTTTTTCAATGTCTGAGGAACAGACAGGGTTATATAGGAGATTTATAAACTTGTAATTGAGCTGCAGTGGAGATCATTGCTTCTGTGAGACAGTAAAACTTGTTGAATGTAAAAGCTCGATATGGGCCAAAAGATTGGAGATTTTCAACAAGCCAAGTGGACTGTGCTTGCTGACCTACTTTGAGCAGCAAATTCAACTAATTAGTCTGATGCAACCATGGTTAATATTGTTGTTTAGGTCTTGAGTCCCTCCCATCCAGTACCTCATTACTCGGTTTACATGCTGGAGTAGATCAGATGATAGCCTTTCAATGTGCAGCACACCACACAACTGTAGATAACTAAGAAACGGCTGGGTGATGAGGCCGTGGGTGGTGTACTCACCGCTTTAGGGATCACGTATCCACCCGTGGTGATGGCCATCCCCGTTGAGAGTTCAAACAGATCATTAAGCCCACTGCTGAGTGCTGCTGGGGTGGGCGAGGGAGCAAACGTGTTGGGCACTGAAGATGGGATGAAGTTCTGTCCCACCTGAAGCAGAAAAAAATACAAACAGAATGAGATCACAGCTCCTCCTAGAATTTGAATACATTTTAAACTGAGAGGTTTGTTTTCACTTCTAGACATCTTTTTATATCTTTTAGTGGTATTCATTAATTAATAAATTGGATTCTTTATCTCAGGAAATACAAAATCTGTCCATTCCTTTATTTACAGATCAGTCACTACCATTAAACTCATACACAGAAAGATTTGCTAATGATTGTTAGAAATCGGTAGAATGAGAGGGTCACCATTTTATAATCAACACCAAAAACTTTAGTATTTAACCTAGAGATGCAAAACATGTACAGTACACTCCACTTCCCCCCCCCCCACCCCATGTCGGTTATATGCACAATCCGTTTACATGCACGCTGCATGTCCAGTCGCGTTTTAATTCTGGGCATTTCAATAGTAGTTAACTTTTTGTTTAGCAGCAGTGATCATCGCAGGTTCTGGCTATAAGCACAAACATTTTTGGCCCCACTTTCACAACATCTGGGCTATCCACAGCTGTCTATAAGCACAGACATTGGTAACCAATAACAAGTGGACCATATGTGATGCATAGACCATGAATGGCCAATGACATTGTTCATTCTAGAAAAGTCTCGTACCTTTTTGACACCCACAGATGCTGCAGTGTCAAAAACTTTTTTTTGATAAAAAGCCCAAGTATGGCATCGTCAAATAAGCATAAAGCGATGTCATTAGCTGAACGAGTTGATGCTGTAAACTGGATGCCAATGAGAGTCAGACCTCGATTACTGTGAAGAACATAGTGAAGAACAAAGATAATGTTCTTGATGACTGGCAGAATAACAGCAATTCAGGAAGAAAGTGCTAAAGGACTGGCAGAATGTTGAACCATCACTTCTACCACTTCTTTGTTTTTGCACTAGATTTACCCTGGACATATTAGCACACCATCTACTGTATGTAATAATGTACATTAAACTTTTTCAGGATGCTTTCTGTGCTCTTACACTATATACCATATTAGCCCAAATATAAAACGATTGTGATTATAAGATGACCCCCAGCTACTGCTGTCATACACAATATATGACCTTTATAAGTCTAGTCCTTGAATATAAGATACCACTTTTTTTCCATAGATGCAGCTCCCAGAAAAAATACCACGTCATACTTGTTTTCCGAAAAGGTAGCGGCTCAGCACCCAGCTCCATATATAAGCGCGACAATTCTCGGTGCAGAGGGTGCGCTTGTAAATGGAGTGCACTGTACATGCAAGTGAACGGGCTGCAACATTTAAGGAGTTACATACTGCTGGGCTTCCTCCTACACCTCCTCCCAGATCTCCTCCAAGCTAAAAGAGAAGAAACAAAAAGGCACAAGGTGAGTACCTGAGAGAAAAATAATTTTTATTCTGAGCCAAAGTGCAGGAACCCTATTCAAGTATGTGATACAAAAGGTCCTGCCTCACAGGCACCCAACCTTTAAACTCCCACACACAGTGCTTGATGCCCCAAGGGGAACAGTAAATATTTTGGCATTTGATTGCGATAGTAGTTAAACTCAAAGCAGGTGACACATTTAAAAGGAGCTCTCACAGCCTCAGTCTTGTACTGGCAGCTGGAGGATTTCCTGCAGGACCAACATCAGTGGAGATGGAATGAAGCCAAGCAAAGGCAATTGGATGGAGCAAAAACGCGGCCGACAGCACCCACTCTCACAGCCCAGTGTCACAGGGGTCAAACCCTAATGCCAGTGGATCACTATCAGGACCTCAGATGGAGGGGAAAAAAAAAATTTGGCTTTTTGAAGTTACAGACTGGATTTTAAGGAATCAAAAACCCTAGCCTGTAATTTTCAGACAAATCCTCAAAAAACCTCCACTTTTCATACAAAATCAGTGCTAATGTATAATTTACAATAAGATTCCACTGAACTTCAGATGTTTTGCTCACCAATAACCAAGTAATGAGGTACGGAATACACACACACACACACACACACACACAGTGTATATACCTCATATATATACAGATACTTCTGAAACAGCTGAAGGCCAACTTCAAAGCAGACTTTCTGCCAGCATAACTATTTTCTATTTATTACACACAATGCCTCTTCTTTTCTCTTTGATGATGCTTCTGTGTGTAAAAGGAATGCATCATATTAACAATAACTACCTACATCCACTAAACAGTTTTTTCCCCCACACACCCACACTTGTCTTTATTCTATTTGTCACAATGTGATATTTATTTCAGTGTTTTTCCTCACTTTTTTGTTTTGTCTGTATGTTTCTCAATCCATCTTGCTGCAGTCTCATGCAACTTTGTTTGGAATTAATAAAGTTTCTGTCTGCATACCTATCTGAACAGGCCAGTTGGATATTAAAAATCAACCATAAAAGAAAATGGGGTTGAAACAAGTAAAGCGCTGGGGACAAAATAATTATTACAGGTATAACTGCATATAATGGCTAAACAGCATAATAAATTTCAGCACATAAATGTACTATGATAAGCACAGGTCCTATATTCTAAATCATGCTCAGACTAAATCATGGCTCTATATTCTAAATCATGCTCAGTTGAAGAATTCAACTTCTATATTATAAAAGAAATTTCTTGAAAATTATTTCATTCAGCCTCAGAATTATTTGAATATTAGCATTCTGACATTAGTGATTTGGGGGAAAAAAAGGCAATACAAGCAAGGTTAAAGACAACAAGTTAAATACTAAACAAATACAGCCTAAATAAATGAGGCTGCATTATACCTACAGGCTAAAAACATTGGTGATGGGGGGGGGGGGGAGGAGGAGGATGTTCCTACTTCTGACTTTGTTACCCTTTCAGTCCAAAGAAACAAACCAAGGAAGGACATGTGCATACCACAAAACTGTGAATTTTAGAAAATGACCACCCACCTTGTGTCTCAAAGAAAGCACAACATTCGAACACAAAATTGTCAGCTTTAGCCATCTGTGTCCAAACAACCCAGATTGTCAAGAGAACTTAATATGATAAATGCCTCTGTATAAACGCAAAATGTAGCTGAATGAACACTTGTTTCAGTAACACAAAAACAAATATGAAATGATATATAATTGTAGATGCCTTAGTTAAAAACCATCAAGTGGACTAAATATACTTAAAAAGCCAACTATTGGGGGGGGGGGGGGGGGAGAAATCTGCACAAAGTATGAGCTGGTGGGAATCTGACCCAGCAAACAGCTCCTCTGTACCCGTCTGTACCCTCTGTAACCGCAGACAACTAACACCTCATCAAGAGGACCTGTGAAGCAGCTGGTCTGAAGTCTGGGAGATGGGCCTAGTTTTTGGTTTTGTGTGGCTTTGTGTTCTTTTCCCCCTATTAGTGTGTTGTTGGCGAAGGCTGGCGTTTTGCCTTCATCCTGCCCATGTGGTTCCCTCAACCCCCACAACCCTTGAGAACAGTTAACTGAACCTGATCTTCAAAACTATATGAGTGCTCAAAATGTGAAAAAACTCTTTGAGATATTTGCAGTTAAGATTTTATCCTACCCCTCACTTAGTGGACTGTCCAACAGCAGTGAACTGCAGTGTCACCAACCCCAGTTATTTCCTCCTTGTCTTCAACTAAGATGTTTTTAATCACTTTAGCTGCAATATTATGAGCCTAATGCATGGAAATGGCAAAAGGAGAAATAGTCCTATTAGTGCACAATATGAATTCTTACTCCTATTTTCTTTCTAAGGACATCTGAAATACAAGGACACTGAAGTTGCTTCTATGAAATCATAAAACCCCTCCAAGAAATAAATGTTTAATGTCCTCAAATTCAAAACACTTTAGCTACAGTGAAGGTTGCAGGCTGTGAGGACACCCAATAAGGTCATGGAAGGTTTCAAACTATCTCATCCAATTTATACTCATGTTAGCATTATGAATGATATGAAGAAGACTGAGGACTAAAGTTATATTTAAAATGTTAAAGTAAATTTCCAGTAGAAGAGGAGGGTGTGAGTTACTGTGGCATGTATGCATGCATGCGATTGCCCTATGATGGACTGCTATCCTTCCTAAGGTATACATTGCCTAGCATCTAATGCTTCTGGCACAAGCCCAAGACCACTGTGTACACAAATTGTTTCAAATGATAAAGTAGGACTGAATAAGTATATTCCTTCATTGTGGCATCACACTGACCGGAGATGATGTTTCATTGTCTCTGGTGATTCACCTCCAAAGCAGCACTGTGGCTATGGGCTGACTGTGTTAGCTCACCCTGAGGACCTGAATTTAATTTGTATACATAAGCTTCGAGGTGCAGTGGGACTCTAAAAATCAAACAAATTAGACTCTACATTACAGTAAAAGAAAGCCACAGTTCCAACATAAGCTAAGAAAAAGAACCTGAAGTTGAGTAATTATACTACATCTGCACATGACCAATGAACCTCATGTGTTCCCGCCTGCCATCCATAGAGGTCATTTTTAATATTCAGCTTCTTGGACATAACAGAACTGTGTATACTTTGTGAACCAACCTAACAGGCAGCATCAGTTCCATGTAATAAGCCCCAAAAAGGAAGTTTTTAAATGTTGCCTCCCACAGCATTTTTACACCTGAATAGAAGTGCCAGCTTATATTAGGCATTCTGAGTGGCCAGCTGCCGTTCAGACAGAAAGTGAACCACATCTTGGGACAGAAAAAAGAATTAAATGAAATTTCTTTCCAAATCCTTTTTCCAAGACCACCTTGAAATGATCTTTCAAAAAGAGCAATTTTGCATTGCTTGTTTCATTTTAGTGGAGAAGATATTTCAATTTATCTTTTTCTATTGCGATAGGAAACACTTTATTACTAAAGGAACCCTGTTCAACTGCACTGCATTAGGTAAAGTAAGAATGCCTGTATGGTATACAGATGAACAAAGCTCTTTCCAGACAATTCCTTCAGATGCTACTACATATGTAGAGTCCATGTGCCATTCCTCTATTTCTACCCTAGACAATGAATTGCAAGTCTCTCAAAGTACAACTATGACCATATTTTGACATAAATTTACCTTCTTCGGAAGGCAATTTAAAGCTACATTCTCCCATGGATCATCCTAATAAAGGAAGTTTAGTGATGCTCAAATTCAGTTCATTCTTGTTGATGTCACCATCAGGTTAAAAAAAAAAAAAAAAAGTTTTAGAAAAAAAATTAATCCAAGAGGGTCTCCTCCAAGAAATGTTGGGACAGGACTTCCCTTGTAGTCATCAAATCATAAGAGGACAAAAAGTGCATGCTGCGGAGAACAGCTGTGTGGTTGCCAAAGATGGGAAGCCCCCCAGAGGAGTCTGTAACAGCATGCACATAAATCCAATTACTTTCAAGAGGAGAAAAATCAAACTCTCGTTTACAGTATGTTTCCACCTTTTGTGTGGCCAACCAATCAATTCCACTTTGTCATGGAAGCTAAAAATGGAAAAAAAATCCAATGCAAAAACATACTAAACTAACAGAAGATCCCATAAAATCCATTCTCATTCAAATTATACAGAAAGCACATGCTATTGCTGCTATTTTTCCTTCACCTAAACCTAAAGACTAGACATCATCAAAATCATGATAAAATGTTTAAACTTTTCACATTATATAAACATAAATAAGGTGTTTACAACAAATGAAATTTCATAAATCCACCAACTTGAGCTGCCTTAAGGTTCACTTAATTTGTTCCATTTGTTCTACATGGCTGACTAGCTAGAGAAAATAAGCTTCCGTGCTGATCAGAGATGAAAGGGCATTCATTTCCACACTATAATTGGCTGTACAAGATGATTAAAATTGTATGTAATGCTGCAGTGGAAAGATGGGTCAGTTGGAGACACAAACTGGGTAAGACAAGCGTTATAATGAATATCAAATTAAGATTTAATTGGAAGTAGTTCTAATGCACAGTTCAAAGGCTGCAGCATTTCAGATGGCATCCTTTGACATTTAGTATTACAACTGGGGTCCATGAAACGGTTGTATTTCATATCCACAACAGCACTAGATGACTATGTGCATTACTATTAGTTTAAGGAATTGCTATACACCTAGTACACTAGCAAGACCAAGCCCAGCATTGTGGGAAATGGAGGGACTTTGATAACATGTTTACATCTAGCACAGGCTACCCCAAATCTTACCAAACTAGACCCCATTCTGCCCCAACAAATGGGGCAGGGGTGGGGGTGGGTTGTAGAGAACAGGGCAGGATGAGTCAGGCAGAGCACAAGACACGGGGATGGGTAACATAAGGTAAACAGAGCTGACAAGAGTGAGTTACCCATTGTGTGTCCTCTCCCATCTGACAAGGAAAAGCAGGTAGTTAAGGGGAGAGAGAGGTAGAAGTTATTTTTTTTAAAAATTAAAACCCAATTCTTCATGTCTTGGTAGCCCACACAAACTTTTCTCTCCACTTTCAATAATAGAAAGAAATTAAAACTAAAGTGGGCAAAAATAGGTCTTTTCTGGAAGAGGAGCACAGGACAGGCAACAAGGCATGGACCCAAAGTGTTCAGAGCAATGCAGTCAAAATCTGATTAGCAAGTCTGTCACGGCATTTTTCCCCAAGCTAAACTTTAAAACTGAGGTTAAGCATAATAATGCACATTATTAAAAATATGCAAGACAAGCTTGAAATATTCACACTTGCTTTAAAAGAAGTTTTGCCAGACCATTCAAATAAGAAGCCCTCCTTTAACAAAAATGGGGAAAAAAGAAAATCTTCTCAAAAACACAAACTATCTCACAGCTTGGAAAATGTAAAGATCAACTCTTTACCATAACTGCACATGAGGATGTGTAAAGTATTTAGCACTGCTCCATCACTCTCGTGTAATGAGCTATGAATTGAATAGCCTTAAAATCCAAAAAGCATCTATGCCATCATTCTAACATTTGTTACTGTTCTGTCAAGCTGTGAAACCAATCAGCAATACTGATCTGTGAGCATAGGTCCCTGCCACTAGTCAAATTAAAGTCTAAAGATATAAGATAGAAATCCAAGATTGATCATTCAAAATATTATTTAGTAACTTGTGATGTACACTGATCTTTCCAGTATAAATTATACTGATACATAAAGACCTTATCTTTAAATCTGAAGCCCAAAAACAGTGACAGTTATAGAACCATTGTCTAATTTTAAATCTCTCTGAATTGGTCAAAGCAAATACAGAGCCTTGCAATTAGATATACTAGATGGAGAATAAAATTATGACAAACATTTTCCTAATGTAGTCACATCACCTGTGTAATAGCAACACCAAAAAATGACAGCATTTCAGAGATGTCAACTACAAAGTTATCCTCCAAAAATTGTTTTTAAATCATATACTAATTACATAATATTTTGACCTCAAAAAATACAACTTCACTGTGAAAATGAAAAGATTTTTACTGAAATAATATACAAGATGGGGGTAGAATGATAGAACAATGAATCAAGCCATGTGCAATGTTGAGTTAAAAAAATGACAAAAGGCTTAGGAGAACAGACCAGTTACTGCGCATGCAGATTGATTCCATGCTGAAATGGTGATGTACTACCCGAGTTCACAGACTTACCAGACCTGATGCACACTTACCAGACTATCCAGACCTCCACCCAGCAGGTCCACTGCCCCCATCTGCATGGAGGACACTTGGGGGACATTTACAGGTGGGCCCAGGTCCAGGTTGAGCAGGTCTCCCAAGAGGTCTCCCTGCGAAGGGATAACCTGTGGCTGGTCTAAGGAAGCAGCTGGTCCAGTGCTGACGGGGCTCTCACCCGTGTCGATGCTGACAGTGGGATGAACCGAGACTTCACTTTGAGATGAATATCCTAGATTCACTCACCACATTAACAGTGTTGAAAATCCCAAGTGATTTACAGCTTGCTATGAAGTTCAATGATCCAACACTTTGGACAACTCAAATGCTCCACTGATCTGGACTGTGCTCTCACCTGCCGTGCTGGATGGGCAGGTGCTTGCGATGGATTCCGTGGCTGCCCTCCACAAAGGCATTTGGGGGTTTGTGGTAGACGGAGGCAAGGGAGCCAATGTGGCAGATGAGTTCGTCCAGCAGCGTGGGCTCAATCAGGTCTGTCTCCTCTGAGATCAGAGGCTTTTCTGACAGGACTACCTCCTTAGCCGTGACAGGGTCTGTGGACAACAGACGCCAGTAGATGTAGCCTCTGTCTCGAAGGTCAGGGTTGTCAGAATCCTGCAGCAGTCAGAGATTAACTTTGGTGTCAGTACAGAACACATAAATTTGACAATGACACTTTTGGCAGCAAGATTTTGAAAGAATATGTAAGAAATATGTAAGATGTGCAAAAATATGTAAGAAAATATTAAAGCAATGTGTCCCTTCAAGTTCTAGGATCGTGAGTTTAAATCTAGTTCCCCTCGTCTCTGCTGAATGTGCATGCAGTTTTCGTTATATCCTTCAGGGTTTCCAATTATTCTGAAACCAAATCTTATTTGAAGGTGCTTTATTAAAATTTTCATTACAATTCAAGATACAGCAAAGACTTAACAAGATTTGTGATCTATTAAACTACAGGCGGTGACTGAAAAGGTTCAATCAAACTGGTACACTGAACAAAATACCAATTGAACCAGCAAGTCCTGAAGTATAATGCTTCCATTTTCCCAATATAGCTGTGTGATCTAAGCAAGTGTCTTTATTTGCAGGCAACACGCACACACGCGTGCACACACACTCACCTATAATAGGAATCTGCTGTGATTACAATGTAAACAATGTATATCTCCACCCAAATATCCAAACTCAAAAGCACTATTGGATTTTAACTCATTTGAGAATTCATATTGAGAGAGGCATGCATTAAATGTATTGCATAAAATGTCCGCTGCAGTATCTGTAGGGAAGATTACTAAAACTAATAAGATGCTTATTTTGCTAGCTAGTAAGCTTTTGTGCAACTAGCCAAGATTAACATCTTGTCTTAAGTGATTTGAGTTATTAGCAAACTGAAGACCAGGGTTTGTCCTTGGTGAAAACCCTTCCCCCCACCCAACCTAAAGATACCTTCTTAGCTGAAATGATTCCACATCTTCCAACTATGCCACTATTTAAGCAGTGTAGGACTGACAATCTGTCTGTAGAAAAAAAACCCACTTCTTATACACCTTTCAGTCTACACTTCCCAGTATAGACTCTTATCACTACATCCCTGACTGGTGGAGTAGCTGCCAAAAACAGATTTTTGCCCACTCCACCATTACCCAGGAAGTCCAATAATGAGGGTATAAGTGACATAGAATGGGAAACTAGACCACACTGTAGTTATATTTGTCAGATGCGCCACACTGAACTCACCTGCGTGGCCAGGCTGAGAACCTGCTGGACCAGTTCCTGTGTTTCCGAAGGCTTCTTCAGGAACAGCTTGACGATGGCTGTGAGCAATGTGAGCTGAACCTGCAACACAATAACACCAACACTGTGAAACATGGACCTACTTTCTTGTGAAATACAACAACCCAAACACCCATACATTAAGGGTAGCAAGATTTTTTTTGGCAAAGCTTAGTTTCAAATTAAGCTTTATTGATCACCTTATAAAATTCTATGTATTTATTTATGCTTTTCCTTTCTCAAGTTGTCCTTTGTCATCCAAAGCAGATACAAATGAAACTGACATAAAAGTAGAGGACTGGGTGATTATTTATAATAAATAAAAATAAAAAAAAAGGATTCTCCAGCTCTTGCAACAATCTCTGTAACAAACTAAATCCAAAAATGGGTAAACAAAGCATGCGGCAACAGTGGCTGCAGATCATGAGCATGGACCTCACCTGCGTGCTCTCATCATGGAAGCCCTCCAGGAAGCTCTCCAACAGCTCGTCGGCATTGTCAATGCGCTCGGCGTACTCGCCCACAATCCAGATCATGGCAGCACGGGCGTCCGGCTCGTCCAGGGAGTCTAGGTTCTCGCACAATGTTGCGATGATGCTCTCATACCTGGAAACAGACAAAGACAGACACTACTTGTTTCTACTGGTAACGGTCAGAGCAAATGTGAAAAGCAATACTGCATTTACATGAAAAATACCACTTAGAAACTTTTATGTATATGTAAGAGAATATTGTTAGCATACTTTAGAAACATATGCTGCTACTGATACCATGCTATTGGCATACTGTAGTGCAGTTGTGCACTGCTCCTATAAAAACTGGACATCACTTCATAAAATAAAACAGACCCTATTAAATACTGACAATTCATAATTTTAATGCTAACACTGAAAAAAGCTCATATGGTTTTAATGATTCCTCACTTGTTAGGATACTTGCGGAAGATGTCCCTGATGACCACGATGGCCTCTTGAACCACATAGTTGACCTTGGTCTGGATGAGATCCAGAAGCGTGCTCACACAGCGCTCAGCTGATTGCTACAGACAGGCACACAGACAGAGGAGATGGTTGTGATGGGCCAGACACCAGACAGAGACATCTTATAAGCTTTGAACAAAAGGAGCAAGTCCAAAATAATCTCGAGACACCAATCTCTTCCTCGTGAAAGTAACCGGAAATTAATGCTTTTTATTTGTACTGAGGGGACATTCGGGTTCAGAAATACTGACTTCCAAAGAAGCGATTCCAATTTTAATTTGCATTTCAGAGCTTTATTTTGACTGCAATGGGTTCTGTATGTGCACCCAAGGTGCCCAGTGAGTCGTTGGGGTTGGGAAGTAAATGATGTCTGGAGTTTAATAGAAGGATAGCGGTCTGGGGGAGGCTACCTACCTCAACTTTGATGGCACAGCGGCCAATGGCCCGCACAGCCTTACGCACAAAATCCACATCTACCTCTGTTGCATACTCCTTCAGCTCAGCCAGGACCTACACATGCAGAAGGAAGGGGAGAGGAAGTATATTGCACATGAACAACCCAACAATGTCAACAGGACGAAAATGCTAAATAGGGTAGCAAGCCAACACTGCACTCTACATAGTGCTGGCAAATGGCTTTCAATTGTGGCAGAAGCTGGGAGCCCAAGGAAGAAGTTGAATAAACACAAGGGATAGATATCAATTACAGTAAACAAAGCAAAAACCCTACCCCACAGAGCAGTATGCTTTACGCAGCTCACAGTGCTTGTTGGAGATTGAACTGACAGCACTCTTAGTTTTACACCTGGAACAACAGGCCTGTCTAAACCTGTCAGCCTGGCCTATTGGGGAAGGAGCGCTGTCCAGCTACTCAGTGATGAGGACCTTACTGTTCTGCAAGTTGTATCTAAAGCAGCATCTGTCCTGGCAGTCAACATAGGCAGTACAAAGACAAATCAGCATATGAGTACGTTCATCTCAGGAATAAACTGCCACAGCTTCTCTTTGAAGTAATCTAAAATACTGGGGCATAATGCAAAGTAGTAGTGCGAACCTCTGATGCTTCCCAGTTCAAATCCCATTCTTAGTGAAGTAACCTTGAAGAAGGTACTTGGCCTGAATTGATAAAGTAAGAATACCCTGCTGGCTCTCTCTATATATAAGTAAATCAAATAACTGGAAATTGGACAAAATGCTACTACCCTACAACCAAAGTATGATTCTGACCACTGTATATCAGATTTCAAAGTGTACCTGGGCTATGTTTGCCTGGGAAGCCAGGCGGATCATGATGTCCAGTTTCTCCAGCTTGACATAGATAGGATCATTGTATTTAACAAAGAAGACCTTTATTTCTTGTTTCAGAATCTCTGGCCTGGAAGAGAGGGAAGATTTTCATAAGCTGTCTTTGGAAAATCTGATTTAAAATGTCCTGGTTGTTAACTAAGAAAAAACTGTTTAGTGGAAAAGGAAGAAAAGAACATTCAGGTTTGAAATTGTACAATAACTATTTGTGGTAACAGGAGATAAAAGAAGCTATCATGTTCCAATATTTCCCTCTAGTGGTACAATGCAGCCATGACCTTGACTCAATTTTGCTCTGACACTGAAGTCTTACAGAAAAACTCCAAAAAAAAATCAGAGAATACAGAATTACATGTTATTACACAAGATACTAATTGTGTTACTCTTTTAGTTGTCTTTTTAAGTAAATGTAAGGCTGACCTTTTCTGCACAATGAGGTTGATGTTCCTGAGGGCAACATACTGCACCTCAGGCTCCCCAGAGAGTAGTGTCACCAGTGGTGGGGACAGCTTCTTCAACAGGGTGCCATAATAGTCTGAATCCTTGGGCAGCAGCTCCAGGAACTTCATAAGCACCTTGACTGCAGACAGCACCACAGCAGAGTTGGCGTGGGACAGTCTCGGAGTCACTCGCTCGCAAATGCTGGGTGGAAGGTTCACAAGATGAGTATGAGTGTACACCTAAGTGCATAAAGGCTAATAACATGAGGCTTTCTCACATAATACCAATTCACTTTGAATGGCCTTCTGTGTTATACTGAAATACAAAATAAAACCTATTCCTGTTATTAAAGTCCAAAAAGTAGTACATAGGAAAATAGTAATGTAACACATAGTAGTACAACTCCAGAGGAAAAGTTTTTGCTCCTTGATTTAGTTCACCATCTTGGACAGACCCATTTAACTCCCTTTCCAAGCACCTTGAGGAAGATCTGCTGGACTTGAACTTCAGGACCATAGTTTAATCAGCATACTGATCTGAACATCATCAGACCAGCTGAATAAGCATCAGTTTAACAAATCAACATTTTCTTTATAAGGGAACTGAAACACAGATACAATAGCAGTTTCATGTACCATTCAACATCACCTCTGGGCTAACAAGATTATTTCCTCTGTTGCAACCTGAATGATTGTAAAGGTGAGCACATGTTGACAGCATGCAGCAAGGGAAGGGTATCGCCCCACCTCTGGGCTTCCCGCTCATCCTTGGGGTTATAGTTTGACAGACAGTCCAGGATGAAAATCTGACCCCACTCAGTACATTCATTCAGAGCCGTCAGCAACTTGTTGATGTTCTGTGGGTTCAGATCTAACAGGTTGCTGTTGGGGTGTGACTCACTGATCTCTGACAGGGCTGCCACAGCATTGGCCACCACCTGAATGGGGGGAGGGGGGGAAAAACACTTTGTAATGATTCTAGTGTTTCCTAACACACCTCAAAAAATGAAAACTTTTTTCCCCCTCAATTGTAGCTTAGCAAAATGTTTTAAATAATTATCACACCTTTTCATCTTTCAGCAATGATTTTGACATTTTATTTCAGGACCATCGTTACTATAAAGTAGTCAACTTTTTTTGCATTTTATGTATATTCTTTCACAGCTGCATTTACATTTTATTAATTTAGATGACACTTTTCTCCAAAGAAACTTACAATGTCAATCTATTTACAATTATTTACCCATTCATACAGGATAATTTTTACTGGATCAATTTAGAATAAAGATATGTTCCTCGAGAGCACTACAGCAAGAGGTGGGAGTCAAAACACAAGTCCTTTTGAGTACACAGACAGTAGCTGTAATGATTTTCTAGTTTTACACTGGAAGCCTGTAAATTAAACAACCATCTTTAGAGAACTTTACATCTTTAAAATACAGGTACCCACTCTACTTAAGACAGTAATGAACTTCTGGAAATGGGCTTGTAAATTGCAATCTCCTAAATTTTAATTCCCATTAATTTCAATGTGAAAATTTTTAAAGTCTTCCTAGACCCACAAAGTTACCCTGATATTTGCTCAAGTCACACAAAGATCCATAAAAATAGAGATAAATAGAATTTATATTAAAAATCAGACATTAATAATATTGAGCAATGAAATGATAAAAGTAATACATCACTATAATAATTATATTGGCTAAAACTGTACCAAATGTGGAAGATAAGTTATGCATTCAGATCACATTTTTGCTGCTCTTGCCACAGATGAGCCAATTAATCATGGAAACTTTAACACTCAGAGGAACAACCTTCTGGTCTGTTTTGAGATCTCCTGCCTCCTTCATTCCCCTCATTCCCACTTTCTGCAACTTAGTGCCCACAATGCATAAACTAAATTAAGATGAAAGCACAACATTGCACACAAGACTCACAAACAACTTGAAAAGAAAGTGCGGCGATAACTGCCAACAAGAACTGACTGACTGTACTGGTATCAAATGACTTCTCCACATGATCGGATCTGGTTTTTAATTTTTAAAACTTTTTTTTTTTTTTTAAATCTGCATCATACTTGTTTGTAAGTCAGTAAAGGTTATTTAAAAATTTTCCTTACATACCTAAAAACTCAAGTTAAACACTCATATCTCAGGATATCTGTACTTTACTATGCAAAAATTTTGTAATAATTTAACATTACTGAAAGTAAACATTTACTTAAGCACTTTGTATGAATACTTCAGGAAACTCAAAAACAAAATGTATAAGTGCTAACAGAAACAATCTGGCAACGCACCATGGGGTTAGAGTCAGCGATCAAGTCCCTCAGAGAATCCAGGAAGCCCTGGTCCTCCACCATCTGAGCGTTGATGTCATGTAGCTTGGCCACACACACAGCGGCCGTCTTGCGCACATATGGGTCCTCGTCCTTCAGGCACTTGCGCAGTGGCTCACATAGGTACTCAGTGATCTTGTCTACGCGGATGCAGCCCATTGTCCGGACTGCTAGAGCCCGTATCAGGGGGTTGGGGTCCTCACAGTCCTGGGAGCCAAGACATTTAACAATAGCTCAGAAATCAACTATTTAGGTTGGCTGTGTTGCTTACTGAATTTCATGACAATTATCAGAATTTTTTTAAATTTTTTTTTTAAAACTTGGTCACAAAAAACCAAACCATTAAATAAAAGGAAGAAACAAACCCAAAACTGAAAATATGTTCAGAAAAAACTGTAACATCTCTACTTTGAATTATCACTAATAACTCTATATTATGTAGTGTACAGCATTTAAATTACTATAACCCCATTGTTAACCTCTCTGTAAAACAAAATAGTTTTTACTGATAACTTGGCAGAACAACCTGAATTGAGAAAAGGAATTATGTGGCAGTGAAACTTTAAAACAGTGAAGACATAGATGGCCTTACCTTGACAAAGCTGTTGACAGCCATGATAGCCATATCAGGCTGACTCTTAGCATAATTCATCAAGTACAAGTAAACCAACTTCTTCAGTTCCAGGTTGTCTGTCTGCATGCAGTTCACGACGTCGGGGAACAGAGAACTGATGAAGATGTAGAATAGTGAAACAAGTTAAGATTACATCACACTGCAATGTACATGGGACCTTATTCTATCCACTGCCTTCACAACTCAAAGTGAATCGGAGGAGTTATGGAAGCAGTTTCTTCTCCTACAAAATGTAAGGTTTATATTCTTGAACAGGAACATCACATAAATGTTAAAAACCAGTTGTACAGAACAAAATATTTTATGAAAATCAATTGTTTAGCAAACTGCTTATTAAATGATATAATTTATCAAATAAATTAAAATGAAAGTTTCAACATTAAATCACTACTTTCATTTTGGGATGAGTACTGATAGGATTGCGAAATGTGTAAAATCTTGTGTAAAAAAGTTAAATGCAGTGATTACCATGAACAATTAATGCTAATGCAGTTAGGGGGGATGTTCAGTGACATTATTATGAACATAAGGAACACTAAACTGTAAAAAGTGACATTGGTGTGGCTTCCAAAAGAAATGTGAAAAGTTTTATACAAAAGGTATGCACTCAAATTCTTCTCAATTGTAAAGAATCATAATACAGAGATGCTTTTTAGTAACCAAACTTCATCAATTATCTTGCAAATATCCTGAGGAAGGATGAGTGCAGAATTACATGTTGCCCTTTTGTCTAAAAATCTGATCATACTGACTGAAAAAAATTAAAAAGGGCCAAAAACAATGCGATTCACTCCCAAGTGAAAACTGTTCTACATACGTAACATACTGTAGGTAATGCAGGGTATTACAAACCTGACATCTTTTCCCACAGTCATGGCAGCAATGACCTTCTTCACAGCTTCCTTCCTTTTCTCCTTCTTCTCATTGTTCAACTCAGCCTTCAGCTCAAAGATCTCCCCTGAAGTAGAAACAGTGAATGAGTAGCAGCACAAAGGAAATGGACACTTCCCAGCCACAATCGCACTTCAACTGCAGATTCGCTCACAGCCTTTGGAGCAAAATCACTTGCAGGCAATAAAATGACTCACAACTACTGCAAGTTATGTGGCTGAGCAGAATACTAATTAATGTCATGAACAATGTAAATATTGTAAATGAATACAAAAATTTTAAAAAGTGGTGGCTTCCCCTGCTTCAGCCTGCTTTAATTTGTTAAATCTCCCCATTTACAGAGGACTGTTTTAAAAAAAGAATATACACATTGGAAGCAATAAAATTACCACACCAGCCTGCTCCCAATGTCTGATTTGCTGATTATTAAAAATAACAATAAAATTATTATATTATATGGAGGCAAAAACCTTGCTGTACCAAGCCAGGCAGAGGCTTACTTTGTGAACCAAAGGATAAATATTCTCAAATTCCACTATATTGCAGATTGGTGCATTAACCTGACTTTGACTTTTTTGACCTCAACTAAAACATACTTTGTATAAATTGGTGAAACTAATGTTTAGTATCTAAGCACTAGTGAAGTAACACAACCACCAATTTGAAAACAGTGCGGAGTTTTGCTTTAAGAGAAGTAAAGAACACACTGAAATACATCATGCAATTTTTCCAGCACTCACCTTTCTTGTTTGTGGTGAAGTACTTGGAATCAGTCATTGTGACCGTACTTCAACCAACCTGTCAGCCAATGCAGAAATTTAAAAAATTGAATTTATAAACAATAATCAACCCTTGTGCAATCAATACCAGATAACATTCCTCAGAGAAAAGTCTGCTTCAGTGTAAATACAAGGTACAAAATTGCAGTTTTCCATAACTACTGTATGTGAACATTTCTTTCATCAGTCATAAGAACAGCATAGGAACAAACCTTAGGGAAAGCAGAATTTTTTTGCACAGTACTATATTTTTTGCACAATTCTAGTTGTGCAAAAAATATAGTGGTGGAAAGGTTAGCAAGTAATAAATTATATAACCACCAAACTGTTTTACAGTTAAAGTGATTGCATTTAGTACAGATGGTCCCCAAGTTGCGATGTCCGACTTGCACTTGTTCGACTTTACGATGGTGCGATAGCAATATGCATTCAGGTTAAATCATACTTTGAATTTTTCCCAGGCAAGCGATATGCATTACGATATTCTCTCATGATGCTGGGCAGTAGCAGCGATCCGCATCTCCCAGTCTGGCACACAGTTCCTAGTGTACATAACTAGTTGAGGTCAGCAGAAGACTGAGCGCTGAAAGGAAGTCCAGATAGGAACTAAATCCCAACCACAATTGGTTCCTACACCAATCAATGCTCAGTCTGAAAATGGGGGCAGAGAGACTGCCTACATTCTGTTGCCGAAGCAGCCGGAGGTACGACTGTAGGTTAAGTGTATTAAATGCATTTTCGTCTTACGATGGATTTATCAGCATGTAACCCCATCATCATAAGTCAGGGACTGTCTATACATAAGTTTTGCTGTTGGTTAAGAGAACACCACAGAGTGATGCTCTCCTGCCAGTCAGAGTTTAAGTACAAAGGAAACACAAAAGTCACCAAACTTTATCACCTTCACTAATGTATGCAGCAATGTGTCAGCAATAATTTGTCATTAATTTTTATATTTTCATTTGTACACATATAACAGCTACTGGCTAACACACAGATGTCACTGACAGCAACCTGCATGCGAGCTGTAGTGACGTGCACAGTAATACATTATATACAAACTTTACTACCTTCAAAATTGCTGAAATAAGTACATTCATGTACATGTGAAGATATGCATCAGCGTGTGTATGTGTAGAGCAGACTGACCTGCAGACAGTAATTCATTATATATGACCAAGCTTAATTATATGTCAATTTGTGTGTGTTTAAGTAAAAAGTACTCAGGGTGTGTTTATAGAGTGTACAGGGCAGCTGTGCTTCTATTTGTGTGGAAAATGCATGTGTGTGTTAGTGTGTCTGTAGCGAGAAAATATAAGGCATCCGCAGCCGTGTGTGGGGCGAGAAAATTCATCGGTGACTTTACATACACATTACTCCTCCCGTTCTCCAGAAGTCTTGTCAGAAACTGAACTAACATTTTTAAAATGGAAACACAAAATCCTCACTTAGGGTAGGAAGTACCTGTGTGCAGCTTCAAAAAAGTTTTCATAAAGAACAGAGCTTGAGCTTTATCTATATAGATTTGCTAGGGAGTTTTTTTCTGTATCATCACTAAGGTCAATGGATATTGTTCCCTTATTTTACTTTTTCTATCATATGCATTTACACATATAAAAATATATTGTGTGAACAATGTTTATTGCTTTTTAGTGTGGCACTAGGCCAACTTATGTTAGACCTGAACCTGCATAAACCATATTTTGTTGCCGCTGTACACCTGTGCATAGTTTAACGTTTTCATTTTTCATTTCAGATTATCAAAATATTTCATTAACACTTAGCACACGATCACAGGGGCACCATATTTTCAGGTTACACACTGCATTTTCCAAACTTTCCAAAAGCACTGAGGACTGAATGGTTCTGTAATTTTTCCACTGGTGCTCTTCTAAGGACTCGAATGTGATCGGGTTCAGGAGACAAACAGGAGATGGAAGACAACAAGAGCCGATCCAATGGAAAACGTGGATGATTCTTTGCGCTTTTCCACAAAAAGCGACAGGACCAATGCACTGCAAAATAAACCGAATAATAAAGCAGTCACCGACAGACGAGAAACACACCTCTGTGTGGAAGCCTTTTCGTACCGTTAGCTAACAGCTAACCGCTAGCTAGGCTAAGAGCTAACCGCTAACTGCCCACAGCTAACAGAGAATGGACACTCAGAGATACCGCACGGGGGTTTATTCGTACGAGCAGAAAGCGAGACAATCTAACAACACGTATAACGCTTCTATTAGCCATTATTATTCGTATACTGGATGACCCAGTCCGGGTTCCCAAACGCAGCCGGCTAGGAGGCTGGGCGTGACCGTGTCCGCCTCGCTGAAACACCGGGCACTGGGCGGCTTTCAAAGGAGGCCTCCCTATTTCCTCACCTCAACGTAGCGACGCGCAGGAAAACAGCGACAACGCACAAAATGGTGAGGAATACACTTACCGACAATCGCGAGAAACTTGTGGAAGCTGACCAGAAGGAAACAGAAGCGACGCTGCTTGACTCTCCCGACCGCACGCAGCGACACAGCTGAGGACGGCGAAGCTGCCGGAAACAGCAGGAGAAAAGGGGAGGAGGACGGCGGCGTGACGCCGGAAAGTGTCGCGCGTGGACCGGAAAGGACTCTCGGGGACGCGGCGGACATAGATGCCGTCGAGAGAGGCAGCGCAGATCGTCGCCCCCTCATGCTTTCTTTTTTTTTGGTTTAAGAAAACAAGCTCTTCGTTTTTGTCATCAACGACCATGTGCTCGCCCGACGCCGAGGCGTGCTTTGAGTGCTGCGGTCACGTCTGACAAGGCGTAGGCCGCACCTGTGACCTCCACCTGCGGAGCCATGGCGGAGCGCGGCGCACACCTGACCGCAGCCGCCGCCCAGGCGGAGGACAGGCCGTCCATCTTCGAGGTGCTGGCGCAGGACTCGCTCATGAGCGCCCTGAGACCTGCCCTGCAACACGCTGTCAAGGTGGTCACTCCTACGCAAATATCTGACCCTGTGTCGAATTAGAGGACTAAGTTCAATAATGCATGGTCAGATGGAAGGTTAAAGGTCAAGCTGCACTTCCTGTATGTATTCAGAATTATAAAGATTTAAAATGACCTTTCACTACAACAGATGTTTTGAAGGGAAAGCAACAAAGAACCTATCCAAATACCAATGCAATCGTATGTGTATTGTACAGCATAGTTGCTTCCAACTGCTTCTAATTTTGAGTCAATGTGCATGCTGTATCCTAGAGGTTTAGCAAAAGTGTTAAATCATCAACTTAACTAAGACCATGTTTAGATGGTTTTCAAGTACAGTGTTAGATAAGTGTACAATGCATATAAAATGTATGAGGTGTACGGGTGACATGGTGGCACAGTGGGTAGATTTGTTGCCTCAAAACTCCTGAAATCTAAACTGTATTTAGTTTGTAGTGGTGGTTTGTAGGGTGGATGAGTTGCCTTTGGCAAAAGCATAAAGTTGACGTAATTCATTGATCACACTTTCCAGTATTTTTAATGGGAAATTAGGTCCTCAACCTGTTTTGCTATAACTTTTTTAAATCACTTTTTGGTCTATATTAGCGTTACAGAATGGACATAATCTTTACATCAGTTTTTTTCTGAAACAATGCATTTTTCAAAATGTCTTTCTCTAGAAAGCTAAAATTCCTCGTGGGAACTGAACTGTCGCCACATTGGTGTTTGGTACTCATATTGCGCTTAGTTTATTTGAGGTATTGAAATCACACTATTATCCACAGGTCCTGGCAGAGTCAAACCCTTCACACTATGGACCCTTCTGGCGATGGTTTGATGAAATCTACACAGTCCTCGATCTGTTACTACAACACCACTTCCTGTCAAGGACCAGTGCTTCATTTTCAGAGAACTTCTATGGCCTGAAGCGTGTGGTCACCTCAGACCTTCAGCGTTTAGCTCACCTTGGGCTCCATCGCAGACATCATCTGTGCTCGCTGCTCCTGCTTGTCCTGGTGCCGTACCTACGTGCTAAGCTGGAAAAGGTCCTGGCCAGACAGAGGGAAGAGGACGACTTCTCCATCCAACTGCCACAGACCCGCCTTCAGAGGTTTTATCGGGCTTTCCTGGCGGCCTATCCTTATGTCAGCATGGTCTGGGAGGGCTGGACTTTCTACCAGCAGCTCCTTTATGTCTTCGGCCGGACATGGCATCACTCACCCCTGCTGTGGCTGGCTGGGGTCAGACTGGTGCACCTCAGTGCACATGACATTCACAGTATGAATCTCAAGCCTACAGCCACTTCCTTGGCCACCAGCCAACGGTAAGAATCACAATTTTTTTTCATGGAAATACTCAAATTTATGACTTGCATATGTTGTATTCTTCTACCTTGTAGAAGTAGGTACTGTAGTAGATGGTCTACACTAGCTCCTCTACTTACAAAAAACTGTTTTATAACTCCCAAGTCACAATCAGAAAAGGCTTATTACAGATATTGAAAATAAAAATGTTATCTCCACAAACCATTATTCAATGTCAATTTTTGACTAATTCATCCAACAAATAGTACAATTCTGGCAACTTGTCACTTGCCACCTTACACCTGGTGTAGATACTGAAGGTGAGTTAAATTGAGTGAGTTCCACACTACTGTTTGGGTGAACTTTACTGATAGCTGTGAGCTGGGCACATGAATACTGGCTGCTTTTGCCTAACAGACAAAAAAGTTATAGCTAGAGATACAATATAAAATCAAGTAGAAATAATATTCATATCTTTACTGAAAATTAATCGAATCAAATAAGCCAGTGTATATCCATTTTGTATGCTGATCATGGAGTCACACCTTCAAATCAAATCTTAGTATCTTGGGTTTCCTGAAGGCCATTAACTGTTTCTGTCTTCCAGCCTTGGGGAACGGCTGCAGCAGATGTTGTCAACAGTTGTAGGTGGCATTGCTGTGTCCCTTTCAACTAGCTTGTCATTAGGAGTGTTCTTCCTTCAGTTTTTGGAGTGGTGGTACTCCTCTGAGAACCAGAGTACCATCAAATCCCTGACCTCCCTTCCCACACCACCTCCCCCACTCCACCTCTGCCAGCCCAACCTGGCTGCAAACGTGTGCCCGCTGTGCCGCAAGGTCCGTGTCAATGACACAGCTTTGGCTACCTCTGGGTACGTTTTTTGTTACCGCTGCATATATATTTACATCAAAGCTCTCCAACGGTGCCCTCTGACTGGATACCCCACAGAACTGCAGCACCTTATCAAAATCTACTCGCCTGAAGGATAGACTGGCAAAGGATGTGGTCTGTGAACCATTTACTGCATTCTTAATATGAGACCAAAAAAGTCAAAAGAGTTTAACACCTGTGCAAATTGAATATGCTGGATTGGTACTTGGAAATCACACATAAAAAACAGTGTTTTTTTGTATTCCCAATTAAATTGTTGTAAATTCACTACTGCTGTGAGTGTGCTCTTTTGCTACTTACCAGGTCAGCAAAAGGTAGGCAGATTACAACTATTGACACTACATACAGCTACTTGAAAAGTATAACTAGATAAATCTTAGATAAAGAAGGATTTAGCTTGCATCCACTACACCTTAACTTGCAAGTGACTTACTTAATGCTGACATTTTATCAAGATTCACTGTGCAGCAGCCTGGTTAACTTCATGGTTAGAGGCAGAACTTCTGCCAGGAAGTGCACTTGTCTGCAAACCACATAACTGGGTAAAATGCCCCCTTTTATGAAGTCCTACACTCATGGTGCAACAGTTGGGGAAATATATTCTTACTTTAGTTTCCATGTGTTGAAATAACACCGTTTACTGTACATCAAACCAGAGCTGCAAAATGAATTTAAAACCTAAAATGCACGAGGGCACGATCCCATATCTCCTAACCGCTGCATTTACTGCACTGACGGAGGACAGGAGCCTGTGGGCTATGAGCTCAGATTGGTGTTAACACTGTTGCTACCAATTACCCAGGTTTTTTGTCTTATGCGTTTGTCACACTATTTATTTGAACAGCTCTGTAGGCCCATCCAGTACTCCTTTATACCTGGCTAATCCCTGAATCCAAACACAGCCCACATTCCACAATAGTGTTTCAAATAACTAAAATAATGTGTAAATAATGTCATGTTTACCCATGATGTCATGTGATGCAGCGCATACACAAAGTGCATCAGCATAAAATATTTAATGGAATGTACACATATTTTATAATTGTTGTATTTCCCCTGCACCAAAAACATGTGAAGCTAGAAAGCCTTATCTGTATATCTAGCTATACATTATAATATACTGTATGTTTATTTGCAAATAATGATTACAATATTGTTAAGTCAGTGGAGGCCTGTAAACAACGCACGTATGCAAGCCACGCAGAGGCCAGAATTACTAGTTTGACACACCATGAGTGTGTGATGACTTCATGGAAATGGTTGAGCATGGCCCTTTTAGGTCAACATTAGTGAACATGATCCAAAAGTCAGTCGACCATAAAGGCATGCTGTGAATATTATTAACTGTGCTATGGCTGTATATTACTTAAGAATAAACAGGCTTGAGGATCTGCTGAAGGTCCCAGTTGAAGTGGATAAAAATGACAAAAACTATTTTTTTCCTGCAAGGTAGAACTTGTGAGAAGATGTGCAAGTTTTTGTAACAAAGGAGCTGAGTATTTCAGATTTCTCATGCAATGCGAAAAGTTAATGTATCACTAGTTGGTAGTTCATATAAAGTTGCACTTCCTTCCTAGACTGGCGTGAGTTTGCATTGTTAACAGTCGCTTTGCAGTATCAGTACTGCAAGCATTGATAAACCAAGCACGTCGGCCTGTGTTAAATGTATTTGATGAAGTTCTCGCTTTTAATTTTTCTGCTCAACTTGCAGTCTCAACACTTAGAAAGGAGTACTGAAATTGTGCACTTTTACCAAGTTAAACAACATCTGCCAATTGCTAGAACTCAAAAGTATGTTTATAGATATAGCAGTAGGCGAGCAGTTACAATTTACTCATTTATGACTGTAAATTGCCTTTCAAAGATCAATAAAGAATAAATCATTAAGACTATAACCCACAGGTAATGTTTACTGAACAGTTTAAAATCCGATTGGACTGATACACCAAAAAGGATGCAGCCACTTTAGGGTTATACCTACATTTACATGACTGTCATGAGTCAGCAATAGGTGTGGAGACCAAGCACTTGTTCTTATAACCTTAAGCGAAATGGTCAGTAAAGTAGCTTAACAAAAACTGTTCTACTGAGCTTCCAAATACCAAGTCTGCCGCAATAGCACCTACAGCAGGTCTCCTACTTATAAATTTAATTGGGTCCAAGAGATGAGTTGTTACCCAAAGTGGATAAGGGGCTCATGTAACATGCCAGTAAAATTGTTATTTTGGACAAAGTGACTTCATTTTGCATATTTCTATCTTCCAGCTGGTTAAATGCACTTTTTTCAATTCAAGTCACTTTGAAAATAAAGTGCCTGCTAAAATAATCAAGTTTAAATGTCAGCAACATGACAGCTCTAAAGGCAACAGTGGGGTTTTTCAGATAGGAACAGAGCAGCAGATTAGCATTTGTGTCCACAACCTGCAGTAATATATGTGTTAGAGGGCAGCTGAAAGAAGATTAAAATCCCAGTTACTCCTTGGTCATTGGCAACACACAACAATGACTACGTAGTTAGGCACTTCAACTATTCACAGCTGTTAACTTTCCATAAAGCATCATATTGGTGTTCAGCTATGGTGTGGAAAACCATTATTTGGTGTAAAGACATTTAAATTTGAAATATCTGCAGGAAGAAAAAAAACCCACTGACAACTACATTATCAGCATTACAGTACAAGTGCTTTGTCAGTTCTGCAGTAGCTTCATTGCCTAACATTCAACATAGTGATGACAAAGTGACAAACAAATGGCATTTCAACAGCCTGTATCCAACACCTACATTCAGAAGGGTGAGAATAGAACATCAAGATCCAACCACAACCTATAGGGAAAACCCAACCTGAAGTGTACCGATAGCATTGAAAAGGAAACCCACCAGTCTACAAGTAGCCTAAAAAGCATTGATTAGTGCACACCTTCGCTAAAAGTGCATTTGGGATTTGGCCAATAGGAAAATCTGTCAGAACCTTCCAATACCAAATTCTTTTCATCTGTAAAAGAACATTGACATTACAGATTGACTAAAAATTTAAAATTGCACCATTTAATGGTTGACCTGAAAATTTCCATTGTTTTATGCAGCTTAAGTCTCACAATGCCAAAGTGGTACATCTACAAGCTTATGTAAGGTATTCCTGCTGAGGTAATAGAATGGGTATTGATTTGCATAGAAAGGACTTGGCCAACACAGATGCTCAATTTGAATATTAAAATATATTCAGCAGCAGCAACCTTCTCATGAAGCCACATCACCCACGATACCAAATCGGGGAGTTTTGAGAAAACCCTATTGTTGTCTTGAAAATACTTTCTTACTGTTTAGCATTAGAGTTTGTATCACACTACATGCTGTAGATTTTATATGCTCAACACTAAATTAGCAAATTACTCCCAGTTACTGGTTAGCTGCAGGAGGTTATATTTTTTCTCAATGGAAACCACCTGCTCCCACTTTTCAACTAATCCATGCTTCATTACTGCCTTGGTGTTGAAAGCAAACCAGCATCTCTCCCTGATAAGTGTCATGTTTTCCTACAATCAGTTCTCTGATGTCTGTATTTGCTCCTTGGAAATTATGAAATCTTCTGGCGAGTCTTAATCATTTGCTAGAGGGACATCTTAAGCTGAATCGTTTAATGATTCAAACTTGCTGGCATGTTCAAGAGCTTGCATGAGCCCTACTATGTTGGAAGGTGGAAAGTTCCATCAACTTCATTTCTAACTCCTGGGCAACCACTGCTGGGGTTTTAAGGAGAAGGAAGAGTGGTTTGCCATTTCCTTCTTCAGCATATTTTTCTTTAGGGGGGTGCAAACACAAAGGAGAACCTGCAAACTCCACACATACCTCTGAGCTGGCCTTGAGCCCCACATTACGGGAGTAGCCCAGTAGCAGTGAGGCACCGGCTTACCCTGCTGCATCACCACATCCCCTTTATATACAACCTACTACACAAAGAAGAAATCACAGCAAGGTGTCTGACACAGGTTTCTAATACTCGACTTTTTAAATTAGCTGGTAATTTAATTTAGCCAGTACCAAACAAAAACACCACCTTGTGTGTACACGTGCTGTGCCCCTGTGTAATCCAAAGTAGAACTGTTTATCATCAACCCTGGAAAGTCAAGTCTGGTGGTGTTTTTTAGCTGGGCAGTGAACTCAAATTTTTTTGTAGGCGTTCTGGTTGAAGAAGTGAAAATCCACTGACGCATGTGGTCGTTTTGCAAAATGTTAACACTTTTATGTGCTCGTAGAAGTATCTGACACACAGCATGCCACAGACCGTATTCTTTAATAACAGGTGGATACAAATATGTACAAGACTTCAGTGCACGTACAACAGACATTGCCTTCTTTTGCTGTTAATATCAGAAAACAGTGGCACAATATCTACAATGCTTTTTATCAAAAAACTTCCCACATAAACAGACAAAGTATATCTTATTCTTAAAAAAAATGAAAGCACTTGCATGGTTCTCCACAACAAGTCAATAAAAGCATTCGGTTGGTCAAGGAAACAGCTTCTACGGCCTCTCCTCAGTTCAGTTGGCACATTAAGGGTGTGACTGCAGCAGTTTGGCCCAAGCCTTCGAAATCAAATGAAATCGCACACACATCCCCCGTAACCGAACGTTGTGTGTAGTTAACGCGTATCTATTGGAATGTCTTACATACATTAGCTTCTTCAGACTCCTCTTACTTAGAGTCCAGCAAAAATGTACAAATGGACATCATCTGTGTTTGGGAGAAAGTTATGATTGTTTAGCGATTAAGAAGATCGTCTAATGCTAAACAATTTAGGTAAACTCAAATGATGCTTTTAACTTCATTTACAAAACATGTCAGCAGTTCAGCTAAAAACAAAGTCTGTAAATAATTTTTCCCCCTCCCATTTACAACAGACCATACAATGCTAAAACAATTTGTAAATTTACCGTATATGTAAACTGGTTACAGAATAAAAAAAGGGTTCAGGTAAAAAGGCGCACTTGTTTCACATTCAGCAGGCCACGCTGTGTGCAAAACAACACAAGCACACACCCTGGTTAAACTCTTCTTCTTTGTGCTTGAGAATAAAAACCACCATGAACTGAAACAATAATGACAACTTAAAGTGACCATTTTTACATTTGCAGTGGAGAATTTATCATGATTCATTTCCCCAGTTATAGAATATTTCTATATCCCATGTGATTTGCACTTAACCACAAAAGCTGCATTATCTTACTCTGTCATTTCATTCTGCCTCTTGTCAGTGTTTTTGCAATTGAGACAAGAGGAAAATAAATCTGGGATTCTTGACAGACTGACACCAAGTGTTCTCTCGAGAGAATAAGCTTACATCTATGAAACACAAAGTCTTCTGTCCCACCAACTAAAAAAATGTGATGACAACTACACATACCTGAAACGTACTTAGGAAATTAATACCATCTATCTGTTAAGCTATACACATATTTGCATTATATTGTAACTTGTATCATGCATTTAGGATCCTGATATCCTGCAATGAGGGCTGTAATGCAGTAAAGCAAGCGCTGAATCAAATATCTATCGTGTAACAATGCGTGTGGTCATGACTGCCTTTGTGAACACGTGTTCAGATATTAAAGTGCATCCTGGGGACAAATTAGCGAAAACAGCTTGCAAGTAAGCAATAAACATTTTTTGTTTCCTTTTTAAACAGAACTCACATAGCTTATTTTGAACTGAAGGAATGCAAGCTAAACTATACTCAGTAACACCATTTTCTTCAGATTCCCCAACTCCCTAGATGTTTACATGGCATGAAAACAGGTGGTGACAATAGAAAAAAAATGTTCAGACTCAAAGTTTAGCTTAACACAAATTAGCCCTTAAAATTGCTTGTAAACTTCCCGCTGTCCTTAAATGTTTGGTTTCAAAAGAGAATCCGCACACTAGTATCAGGAAGCTATACTTCTGCATCTCAGGAAAAACAAATAGTACACAATCACACAAAAGGCCTGGGATGGGTAAGCTAAAGAGTGGTAATTATTTTCCACGTGTGAAGTTCTCATGCAATATTTATTATTGTTCATACAGGAGAGGTTTAGGAAATGGGGAAACCAGGACGGGGTTTAGACGGCCTGTAGGCCACGCTCATGGCCATCCAGCTGCACTTTGATCTTATGCAATTCCTCGATTTCCTGATGGTGCCTCTCCGTCTTGTGGCGTACCAGGGAGCGGTAGAAATGGATGGTAAACACCACGAAGATTAAGCCCACAGGGACCATGATGATGGTGGAGGCGAGTGCGGCCTGCCAGCCGCTGTGGCCAGGTTCCGGCAAGGCTGCGCTGGTGAAGTTGGACGTGGCCAGCGGGCCGGCGGCAGCCCCAGAGTCCACGGGCAGGAACTTTATCCAACAGAGGAGCACCACCTCAGCCAGGAAAAGCAGGATTCCTAGTGCTGTGGAAAAGCCCCAAGCCAGCTCGATATAATGGTGCATGCGCTCATGTGGTGACTCGCTGACCGAGTTGAGGTTGTGAATGTTGCTGACGGCCTCCACGTTGGGAAGGATGCACGTGCTGATGAGCAAGGCAAAGAGGTGCACTGCCACCAGCACAGTGGTGCACAAACTGAAAGCGATCAGCAGAAGCCGAGGGTAGTTGTACTGCATCTCCAGCTGCACTTCTACCATAGCCACCTGATCAACAAAGACACAGGGATACCAGTACTGCATACTTAATTCTCCAATACGGAGCATTTGCTTACATACATTCAAATCCTCAGGCACTTAAACCATATTTCAAACTCAGCTCCTGTCAGGCCATATTAATGCATATTTTAGCTCTAAATATGTCCCTCAGTTACTTCATAAGTACAATAATTTTGATATATGTTTTAAATAATCAATTACATTTAAAATTAAAGGCCCTGATACTTTAATGCTACTTGTTCCTGAAAACCCTCATGCTATGCAAAGAAAAAAAAAATCAACAAACAACAAAAGAACAATGGTTTATGGGAAAAGTAGGGTTGGGTTAGAGGACTGTACAAAACCTGTACAATTTTGTAACCAGCACACAAATAAAAACAGTGATATAATCCAGATTTTAAAAATTACCTTTTTTGACTTCATATGTTGCTACAACTTTATATTTAATTGTGAGAACGCTCACCCTGTATTATTTTATTTGGTCTTTACCCAACATACTACTGCTGCTTTTCTTCTATTTCCTTGTGCCTTTTCTGCCAAATTTTGTAGCATTTGCTGTTGTTCCAGCTAGATAACTTCCTTTTATTTTGCAGCATCGCATGCAACATTAAGTCCTTTCAACCAGTGGCCCGAGCAATGTCATCTTTTATTTCTTTCAAAATTTTGTATAATTTCAAACTTTTAACAGCTGTTAAAGCTCTCCTGCTCTTACTCTTACCATGAGGAATTTTGTCCCCCGCACACTTCTGTGACACTTTCTTCTCAGTAAAAAGAACTTTGGCCAGAAATGAGAGAACTGCTTAATAAGCACTTACAATACAGAGCACGCACTCAAACTGAGCCGAGATGTTGTTAGCGTACCTTGCATTCAGCTGCTTGGTGACATGCAAAACGTTAGCATGCCAGGAAAATTCTCCTATGCAGTTTCCATGTTATACTGACCTCATTGCCACATTTATCAATTTTATATGAGCTGCTTCATCTTACAGAAACTTGTGCTGTAGAACAGACTGTGCTCTGTAGCACATTCAGAAAATATTAATTTCTGTGCTGCTTTTGTGGGGTGCACATATCAGTATAAACAGAAGAGACAACACCCTAGAAGACTGGTCAAAATGAACAATGGAGCTCAGATAGCCTCCAGATTTAAATCTCCTCCAAAATGCTAATATTCAGTGAACGGTTGTCCTTGTCATTTTTTTTTTTCTTTAAGATTCTCAACCGCAGAACTCACCATGGCAAATCCAGAGAGCAGGGCAGAGGTTCGGCTGGAAGCCTTGAGTTTGGCTCGGCTCAGATAAAGTTTCCTCCAGGACAGAGCCTGAACTGAGTGGTGATTGGAGGTGACCAGCTCCAGGTAGCTGCGACGCACCCAGTCCCTGTAGTCCATGCCCCCTCCATCCTGCAGCCTCTCTGAGCCTCCCAGCACTGGGGATCCCATGGGCACATTCAGCTCACTGTTCATGGCGACTGAGGAGAACAGGAGGGTTCAGTTGAAGGCCAGACATTAATAGAACCCATGCATGCTAGTCTACATGTACTATTAAAGCTGGAGGTGCTCAAAAAGTCTGAGAGATGATGCCACATGGGACCTGCCCAACTACATGATCATCTGTTAATATAAATTTATATCATCGCATTGTTATTACCTTTATGACCAGCCAATGTAAGATTACACAGAATTGTAAAGGGCTCAAAACTCTTTCCTCTCAACTGTATTTGCTGAAATAGTTCAGGATGTATTGAAACAGTCATAAAGAAGGAAGAGAAATGACGAGCACTACGTGTGGATATGGTCATGCAAAACAAACTGATGTTTCAGAGCTTTAGAAAAATGAGTGCAAACAAAGACGTTGCGATACAAAAGGAGAGTTTTTTCTTTCCTCTGGAGAAACAAGGGTAGAGAATCACTGATTTGTAACCAACTGCAGGCGTCAAGGTCTGTAGAAGAGCAAGATAAATGGTGAAACGGAACAGAAAACTCACTCGGCCGGGCTTCCCCTGCTTTATGCAAGGCTTTCATCACATTATCTGTGCAAAAAGGATACAGAAAAATATGAAAAAGCAGTCTGAAACATCCACTCTCTCGGTGGCTATGAATGACAATACTGTGTATGGCAACATGATATTATTACTGCTATTATTATTTATTTGTCCAATTTCTCTGTCCCTGGCATTCTTCACAGTGTACCTGACATTTCTGGGCTAGGCTGCAGACCACCATGGCCCTGACTTGGACAAGTGGGTTAGTATGGTGAGACGCTGCTCTGTGCAAAGTCACTTACTGTGGTAAATAACGGGTAAATCACTGTATAATCTATTAATATGGCAGAGTATTCTTACTGTGTCATTGCGGGGGGGGATTTCAAACCAAAGACTGTAAAATTGTGAAATTATAGAACTGAACGCTCCGTTACCTGCTGGACGCGTGAGTCAAATATATTTGATGACGATATTTAAGAAATGAAAACACTGGCCGTGTAAATCGACGCAACACCAAGTCTCCTATGCGATGGACAGGACAGCCTTGGCCACACCTGTGTGCTACTTCGTGAGGTAAAAATTAATAAAGCAATTGCCACAAAATTAATGTGATAACTGAGCTCTAATATTTATAGCTAAGCCGCGCTTCGCACCCGCAGTGGGAAAGGAAACGCCGCTGAGTCGAGTGAATGTCTTCACGTTTTCTGCCACGTCTGTCAAGCAGCTTAGCCGCTCGTACACCGACGCGGGTTGGAATGGATTCAATTCCGCAGAAAGCCTGAGAGAAATGCACTCCGGTGGGACTCTGCCGAGACTAAACAGCACTGAAAAAAACTGGCAACGTTACTTCGTACAGGATGTAAACCCACTACAGGGACTACGCGTTAGGTGGGTGTGACTATTCGAGGCCGAAAGGCATCTTTACCTTCGTACCCAGGTGTTAGCAGAGCGGTTTCCTCCACGCAGCTCCTCCGGATGCTCACCTGCGTGATGCCAACACCCAGGTACCGGGCCGTCAACTCCTCGTAGCCGCCAGACGGGGCGGGGGGTAAATAAACTGCAAAGACTGCGCGACGGCGGCCCCGCCCACTTTCCAGCGTAGCGCCGTCACGTGACAGGAAGAGCGCTCAGACCCCGGCGAACGCCCCTTTCACGTGACCAGAAACGGCGGCCGACGAGGCCGTGGCGTTGCGTTTGCTGTTCGCGCTCCTCCGTAGCGGACTTTACAAGTATTTTAATCGCGAAAACGCCGACCCTCAGGCCCCAGGGATATTCACATTTCGTCGCGTTAGCCTGAACGAAGGCAAGCGTACGTTTAGAACACGTTCTCAGGCGCAGCACTAGTTTTTAAACCAGCGGAAATAAATCCTAGTCGCCGGAATTTGTCTTGCCGAGGGTAGCAGTAAACAGACAACCCATATGCTGCCAGTTTTATCATTTTACTTTGATACTTTCGTATGTATGAGCTTAATGTACATTAGCCCCGGTATGTTCAAATGTACAATTTCCCCCTATTGTGGACATGAACAACCATTACAAAAAAAAAAAAGTACCATTATTTACACTTCTGTTTTGAACAGCATCCACTGCGGAAAAAAATGATCAGCCACATAAATGAATGTCACTTGTGAAGTGACAGATAACTACACTTTCCTATTGAAGACGTGGAGCTTGGTGACTTAACAGGAGGCCACTTCTACAAGTGGCAAAGTCTCGCCCATAATCATGCCACGGCACTTGTAGTAAAGCAGCCGAAACCGATCCGTGTGTTTTCCCGCACTGTATAATAAATATAGCAACAACTGAGCGTGTTCTATTATTTAATTGAAAATTACAACAAAAAAAATATTTTGAAATCAAACATACAATATCAACATTTGCTTTGAGGTTGAATTTAATAATGCCCAAGAACTAGACATCTGAGATCTCGTGAACAGAAGTGAACAAATCTGACATTTAAAACCCTGCAATACAGAAGATTCATTCATACATCTGGCCATACACCGAGAAAGATAATTATGGCATGTTAGTTTTTATTATATGATATACAAAACTTAGAAGTGCAAAACCCTACATTAGCTTTCAGTTACAGCGTTTTTTTTTCCTCAAACACACACACACACACACACACACACACACACACACACACACTTACACTTTCTGCTTAGGCTTACCCATGCCTATGTCTCCTTCTCATGTGGCAGTCATACCTGCCACCAGAGGGACATCTTTATTAACTTACCCACAGGGAACCACAGCTCAAAAGACACACCATGGTTTTCCTTTCAATCCCAAACTGTTTGACAAAACATGTACATCTTAACCGCAGACCTAGCATCAACATTATCCATAAGGTGGTGAAGTGAAATCAATAACTAATTTCCATAGACTAAACCAGACTCCAGTTTACCTGGGTTTGATCGGACCTAGTGAATCAAAGGAATGTAAGCTCTGCAACCATTGACGCTTTGCTCATGACTGCGGAAATCAATATCTTGCTGTATAAGAGAATTTAATTCATCAACATATCTGGCAAGATTAACAAACAAAATTGTTTTATAAACTGTATATGTTGTGATGTTACAGCTAAAGGCATGTTCAAATGTACACTTTCCCCTATTGTGGATATGAACAAGCATTACAATATTTAAAAAAAAAATGCACCATCATTTACACTGTTCCATTTTGAACAGCATCCATTGCAGAAAAAATGATCAGCTACATAAGTGAATTCAAGACAATGGAAAAGCCAGACAAGATGACATGTGAAGTTTAAAAGAGTGTTAGTTTCAATTGAGCTTTGTTGGCTGAAATCCATGTAATCAGTTTCCTTTTTTCAGCAAACCAGAGATGACTGACCCCTGCAATTTGACCATCTGCTGCAAAACACTAACAACATATAAGCAAGGTGAAACATCAAATTGAAAGAGTTTCCAAAACAATCTCATGCCACACAAGTCACACGAAACAGAAGTTACTGAACGGCAAAACTTCTCCACAGGAGTTACTGACCAAGGAAAAACCACATAACTGCCCAACAGCTTCCACCTGCAGACATGGCAATGTCACGAGTAATGTGCTGAACAAAAGCTCTTGTATCTTTTCAGCATTTACTATGCAATTGACTCAATAACAATGGTCAGGCCACAAATTATTACAGGCGGACCCACCTCAATGCACCTCCTTAAGGCTGAACATTTTTTCCTCCATGTTAAGAACATTAACCATTAACCACACACACACACACACACACACACACACACACACACACACACACACAATCTGAAGGTGCACTATCAAATGCTATCATATTCAGCTGCAGAGACAGACAACAAAAATAAAAAATAACCTCAACAGCTGTTCAAGTCCATGTTAAAGCAATAGCGAGCTATGCAACTTATTTATGCAATGGGGTTCGGAGACCACAAGGCTGTGGTGAGTAGAATTCCATTATTTGCAGCCAATATGCCTCTGCAATTAAGGAACCATATGGCCAAATTGCTTATCAGCAGTCTCTCCAAGGCTCCAAGCAGGTCATGGAATATGTAGCATTCAATCATCAGACGCGGAAACTTTCCCCTTTGCCGTCGATGTGACGTAGACGCAGATAAACATCCGTACCGATGCCCTGCATCGACTGAAGGGCCAGGGATCCACCAAGGTACTCCGCATAAGCCCTAGAGGTGGGCAGGCCAAAGCCAAACCTGAACACAGAGGGAGATGCAAATAAACTGCATTTTAGACTACCAGCTCTGAGTCAATTCATAAATTACAGCTGGTAATTGAAGCATGAATACCATAATATGACCTTTAACGGCAACAAGTAAGGATCATTACCCATGCATGGGACTAGACTGATTCCCACTGTTGGTGATGCTATTGAAAAGGTTGCTCATGCGAGGGTCCTGAGCGCTCTGCTCAGCTGTGCTGAAGTGGTAGTCCATCACCTTATCCAGGATCTGATGGGGTATTCCTCCGCCACGGTCTGAGATCCTGCAACACCCCAGAAACAGATTCAGAACTGGTCAAATAACATTGTTGCTACAGTTACCTTAAACATTTAAAAAAAAAAAAAAAAATATATATATATATATATATATATATATATATTATATATATATATATATATATATATTTTTTTTTTACCATGACTAAATATGAAAGAGATGCATACAAACTACCCCCCCCCCCCAAAGTGACTAATTTACCTATCCCTCCACCTTAAGTTAAACAAATCCTCTCCTCTCACATAGCTAACTACTGTAGGGCAAACATAGCTCTTTGCAGCAACAGCATCAACCATGTAAAAAGGATTCTAACTGAAATGGCTTTGAGTCATTACACTCTCATCTGATAAAAGCATGCACATTTCCAAACAGGTTAAATTAAAAAAAAAAAAAAAAAAAAAAAAAACACAAATCTCAGTGGTATAGGAAAAATTTCAGTGAAATCAAAAAAATTTGCACTGACAATCAGGTCTGAACGATTCAAAAGTTCTTCCAATTGTTGAAAGTTAAAAAAGGCCGCCATATGACCCCTGCAAAGTGCAATGAAATGTTCAAACAGTATCAACATACAACAAACAAAAGTACAATAGCAAGAAAAATGCTGTCCTTTACACAAGTGTGAGTAAATATGCTTATTATAAACCATTCACAGTTTTGCCCATTGTACATCTGTGCAGCCTGCTGATGGGACCCCATAAGCAAAGGGTCTTATCAAGGCAGTCTCATATGTATTAACAAAAATAAATAAAGCATAACTGAGCAGTTTAAAGCAAATTGCCAGGACCTATATTTCATAAAAACATATTTAGCATCTTTCTACATCTAACAGACATATAATTTTCCCACTCCGCCCCTTTAAACAAAAACCATGTTGTCTCAGGTTGATACTTAGATGTACAGGAAAACATCTTCTGGTATGATTTTATTTAACTTGATAATATAAATGACTGAAAGACTGTCTCTGAGGCAGAAATCTATGCAGATTACAGGTATTCTGCTCACCTGATGACAAAATCTGTGTCATTGTTGGCAATGGTAACCACTACGTCTGGTACATTGGAAGGTGTGTCCAGGTGGTTCTCCATGGTAGCTCTGATATCAGGAAAGAGAGGATATGCATAGGACAGGCGAAACACAAACTTTTATTTACTGAGTTGAGGGTCCCACTTCATAAGCTGAATGTTGATGGTTCAGCTGGAAGATTGTAACCAGCTGTGTTCATATATAAAACTTAGCACCTCTGGGACAAGTAACAAAATAGTTCTACTGTAAGAAAGGGTAAGGGGTCTACTAAATGCTTAAATATAAATGTTTTTGGTTTTTAAATAATTAAATACACCTTAATACTCCTACATCTTCATCAACCACTGCACAACAATCATGATTAATTTGTGTATTCCCCCACAAAAAAAAGTCTTTATAACTGGGATAAAAAATGTTTTTTTTTTTCCTTTTTCTTTTAATACACTTCCAAGTACCCTACATTTTGTGAGGGCAGGGTAGCTGGACCGCTAAGTCATTGTTCAGTTAATTATTATATTCAGGTATCCCCCATCTAATAGGCATAATGCGTTCCTGGAAATTGCATTAAGATGTGATCTCACAAGTTGGAGATGTAATTACCATTACGGTGCCAACTTTTAAAATTCTCATGTTTGGCTCTTTACTCAAAGGCATGAAAAATGAGCCTCATACTTGTTCATAAAGAGATTGAGTTAAAAAGTTTCACTTGTATATGCAAAAATATCCAAGTCAAAGCCTCATCTTGAAGGATACTAGTACTTAGCTGATGCCATAAATCAAATTATTTTCAAAATGTACACAGACATGCTGTTTATAAATTATGGATATTTATGACATCACATGCACCAGAAAGCAAACAATCATAAGTCGAATAAGACAGGGAGCCCAACAGGCTCAAAACATCCGACAGCATCAACTTCCAAACTCGAGAACAGGATCTTAGCAAGAAAACCCTGGCTGGATAATAAAATTCTAATTAAATTAAGCTGTATAATTGAGGCAATAGTAACTGGAGGACTTGGGGCTCCCTAAGTATATCACAAAAGAATTTTCAGTGGTACAAACGCAGACAAGAATAGTAGGTCTGTACACAGTACTCTTTGACATATTCAGAAAACAGAAGAAACTGATCTCATAGGACAACCAAAATAAAATTTAAGAGGCTTAATTACTGTTATTGCTCTCTACTGAACAGTTCCACACTTGGTGGAGGTGATGGTATGAATTCATTAATGTCTGGGATTTTCTTGTGCCACAATGGAAAGACCAAAAAAAAAAAAACAGGCAAATGTGCTCAAATGTTTCAGGCCCTTTATGGGGCTGGTTCCTGCAAGGATACTGAAAGGGCTAAAAAAAAAAAAAAAAAAAAAAAAAAAAAAAAAAAAAAGGGGGGGGGGGGGGGGGAAGAGGAGAAATCAAAGGAAGTATATCACAGAGGCTTGTGGTGGTCACTCATGACCTGGCTGGGTGCTTTGCTCAGCCACCTGTTCTAGAAGGAATGTGTTGTTGCTCTAGTCTAAATGTCCTGCCAAGAAAAGAACATTCCCATGCACAGACCTAACCCAGAACCCCTGGACGCAGTCCCAGACCAGGCATGTCAAGGCTTATTATACCCCCATGCAGCCACTGCTTTGCAGTAAACCACTGATCAGGACACACACTGCAACAAATATTTATTCCCAGAGTGAAAGTATGAATAAATTAACGTAAATGTGCATCACAGCATCCACGTTGCAATCTGCTTTACAGTAAGATGGTTAACCTGTCCAGCTGTACAACAGCAATAGATTAATGTTAATTAAAAAATGTAGGCAATAGAATCATTGTTAATTGATCTGTTACTACATTAGTTGAGCATTTCCAGAATGTTTTGTTGCCCACTTTTATAGTTAAGATGAAAGTTTCATACCTGCTCAAGGGCACAATAACAACGGCCTTACTTGCACCTAAACTGGCAATGTGCATTCAACTATAGCACCTCCAGTTATCCTATTTTCATAAACATTTAATTCGCCCCATGTGCTACTTTTGGCAACCCGCCTTGCCAGTCACATGCACGTGGGGTATATGCCAGCGCACACAGCAGTGAACCGTTTCAGTCAGGTTACAAAAGTGTTCCACCCCTTGCAAATCTGAAGCGTAGGTTTAAAAAAAAAAAAAAGAAAACATATAGAAAGTTCTGACTAACAAGAGACCTTCTATCAGGAGGACATACATCGATAACAGGAATATTTGGGACACACTCAATTTTGTGTCTGCTTAGCACTTCGATACCCACTGCGTACGTGTGTACGATATTTACATATGGGGCAAATAAAGCAGAAGATGAGTTTGTTTTTAATTAATTTCCTCATTGTACACATTTCTGAAAAAGTTTCAGTTATTCAAGAACGATTCAAACTTGAAAGATATGGTACTTTCAAAGGTGTTTTGGGCCAAGAAACAGTAGCTTCATTAAGCTGGTTCAAAGAGGAGAAACCAGGGGGGGGGGGGGGGGAGAAACAAAAAAAACAATTGTTGATGCAGTTCTTCCAGCTCGGCACTACAAGGCAACGCACCAAATAAATTTGAGAGGACCCCCCCAATGACAGGGAGCCAATTATCAGGCCTACAGGGATTCTCCTGTCCTACCTGAACTTTCCAGCTGACCAATTTCTACTGAGGACAGTCCATTTGTGCAGTGTGACTCATGTAGAGGTGGCCATGACCTCCTGACAAAGTGCACATTTGTACCTCATGGCATTCTTCAGCAGCTCCGGCAGGATGTAATCCAGTGGCAGAGGGATGAACGGGAAGCGGGCAGCCACATGTCCGTTTATCCGAACCCGAGGAGAATTCCCATACTGGTGTTCACAAAGGCGTCTGAGGAAGGATGACAAGTTTGTGAGTAAATGCACATGCATGGTCTGACAAACACACTGCTGAGTGAAGTTTGTGATGAGTCACACATTGTGTATGAGTGTGTGTGACTTTAGGATGGAGAAACTAGATCTATAAATGGTCATACCCCAGTTAACCTACAGATCTCTCCCTTGCATAAGTGATTAGGCCAGCAAACCCTATAGGAACCATTTCAGGTACAAATTAATAACTGTTTAAAGGGTACTAGTGCCAATCCTGCAAGATGTTGGCCACCTCTGCTTCAAATCTTAAGAAGAGTTTTAACAATTTGTCTACATCAGTAAATATTGGTAAACTAGTAACCTGTTACTTTAAAATACAGCATAACTACAACAAGTTTATGACACTTGCATTTTGCTAGCAACATTTTGTGAAATCCAGAACTGAAACTTGTAGATGTTTTCATAGTGTGAAGTTTTGTGCAGAGGTCTAAACACCCTGTTACATAGCTGAGCTCTGCCCTATTATATTGGCTTTAGTGCCACAAAATGCTCCTGATGGCCTGGCTTCTCCCATGGGCTACGTGCAGAATGGATCCTAGTCTGCTGACTCAGGGGTATACGCTCCCACTCAGAAGATTAGCACCATTGTTTGGAAGCTTGATGGAGCATAACAGCAGGGCAAGGCAGAACAGGAGTGGGTGGAAGAGCAGGGATAGGGGAGGGGAAGGGACTGGGGAGCTATACATTCCAAAGTCAGAAAAACAAGTGAGACACAGTAGAAATGCAAACGTGTACTTATGTACTACACACAGATAGACAACATACACATGAGAGCACCAGAACTTGTATGCTCCAAAAAGGACTGCGCAATCAATCAATCTTTTCCTATAGCCCTAGGGTGCTACCAATACTTAAACAATCAGTATCACCAACTGTATAAGAGTTTAAAATATAGAAACTATGTACCACTTTTAAAAATCAGCATAAAATCACAGGCTGAAATGGAGTTGCTCATCACAGTTACAGTAGTTAAACAGGAGCACACCCACTGTTGAAACTGGTGTGGCTTTGGAACTGTTCAGTGCTTAAATATGACTGGATAGCTGGGTTGCTATGTAGGCTGACTAGCCAACCATTTGTTGAAGATTCACCATATTAAAAAAAAAAGCATCTATTTCAGTCTTATGGACTTCCTGTGCTAGGACATTTCAAAAAAAAAAAAAAAAAAAAAAAGGGTGTGGTATTCTTTCTTTTGTTTTTGCCCTGCCACAGAATTGCATACATCTGAACACCACAACAGAAAAACAGATACTCAGCAACAAAACAGTTTTTCATTTTCAAAGATACTTTTCATCAACGGAAAATATTTTAATAGTATTTTAACATCTTAATTATAATCTTTTTGGCAATACTGAATTGTGACACTAAAGCAAGGACTGCTTACATAAGAGTTACTCAGAAAAGCAAACACACAAGGACATTCATAATACGTCCTAGTTGTTTTCTGCTGAGAAAGCACAAAGCTGGCATCTATTCAAATGTACATTTTCTTCTTGAAACTCTGAGCAGGTTAACCAAACAAGTGAAAGCTAGCCAAGATCACTGCCACAACAGTGGCCCACTAAACAAAAGTACTTCCAACAAAGCACTACACTGTTGTTTGATTAACCTGCTGTGGCAGCAACTCTGCTGAGTAAAGTGCCAAAGCAAACAGAACAAGAGCAGACAGGCAAGAATGAATAAAATCAAATAAAACCTGTTTGGGGAGACACTCACCTTGCAAAATCCACCCACTTCTCAATGATCTTTTTTGGTGACAACCGCCTGCAGACTATTCCCACAAAGTCAGGCTGGAATAGTAAATACAGAAAAGCAGGTCAACTGAGGACAACGCTAATCTGCATCTTATTCTCACATGCTTTTGGCTGTAAACCTCTTTCATCTCCATAATACAGTAACTTTCAAATCCTTCTCAGTTGCTTTCAGGAGGGGATCAGCAACCTTGAACCTGGACACTAAGTTTAGCTTCTATAGCCAAGTCCCAACAAATGTTCAGCCTTCTTCCTCTAGTTGCAACTTCACATATTCTTTGTCTCAACATTAGTCTGCTCCGGAAGGGTGGGGAGCAACTGGGACTTGGGCCCCCAGAGGTTTAACTTTCTCCCCCTCAGTTAATGGGGAATTTTTTTCTTGTTTTCTTCTCCTCGGTTTCCAGCTCAGTTACTCTATAGCTAAGTCTGACTATTGCTTCCCACACTCACTATTAGCACGTTCACTGCTCTACCTCACTTTGTGAGGACTCTTTTAAAAAAAAAAAAAAAACAAAAAAAAAAAAAAAAAAAAAACTGTGGTGTCTACCTGTACACAGCCCCTAGCATCTGTTTGAGACATGCATGTTAAAAAATTTTTTTAAATGAGCCTACGTGAAAGTTACTAATAATCCAAGTTAACCAGGAAAAAGTCATTACTACAATGAACAGAAAGTATTCTCTTTTCCATGATATCTGAGCAACCTGCCGGGTAGTAAGGGTATAGTTATGAGATGATAAAAAAAATGTTCTTAAAACATACTTTTAAAATTATTTTTATTAAAAAAAAAAAAAAAAAAAAAAAAAAAAAAAAAACAGGAAGCCAATATCACTTATGCTGACTTCATGAACTTGCACTGCAAATGTGTAGAAGGAGTTATTGGAGAAATTCTGTGAAGTCATGTGACCACCATATGTAGTCAATTCAGACAGTGTCTTTGTATAGACTGAAGAGAAGAATCATCTTGTTTATCCTGAGACATATACATCTGGAACCGATAAACCATGCATGATTGAAATTTTTGTATAAAAAAAAATTCCCATTTAAGAGAAAAATATAATGTACAACTCTATGCACATCTGTGATGTCCTATTAAAAATAGGAAAATAAAAAAATAAAAGTCTTCACCTGTTCTGTTTAGAACAGATAAGTAGTACAAGTAAGTTTACATAGAATCAGTTACAATAAAGAATTCTCACAAAAGCCCACATGTTAAGGATCTACAAAGTCAAAAACAGCAGCATAAAAAGTGAATTGAGAATGTGCAGGGGTAAAGTGTTTATAGCATACATTGTCCTCGTGCAGCGCAAGATGGTGTGTGGCCAGCATGCGAATACCCAGGCGAGATGTCAAGGTGGTGTCCAAGAAATTGCGACCCAGGGCCTCATCCTGAAACACACACAAAGAGAAAAGGGGCTGAAAGTGAAGGAAAAATGCTCCAAGTTTACCCTTACCCTGCTTACTTGTACTAAAATGATTGGTTTCCTTTCTGTAGGCTTACTTATTTAACTGTTATAGATTCCTACAAAGGTGTTGCACTCCAGCACTGTATAAAAAGATCACCTTGGAAAGAGAAACTATTGAAGCACTTTGAACTTCTTTTTGCATGCACTGTAAACTGCTCCTGGTTACACACTTAATAAAGTGAAGAAAAGAAGTCTATTTTGCAGACCTTTCTTCAACATAGTTGTTCAACAAGAACCTGTTCTCTTTTGGACCCAAAGTGCTCTCGCTCACAAAACAGGACTTCCTAACTGCATTAACTGCTAATAAACCATTACACTTTACTGTATGTTTGTAACTGGGCAAAGGTAACAGAAATATAAAATCCTTATAAATCAGCCTTTATTTTTGACATCCAGTCCGAATTCTGCCCTTGTTAATGAGTGTTCACATAACATCAGTTCCATCATTCATTTTTGCCAATATTTCAATACTGTAGGTTTCAAGTCTTCAGCTACCAAAGTACCCTGAAATCCACGTTATTCATCAATTATTTGAAGCTGGTCTCCAAGCAGAAATTCTTGAGGACACTGAACCAGGGCTGTCATAACAAGTTCTCAAAATATTTTAGTAGCACATATCAAAGAGTTTTATAAACCAAACTGTTCCAATCACCATGAATCAAAGTTGCGATCCCTTTCTGGCAAAAGTAGTCAAGCAATATTAGGATCAAATATCGTTTTAGACATTTGTTTTAAATCTGCCTTAGGAATACTAGAGCATGTATCTTTATAATCTATTTCCCAATGAAAATTTGCCATACCAGCCTCAAGCCTTCACATACACTTTATTTAAAAAGAACTTGCAAAGGGAACACATCAATAAACAGAAAACAATATGAGTATGATTATCAGTAATTAACACAAGTACTGTCATACATGTTGTACTATAAACAAAAATAAAAAATAAACTGAAAATGAACAGAAATGCCTCAATGTCAGGAGGTGATTTTCAAACAAGTTTTTATATCACAGAAGTCCGGTACTGTGTTTTTATGCTGATTTTTAAAAGTGGTACATAGTTTCTATATTTTAAACTCTTATACAGTTAGTGATACTTTTTTTTTCCCACTAGAGGTAGAAGTGCTTCAGACAGTTTGGAAGAACCAACCCTTTACCTGGATGTGCTTGCGGCATTCCCGGAAGCCCTCTGCCAGCATGGTGACTACATCTTTGTGGTCATCCAGCAACTGCTGAACAAGTTTGCAGTACTGTGCCTCAGTCTCTTGATCCTTGATCTAGCAGAGAAGGGAAGGGGGGGGGGGGTACTGCCTTTAGAACAGCAAAATGCATCAAATGACAATCCATTAGATGTGGCATGGACTTGTGTTAAAGAAACCACACCAAAATAACCCAGCTGGTTAGTGACAGCTACTCAACAATTACTGACATTGAGATGCCCTTAAGAGTCAAGTTACATCATTTTTGAGGGTACAAAACTGGTACTACAGTTTTATTATTACATGTTTTTTCATCAGAATATCCATGAAAGAATTGCAGAGACAGGAAGAAAACTATTTTTGATTTAATACATATGGATTTATTTATGCAATGAGAAAGAAGTGATCCATGGGTTCCAAACAAGTTTTTAATTTCATGAGTCATTAATAAAGCAGGAAGTATGACCAAGTTCTCCACCATTCCAGTAACTATGCTAACAAGGTGATTCAGTTATTTATTCTAGTATCCATTCAAGTACTGTATTAAATTAACAGGTCAAATCAGTTGTGTGAAAGTCTGAGAAGCTCATAGTTTAAGCAAATACAAATATGCGATAGCTCCAATGTGAAAGTTACAGCTTAGGGTATGTTAGTTCATATTGAAGAAATAATTTTAACAGATTTTAAATAACTCAGCTTGGAAACAATTGAGGGGAAAGGAAGGGGGGGGGGGACTAAAGCAGCAAGAAAGGATGACCTAAAAGTAATATTTTTGAGAAACTAAACATGAATTGTAGACACTAACATGATTTTTGGCTACTTTTACTGTTCTCTTTCATCAGATATTAGGCCAGACACCAGCAGCTGGTTGGTTGGGCTGCATCTCTGTTTTCAAAAACACTGAGGCTGAGCTAAATATGGAACACATTGAACTTGGGCAATAGACATTCCCGCTTGTTCTCTGTTTCCCAACTACTAACCACTCGCTTGCTCACTTACTGCTGGGAAGTCACACAGCATGTGGTACGCCCGGATATACAGTTCGTGCTGCAGGAGAAAAGAAACTGTTAAAGTTAAAATGCTCTATGCAATTGCAAAAACAGGAGTTCCTAGGCATGGAAGATCCCAGTTCATCTTGTCTGCTTTCTCTGGCTCCCAAGCACATACAATAATGATTTAAAACACATCCCAATAATAAATTTTTGCTTACAACATGCAGTCCAATGTCATCTGATAACAGTTATACTGAAAAACAATGGTGAAGCCTAGCAAGTAAACACATGCTAAAAACTCATTGTAAGTGTTCTCCTAAGTTCCTCAGCAAATACAATGTCTCAGTAATTTCCGAAAAAACTTCTTTGGCAAGTTTAAGCACAAAAGGTGCTTGGCAGATACTAGGGAGCAAATCTAGGGCATAGTTCAGCCTGCGCCACTGTTTCCAAGGTGGTCAACACTCTGTAGAGGGAGGTAAACATAAGTGAGAGAGCGTGAGATAAAAGGACAAAGGACATTCTCCTTTCACTTTGTCATTTTCCAATTCAGGATATCATTCAATCATACAGAAATCTACATGTCAGCAACATCTGGCTAAAATGCATGTAGAAAAACAAAAGTAACAGACAGGAGTTTGTTATGTTAATGCTAAGGAAGAAAACTAGTTGAGACCTTCAGTTCTTGGTTACAGGCTTCATATTTGTGGCTTAGGAAGGCCAGAATGCACTGCCTCACAGGAGAATGGCTACCCTCCACATTTTCTTTTACTTAGAATACTACAATGATGCTTCTAATTTGGCAATTTTCACATAAAATGTCAGGTGCAGAATATACACGGGACTATTCTTGTATGCATCATTTACTAAGCAATACTAAAACATTACATTTCCTCAAACCAAAAAACAATTTATCCCAGCTGTATGTGAATAAATATATATTATATGTATTTAACAGAAATCTGTAAATGCACATTTGACTATCATGGAGGACTGTGTCTTGCCCCACATTTTGCATACAAATTACCCATTGGTCAACTATCCTTAATTACAGACACAGGTGACTGAAAATACCAAATTCCAGACAGGTCTCCCAAGTTTGGAACATAAGGCCAGAGCTCAGGGGCAAAGCTGAACTTGAACATTCTTTTATATCTTGTCAAAACATATTTGCAAATTCACTCACTGCCAAGCAGTGCAAAGATGGAGACACTGCTGCAGGTCAAACAGCACTATTGTGGCACTTACCACTTGCAGGATTGTGGGGTTGCAGCCAATGATGAAGGGCAGACTGCGAAAGCCCTTGATGCGATGGGCAATGCGAACAGGCAGCTCCTTGTGTAGGTACCTGGCACTGCTCTGCATAAACACAGGGTATAGGAAGGTGAAAAACAAAGTTAAAAAATAACAGGACCCAAAACAAGTCTCCTGTCATTAACTCTTAGTTTTGCTCCATTTCAGCACTGCACAGTTGGATTATAAAAGAAGTTCATACAAGTCGTTGTTTAATCATCTGCTGTCCAAACAGATAAAAAAACAGCAAACACTGGAAACTAGACCCTCAAAACTTTCTGAAGCATTATCATTTGCAAGCAAACCAAACTCATTAAAGGTCTGTTTAGCAGCTAAGCAAGCCAAATGTCTACAGTTGTCAAAACTAGATAAGCCAGCTATCTCATATTAGCTCTCATAAAAAAAAAAAAAAAAAAAAAAAAAAATCACCTAGTTATCAGTGAATTCAAATGACAAACTCAAAGCCAATAACTGTCATGTTAACTAAACCAAACCAGCTGTCAGCTTCAGACTGGTGACCAAGCAAAAGAGTTTCATGAAGTACATCTGTTCACCTACAGCAAGACCAATATTGAACAACAGTCTGCTCAGTAAGAAAAACACAGGAGTGACTGCAGTTCTTTACACAGAAAGAATTTTTTTTTAAATGACAGAAAAGTAACATACTGCATTTTATTTAGCTTAGAAAACATGAAAAACAACAGAAAACTGACTTTAAATTGAAAAATTACCAGGATGTGATGACCGTCTGGAGACTTTCCCGCATAGAGCAGTGTGGCTGGTGTCAGTCTTACTGATGCCTTGAAAGAATTCATACAAGTTCAGCACTTCATGAGAGTGGTAAATAAGCATAATAAATAATAATAAAATAAACACATGGTAGTTGTAGACATTAACAAGGAAAAACACATCTGTGCTTTAACAGAAACAGACCAACTTCTCCAATCTGCAAAGCTAGTTAAATCATGCTATCAAATTTAACTTATGTACCATGTCTAAACTTGCAAAAAGTTACATGTATATCATTCTACATCGAAGGAAGAAATGGGGCACAAACTCACAATGGATGTACCTTATTGCATTCTGACATATTATACCTGTCAACAACCCAACTGTAAAGTCATGTAAAATACCATCAACTATTAAGGTTAAGAAAACAGTTTTGTCTTTTCTGACTTCCAATGTTAAATAATCAACTTCACAATAATTTCCCCTTTCATACATGTACATGCGTTTACTTAGTTTCTTATAACAATTCAGCCAAATACACAGCCGGGTAATTTCACTGGAGCAGCGAAGAGTAAATGCCTTGCTCAAGGGCACTGCACCCAGGAGCTGAAATTTGAACCAGAGTCCTTGGAGCGAACCCAACACCTCTAACAACTATGCCATCTGCTGCCCTAGGAAGGTATAAAAGCTGAGTATTCTGAATCAATTCAGGATGAGAAGTTTGGTGTTACTGCAGGAACAGAATGTGAACTGAGGACCCCAGATTACAAGACCAGTATCAAACTTCTGCAGATTTTCACAATACTCTGTGAACAAACACTGCAGAAGATACAAAGATTATATCAGTGATGCCCATACTGTATATCCCCACTTCCTAGGAGACTCTGAAGCCTGCCTGGATGCGTCATGGGACGACGGGCAACGTACTGGTTAGAGCCGTTGATTTGAAGGTTGTTGGTTCAAATAACACCTTCTGCTCTTGTACCACGAGGCAAGGTACATACCCCGAACAGATACAGTAAAACACCCAAGTGTAGGAATAAGTACTGTAAATCACTTTGGAGAAATTCATCCGTTAAATGTAAAGATAGATAATAAATGTGAATGAAACAGACAATCAGTTAGGCCAACACATGTCCAGATGTTGAACTTGGGGATAGTTTCATTTTTACCTGACAAATTTAATTCAAAACAGTCAACATTCTGCATGGAGAAGTTTTTGTCTACTGCTCTTCATGTGGCCCTTCACAAGCCTGTTTTCAGTAACAGCTATTTCACCACCTCTCTACACCCACAAAATCTTGAACGAAGGTCAGTGAACGAAGAAGCATGCAACAAACAAAAAGTAGCCAAATTCTTTTTTTCCCCCAGGGTTACTGTGAATAACCTGCCGTCATATTTACCGTGTTGAAATTAAAATGAACCGACGGAGTAAAGAACGACCTTCATCTGCCCTATTGTACTGTCAGCGTGGTGTCCCCTTAGCCCATCGCGACGACACAAAAACCATTAAAAAACACAGAAAAACAATGTTCGTCTCCATTTTAAAACGACTTTATGTGTCTTTTAGAAAAGATGACGCACTGTGTACGCTGAGAGCAGCTGGGCACCAAACCGAACCTTGACGAATAAGCATCTCTCCGCACTGTCACAAGTACTACGCGTTTCACTCGGGCAGCTTTTGTTTATTTACTTTTAGCTGAACGGTTTGCGGGACAAATTATTTCAAACTACTGAGACGTGCAGAGGAGGCCGAGGCCTGCGCTAAGCGAGCCTGTTGAAAGCACGTTTGGGCGAACAAAGATGAGGGCGGTTGAGGGGTCTCCCCTGAAGCTAACATGCTAGCGGCGGCGCGTGACCGCAGCCCGTTCCCACACACAAACACGCCAAGAAGTATGCAATAAACAAGAAGTAGACAAATTCGCTTTTTCCAGGGTCAATGCGACTAACCTGCCGTCGTATTTTTCGTGTTGACATTAAAATGAACTGAAGGAGTGTCCCGACAGAGTGACTGCTTATAAAAAGGAGTCACACCACCGTCACCCCGCATTACCCATAAGCCAGAATACCACCATACCGGAGGGGGGAGAGCGTAAATCACCTTTTCCGCAGATGCATCAATGGCAGACTGGTTGTAGAACGAGGAGACGGTTTTGGACCTTTCCCGAGCCAGTTCGAAATAGCCCTGCATGGAGGAGGTGGACCGGAGCCGGGCGAGAGCGCGCGTGTCCGCCGTGCAAACAGGGCTCATCGCCTTCGACGCCGGCGGCAGACATTTCTTCACCATTCCGGCACCGATTGACCCGCAGCTTAGCATCTCCACCACTCTTCGACGCATGTTTTTCTTCTTCCCGCTGGCAAGCCCAGTCGCGCAGCTTTACCTGCCGGTGATTCAACGTGGCCTCTTTATCAAGCCATTAAGTATCATGTGGCTACCCAAACGGACAAAGGCACTGTAACGGGGCCGCACACGCCGACACTCCCGCAGCACAAGGGGACACCGCGAAGCGACAGGCCTTGCTGAGCCGATAACTGTAAATGACGCGGAGGACTGACCAATCGCAGACCAGTGGGCGTGGCGAATTCAACTGGCCTCGCCCACAACATAGAGCTCTGTAAGGATTTAGAGAACGACGGCGTGACGCTCGGAGCACTTGGCTTTGTCACTTAAGTGATCATAAAGCCCAAAAGAATTCGAACAACAAAAAAATATTAGGGATTACGCCTATGGCACTTAAATGTCACGTTAAGCTTTTAATTTCCTGTTTAAAAAAAAAATTAAACGTAAAATCTTTTTTTTTCTGGGCTACAAAGGTACCGGTGTGATGGTGATTGTCTTGTCATTGATTTATTTACTGCTACATAATAAATCCGACCATTTTTGGTAACTGCTAATCCCAGGTAGGGTCATAGTAGTCTGGAACCTATCTCCAGAGTCACTGGACAGCAATGAACATTGGGAACCTATGAAACTACCCCAGGATGGGAGGCCAGGCCATCACAGGGTGGTCAGACACACCCACCCATTCACATGTGTACAATGGGCAATTCAGAGTGACCAGGTAAATTGAAACAACTCTTTGGACAGTAGGAAGAAACCCACTCAGGAATAGCATACAAACTTCGCAAATACGGAGCTCAAATTCATACCCAACCAGCCCAGACACTGTGAGCTGACTGCACTACTCACTCAGCTGTCCTAACAACAACTATCCAACTCAGTAGGTCCTGTTGGCTCCTCAACACAGAGAAGTTGGGATATTTTACCTTGTGACCAGAGTTACTGCCCTTGTTAAATGAAACGTAATTGTTTCTGTAAAACTGGGTTACCTTGTGGTATTTTTCAGCTGCTGTGGTTTAAGTCCCAGGTGGGAATGAATTAATTTGCCATATCCTAGATTCCTAACAAAGTGCTAATAAAGGGACTAGTGCTCCAAAGGGGATCCAACACCCTAACATTTATCCCTATCCTGAACTGTTAACACCACAGCAGTGTCAGGAACCTGATCGGCAACAAAGTATAGGACCCAGATGCGGAAGGGAGACACAAGACAGGGGCTGCGAACGCTCAGTGATTTAATCTGGATAAATCTTTAATACACAAAGGCAAGATAATGTCACGGACTATAGTGGAGGTCCCGCGTCAGTGTTGGTCGACTCGGCCGCTTTTATACCTGCATGGGTCAGCTGATCCAGTGGGTCAGAGGCTGATGGGCGGCGGGTTCCATTCGCATCGCATCTTACAAGTAGCCCCGCAGTCAGACCTACAGCCAACCTATCCAGCCACTATGCAATGGTTTGCATCTCTTAAGTCTTGATCAATTCCATAAAATTTAACCAAGTGGACACACAAACCTGCACATGATATAGCGACGTGATGGTGCAGTATCTCATCAGTTGTCATCTAAAATAAGTGGTGTGTTTTAAAAGTCAAAATGTCTTTTTTTAGTATGTAAAAAGAAATAAGCAAAAAGTTTTACCACATATTCATTCAGATAAGCAACACCCCACGAAATATTAGAAATATGTCAAAAATAGACCAGAGAGGAAGGTCATCTACATGCAAAATTCACTCATTTTCTTTAAAGTGAAAATTCAATCCAGAAAATTGCAGAACCTTGACCTTCCTCTAGGTGGCAACACAGCACATGGCAGGGGTAAATATTAGGTACAGCATTAGGAAAACACACTGATTGATCATATTAGCTAAAAAACATTTACTAGTGTTATAGTGAGAAAAAAAAATCAAGCATTAATCCAGTTGACTTGCTTCAAACTTTACAAACACAATCAAACTAAAGTTTAGGATTTATATTTTGTAACCAAACAAACTCATGGTATCATGTTAACTGCAGCCCTGAATTAGTTCTACATTAGCTAAATGTTAATTTGGTGCAAAAATAAGTCACTTTTTCAAACGTTTCTTTTTCACACTAATACTGACCATACAGTATATTGCATTTGTTAAATATTTGTATTGACACAGGTTCTTTAAGAGATAATTCTGGTGGAATCCATTGCACTATACTGGCAAACACATGAAGTTAGACAGACTGGAAATGGAATAGAAAGGAAAAAGGTATTCACAGACAGATTTACAAATACATTGTCAAAAAAGCTACAATTGAATGGATACCAGACATAGTACAGACACATTAAGGCATTCTTTTATACTGTCAAGAACTCAAAAACACATTTCAGTGACATCATGATATACAGCAAACTATTTGGTGAAATGGATATGCATAAAATAAATGTGCCATAGAGAACCAAAATGTTCAGCTTGGCTACTTGAGAAGGGGAAGACACTGCATGCAATGTGGAAAGATACACCAACAGTAGCTCTTTGTTGGTTTGATGCCCTAACCACCATGCCTTACATTTCAGTAGGTGATGATAAAAAAAAAAAAAAAAACATTGATCTGGATCACATCCTGTCTTGCTATTTACATCAGAGATCTTTTACAAATATGGTTGATCCTCCCAACTCAAAACACAGTCATTGCAATTTGTGTTTCTGTAAGGCTGCAGAAATGTGCTTTCAGCAATTCAAAAGGATAAGGAAGTAGATGTTACAAAGATCCTGCATAAAATTGAATTTAAATAAAAATGGCACAAACAGGATTATAAGATGGCACATAATTGATTAAATCACAATCATATTCAAACCTTGCCAACATTAAAATGGAAGGTATATTAAATTAAAATGATGTATCAAATTTAAAGTATCTTTATAGGCTCTCTTTTTATATGAATGCTGTTTTACTGTACTAACCTCTTTAAACATAAGTCTTGATCAAAATTCCCTTGGTTCATTTATAAGGTACAAAATAACACAAATCATACAGACATTAAAAGTTCCATCTCACATTTCTTGATCCATCAAGTTCAGCTGCCATCCAAATGTCCATACAGAGAGCGAAGAAATGAAGAGATGACCGTGGATATGTGTCTGGATCTCAGTTATTTTCTCTTCCACACTACAACCATATTCTTATCAGTCAGTGCAACTAAGTAGTTAAATTGAGGGTCTGCCACCACACTGTTAAGAATAGGCTCTTCTACTGTGCCAAGTCCCTCACAGAAGGGCGAAGGCCACTGCAGCACCTGAAACCACAACAAAGACACTCAGCCTTCACACTTTGGACACTCCACAACACGGATACACAAAAGTACATCAAGTGTTGACAGAAAGAAAATAGTTAATTTGATGACTGTTACATTTTGTCCCACAAAGAGAGACACAAACTCACAGCTGTCAAGTCAACAGCACACTGCATTCCTTGACAGGCTGTACATTAACATGAGAAATGACTTTGCTGTGTGTTTACGATGATTTCACAGTTAAAATGCCAGTTAATAGACCATATTAAAACAATGGACAATCTTTAAATGAGACATAAGAGAAATATGCTATACCTTAGTAGGAGGGAAAGAATCAACATTTTCCTTTTTCTTTAGGATTTCAGTGGCATGGTACATCCATACCACACCTTTCTCATCCCCACAGATCACATAGCCCTGACCTAGGAGAGAAAACATATTATAAAAAATTATCACAGATCTTAAAAAATAGGTCAGAAACAACATTCATAAAAGCATACTACTCACTGGGACAAGTGCTAAGAGACAGGTAGGGCAGATCTGTGTTCGACCACTGCAGGACTGCCAGGATCACAGCAGACACCTTCTTGTCAGTGTTGGGGCGGGCAGTTCGGGTGCGCTTCCAGCTCCACAGGTAGATGGATCCCAGTGTGAAACACTTAGATGCTGTAGACATGAAGGATGGTGGTTATTGTCATACTGTGAGTCACCAACCTGGTCCATTCATTTATGCAAGTGCCTTGCAAAGTATTCAGACCCTTGACCAACTCTCTAATTTCATACAATCACAAATGTGACATTAAAACTTTGTCGTATTTTATTTCAAAACACTGAAAATCAAAATTAAGTGAAATTTTGCTGTAAGAGGTAAATAAGTATAAACTGAAATATTCTGTTTGCATAAGTATTCAAACCAAATAGAATATTTAGTAGAGCTAGATTTTGCTGTTGTAACAGCTTTAAGTGTTTCACTGTCACTATATATCAACTTTGCACAGTGATCAAGAGTGATACTGGAGCATTTTTGAGGTAGCATTGCTCTAAAGTCATTCAGTGTTTTTGGATGGTGTTTGTCCACAATTTTCAAATAGTATAGCAGATTCTCAATAAGACTGAGGTCAGGACTTCGGCTACTGTAGGACATCCACCTTCTTGTTCTTAAGCCATTTGCTTTGGCCTTGTGCTTGAACTCATTGTTGTATGGAGAGGAAGGCTTTCTCTCAAGCTTCAATTTTTCAACAGAATGTTTCTCTGCCAGTGTTTCCCTGTATTTTCTGCCATCTATCCATTGCTATTTCTGTTTCAACAAGACCTCTAACCTCCATTGATGAAAGGCAGCCCCACAACATGACACTTTTTACTACACTACATTTTACTACAGATATGGCCTTTCTTTAGACATGGACTACATTACACATGGTACTTTCAATTTTTGCTAAAAAGCTATCTTGGTCTCATCTGACCGCATCACAGCTGGGTCAATGTGAAACTTTATGGCAAACTCTGGCATATTATGAGATGGTTTTTCAGCAATTTGTTCTTTACTATCACCCTCTTTAAATGGTTGACTGTCCCTACTTAATTCTATCTCCTCCAAAGCAATCACTGGGCTTCTACTTCATGCATTCATGTTACATTAAAATGTTATATTGTAATGTATAAGACTAAATGTTCTGTAGAAGTTAAAGATAATTACCTTTAACTTTTACAGAACATTTAGTCTTAGTTTTCATGCCATACCTTTAGATTACCAGCTTAACTAACAGCAGGAGTTTTTTTATGCAGAATATTTGTCAGGCACTTTAATGGTTCACAGGTAGAGGTCAAATGTAAGGCAATCGTGTCCTCATTACAGCAATTGTTTTCAACCTTTGCAAACTTCCACAGCACAGATACCGAATACGTATGTAAATAGCATATTGGTCTCATCTTAATTTTTCCACAAAAACAATGTCGACTTAAAATAATTAAGCTTTAAGTAGATACAAACCATTGTATAGTAGCTGAATAGGCTTGCTGTGGGTTGACTATGGGGTTGCTGTGGTTGTTGAGGGTTAGTATAAGGGAAAACTGAGCTTAGGGGGAAGGTTAGGTATGTAGTGGAATCACCTTTACAGCGCGAGTCCTTTTGTTAGCACTACGTGTTTGATATGAATCTTTAAGTTTTAGCATTTTGTAGTAAGTTACTACAGAAAATAAAATTACAACATACCATTTATGATTTAGTAAAATGTGAGAATTGGTCAAAGGTCTGAATCATCTAGCAAGACACTGTATTGGATTTCTCCTGAAAAGTTGCAATCACCACAGTATCAAAGGACATCCTCACAAATAGACACACTCACCAACAATGTCATCTGTGAGGAAACCCAGACCGTCAATAGTGTGATAGTCTGCATGCTTATCCTTCTTCTTCTTTGTGGGAAATGTGACCTCCGTCTCCACTGACCTGGAAAGCAGACAGAATGAAATTGGTAACAAGGAACCTTCTGATTTGCAGTCCCTCACAGTCATACTTCCTGTGTTTCATGCCAATTTACTTATATTAATTTTATTTAAATTTTCAGATAGTTACTGACATCATGCTGCAGCTGGACTACAAACATAATTACTGTGAGCATACAAACTTCAGTACAGTTTATTTATTAATAAGTATTTTAAGCAGGAGAAAGGAAAAACACCATAGTCTGACTTACCTCTTAGTCCTATTCTTATTAAGCTGGATGTTGAAACAAAGCATCCCCTTATCGCAGCCAGCCAGCAGGTGAACATCTGAACTGGAGGGAGGTAGACAAAGTTGCAAAGGTGTGGAGTTGGTCTCCAGAACCAGGAGTTGTCTAGATGGGGGGGAACATATTGTGAGATACAACGCAAATCACTGCTACAATGAGCTACTGAAAAATGAAAAGTAAAACATAATAGACAATGCCGCAAACTTATTTTGGAGCTTTGAATGTTTGGAATAAACAAGTGGATTTCATACAAAATACAAATACTGATTTTAAAATAGCACAGACAAGACTCACTGGACTTTGAAGTTGTAGCTGCTGTCAATGTTTCCAATGTCCCACATCACAATCTTGTTGTCATATGCTCCAGCTAGAAAAAGTTCAGGGTTGAAATATATTGTGAATTATAAACAATGGTTTGGAGAACAAGACATTTACAAAGGTCAGGATTGCAAAACACTCCTCAATTTGATTTATTTGTATATTTTATTAATACTAACATAACCTGTAGAATGTAAACAATCAGAAAATTGCTGTAAAATTATACATAAAACATGTTGACTGGTCACTGACTGAAGAGGATGGTGTGCTGACGTGGGCTGAAGCGCAGGGTGGAGATAGCACGGCGGCTGGCTCTGAACTCTCCGTAAGCAATGTTGGCTCCGGGGTGGATAAGCTTCACCATTCCCCTCTTTCCTCCTGCTGCCAGGATATTGCAGGGCCGTGCCATACTGCTGCCTTGAGACATCATCACAAATGACCAGGACAAAGAGAAGAACTCCTAAGATAGAGACAGAAGAATGAGGAGAGGGAGAAGAGACAAAAGATGATTGGAAAGAACGGGAGATGAAATGACAGAGTACAGAGATGTTTCAAAGAAAAATGTGTGTGTAATTCAGGTAATGAAAACAGAAAAGCAATAAAATGGATATAAACATAGGCATAAAGGATTGAGTGCCTTTACTGGCAGTTATGCAAACTTAAAGAGAACAAAGAGAAACCATACCAACCTCCCCAGGTACTTTATACTTCTTGTGCACAAGCCCCATCTCACAGTCTATTAGACAGATTGATTCCCCCCCACAAGTGGCCACAAACTGGGAAGTCTGGTTGGACTCTGTATCAAGGAAAGGATGGAAAATTAAAGCCCATCAAACCCATTAACAAGACCCAGGTTAATACCTGTCTTCTTTTACAAAGGTTTACAACCCCAAAATTTGAGAAAGTAAGAAAACTCATGTAGGACTCCAAGTGTACAGTCACAGCTGGAAGCTGTATGCTAAAATGATTGGAGACAAGAAGAAACTCCCCACCCAGTGAAGGCTCGAAAGCACAGGCCCACAGCTGTGTGCTGAAGTCCTCTGGGCTGTTCTGCTTGCTGTGGCACTGCAACACGTGGAGAGGTTTCAGATCTACTGGTCCCTGAGAGAAATTTTCAGAAGTTAAGCGTTTGTGTCCTGGAGGAGACTTGTGCTATTGAGAACTGTAATAGAACTTGGAGAAATGTGGGATTCTTGACCAAATGCATATAATTGTGTATAATCAAAATGCACTGCACCGCTACCTCAGATTTAGTTACTTGCACAGAAGTGCTGTTCTCATTCATCCTCTTTCTGGGTGTTGTCCGGCGGGGTGTAGTTATGCATTTCTCTGGTGTCTCCATTTTGGGCTCCTCTTCATTATTGCAGGTCACAATACGCCCAGTCCTACTATAGCCGCATGAGGTCTTCTCTGGGGATGGAGGAGAGCTCCGCAGGTTGGCAAATGTCCTCTGGCTGCTGTCAGGTACAAGTGCTTCAGCAGTTCTTCCTCTCTTCCTTGCACTGCCTTGGTCTAGGCCAGCATCTGTGTCTGTAGTCTTCCTCTTAGGGGTGGAAGGCATGTCCTGTGAGAACAAACACAAATAAACAAATCTGAAAGTGAACCACAGTGTAATTCTGTACTGCTGAATGGCCTGTATGGCCAACTATGACCTAGAGGAGAGTTTTTCAGTTCCTGTCCTGCTCCTGGAATCCTAAGGGATGGTCTGTCTTTTGGTTTTAGACCAGCAACTAATGCATTTGATTCATCTTCCTGTCTAAACGCTAAAGCCTTCGTTTAGGTAAAACAATTTGCTTCAACAAAGGTACTCTTAATAATTGTAGTCCACTTAGTCCCTAAGATTAGAATAAATAAACTACTGGCCCATTGTTCCTTCTTCAAAAAATAGAGGTAATGCAGGGTAGTAAAGTTTAAAGATATGAATATGACCTGAGGGATAACATTTATAGTACTTCAAAGTACTGCTATAGTCATGCTAAACAATAGACAGAATCTGAGTTCAATGAGACATCCCATATGTCAAAGAATAACTAACTAATGAGAAAAGCTGGAAACCTTGATATGTAAGTGAATAACCAAGGTTCAATCAATAATACAAGAGTAAACATATATAAGCTGACTTCCAACCACAGTATTAATAAGAAACTTTAATCCTTACATTTATTTCTCTGCTGTTGACAGCCTCCACTTTTGTCTTTTTTTCTTTCACCATTAGTGAACGTAAGTGCTCTTTTGCAAGTGTTTCAACCTAAACGAAACAGAGATTAACATAGAGACATACAAATATAACACAGTTTTTAAGTATCTGCATAGTACACATACTGACTTACCCTCCACTTTGTGTAGTCATTGTGTGTGCTGGGACCAAATTTAATGTGAGTACATGCTGCTTTCACAAAGTCGCTTTCTAACGCCTTCAGTTTGCTTTCTGCCAATGGGTTAGGCAGGGAGAAATTTGCCTTCCATAGTTGTACTACCTATCAAATACATAAACACACAGACAACATGATTTGATGGGTTAGATGGATCATTTCAGTAGAGAAAATATGGCCAAGATTTAAAGGGAAAGACTCCCTATAACTGCACAACATATGAACCCAAAATTTGCTTCATTAAAGATTTAAAAGATTGCGAAAACTCCATTAACATTAGAGGGGAGGGAGAATGAAGACACTTACTCGGTTTTGAAGATTTTCATCATTGACATGACGCAGGTGGTTGGCAGATGGCCTGATGTCCTTTCCATTGAGCATCCTCAACTTGGATAGGAGAAACATTACTTTGCAGTTGTCACTGGCCTAATAGTACCACAAAATGGAGACAGACAAGTCAGACCTCTTGAACAAAACAATCAAGGTGAGAAAATTTAAATCCGTGTTATTTGTAGTGAATGCGTTTGAGGCATTTTTCCTAAAGGTGAATGAATGGTAAATGTGAATGGGTGGAAATGTGGTTAAGCCGGTAGCAGCCACTGGATCACAAATGGGGTTGGACTGGTAAATTAATAGATTCTTACTGTGAGGTACACATTGTTCTGCAGGTCCAGTTCCTCCAAAGCATGCAGGGACTCCAGTGAGGTGACGTCCTCCATGTTGTTGTTGGAGCAGTTAAGCACGCGCAGGGAGGGAAGAGACAGACCCTGGGGTAGCTCTTGCAGATGATTCCCAGACAGGTCCAACTGCTCCAGGTTGCACAGCTGGGACATCAGCAAGATGGGGAGATCTTTGCTTTTTAAAGCTAGGCCAGAGAGACTGCCGAAATAGCATGTAGTGTAGTGTTAAGAGCTTGGACTAAAAGGACCCAAGTTCAAATCACACCTCCTGTTGAAGTGCCCTACCTCATATTGCACCAGTAAACATTACCCTGCTCTAAAAATGGGTAAATAATTGTGATTAGCTCAAAACTGTACGTGACTTTGGAGAAAAGTGTCAGCTACATGGATACATTTAATGCAGTAATAAGAGACATGAGATTCAAGAGACATATGCAAACCATTACAACCACACTGAGCAGAAATCTGTCCCTGTATAATATACTGACAAAGTAAAGCTATGACCATGCTGTGGTCTAGGTTGGAGACCAGAAGACATAGCACAATAACCAGTTAAAAATCAATTACTGTTTAGGTTTTTTAAAATTTTTTAACATATTTATTTCTAGAATGAAACAAACTAAAGCATGGTTTGTCCATCTTCACCCACAAGCCTGAAGACATACAAAAAAAGCTGGACAGGTATACGCTTTTTTCTAAGATGTTTGTATTACCATATTTTGAAAGTACAATAAAAACAAGGCTCAATTACATTATCAAGCTTCTGCCTGAAAACACCTTTCCACACAATAAAGCGTCACTGGGACAATCTTAAGACATACAACCTTTGCATAAGACAGCAAACCGCAGAACAAATGAGCAGTACATACTTGAGAGTCCTGATCTCATCCAGCTTGCTGGTCTTTGGAGAGCCTTTCTCCAGCAGGAGCTTCTCTGTAATCTTGACCATGGCTGATACCGAAGAGTGCAACCTGAAACAAGCACCAGAGCAGTTAAGAGACTTTTTACGGGCAGACAGACACAGGGTCTCGCTATTCATTTGGGGAGGGACTAACAGGTGATGTTGGAGGTGTGGGATTTCAGAAAGTGGGCTTTGGTGTGGTGATGACCTTATGGTAGTCAATTCAAATGGTAATGATGGCACATCACAAAGACACACAACAGGAGGTAACTGGCTCTTTGGCACCCGTAGGTGACAACTGTGATATTATATATAATAAAACTATATGATAAAACCAGGTAAATAATTGCAAAATCTAAATATGGATAGCTATATTATTTTCATTAGGAAAATAAGACTGCACACATATATATACCAAAAGCAACATAGTACATATGCAAAGTTTTGTACACACGTGTACGTTGAAATAAACTGTGAAAAATGGTAATGTACAGGTATAATTTTGTAATACAAAAGAAGACCGATAATGTCGTAAGATCGTAAACACTCATTCTACAAAGACACGGTATGAGCATGAAACTAGAGCTCAAAATGTGTATCTAACAGTACCCTTTCGTACTACAAATCAACTTTAAAAAAAAAAAAAAAAAATCAGTGATACAAGTTCCTGAGTTTAAAAAGAAATATTCACACTTCAAACAGCAGACCGTGATATTAAACGGACACAACACAGCACAGTACTCACTGAAGCACGCGGAGATTTTCCCGGGTAAACGCCTCCAGCTGAACTTTGACCCAAACCGGAATGAAGCCCGGTGTCGCTCCGTCGCCATGTTGTGTGTGTCAACGTGTGCGTTTTCTTTTAAAGGACAAATATATTTCCAGTATTTAATAGCTGTTTTAATACATTTAAACCTTGACGTGCCGATGTCTATTAAATGTTTAGCCTGCTTTGCGAGCTACAAAAAATATTACGATGTGTTTAACTCGTGTTATGCATATAATCCTGACATAACGGTCAAATTTTTTACTTAAACATCACATAAATAATGTTGTATTCGACAGTGTTTTCATAAACTGTAGCGGTTTTCATGGTAAAGGACCGCATAGTGAGGGCTGAGCACATTCTAGTGCATCCTCTTGATAAATTCAGAATACAGAATCATTTCCAAGCGTCAGGTAACAAAAAAAGATTTTAAAAGACGAATCTATGTTATACATATCGATCTGATAAAGTGTTCTGTCATTATTATTTTTTTTTAACAGTGCAAAGTAAAACGATATCTTCTTCATCTTTCAGCTGCTCCCGTTAGGGGTCGCCACAGCGGATCAATTGTTTCCACTTCTTCCTGTCCTCTGCATTTCTCTCCGTCACCCCCACCACTTGCATGTCCTCCTTCACCACATCCATAAATCTCCTCTTAGGCCTTCCTCTCTTCCTCTTGCCTGGCAGCTCCATCCCTAGCATCCTTCTCCCGATATGTCCAGGATCTCTCCTCTGCACATGTCCAAACCAACGCAATCTCGCCTCTCTGACTTTGTCTCCAAACCGTCCAACCTGTGCTGACCCTCTAATATACTCATTCCTAATCCTGTCCATCCTCGTCACACCCAATGCAAATCTTAACATTGCAAAGTAAAACGATATAACTTTTTCAAATGGAAAATCCATTGATATAGGTCTCTCATGAACAAAAAATCAATTTGATAAATCTGGATTTGATGTTTCCCTTAAGGGATATTTGAATTTTAACCGTGAAATTTCTGTTTACACTGTCACACAAGAAAACTTTGTTCCGGATTGAGAGTGCTCCCTCCATAAGGGATTGTTATGCTACTCTCTAAGATTTATGTTATGGATGCAATACTTTTTGCATGATTAACAATTTTATAGTTTTAAATACATGATTCTGAAAATTGCAGTATTGCTAGTAGTCCAATGGCATAACAAGACAAATAGATTGAGAGAAAACATTGGCCTCAACTTTCATTAGTAGTCAAAGAAGGGTTTATTTACACTAAACTTACAGTGAACACATGAGCGGGCAGCACCTTTTTCTAGCTACTGCCGCTGGCCACACTGTTGTAGCACTCAGTTTTAATTAATATAAAATTAGTTAAATTGAATGATATTTTTTACACTGTAAAACATTAAAAGCAATTACTGATGCTGTTCTGCTTCAAAGGGCAAAGTAGAATATTTGTAAATGTTAATTTTCCCAGGAATATACTGTAACTGGGCTCTGTACTGGGAAAAATTGTTTAAAAAAAATCACAAAGCAAAATGAACTCATACTGGAACACCTTGGAAGGTTAGAGCAATGTCCAACAGCTGCGATCCAAGATTTTCTTGCAGTCCTCCAGGAAGGAACTCGGATGAAAGCTCCCTGAAGGTACTACAGACCCTGCGCTCGTGGATGTCCTTTCGATGGATGGCATGTTTCCACCGGTGACGTGCCTTGCCGTAAAGCAGCAGAAGTGACCTGCGAGGAAGGCCAATAGACACGAGCACATCTCCCTCATCCCTGCTCATTGTGACCACCGTATCTGAAAGAAGGTTGATAGTGACCAGGCGTTCACCCCACAGCCAGCTGTCATCAAGGTGGGGATCGATAGCAGAACCTCTCATAGGGTTGTAGTCCAAGTTGCACTGTTCTACTGGCTCAAAGCCCTCTAGTAGTGGCTCTTCTTTCATCCTTCTCACTAGATCCCTACTAACTGCTGGCAACCCAGTAAATCCTGCTAATCTCACACGCTGCTTTTTGAAGTTCACTTTAGGCCCAAAGTCCTGTACAGAAAACAGATAAATACACAATAAAGCAGATGGTTAGATTAATTCTAATTAACATGCTTACATTAAACCCAAAACAATAAAATATAGTGTACAAAATATTTTAATTCATGAAAAAATTCAATGAAGTGCAAGTCGGGGGTGGATGTGCAGGACAAAAAGGACAAAGCGCCTCACCTCGATGGAGAGATGGGAGGAGACAAAGGACTATGACAGCATTAATAACAGAAAGGAAAACTGCATGATAACTAAACAGCAATAAACTGGGTATTAACAAACAGCTATGTATCGCATTAAAATGCGTGCCTCTGTGAGTGTAGCGACATATTTGGGGGTTAAAGTGTTTCCCAGTGACACGTGTTCACAAATAGGGAGGCATATAGCACCGTCCATGCGTACAAACATACAGTTTCTGTCCAAACAAATCAAAGAATTTTGTGTAACATACATGCTTACCAAGTATCCCATGTAGTGAAATGTACCCTGATCATACATGAGACTGGGTGCGGTACCATTTCACGAGTAAACATACAAACAAAAAACAAGCAAACAAACAACAAATCGATAGATGACATGGTGGCAGCTGAATGCAGTGAGGGGAGAGTTCAATGTATATTATAGACTGTAGCTGGGAAAGATTGTGATGGCATGCCCAGGTTCAGAAGTCTTATGGCCCGTGGATAGAAGCTGCTCCTGAGCCTCTCCGTTCTAGCCATAATACTTCTAATACTGTCCACACCTGCTTCCTGCGCCCAGACTGTGACTCCTTCCAACAGTCCTGGTCCATTGTGTCCACCAGGCGTCTTTCCTCCTCCGGCGAGACGAAGTCGTTCCACACAAGGACCCCAGGGAAGGGAAAGGACTCTCGGACACCCTGCTCATCACGTACCGCCAGCCTCAGAGATGGTTCGTACAAGAAATTGCGTACCTTCTGCAAGACGAAAACGCAAAGTAAATACCTACTGATAACATTGCCATGGCATGTAGTTAAATGTGTTATTTTACCAGCCATTGACAACAAAGTAATCGTGATGGTTGCAAGGTTTTTACACCATATGTTTTAAAGATAAAACCGTACCGAATACTCGTTATCTCGTATCAACTGTTTTCCCTTCAACTTCTCGCAAAGAAGACACGACCGGATTCCTTTGCATCCACAAACTGGCCCTTTGTTGCTCTCTTCTTCTGCCATGAATCACATACATTGACGGTAGCCAGCGCAACTGCCGTTGGTCGATAACTGTCGTAAAACGTGTGTAACACTCAATTCTGTCCGTAGAGGAACGTCGTGTTTTCTGAGCATTGTTTCCACAATAATAAAATATTCTTGTTTTCAAATATCGATCTTTTAATCTTGTATTTCTGCTGCTATGCACATATGCAAATGACACGAAAATTACTACAACACCGCACACAATGCATTTAAGTGTTTAAAGTTTTATTCAAAACCTTTAGAAAATATAACAGATTATAACAAAGGCAATATTTACATTATTTATGCTAGGAAAAAAAATTGAGTTTGTATTCCACCAAATTTTTGTACTGTGCATCAGAAACGCTTCAGTTAAATCTACACAGTCGTAAGTAGCAACCTTGTCCTTGAAACACATACGGCAAAATTATCAGCACATATGGAGACATTTTCTAATGATGGGACGATTGACAATAAAAGATCTGGCAGAAAATTGTCTAAAAATCCAACAGTTTTTTATTCCTTTCATCACACTCACTCATTCACTCATTCATTCAGCAGCAAATTTCTTCAATTCCTTTCATTCAATTCCTTCTTGCTTGTCCTTGATGGCAACCTGCGTAAACAAAGCAACAAATTTAAAATCGGGACAGCTTCAAAATGCATGGTTACCCCTACAGAAAAAGCTACCATTATATAAAACATTTATTAATTTAGCTGACACCCTCCTGCAAACGTTAGCCTGTTTTCACCGATTTACCCACTTACACAGCAAGACTTTTTTAACCGAGCATTTCAGCGCAAGCACCGCCCTCAAGAGCTGGCCAAGACAAGCCATTAAGAACGGAAGCCATCACAGGTGATCATTTTCTTAATGCTGAGAGCTAAGGTGATGGCTGGGCTGCTTGCGACTTGCCCAGGTGCCACTGACCCTGAACCTCTCCTCCAACAAGGAGAGCTCGCTGATGAGGTCCGTGATGGCGTTGGTGAAGGCCTCCTGCGGGCTGTAGTCTGGGGTGGTCTGCACACGGATCACGATCTTGTGCTCCAAGGGATGGGGCACCTTGTAGCCCGCAAACAGCACCTGGGGGTCCTTCAGCAGCTGCCTAGCAGGGACGACAAATAAGCTTCCACTTGCTGGGGGCCACGTTCACAACTCACCGTCGACCTCCTCAACCCGCCATACTCACGATCTTATGATGTTGCCGAGCGTGTGGTCCTCTTTGTTCAGGGTGAAAAGGCAGGCATTTGGCACCTTTGTGTCCTTAATTATTGTGATTCTACAGGGAAGGGAAGGTAAACAGATGCACACCACATAAAGCCACGTTTAAGACAAACACACCGGAATCTGTTCATCTCGATACAACGAGACTATGTTAGACAATATTAACACCCTGCTTCACGTTAGCTGACATGAAAAAAAAAAGGTTGCTCAAATATCATTTTCGTGAGGACAAAGACGACAAAGAAGCACACAGCCGGGTGGCCACGTTAGTTCAGCATGCCGGCTACACCGCTCCGAACACGGACCGCGGACACCACTTTTAACCGAATCCGTGGAGGTCCTGCATTCCACTTACTTTTTCTCTCCCTCGAACAACAAAAATGACTCGAAGGCTGGCGGTGCATTCATTTTTCCCTGCCCCGGCTAAATTTTGGGACAACAGACAAGCGCGGCGCTTCTGCACTGCTTACTTTTATTCAACTAAAATGGCCGCCAAAACACAGCGTGAAATAAGGTTGTCATCCGCTAGAGGGCAGTGTTTCGAATAATTTTTTTAAAAGTCGTATTAATTTATTTCGTGTTATAATAAAACGATGCCGAAAAAGATACAGTAATTTTCCCACTGAGCACTAAACCAACAACACGGAAAAGAGCCTCCAAGAATCCAGCTTGGCTCTTCTTTTTTCTGGCGTGGTGCAAAAAGCCATGCTGGGCAGCTGAGGATGCAGACAAGAACGAAGACGCCCATCCGGTACCGATAATCGATTTATCAGGTAAAGATCAGGTTTTAGGGTGGCACTTTTACTCTGTTTACTCCTGTCAACTCTGTGAAAAATTAAGCAACGCAAGCTTGCAAAAGGCTCTCATTTTCAGTAACACGTTTCAGCCACTGTTTCCCGTTTAGGAAGTCGGAAGTTAAGGATACCTTGTGAAAAAGTAGTATATTTTGTATTTTGTGTATATTTAAACATACTACCCATATGTTATTTTGGCCACCCGTATACTACTTTTTCACAAGGGTTGGCTTCCTGTAAATCTCTCGAATCTCTAGAATGACGATCCTTTTCTGACACGGGCTTCTCCAGTCTATAAAACTATTTTTTTTTTCGAACTACAGTTTTGCACTTTGTCTGAGGAAGTCGGAGTTACATAGTTCAAGGTTCTTAAGACGACACTGATGGTCATTGTCTTCTTTCTTGACTTTACTGTTATACTGCTACAATAATACAATCTCTTCAAAACATAGTGTGCATACATTTCTTGTAATAATAAAGTATGCAAGCATGCTTTCTGCTTTTTTGTCTGCTTCTCAGAACAGCACCATTACATTCTGGGAATGTTTGTCAAAGCCACTGTACATACAAACTATTTCCAATTTAGTCACCAGTTCACCTGAAACAATGCCGCTGGAGCGTGAGAGGAAATGAGAGCGCCTAAAGGAAACCGATTTGAACACCTGAGTGCAAGGATGAAACCACCTGTGAAAAAGCAGCGGTACCTGCTGAGCAGTCGTGCTTTATGACCAGCTTTGACATTTAGAATTCAAAATGTCCAAGTTTTTCTTTATAATATGGCACAGTGATAGTGACTTACACTAGTTCTTCTAACAAAGTTTCGTTTTCTAGAAAAGGTATTACAGAAGTACAACATTATGTGAAAGCAGCCTGTGGCAGAACCTCGATGCTATGTTGACTAGTTCAGCAAATAGATCACATTTTTAAGCCAAAGTTGTGGGTACAGATGTGGATCGTAATTCTAGAGAGATTCGAGAGATTTACAGGAAGCCAACCCTTGTGAAAAAGTAGTATACGGGTGGCGGTGGTCTAGTTGTATAGGTGTCACATCTGGTCCCACAACACAGCTGCAGCATGTAAGAAAGGACAGAGTAGGCTGGGCTTAGAAGGCCGAGGTCCTTTAATCTCTGCAGCAAACATCCTCCACACATCCTACCAGACTGTGGTGACCAGTCACATTTTTATTGCGGTGGGAGGAATCATCACTTCTGGTGAAAGATAGAGACTCGATTATATCACCAAGAAAGTGGTTTCGCCATGGATCGGGGCCATGAGTCAGTGGAGGCCGTGGCAGAGGCCAGGAAGACAAGGAAACTACATTCTATGGTGGACAATGGCTCACTGCCCCTAAATGAAGTCATCACTTATAGCCACCAGGTTATTCAAGAAGTGCTTCTGGGGCTCTTTCTTACCAACACCCATCTGCTTCTTTTATTCCATTAAACTCATTTTATTTTTATAGAGGACACTTCTCACACAGTGACACACTGTGCACTGAACAAACAGAAAAGAGAAACAATGAAAACAGATAAACAGATATAGGGTAAATGTTAGCTATACATTTAATAACTGTAAGGACTATACAAACCAGTAAAGCTATAAAATAAGCCAGCTGGCAACTGAGGAGAGGAAAACAAAAAGCTCCCAATCAAAAGGCAGAGGAGGAAAAGAAACCTTTTGGAGGTCCAAGTCCCTGTGGCTGCCTACTCCTGCTGGGCTATGTAAGTAAAAAGAGAAAGCCAGTAATTACAGATAAGAAAAGAACAGCTGTTTATGACATTATGTCACACAAGGGCCCGCAAACTACTGGACTGTATACATTACTGTTATTTACTGGTTACTTGTTTATTTTCCTTCTTTGCTTTTGTTATTAATTTATTGCTGTGTGTAATATTTTGAGTGTCATGTTATGTGTCCGGCACGTTCAGCTGATGCATGGTTGAATTTCCTTGCAAGGTTCAATAAAGTCCTGCAGCATGCTATCCTATCTGATCCTAAAATACACAAAACTAAAAACAATAATACTGTGCAGTTTCATCATGAAATGGATAAACTGTGTGAGTCAGACTAGCATCACCAAAGTTACACTGTATTTACTGAATAACAAAAGATAAGTGGGTATGGGATGGGATGGGAATCCCGAGCGCTGGATGGATTCAGAGGGGTCTGCTATGAGTCATACGTCTAACTGACACATATCACGTACACACATATTTTGCAAGACCAGTTTTCCATTAGCTTACTTCTGCTGTGGCTAAACAGTGGGAAGTGGTAAGATTTAGAGGTCAGGTAAATATAGTTAATAATGTGTAAACTGAGCCTCAGTCCACCCATGGACAGTGTCGAAAATATAAAAACCACTGTCCTTTGGCAAATTTATATTCAACTGTCCACTTTGGCAAGTTTTTTTGCATTTTTTTGCCATACTTTAATGTTAGACAGTTGAAGCACCTTAAAAGCAGAACTGTGTCATGACTAAAACACACTGTATGTATAAATTGAGGTTCTTTTTGGTTCCTCTCTGTACTTTACTGAGCTTTTTGTAAGTCCATGGGCTTTTTCTGGTATCTGCTTCAAAAATCCCATCACTGCTTCAAAAATCCCATAAAAAATCCAGGGGTTTGATTTTAAAGAAAAGAGTTCGTGGGTACAAAGGATTTTGGATTATTGCAACAGACAAATTATACAGTAGACTACTCCTCAATCCATGAAACCTCAGTTAGGAGGTATACAGTAATTCTCGTTGCTGAATCAACGTACAGTAAAATATGTTAAAAATATCTGCATTACAGTAAAATTAAGTACAATGCCATATATAGGGAGTACAATTTTATATTCGGTGAGCAACATTTTTTTTAACATACTACAACCTCTGATGTCAATACTTTCTTTTTGATTTCTTAATGTTAGGTCTTCCAGATTAATACAGTTGGAACTTTTGAACTGCAAACCTTTTGGCATAAAGAAGTTTGTTGAAAACTTTTTGGTTTTTATTTTTTCATAACTATAATTAGAACACCGGTTCCAATCGTATGCCATAGTTTAATCTGATGCAACAAGTAATGGTGGTAGATTTTTTTTTTGCACTCTATTCCAGTGCTGATCATGGTTTTTTATTATGCTTTCCTATTTGGAATGCATCATGAATACCCCATGGTCTTTGCAAGCTGTTGAGAAAGAGAACAAGTGTGAGAGATGAGAAAGAGAGAGCTGCTGTTCAGTTCTGGTCCCATCCAAAAAGGCTCACTGTTGCCTCCCAAACTGTGGAGCTACCCTGTTACTGACATTCTGACATTTACCTTATTCTTATATTACATTTACTTAATTTAACAGAGGACTTCTCCAAACCACAGTGCATTTACCCAAGAGACAGTGAGATACTGACGCGCAATTTTGAAAGTAAAGTCACCAAGTGTAATGGAACATTTTTTTGCCAGTGCACATTACACAAGCAAGCTACATATAGAATTAGTGAGGCCCCCTGGCCCACTCTGTGTCAAGGTTGTTCAAGCTCCAGCCTTCTTCCTTGTAGTACTGTCCACCGCTCCTCTTTCACAGCCTCAACTTCAGTGGCAACTTTTACCTTCCTCTTCTGACTGCTTGCAGTTCTCAGGATGCTACAGGCCTTTTAAAAAAAGGCTTTTCAGCAAGGCTCAGGCAAACATATTAGATGGGCAGACCCCTTGCCCTCCAGGCTGTTGAGCAGCACTACTCCATCAGCTCATTGCATTTCACCACTTTTCATTTATTTCCTCCATCCGTTCTTTGAAAGGAACTATTAGCTCTTACAAGATGATGCTTAGAGGTTTCCAACAGCCACATGGTGCATGACTTTAGGGATGTCTCTGTTATGGTGGTTGGTGGCCCAGGTTGCACCACTGCCACAGCACACTCCACTTCCTTCCCGTCCTAATGTCAAAATCTGCTCCAGCAACCATAAGATAATTTGAGTCTCAGTATTGCAGCAATTCCTTCACGCCTGTTTCCTTACACTCCTCTTCTACGGTGTTAAAGGGTAACTTCAACTTTTTGCTCTGTCCACAAAGGTAAAGCTGCTCAGGCTTCAAAGTACAAGAAGCTGCCTATGGAAATAACAGCTGGTCTTTCTCTTGAAAGCCCCAGATGTAAATGAGAATTCATAAACCCAGAGAACTGTCTTCAAAATGCTGGCCTGATATAACCATCCTTTAAGCTTGTCTGGAGTTCCTGACTTCCTCTACTGCTTAACACCCGTTCATCTCTTTGCAAGTTGCCTTATCTGTCACTGCATTCCTCAAGCTGCTATCACTTGTAATTCACTTGTAACTTTTAAAATGTATTTGAGCATTTTGCATTATTACTTTGAACTCACAGAGCACAGAGTGCAAGATTTTGAGATTACACATAATACACTTAGGAAGGGTTATTGTCCCTTCATGCTTGCTGACATCCTATTTAGTGATTTCCCTAAGTAATGTGAACCAATTTATATTTGCCATTCAGCTGAATTTTAGCTGTTAGGACATTGGTCTTTTATAAGACATATGTACCTGACATATCTGGGCAGATGAGGATGGGATATGTGCTATTTGTTTTTATTCTGCATTCTTAAGCAGCAGGATCACATTTTGGTCATATAAATAAATAAATACAATTTTATAGGGCTTAAAGTATATGTACATGTACACCAATCAGCCACAACATTAAAACAACTGACAGGTGACGTGAATAACATTGATTTTCTCATCACAATGGCACCTGTCAAGGGGTGGGGGGATGTATTAGGTAGCAAGTGAACAGTCAATTGTTGAAGTTGGTGTGTTGGAAGCAGGAAAAAATGGATAAGCATAAGGATCTGAGCCACTTTGACAACGGCCAACATGTGATGGCTGAACGACTGGGTCAGAGCATCTCCAAAACAGCAGGTCTTGTGGGATGTTCCCAGCATACAGTGATTAGTACCTCCTAAAAGTGGTCCAAAGAAAGACAACCGATGAACCAGCAACAGGATCATGGGTGCCCAAGACTCACTGATGTGCGTTGGAAGCGAAGGCTAGCCCGTCTGGTCCAATCCCACACAAGAGCTACTGTAGCACAAATTGTTGAACACCTTAATGCTGGCCATGAAAGAAAGGTGTCAGAACACACAATGTGTCACATTTTACTGCGTATGAGGCTGCGTTGCCGCAGACTGGTCAGAGTGCCCATCCTGACCCCTGTCCACTGCCGAAATTGCCTACAATGGGCACGTGAGCATTAGAACCGGACCATGGAGCATTGGAAGAAGGTGACCTGGTCTGACGAACCACGTTTTCTTTTACATTATGTGGACGGCCAGGTGTGTGTGTGTGTGTGTGTGTGTGTGTGTGTGTGTGTGTGTGTGTATGTGTGTGTGTGTGTGTGTGTGTGTGTGTGTATGTGTGTGTGTGTGTGTGTGTGTGTGTGTGTGTGTGTGTGTTTTACCTGGGGAAGAAATGGCAGCAGGATGCACTATGGGAAGAAGGCAAGCCAGCTAAGCGAGTGTGATGCTCTGGGCAATGTCCTGCTGGGAAACCTTGGGGCGTGGGATTCATGTGGATGTTACTTTGACTCGTACCACCTACCTAAACACTGTTGCAGACCACATAGACCCCTTCGTGACAATGGTATTCCCTGATGGCAGTGGCCCTTTGTTCAGGAATGGTTTGAGGAGCATGATAAAGAGTTCAAGGAGTTGTCTTGGCCTCCAAATTCCCCAGATCTCAATCTGATTGAGCATCTGTGGGATGTGCTGGAAAAACAAGTTCAATCCATGGAGGGTCCACCTCGCAACTTAAAGGATCTGCTGCTAATGTCCTGGTGCCAGATATCGTAGGACACCTTCAGAGGTCTTGTGGAGTCCATGCCTCAACAGGCCAGAGCTGTTTTGGTGGCACGAAGAGAACCTATATAATATTAGGCAGGTGGGTGTAATGCTGTGGCTGATCAGTGTATACTCTATACAATGGTTCCAAAAACTACTGTTGGGCTTAGGATATGTATATATACAATCACAACTCGGAAAAAGTTGCAACAGTATGGAAAATGCAAATAAAAACAGAAATCAATTCAATTCAATGTTATATTTATATATAGCACTCTTCTCACTGCAGTGACACAGAGCGCTGAACAGACATGACAAGGGTAGTATTCATGTACAATTGGTATCTGGCCATGCAGGAGAGGAAAACAAAAAACTCCTTTCTACTAGAGAATAAGAGAAAAATAAACCTCTGGGGGTCTGTGTGCTAGTGGTAACCTACCCCTTCTGGGCATTCTATACAAAGTTAATAGCCAGTTCATAACAGTGTTAATAACAGTTACAGGTTTTTGTCATTGTGGCATAAGGAATATGGTATGGTTCCAGTTCACAGTCAGGCACGGCCACCTGCATCCGCAGCATCTGATTCGATGTGATCAGGTTGTTTGGTTTTCTGCCTGTCTCTTGCATATATTCTGGTCCTGTTTCCCATCCACCCCGGTCTTTTCAGTCCACTGACGTACACTGCGAGGCGACCTGCAGTACAAATGGCTCAGAAAACAGAGGGGGTATTAGACAAGGTACATACTCAGGGGGCTTGGCAACAGGCATCATGCATGATATGCTAAATCAAAAAGGTAAGTTTTTAACCTAGATTTAAAGAGAGGTAAGGAGGTGATAGAATGTAAATCATCTGGCAGGCTATTCCAAAGTTTAGGGGCCATGTGGCCAAATGCATGCCCGCCTACCGTAACTTTGTTGATCCTCGGAATTGCCAGGAAACCTGCTTCCGATGATTGAAGGCTTTGACCCAAAATGTAATCCTTAAGTATTTCACTGAGGATTACAGTCAGGAAATCAATCAATCAATCAATCAATCAATCAATTTTTATTTAAAAATTCACTTTGACCTGTGATCCTTCACAAACAGTATAAAAGCAAGATATTTAATGCTTTGTCTGATCAGCTTCATTTGTGTGTGTGTGTGTGTGTGTGTGTGTGTGTGTGTGTGTGTATATATATATATATATATATATAAACATTCAGCAAGAAAAATGAGATGAGCCAAAAGAATGCCCAAATATGTAATAAGTTTAAATGTTCTAAAAAGTTTTAGCTGTACAAATCATCAATACAGGGGAAAACCTGCATTTTTGTATGAAAACATGTCATGGCTAGTAAAACCAAGGTGTAGTTTTTTTGCCGAAAGTTCCCTTTTTTGTGCTTGCAGTTGGTTTTCTGGTGACCACATAGACAGGATGGGCGGAGCTTTAGAATAAAACCCCTTTGTCAGGCAGAGTCCTGGTTCTCTTCTGTGTAACCTATAAAGCTGCCGCAGGCTTGGGTTTGAGCTCAGTCACAAACCCAGCATGGCGCCGACGTACGTTCGTCATTTGGAGCTGCTTGGCTTCGAAAGGAGATTCTTCCCCAGCCAGCATTATGTAAGTTCACAAGTTGCCACTATATTATAAGATTAATACAATTATGAAAATTTTAGTTTTAGCACAATAGCAAGAAGAATGGTGCATTTTATAAAGCATATCTTAAAAGAAACATCATTAAATGAAGAGTAAAAAAGTTAGTTTTAATAAGGGGCACATTAATTTTCCATTAATATAATTTTTCATTTGTCATCTTTTTATGGAAATCCCCTTGGCCAAAGATAAATTATTAACATTCTCAGCATCCAAATAAACGTATCTGTGTAATAGAAAGACGTGCTGTCTACATATATTTTTTGAAGGTGTACATGTTCCTGGTGAAATGGAGTGACCTGTCAGAAAAGCTGGTCTACAGAAAATATCCAGAAATTCATACATTCCACGTGAGTAACTCAGCATCATCTTTTCAAAGAAAGACTTTGTTACTATTTACTTTGAATTATTTGTGATACTTGTTAGTTAAAATATACGAAAAGCAGTCTCTTACAGAAAATTGTTTGGATGTATTAAAATCGCATGTTGCATTCAGATGAATCGGAAGCAACAAATATAGGAGATTGTCAAAGATATTTAAATCCCTGTTTGTCACAATGTTAAAAGAAATGAATAGCAAATTTCTAACAAGTGCTGGTGAATATTTCAAAGATATGTGTCAGATAGAAATCATGTTTTTATAGCATATATTTCTTGGTTCTAGAAATCTCTGAAAGAGATGTTCCCCATTGAGTCTGGAGACATTGATGCCAAAGACAAAATAATTCCATCCCTGCCTGGTAATGACACAGTTATCTCTCTGGCCTACAGTTAATATGCTGTTCACCTCTTCATTTTATCTTTAAAGAACTGTTGTCTTAACTAAGTGTGTGTTCTCATCATGTGTATTTGCTTGGTTTAAGAGTAGCGTTCATCACTCAGATGTGACTGCCGTTTTAGGTACATTTTAAACCAAAATTATCATAGCAGTACAAATAATGCATCAATGAATTTATTAACAAACACTTTTCCCAGTCTGGTAATGAACAGTTTACTATTACATTTTGCAGCAACAATAACATTTAGCATTTGATATATGCACTTTTTATACGGAAACACCTGCTACGTGTCAAGCTTCATTAATAGGAACCAAAGAACTGTTTTTAGTTTCACTACTGAGTATTTTTGCTCACTGAAAAAAACCCTTAAACCCATATAAAGGTCAGGGATTCACATATGTAAGCTATTTTTATCTGACAAATTTTATTCTTCCAAAAGTGCCTAATTGTCAGGACATGGGGTAAAAAATGTGTTCAGAAAAGAAGGGTTGAATGTTGGGAAGGATTATTTAGCTCTGAGGGTTAGAAGGAGGAAACAGTGAGCTTTCAGTTTTATATATCCTATGTATCCTAGATCTAGAGCAATAGCTTTGGTTACCTTAGATTTCTTTTTAAATTACTTTTTATAACTGTTCTCTTTCATCTATTAACAAAAGACTGCCACTTGCCCACATTTTTGCATCTGAAGATATTTTCAGTGAGTGGTGAAAGCAGGTGTCCTTTTGCACGCAGACAAATAAGGAATGAGTGGACTTTCCCCTTTTGCAAAAGGCTTGTGGGCAATGGATGGCTGATTATGTAAACGCTGTAAATTTGGGAAGCTGAGAAATTACACAAAAGAGGCTCACATGTAGAACTACTGTACACGAGTGAGCAGAACTCAACATGAGCAGGAACACAAGGTCAGTTTACCTATGGTCTTCAGTCAGGATGCTTTGCATTTAATGTGCTAAATCAACATTTCAAATGCCGTAGCGCTCAAAACTCTGTAATCCAGTTAAAACACACATGTATTTAGATATATTTTAGCGAAATGAATGTATAGTTTCATTCTAAATTATATATGGTTGCATATGTCTGGTATCATGGTGCTATCGCATACATAAAGAAATAATATGCAGATGCATGAGCAAGAATGTTAATAAATCTAATAGCTATAATAGAGCTGCTTATTAGAGTAAAGATCTAATATCAAAAAGGTGATTTAATCCCCATCATAAATCAGTTTTAATCTCAAAAATCTATTTAATCCTAAATTGGTTTCATAATCTTGCTGTAACCATATATCAGAAAAGTTAGACTGTGCTGCGATGCACCGTGCATGTGATCCTAGGGCAAAATAAAACATTGCAGCAGGAGATTTTAGTTTAGTTTTTTTTTTTTTGAAAATAGGGAAGCAAAAGCACATTATATATGTTTTGTCATGGACTATATTGTTAAATGTGGACATCCCTGACCACATCCAGGAATATACAGTATTTCCTATCACTTCCTGAACTTCCTCCAGTTTCGCAAGATTTGAAATAGTAATGTACAAACAGGTTTTTTTACTCGTTGAGAACAGAACATAATTATTAATGTCCTGCCGGAGACCAAAAACACAAGAACACTTGTAAAACCTTTTAGTCCAAAATGTTATACATTAACTGTGTCATCTTGTTCTATACACTCTGCTGAACCTTGCTTAAAATAAATTCAGCAGGTTTTATTAAAATAAAGACGTTTGCCCATTCACTTTTATTGACTGCTTGTGCTCAATTCTTAAATTTTATTATTTTTGCAAAAAATGTATTGTACTCTGCATCTACTGAGCTCCACTTCCATTTCCCACATCTCCAGCACCAAAGTGGTTTGACAATCAGAAGACAACTGAAAACAGGCAGGGTACACTAGCAGGGTACTGCAATTCCTTGCTTAATCTGCCGCCCAAGATCTCACAGTGCCAGCTGCTGTTGGACTTCTTTCAGGTCAGACCAGATGATGAAATTCCACCTTCCCACCACCCGTAAGTACACACACACACACACACACACACACACACACACACACACACACACACACACACACACACACACAGTCATCCAGACATGCAATGAAGCCAAAAAGGGCACAATTTAACTGTGAGCAGTCATGAACTACATGTAGGTGTGCCCTCGGAAGTCTTCACAAATGGCTCTGTACATCTCTTGTTCTGGTTTAAGTCCATAGAAGAACCAAGCTGCTATACCTGTTATCAGGGTGCTTTGAATCGCTTCAGAAGATTTATAAGAAACACGTAGTGCTAATAAAAGGAACTCGCACTGTAAAGTGGATCCCACTCCCTGTCTAACTGTTACCCAAAGCCCCGCTTTTCCTTTCCCTAACCCTCCACCACCACAGCAACCCCACAGTAAGCCCTCAACAAGTCTATCTAGCTACTCTGCAACGGTTTTTACCTCTCCAACACCTATACTAGCAACCTACAAAACCATACATGGTATAGCGAAGTGATGCTGCAGGATCTCATCTGGGTTATCAAATGGGCACCTTCCTTTTGTCGGCGTTTCGTCGAGTTAGGCCCACAACAGCTCCAGAAGGCTCAACTGCAGCTCAGGCATCCCAGAGCTGCTCCCCCCACCACTGCATGCACCACTGCACTACCCAGCCATACAGCACAACACACGCTACTCGTCTTAGCACCCCCTCTAACCGCACGCTCATCGCCCGTTCTAACATACGTTACCCATGAGGAAGAAACTCTTTTAACACTGCCTAAACCACGTCTCAAATTACACACACACACACCACCGCAGCCACCTACACACCGGTACCCACAACTGCTCTGCTTTTTATCTACCTGCTCAAGGCTTCGCCGCCCACCCTCCATCCATGCTGTTCCTTTTCCTCCAAATCCAAAGACTTTCCTGCTCAGCAGCCTGCGAAACCTCCTTCACTGCTATTAAATATTTGACCATATAAGTGGGCAAAATTGTAGTATACTTTCAAAAAGGTTTTGATGTGTGGTTTTTCTCTAGGTTTAAAAGAAATGAAACCTACTTGATGTCAAAGGAGAGATCAAGAAGCAACACATCTGGTAATGCCTTATTCCTGTTTTGAGTTTCTCATGTAAAATGATTATTTTAACAAATTTGATCAAAAACCTATTTTGGTCCATATATGTACTGTCCATAATTTTCAACAGAGCACTGAGATACTGTTTGTAATGTTCTCAGAGATCAGTGGCCCCATCATGCTGGAGACTTACCGAGCTATTGCAGATTACAAGAAGAGCTCCAAGTATGAAATAGACTTGTCTGCAGGGGACATGGTGGAGATTGTGGAGAAGAATCCAAATGGTGAGCATGCATAAAATACTGAAATCTCAGATTAACATTTAGAGGCCTGTTGGTCTGTTTAATGTGTTTGAATAGCTTCAAAGATGACAATCCAGACAAACAACAGCTGGCACAGGACCCAGACTAGTGGCTTAAAGGTTGCCACTTTAAACTTCAGTGAGGTCTTGTTACCAGTTCTTGGTTCTTGCCTTTCCAGGGAGCTCTGTTGCCTTTCAGAAGGTATTTCTTCAGTTGAAGTAGTAAATAAATACCAAAGCAGGAAAAGGACTTTTGTTTTTAATTCAAAGAACCAAACAGCTCAGTTTTTGCCTCATTTTAAGCATAGGCTTCCCATGCATAGTGAACATAATTCATTCCTTTTCGTAAATACGAACTTGCCATCAATTTGAGAGGGAAAAATGCACAAAACTTTACCAAGTTGTTCACAAAATAAACAAAATTCTTGCTTTATCATTTACATTTGGGGAAATGTACTTCATAATCATCTCCATGATGATCTGGTGAGGTAAGCTGTTGCCTCACAGTTCCTGGGCTGCTTGCTTGATGTAGGTTTCAAGCCCAGCCCAGGGGTATGTGGAGTTTGCAGGTTCTCCTTTGTGTTTGCACCCTTCTAAGGAGAAAATACACTCAAAGAAAGCCACGACAAATCATTTCTGATCCTCCTTTCCCCTAAAGCCCCCCCAGATGTCTTTAAATCAAGACTTAAGAACCAGATATTCCAAATTGCTTATACATGACTCATTTGCATGCTTACCCTTTTCTGTCTTCCTGTCTCTCACATCTTAATTTAATTTTTTCTTTTTAATTTATTGTGTTGATCTTGAGTGGTACAGTTTCATGGTAGAGGGAGTTGAGGCCTTAAAGCTGGCATTCCGATGAACATATTCTGTGGTTTGTGCTTAGTCCTGGATAGGCTCTGGACTACAGTGACACTGCAGTGGTGAAGTACTTGTTAATAAGGGTTCGATTCTGTCATCTTTTTTCATTCATCCATCCATTATCATTAACCACTTTATTGTGGTCAGAGTTGCGTCAGAGCATATCGCAGAATCATTGTAAGCCAGGCTATAAAACTACACCCAGGATGGGATGTGAATCAATTGCAGGGTAGTCACACATGCACACAACCACACACAGACACATGCTACTGGAATTTTAGAGTGAACAATTAGTCTGAAACACTTGGCTTTGGACTGTGTGTTTTAGTTTTGCTTTATTTTTAAATTCAGTTTTTTTATGTTTCATTATGTTCTTTTAAATGCTGACATTTCTAGTAAATTTCTTTCCTTTGAGTTGTAAAACAATTTTGTATTCTTTTTTATTATACAGCACACCAAATGGCTTTGTGCTGCTCTATGTAAAATAAAATGAACATGATATTATTAGAATACTACCTAATGAGGCAATTCTAATAATCTAACCACTTTTGTGAAGGTTATAACCCCTCCCTGTTTAAACTGTTTTTAAAGTATTATCTGTGATGAATTCGAAGCAAATTGTATCACAAAGATCAAATTATTTGTAATAGTATTATCTTTCAAGAGAATTCTGTGCCTTCTCACGTCAAGATGTAAACAGACAGATAAGGCTTTCCTTTACCTTTTCTACTTCTTCTAGCACTTCCTAGATGATGGTTTTACATTGTGCATGAGTCATGAGAATTCTGAGCAATGCATATGAGAAGTGCTCGGGTACAGAAGAAAACACCGGTGGTTTGAAGCTGGGGTGAAATGTCCTGTGTGGTGCTCAGTCTGGCCACCACTTGCATTTTGAACTGCAATTTATGTACTCATAAGGTGTTTTGGGGTTTTTCACAAGTTGATAACTTGCTATTGAATGTTAAGAAACAAACTACATATACTACTTGTTGCAAATTATTGTAAAATGAGTGATTGTTATGTAAAGAAAGCCTGTAAATGGAGGACGCAGAAGAAAAATAATATAAAACACAGCATCTGGAGACTTGCATAAGCTTGCCATGGGATGAGGATGTGTGACGTGTGCCAGGGATGAAGGTCAAAGATGATAGTTGGGGATGAATGTTAGGGTCATGAATGACTTCAGTGATGAACCTGCCCTCAGGCTGGTGGTTCTGCCAGTGCGACTCCCGCCGCGGCTGGATGCCAGCATCCTACCTGGAGCCCCTGGAGGGACCTGATGAGGCCGAGGAGCCAGAGCCCAACTATGAGGGTAATCACGAAACCAAAAAAAAAAAGTCATGCAACACACAATGTCCAGATGCTTTTTTTTTCTCCTTAGAAATAACTTTAAAAAGATTTGGATTACTTTTGTTTGAATAATATTCATGAATCCACAGGGGAGCTGTATGAAACCATTAAAGCATATACTGCAACTCAGGAAGATGAGCTGACACTTCAATCTGGAGAGCTCATTGAGGTCATCCATAAACTGCTCGATGGCTGGTGGGTGGTCAGGTATGCAAAGCATGACAAACACATTTGGCGGAGCATCTCGTGCGAATATTGACTTGCAATGAGCTTGTAGTGTGTGAGGTTGCTGGCACAACTTTATCAAGTGCCACTGGATGTGTTGCACCGTGAATGCTGGATTTTGTCATGTGTCGATTGCCACACAAACAAACTGCTTTTGACACTCTGGGAGGAAGTTACGATAACACAGCAGTATGAAGATTGTGTAAACACATGTGAGTGTTTCTCGCACACCTGTTTCAGGAATGGGGAAGAGACTGGGTATTATCCCTCCATGTTCCTGTGCAAAACTGGGCTGAAGAAAGAGGCAGATATTGACAGGAAGATAATCAGAAGGGAGACACCCCCACCTAGAAGGTAGCTGAAATGTGTGTGCAAGAACTGAGCAAAGTGCTAGTAAAATACCTGAAAGTGACATGTGGAACAGAGTCTCTTGAGCTTTGTAAAGGAAACACAACCAGCTTAGGTGATTGTTGAGTCATGCCGCACCACCCTGTCCACAGATCTACTATCCGCAATGCAAAGAGCATCCACACCAAAGGGCGCAATCGAATCAGCCAGGAGGCCTACAGACGGAACAGCCGGCGCTACCTGCAACAGCGTGGACCTCGAAACTCCGTCAGCCAGATAACCTCTAAGGCCTTGGCAGAGTCACCTGAGCAAGACACGAGGTCCCGCAGCGGTAAGTTGGACGATTTCTGCAGCACCCCTTTGAAAAGCCAAAAGTTTTCCACAAGCAGAACCCCTACAACTCTATGCGGATTCAGAAATAACTTGCTGATTCTGTGGGACATTCTTTCAGGGAGCAGCACTGTTCCTGCTTCGGAAGCAAAAAAGCAGATACCGACCGTACCTCCCCGTCCGAGTCCAGACCTCATTCTAGAGCGCTGCACAGCACACACGCGCGAGAAGGTTGTCATTCCCAGCGCCACCTGAGAAGCCACCGTCCCAAGCTGTCCCAAACCACTTTTTCTTTGGTTATATGCTTTTTTAATGTCTGTTAAGTGGTTTAAAATAATACTGCTACCATGATAGCAAATAAAAATCACAGGATTGCTTACTGAGTGTATTTTGCTTATTTCTGAAGCGCTCATATGTTTTATAAGATTGGTAAGATATGTATATATCTGAGTTAGTAGCATTTCTCAAGAAACCTGAAACTTTTGTATTTGTAATAGTGAGCTGATGTTTGTTGAAGGCTGTTCAGTACTATGTTGAATTTGCAAGCTAATATTTATTTCTTTGAGCGAAACTCTTTGCTGTTGTAAATCCAAAAATAAAAAATGAGTTTATCAAACACAATCATGTTTTGTTGTTCACTTTTATTGCTGTGCTCAGTTAAAATATTGTGTAAATACTGCGCAGTTGTGTATTGGGTAAATATTGGCAGCCACTACCTCAGCTAAATATATATATATATATATATATATATATATATATATATATATATATATATATATATTTCTGTGAATGAAATTTCAATTCTGTCTCATTTGAATTTCATTTCTTTAACTTAATAAATTAACGCATTTCTTTTCATGGCTTGTGGCGCCGCCTAGCGGAACTCTTGCACAGACACACACGCACACACTCTAAGGTCTAAAGTTGAAGTGCAGAGGTCAGCAATATGGCGGCGCACGTATTAAACGCGTTCGTTTTTAGATGCTCGTACTGACATGTTTTTAGCATTTCATACTTCTCCACATTTATGTGAAATTGCTATCAAATCGTTGATAATTTTGTATGAAAATTTGCTAAAGGTTTAATTTAGCAAAAACGGACTCGTGAGCAGCGCCTGAGGTGAGTTGTAACCCAAGTGCTCGGCAACCGCGACAAATGGTGCATAAATATTCCAAATATTTAGCCAAAAACTTTAGAATTTGCATGTTATGGTGTATACATACCTATGGCTAAAGATTAAAATTGACTGAACTGGTGTCTCAAGCTGTAGGCAAGAGGTCAGTTGAACATTTTTGAATGTTTTTCTAGTTGGTAGACAAGGCCGATCTCAAACTCTACCTCAGTGCTGTGTCAGTTTTTTGCCTCACAAAATGTGCGTTCGTGAAACTTAAAAGTTTATTTTTCTTCCTGGTGGTCGAAGGTTGGCTGTTGCGATGGCCTTGGCCTGTATGAGGCTGGTGAGCGTACGGCGAGTCAAAGTCGGGACCTTTAGATGCCTCTCCTACGGCTGGGTGCCGAAAGATCACCAAAAGCACGACAAAGACGGTCCGGTGTTCCAGTACGTGGGCCAGAGCCACAAGCCCAAAGAGAAGGTGTTTGTCTGGGGTTTCAGCTACACTGGTGCCCTTGGGATTCCCAGCTTTGTGGTCCCTGACAGTGGGAGAAAGAAATGCCGGAAATACCAGTACACCCCTTATCGTTTGGAGACCGAGAAGCTGGTAAAACTCCCACAGCTTCACGCTTATTCATTCTCTCCAGATCTGTTGAAATGATGAATTGTCCTATCCGCCGGTACTCCACACTAAATCCGTGCTGTGGACATGATCTTTCACAGATCTCATCAGCAGCATGTGGATATGGATTCACTTTACTTTCCTCTAAAACCCATGACCTCACCAAAGTGTGGGGTATGGGCCTCAATAAGGACTCCCAGTTGGGGTTCCAGGTTTCTCGCCATGACCGTAGTAAGTGATGCTCCTCTCTCCATTTTGCCATTTGGAATGTTAAGCTTGAAATTCTTAGCAAATATTAGTTAGCATAACCTTTTAACAAAAGGCTGTCTTGCTCTCTCTTGCTGTCCTTCTTCAGAGAAGAGCTATGAGTACGTCCTGGAGCCCTCCCAGGTCTCCCTCCCATTAGCCAGTCCACAGGAGACCAGGGTTCTCCAGGTGTCCTGTGGTCGCGCCCACTCCCTCATTCTCACAGACTCTGAGGGAGGTATGTTGAACGTGTTTGACCGGACAGAGCTGCATTATGAGGAACTGTTACATGCGCAGTTGTGAGGTTTTTACTTGCTTGCAGAATCATCCGTGACCATTTTTTCAGGAATGAGTGCTGAAGAATGCTGAATTCAGAAGAATGCTGTTTTTCTGTGTAAAGTCCGATGTTTGTGCATAGTGCAAATGTAACAACTCTGCTTGTGAAGGATTTTTTTTTGGTTTTATTTCTCACCTTGCAGTTTTCAGCCTTGGGAACAATGCATATGGACAGTGTGGGAGGAAGATTGTGGAGGATGAAGTCTACAGGTATACTTCACCAATACCATTTTGATCTATTCCCAAGGAAAGCAAGGTCAGTGGCTTAACTGGGAAAGCCTGGAGAGGAGGCGGCTGAATAGAAGGGAACTGTGGGAAATGGAGACTGGGAGGGTGAAGTTGCTTATTGGAGCAATTTATTATTTGCTCCTGTCTCCAAAAAATATGATGGTGTGGACAGGGGCTGACCCGAAATGTGTGTTGTGTGGAGGCGTTGCTTCACTACAGCACATCCTGTCAGGCTATAAAGTTAGTCTGAGCTAGAGCAGATATACATTGGAGGCATAATAAAGTGCTAGTATGTGTTGCCACTGCTTTGGAAGAAAAAAGGAAGGGAGCAAATCCAGTAAAGCAGGTAAGCGCGATTAGGCGGGTGCTTGTTAAGGAGGGTGAGAATAATGCCCCTGTGGGCCCTGCTAAACAAAATGTGGGTCAGTTGAGTATGACAAATGATTGGAAGCTTACTGTAGATCTGAGTGCAAGGCTAGCAGTCCCAAAAGAAATAGTTGCGAGCAGCTTGCGGCCAGACATGGTTATGTGGTCAGAAAGCAAGCGTATAATGTACTTCATTGAATTAACGGTTCTGTGGGAAGGGTTAATCGAGGGAGCGCATGAAAGAAAAAGAGCGAAATATGCGGATTTGGCAGCTGATGCCACCCGGAGAGGTTGGAGAGCACGCGTGTGGGCAATTGAAGTAAGTTGCCGCGACTTTATAGCTAGATCCCTTCTGAGAGAATTTGGTTTTTCAGCAAGTCAGCTTAAGCAAGCTGGAAAAAAACTAACTGGCGTGGCTGAGGAAGCAAGTCGGTGGATATGGCTAAGATGGCAGAATGTAGAAGTACTCTGACAGTGTTGGACTATTTAAGAAAATTATTTGTGCAATAGCTTACAGCACCTAGCATTCCCAGGCAGTCTCTCATCCAAATACTTACCAGGCCCAACCCTGTTAAGCTTCCAAAATGAGAGAAAATCGGGTGGATTTAGGGTGGTATAGCCGTAAGCATGTAAAAGAAAAATTACTTAGTTTGATCTATTTGCTTACATTATATTCATGAAGGCAGATGAATTGCTGAGGTACAGTGTTGTAGTCACTACAAAAAAAATTTAATGTAGCCAAATTATTTTTTGTTTTTTATTTACACAAAAGTTTTGTTTAATTTTAAGAATTGAGAAATTTTTCAAAGTGACTCAGTATAAAGTTGAAAGCATTTGTCACGTTATAGTCACTGAACATGGATTGCAAACACTTGTGCCTCACTGATGGATCTGTGTCTTTTTGCATCCCTCCTTCAGTGGAAGTCATGTCATCCACAAGATTGAGGGCTTTGACAGCCGTGTCACTCAGGTGAGCAGTTTCTTTTAACCTGCCGTGCTCTTGTGCAAGAAACCAGTTGTATTTACCAGCCACGTTACTTTTTCCCTATGCTGTGTTGAAATTCCAGGAGCTGTAAAACAAGCAGAATCAGAATTTGAACTTGACTGTTTTCTAATTGTTAATATACAATATACAGTCACACCCTGCTTTATGTTCCTAATGTATCTCTGAAAACCAAACCTAAACTGGGAAAATTTGAATAAAGAGCTTACTTCCCATTATTTAAAATGGGGGGAAAAATTATAATCCGTTCCAACCCAACCCCTCCACACAAACACCCTGACCAATTTTGATGAAAAAAATTGACAAAACACTGTAAAATGCCAGTGTCATTCCAAAGGACATTTAGTGAGACTGGTGGTTTGCAGGACAGATCGAACTGTGCACCTGACCTGCTTTGCACAGCCGACTGGACACAAACCCACCACAGATCCCCCTCACTCACACTTGACAGATTATTCAAAATTTATCTGCTCACAGTTGGGATGTTATAATGAGTGGTCTAAATTGTAGGTGTATTACAAAATATTGTGCAGTATGAACACATACACAGGCAGGTAAATTAGAGTTCATTGTAGAAAAGATGCTATGAGTACTCAGTATGGATTATTTACATTAGAGATGGGGAGATTTAATTGCACAGTTCAGCTGAAAATACTTCAAGCATTCAGAACATAAACGTGAGCTTCTTTGTACACAGGCTAGAAAGCGTTATATGGGAAGCGTGAAAGTTCAGCTGAATATTTGATGTAAAAAGAGGCATACTGGAAGGCTATAAATGGAGAGGAAATGAACCAGGGTATGACTGTAGTAGAAAACATTGCTAACATTATTAAATGTTTCTGTTGTATGTTTAATTTTGTTTTGACCCTACAGCTAAAATTTGATTTGATATAACTTAGTAAGAAGACTGATTTTAAGTTTGAATACATAACCATTGAGAACCTATGGTGCTGCCTCTTTCCTGTAGGTGGCATGTGGGCAGGACCACAGTCTGTTCCTGACTGAAACGGGCCAGGTGTACACCTGTGGGTGGGGGGCAGATGGACAGACAGGTCAGCCCCCCTAAGGCCATAGCTGCTACTGTGTCTTTGCTCAGTTTACACAGGGATCTTCACAATGTTATGGTGTAATTACTGGTAAAGCAGACTGAAATGGGAGGGATAAGGAGTTTACAGCAGCTTATAATTAACTTTATTCTACATGGATAGTTTTTTCTGTGCTTTCAATTGTGTGTACACACACACACACACACACACACACACACACACACACACACACACACACACACACACACAGACACACACAGACACACACACACACACAAAGACTTTATTCTCTCTTAACAGAAGATGATGTACCTTTGCTTTTATCCCCAGGCCTAGGACATTACAATAAGACCTCACATCCTGTAGCCCTGGGGGGTGATCTGACAGGGGTGCGTGTGCGGCAGGTGACCTCATATGGAGATTGCAGCTTGGCTGTTTCGGAGGATGGGGCTCTCTTTGGTTGGGGCAATTCTGAGTACCTCCAGTTGTCTGCTGTCACTGAAGACATGCAGGTGAGGACCTCTTGGGTCACTTTTTAATGCTGACAATGACCTCCAGTAATATGACTGTCTTAACATTATCTCTTAGCTGACTTTTTAAAAATGTTAATAACCTTGTTCATGGGTGCTATGGCAGGGCCCTGACAATCCCTACATTGCCAGTTCATATCTTTAACCACAATGCTGCCAGCTTCCCAAATGTGGCTTTTTGGAATACTAATACGTTGAACTGTACAGCTGCTATGGCAAACAAAACATATTTAGCAAATACTAGGTCTTTACTACACTCTGATCCTTTTTTTATATTTTCTGGGCAGTCCTGTACATAGTTGGTGTTCTTCTTTGGTTCTATTATAAAGAGTGCAAAAATATTTGCCGAGTTATACAGCAGGGTATTTTTTTTTTTTTTTTTTTTAAACTGTAGTCCTTTGTTACACCAAGAGTTGGAATTCAAACTTCCAACCTCCAAGTCTAGGGGCAGCAGCTTGAACCACTATGCCACATACTGCCCAGATTGATGTGCTTCTTCCCTTGCAATTGTGAGAACTTCCTTTATGTGCAAATTAATTCTAACAAATTACGCTCAGTTATAATGGAGAAAAACATCCAAGGAGCATAGCTCACATCAGAGCCACCACGTAAGCCCCTTCTCACCCGTCCTCTGTGAGAGATTTACATTCTTTTACACATTTTTTTAATTTAAGAAACATTGAGTTAGCACATTGTTAATGAAGACAGTGGTTCCCATTTTCTTATAAATTATATTTAAGGAAATGACTGAACAATGTGATCTTATAGATACTTGAACTGCTGCATTTGTTTGTGTACTTGTTTGTGTAATTTGGTAAGTATTATGTAATATTAATGATGTTTTGATGAGAATTAATGATTTTAAAATCCCTCCAAGTATTTCCTCAGTTTTAATTATTTCTAAAATAAATTTCATTTTCTGATAATTTGATGTTTTCTTTGGAATGCTTTATAATTGTAATTAATTTGGTTCAGTTTGCAAAGCATAAAGCTAGAAAGTGATAAGCTTTTTCCAAGCAAACATTTATTTAAAATGTTCAATATATAGTAAATATAGAAACACTCATGGGGTCATAGCAATACATATGGATTAGCTCGTAGTTCCTTTTCTGTAGGTTTGTCAACTCTAAAAATTCACCTTGGGCACTTGAACATATTCCTGTTGCTCCACATGTCGTCTTTTCCTTTTTTCTTCATTTATAATAGCAGCTGTCTGAGATTCATTCAGTTGAACACTTAAGCTTTTGCTGCATTATGGCCAGCTGTGGCTTGTTGCTGCATTTTGATTCAAAACAAATAAACACATGCACATCTGGAATCTGTGGGTGTGTACAGTACGATTCTCAGTTGCTACTGATCACGGTTTGACTGCTAGAGTCTAATAAGTGCTAAACAAAACAACCATTATGCACCAGGCTTTAATGCCTTATTTCTTCTGAGTTGGTCTTGTTTGTGTGGAAGGAAAATCTTTTGGTTTGTACAGACTGTGGTGCTACTCTCTCCCTTTTCAGCTCAACTGTCCCCGGCACCTCCCTTTGGAAGGAGTAGGCAAGCTTCAGCAGGCAGCATGTGGTGGAACGCAGGTGGCCGTTCTGAATGGTGAGCCCAGGACGATGAGGATAAACGGACTTTTAACACTTCACCTACATACCACCTGCTTTGAGCTGTTTCACACCAGACATACGACACTGCTCAGAGATGCATGATCCCGCTTGATTAACCTTATTTATAAAGACTGCTGCCTGTTTGTAAATTGGAAACTTGATGTTGGTCTTAACACACAATGGTTAGATGCCCATCTTTATTAGATCAAGAGACGTCATTCCTGTGTTCTGTTTTTGCAGACAAAGGGGAGGTGTTTGTCTGGGGCTATGGCATTCTCGGGAAAGGGCCAAAGCTGTCAGAATCGAAAACGCCAGAGATGATTCCACCCACGCTGTTTGGGTGCTCTGAGTTTAACCCGTCAGTACACATCACTCAGATCCGATGTGGACTTCACCACTTTGCCGCTGTCACAGGTAAAAAAAAAAAAAAAAAAAAAAATTAAAATTAAAAAATCTGTGTCAGGTGTCTTGTACACGGCCTGTCTGTGGCTCTCAGCTGTGTGAATTCAGTTACCAGTTTCAGCAACGCTGCTGTGATGCCCACTTTCTTTCCTTATAGAGTGTACTGGGTCAGGAAGTCTTTTCATAGCTCAATTTAAGAAATCAAACCGCAACATCACAATCAATAAAAGCTCAGTAACAATCACACCCCTTGTTTTATTCACAGCTTAGGTTCTGTAAAGCTAAAATTAATTTAGCATCTGTTTAAGACTTTTATTTATTTCTGTTTTCATCATCTGCTTATCTTCTGTAGTGATGCTTTGTTCCAGAGTGTATGTGGGATGCCAGTGCATAGCAGGAGCGAATTGGTAGTTTTTGTACATTTTGAGCTTTTGTTGAATTGAAAATGACTTAAAATGAAAGTATGTTCCTTTTTAATCCCAAATATAGCATTAAATTGGCTGCATTTTACTGCCACCCCGTGTTTGCTCCACAGCATCTGTTTGAAAATACACAAGTGAAGTAATTCCATATAAAAAAAGAACAAATATATGTTATATCCATACCTGAAGAATCTGTAATATTAGTACTCGGTGCATAACTTTTTTCTGAAACCTTGATTATGTAATGTTTGCGGATTTAGCAAAAATGCATTTCTTTGCAGACTCATAGATGTTTGCACTAGTTATTTAGATTAAAATTCAAGTGATTTCTGCTGTCAGTTTGATCATGCATACATTTGCTTTTTTGGATGTTTTTACTCACGTGTTTGAGCTTTTATGTTGGATGCCTTTTGATCTCAGGCCAAGTCCTCTTCCTAATAACCAGAGATAGTTATGTGACACTGACTTGGCTGTTGGTAGCAGTAAGATGGTTTCAGACGTTAGCTGTGTACTGTTGAACTTGTGGTCAGATTTCGCTTCAAGTTTGTAATTTGCACTCCAGACAATTTAGGTTAAGAATGTGCTCAGGTAAACAACATGGTGGTTGTGTTGTACTGAACCATGAGAATGACGGCAGGCAGTGATTCCCCATCACAAGAGAAATAAAAGTTGAATGTTAAGTAAACCGGTCAGTATGTGAAGGAAGGGGAGTTTTAACACCAAGTATGTTTTGTTACAGATAGAGGAGAACTGTTTGTTTGGGGCAAGAATATGAGAGGTTGTCTGGGCATTGGGAAGTTGGATGACCAGTTCTTCCCTTGGCGGGTGAGTAAAGGCTAAGCTATATTGAATTGTATCTCATTTGTTTGGATGTGGGTTGCCCCTACATTAAGAAAAGGCCAACATGATGTGAAGTGGTGCTCTCGGCATAACTAGGACTATTTTGTGTGTCTCTGTTGACACTGCCGTTCAGTAAGGTGATAATTTCTTGTTCTGTTTTCGGTATCTGTCGTGCCATCACAAGCACTTAGTATTTAAATGCCGCAAAAGAAAAATGAACAAAAATGTACTGAGCTTTAGACATTTAGCTATTACAGGTACAGCCGTTGCCCAGTTAAAGCCCTATATGGCCTTATTTTTATTTATTTCTGTACATCTTGACCATTATTAAGCCATGTTTACTGGTGTTTCAAACTAAGGGTTACATTCATAAGTCTCTTTTCATTAAATCTGACATCTAAAAAACACGATACGGAGCTTTTGGCCGCAGCCACATGACGTTTCCTGGCCTCTTCCGCCTGTCCATTAAATGCTGGGGACGTGGCTTCACTCCTTTGTATTGAAAAATTTTAGATTTTAATTAATTATGTAAGTATGCTCCTTTTTTGAAATGTTATTTTAACAGATTTATACAAAACAAGCCTAGCAGCTCACAGAAGGGGGTGTTCCCCCCTGCCAGCCACGATAACCGAATGGTTACTGGCAGCGCTTTGGTCCCTAATCCTGACTTTAACCAGGCAAGGGCTGTGTGTGTTTTATGTATAAATTATAAACGTATATGTGATGACATTTGTGCTGTGTTTGTTTCACGCTGTACTCAGCTCTTTGTGGGCTCTTAATGATGTCCTTTCCACTTGCGTTGCTACAGCACGACACTTTTGCATTGGTAGGACCACCATCTGAGCCAAATGGCCCAGACCATGGAGGTGGCGCCTAGACATGGCTCCCGATTTTGAGAAGTTTAGGTTACGCTGCGTCATTACAAACCTGCCGCTGAAGGACTGCCTGTAATTTCAGGGTTAGTAAATATAGAAAGACGGTTTGTTTTCTTATGCAAACAATATGGGTGATGCGTATTTCTGCATTTATTAACGTCAGCTGGTCGCAAGTATAAGGTTGGTACGAGATGATCACACGCTGAATAGGACTCTAGGCTGACCTTTTCATTTACTGTGGTAAATCGTGGCGTTAGAAAATAATCTTCATGTGCTGTGAACTTAGAATGCAACCAAGTGGGAGCATAAAAAGTGCTCGGCGGACTTAGCGAGGTGTCCACTCGTCTGGGCTGCTAGCAGCCTAACGTATGACCACAAATGGCTCACATGCTCATATTGAGGGGCAAAGTGGAGCCGCAGCTCAGAGCCTTTTCTCACATGGGTTCATCGTGTTGCAACAAGAAAAGTTTCTTCTGCAAAACGGTGACCTGCATCATGCTTGTTCAGGACCCGGTGTGCGTGAGTGATGGGGAGCAGCTCTAGCATCTAATGTGTTTCAGGTCACTGTCCCGGGACACGTGGTGGATGTGGCCTGTGGTGTGGACCATATGGTGGCCCTGGTCAAGTCCTTGACGTGAGCCATGCAGTCTCTACAGAAGATGGACAGCAGCACCTCATGAGGTGCAGGGTGCTCCCTACAGGAAGATCACTGTACCTGCCTTATTGGGGGTGGGACTTGCAGGAGAAGAGAGGATCTGAAGCAGGAATCGCATAGTCTATTCCTTGTAAGAAGTTTGTCCTTCATACTTTTCTCGGTAGCTGATGTTGCTGCACGGGAGACCGACTGTTACCCTGGCACCATTAGGCTGGTCAAGAAGTTAATTCTGCCGGAGTCACCTTTCCGCTTGGCCCAGTCAGCCGTTATTTACAAAGACCCGTAGCTGAAATGCTTGAATAAAACTTTGGTTTATGGGCACAAAACTAAACCAAGTGCTCTACTCTGTCTGCAAACCTGCCATTGTGAATGTTGGGCTTGCATGATGGGTTGAAGATCTGCGTCTGCTCACAAGGTGTACGAAGCAATTGCAAACACAGATGTAAGCATGCGCCACGCAAACCTGGGAAACAGATTAAAGTATTACTTTATTTTCTTTTTCCATTGCCACACTTTGTCTCGATGCAAATCTTCACAAGTTTCAGAGAATCAAAAAACCTTTACTTTTTGGGAAGGAGGGGTTTTTAAAACGAACCCCTTCTCTCGCTCGCACACGCACACAGACGTAGAGACGCACACCTGTGAAGTGGGAACACAGCATGAAGAGTGTCCTAAGGGATAGTCACTTTGATCATACATTCAAAATGTAGCAGCTTTAATTCTTTAACTCTCAGCCCTGCTTTCCTTCATGTTGCACACTGAGCATTTGGTGAATTATAGATGTCGAAAACTTAAGTGGAGAACAGCATAAAATCAAACATGCTTTCAGGTCATTTCCTGTCGTTCAACAAACAAACGCACTGGTTTTTTTCAGTCAGCCCAGCGATGACCCCGACAAGGACAAGCGGATAAGTGACAGTGACCGACCGGGTAATACTGGAGCCTGGGGTTCTACAACATTGTGATTAACGTAATACTGACTAGCATACAAGAAAGGGGTAGCAAAGCCTTCCACACTCGCTCGAGGGTCAGGAGAGGGGAAAAAAAAAAAAAAACCTTTGTAGGCAATTTTAAAACTAAACTATTAAAAGATACAAATGTCACACCTCTGCATGTAAACCATCGGCAACCTGGGCTTAACCCCTCACTGCCCCCTCATGGTTACCCTCACCAAGCGCAAAGGACAACGGAGTCCGTTCGTATTCATCTAGACAAAATAATGGAGCAGTTAATCCAGCTCTCCAGCTGGAATTTAACGCCTTCTGCCAGCAACCATCGGCCACGTATGGATTTGGCCCAATGCCATTTTGAAGTGTGGCGAAAACAGTCAACAGAGCCGAGCCTCCCATCTCCTGCTGCTGTTCGCTAAATGCCAGGCCAAGTAGCAGTTTAGCAGAAAAGCAAATAATGCCAACTCTGTACTGAAAAACATTTCCTTGCACATGTAAGCTTAAAAGGCATCTTATTAGGGTGTTTATTTGTTCTTAAAAGCTAAGCACTAAATAATGGTTAATATTTTCCCTACGGATCCAAATTGGACCTCCAAGAAAAAGAGGAAAAAAAAAAAAAAGGTGCAAATCAAAGGGTTTCTCCTTACTTAGATTCTACAGTTTCTACCCTTCTAGGGTGGAAAACGACACCACCAGGTCTTCTCGTCATTTCTACATGCGCTGGTCTGCACCGTTTTCACTGTGCAATGTCGAAGCCATTCTGAGACGTTTTAGCTTTACTGGTCCCCCCCCTTTTGGCCAATTTTACTCATTTGCATTCAAATTAATCTTTATATTCATTGGTCAACCTGAGCCCATTCCATTGTCACTGCACATTGACAGTAAAGGGAAAGAAAGAAAAAAAAAACCTTACAGAAGACACTGCTGTAAATTCTGTCTTCATTTTATCGGAATTCATTGTTGCAATGACTAGGAAGGCAGGTAAGTAAAAAGAGCAGTTGAAAAATGTTATTTTGTAACTGCAATTTTATTAACCACAAAGTGATGCTTTATTCTTTAAGCCCGTTTTCAAAGCACATTAGATTTTGGGAGACATTTCATAAAAATGGAAAATGCATACCTTGCAACAAACGGTCTCCATTAGGGATGGAAGGACCTGGGCTAATCGACACTGACATTTTGCCTTTTCCTTCTTCATACGGGCTAAAACGGAGCCTCTACACTCCTCCGGGCTCCAGAGATCAGCTTCAATGTTGTGCCATGAAAAATATGCAGTGCATTTAACGCAATATAAAGCCCCGGGCAAGCAGCATTTTGCAAGGATACCTATTTCCAAACTTAGTCCTAGGCTTCAAAATATAGTACCTCATTGCTATGAAAGAAAGGTCAGGTGAGTGCAAGAGAAACCATACAAAGAGAGAGATGGCGAAGAGGAAGAAAACAGATGGATGAGAGTTCCCAAAAAACAAAAACCACTCCAAGCTAAAACAATGCTTTTTTAACCCTCAGGATAAACATCACCCATGAAGTCTTAACACTGAAATGGATGGCTTCTGCTACCCAAGACAAACAAAGCTGTCTTTGTTTGGTGCAGAGAAATAACAGCAGCACGGACGCTAAAGACAAATTGAACATTCCCAAATCTCAACAGTTTGGTTGAAGGGTAAACATTCCTCCTAGTTTTCACATCAACAGTCCACTGGATGGACCATAAATAAAGTGCAGACTAGGGGTATTGAGGCCTAAACTGACACCAACGCTGAACGCACGGCAACATTCAGAACGGCATTAGCAAACGTCACCTCATTGCCCCACGGCAACTTGGCCACGATGATGCGGTAACTTTTCCAGTAAGAAATGGGGTTATGGTCAGTGTGTGTTCCTACACAAACATGTCCCAATGTAGGAGGAAGATACCACTTCTACATCTTTCACAAAAACAACCACGCATCTGTAAGCCTGCTACTAATGGGCATTTGTGGCCGCTGCCGTGTTGACACCAGGGAATTTCAGCAGTGGGAACACTGGCCAATACTGCTATGCAGACTGGTTAACACAGGCAATCCAATTCTCCTGCTTGATAAATGGACCTCCTTACTCAGGAATTTTTTCTCTTTTTGTTTTTTAGAAAAATTATTGTACCATTTGTGATGTTTACTTCTAATAACCTCCTTTGCCAACAGCTTAAACTTCCCCTTTCACTAAAACGAGACAGGATTCCTTAATATGGGGGAACCTTTGTGGTAGCAGTTATCCGCACAAAAACACAATGAATGCATCAAATGTATTCGTAAGCTGAGAAGAGGTCATTCAGCAGCGGAGGCCAGAACGCAGCACTGCATGGCGTAGTTTGACACCGCCACCTTCCCAGTCGTGCCCCCTCTAGTTGCCCCTGTAGAAGGGGAACAACAGTGGTAGGCAAGGCATCGGTTTAGGCCTAAAGCACAATGGCACTCCAAAGGGAATAAGGAAACACAGAACCTTAAGAAGTTGCCAGACTTTTGTTTCTTTCTGTACATTCTCTTTCTGAACAATAAAGGAGGACAGGGTACTAATACATCTTAGTCGCTTACGTGTGAGCAGCTGAGAAATATTGCTTCAGAAAGAACCAACCTACACTGGCAAATCAAAGGAAGCCAGCCAATGAAGGGCTCCGAGCTGCACCAAACAAGGAGGAAAGAAAAGAAATGGACTTTGTCAGGGCCTCAAAATAGCTGGGAAAGGTCTAGCATGGAGAGGAGTGTTGGCACAGTCTCTCAGAACAGAATATGGAGTATTTGGGCTCACTGCAGACTAGGGGAATTGCACCCCCACCTCCATAACCCTTCTTCCAAAATCCACCCACCCCCTCCACAGTAGTCCACAGGTAACCTGTTGGCACTTTAAGAGTTTGACATTATCTGAAGATAAACCTATGTGTCACTAAGGACACATGACTAAAATCCCAATTTCTTGTCCTTTACTGTCCTGTGCTCTCATTGGTCCTCAATGCTCCAATCACACTCTGGATATTCTCCTCTGGGACCTGGTAGAGAAATAAGGTGAGATGTTGACAAACAACAAAAACTTCGGAAGGAGAGTACTGTAATATAGCTGCTGAAACAACTGGAGTACTGGACAATGCCTAAAACAAACAAAAGGATGGACTAAAGAAATCAATGCACATTCCTTTCATAGCATTGTCCTGAAATTCTGTTTGCGTGCTGCAAAGTAACATTTCAACTACAGCTGAGCAACTGGGAGGCACACATTTACTTGGTGAACATCCAATAAATTCTCTAACACTAATTTGTCAGGGTGATTACAATATGGAAAACTTAGACCAAATTAGAAATTTGTCAAAACGTAGCTGCCTTTGTGAAAAATGGAGTCGTTGAGGAAAAACAACACAAAAGTGTATACTGGGTGCCAATGGCCTTACCAGAGCATGGTCAAACTTGAAGGTGCTGATGTAGTAGGCTGGAATGTCAGCAGTAGCCAGCGGTTCTGATATCTGAGCTACAATGCCACATTCATCTGTCAAAGCACAAGATAAGGACCAACAGAGACAGACAAATAAGTCAGGTATCACTTAAGACCTTTTGTGGGGGGGGGGGGGGGGGGCAGAGAGAACCACAAATACTAAAAACAGCCTAATAAGCATTACATATAAAATGCTACAACTGCTGAAGCATTTCAATGTTCAGTGTTACACCATAACAATTCATTTAACTCCTGATGTACAGCTTCAGTTGCATTACCCTCTACTTTCAGAGCAGATCCCGAGATTGGTCAAGTGTACAAGACTAACAGTCTAGTAGATCCACCATCGTGCTCACCAAATCCTAAAGGCTGCCCTCCAATGCGAACCATTTTCCAAAGCTCCCCTGAGGCGCTGGTGAAGAGAACGTTGTTGGGAAACCTAAAGCAGAGCAGCAGACTGTGACCACATCTCTGCTGGGGGTGTGGAAGGCAGGCATACACTCAATTTTTAGAAATCATTCAAATATCTCTAATACAGACAGAATCGTACTTGGGGAATTCTTCTCTCAACTAAAGAGACCGTTCACTGGATGATGGCGGGATGAAAGGAATAATGAAGAAAAAAGTAAGAAGTTGGTACCAACCTTCGTGTTGTCTGCTCATCCATGACAAGAGAGATATAGCCCTCAATCAGAGAGAAGGAGAAGAAGCGAATGTGTCCAGAGTCTTCAGTAGCTGTACCTGGCTCCTTAACGCTAGAATTACAATGACACATTTTACAATCTGTTATCATGAAAGAGGAGGTCTGGACAAAAGGACACTGAAACAACCAACCATATCCAATCACAGCAAATTATTGTAATATGGCCTGGAGCAATAGTTTTAAAGGTAGGATAAACAAAGGGGTGGGCAGGTGTTAATGACCTTAGTGATGATGTACTGGCCTGTATGTAAATAAATGTACAATTTTACAGAGGAGTAGGAGTGCCATGTAAAAAAAAAAAAGAAAAAAAAAAAGAAAAAAAGAGTAATGCACCGACTCAGCGCTTGCTTCATTACTGCTACAGTTTGCATGCAGTTCAGCTGAGTGGATCAAAAATTTCAGTTGATGCCAAATTAAATAACCAATGAAAGTCCCACAGAGATGGTCCAAATGTTGGTTACTGACCAGTGACATTAAACAAATATGCTCAATTAGTGACCACGCAATTGGTAAAACAATGAAACTGAATAATGTGGAAAAGCGATGACTTAAAAGGAAGTTCAAGTTTTGTATAAATACATATATTTTTATATGCATTTGTAGTTTATCAATAAACGGAATACTTTCTGTATTATTGTTTTTCCATTTGCTTTATTATTTGATATACTATTTTCAGCTTAATTTCTCTTTTTCAATGTGTGTTAAATTACATTAGTGATAGCTAGTAAAAGTATTACCATTTTTAACATGGCACTCCTTGCCCTCTACAATTTAGCTGGTACAAAAAAAAAAACAAAACAAAAAAAACAAAACCCAATTCCACATACATTTATTAGCTGCTTAATTTAGAATTAACACTTTTTTTTAAAAAAAAATTAAGTTGTTTGCAGACTAGCGAGAACTAATGGAGAGCTGTAATTTCCAGCAAAGCATCTTCTTGAAGGGTTAATGTTCACATTACTGTCAGTAACACTCTAACTAACAGAGGTATGCAAGAGTAGAAAATGTAGTTTGTTTGGACCACGGTACATAATACGCTCAATAGAAAACAGTAAAATTCACTTAAATTCCACCAGCATTATTTACTTTACCTTTTCATTTTTTTAAATGTAATTTATATTAGAAGACTAATGCTGTTCGGCGAGACCCTATGGATGACAAGGAGAACACCGTTGAAACCGTAACTAAACTTGTTCGCCCCCCCCGCATAGTAAATGAAAGTATGCCACATATTTATGCTAAACTTGGCAGGTGGCTGTGACGTATGCATACTAAATACCTCAGGGCAGCTACTCACCCACTGGAGTAGAACATGACATCCATGAGCAGAGTGGCCACTGTAGGCAGAGTGTCAGGATTCAGGCTGGTCACGCAGAACATGTTGCTAGGACTCGACAAGGGATGAATGATGGGGCGCTGGACTGGAGACAACACAGGTTTTATGTTTCACAGAAACAAAATGCTGTCAAATGGCAAAGTAAGTGAAAGGCTTCATTCAATCACTACTACAATTCATTCTGAGGAAGTTCTGAGCTCCTGCACTGTTTACACCGCTCTGACAGTTATTTTTGCTAAAAACTCATAGAAGAGTGCTACCCTGGGGTTAACCTACTACTCTACACACAGCACTGCTTACTCATGTCTTCAGACCCTCAAATCCTTTAATCCCCCTCGTGCTCTCTGCTCTGCCAGTGATCACACTGTACTTTTGTTCATTTGCTGGCTAAGTGTTTTCTTTACTGTTAAATATTCTGAGTCATACACTGTACATTGCTGAATAAAGCTATTGCTATTAAGATATTCAGAACACATAAAATCAATGATGGCTCAGACTGCACACCAGCACAAATGAGCACAGGTTGAGTGCAGGCCTACCCATTTTAGGCTTCACAAAGCCATTTGAGACACCTAGGCTGTTGGCAGCAACCGTTTCCCCGTTGACCACTCTCAGGAGGGTGAACTCTGAGGAAAGCGTGTGCATGACCATGGGCAGGTCCCTCTCTCTGACCTGCCAAAGCAAAGCAAAACTGACTCTCCCATCATGTCAGTTGACATCTAATAAAGTTTCCAGGGATGTTCACACTCATAGCACAGTTCAGTTCAATTTAATTTTTATAGGTCACACCTTTCACCAGGGTGACACAGAGTGCTAAACAGAATTCAGGGGAATGCAGAAGAGAATCGTACAATATACATTACTGTTTGCAGTTGTAGTTAATGATTATTATAAACCAGCTGGCAGTTAAACCAGAAAAGAAAAACAAAAAAACTCCCAAGTGAAAAAAGTGGACACAAAATAAATACATTCACCTCATACAAGTTGAAATAAAAGTCAAACATCACTTGGATGTCATTACTTAATTCAGGACTCTCACATAATTTCTTCATTAAAAAAATGATGCTAACACTGAAAGTTCTGCATTTCTATCTGAACTTTCAGTACATCCCTGAGAATAACCATTTATCTTCAGTTCACAAAATAAGAGTAACCATACTGCTGATTAACTGCACGGTTCATTCCAGTAAGCAGGTACAATATATTTTTTTAATGCTCATTAAATATTAACCCCTGTTTAAGTATCTGGCCATGTTCTGTTATCAAGACAAAAAAAAAAAAAAAAAAGAAGACCTAATGAAAGAAATTAGAGGTTTTAAACGCAAATAGGCAAACATTTTAATTATCAAATGCTGCAAAACAAAAGAAAATTGTCAGTGTTCAGACAAGCACAATGCATCAGGACAACATTACTGCTGAAAATGTAGAACACCAAGATTCTGAAATCTTCATTTTCAGGTCATGCTGGGTAAATATCAGTTTACCTATTCTATATATAATAGAATGAAAAAAAATATTTATAGCAACAGAGATCACATATGCAGTTCCTCCATCTGGCATGTTAACTGACACAAACATAGAGAACTGCATAAGCAAATCTATTAGTACTATGACACCACAAAGTTGATATTGACTTGCACAGTTTCAGTTCCATACATATTTTAACAAGAAACAGTTTCAGTGCTGTAACAGATTTGCTATGGTGTTAAAAAAGAAATACAAAAATGGCATTTTTATTGTTAGGGAAGTGGAGCCAAAGTGCCTCTCAGTAAACATGCAAGGCACTCAAAATAAGCTGCAAGATGTTATGAACAGTAGATATGGAAAACAACTTGATTAGGTTTCTATACATGAAAAATTAAAAAAAATAAACTTGACTTTCCAGTAAGAAACTAGTGTAGAATTTGAAATTTTGTTATAATTGAACATTACTACAAATGACATGGATATAGAACCAAAATAAAGGTGATGCTAGACACTGCAGGACTCCAGTGAACATAGCATGTAAAACAATGTCATAAGACTAACTTCTGATTGCGCTATATACCGTGCTCGGATGTTCAAGATCACCAATGTAGCATTCGCTGTTTTAAATCGTTTTAATTGCGATCATTATGAAAAAATAAGGGGGGGGGGCTGCTTTGAGTGTGATCTCATTCTGCACAAAAATCACTCAATAGGGCATTATTTGAACTGTTAAAGAATTGTAAGCAACAGATAGAGACCTGATTGGGGCAGATGCTTCCTGAACACAGTACATATATTTCTTAAAGCATACTTCAAGAATATGCTCCATGTCTTACAGACCCAAATGATAATCACTAAAAAAAAAAAACCCCACTCCTCCAATCCTGTAACCCCCCCCGCCACCATGAATCATGGGTGCAAGCGGATACCGAAAAGCAGACTATTTCCTCAGTTTCTCTGAAGTCCATGATTGTTTTCTGGCTATGACCAGCTGGCATTGACTGTGGATGTGGCCATGAACGGTACAGCAAATTCCAGCATAAAGTTGATCCAAAGCTGATCTCCCTTACATAACCACAGCCAGATTATCATCAGCTGCATTTTTCTTCAAAACAGGCCTCAATCCACCCCCCTTCCCCAGTGGCATTCCTTCCAAAACACAACAGGTATTACCATACTTTGGTCTCAAGATAGGAATCTACTAACTTGATTAAGCAATTGCTGGGGAAGAGGGATGTAAATTTAAGCTTTAAAAGCATGGTGTTAAATTATAAAAATGTATCTTGTTACAGCTTATTCGAAACAGACAGGAGACAGGGTGTGTTAGTGGACATCTTGGCCAAGCAGAACATGAGTTAGATAACAGGAGTTGTTTTTGGCAAGGCTCAAACTAGGATTCTGCAAGAATCATTCCTTGGACTGTGGAAGGTAAACATTTTGTGACAGCATGCATGAGTGCGTGTGCACACACAAACCCTTTCAGTAGATAAGAGAGAAAAAATAAAATAAATGGTGTCCATAAGTCAAAACATATATTCACATGACATTTAAACAAATTATCAGTGGAGCAGATTGAAATACGTAATGTATGTAAATGTCTGCAATCTAAGACAAATAAAAGTAAATCAATAAATGGAGATAAGTCAGCAGACAAGCCAAAGGCCTTCTACAGAACAATATTGATTACCAACTTGGAATGAAAGACAAGAAGTGATGTCATTTTATATGTTGACAGTCATATACTAAGTATTTAGTGACACAAAGTTGCATTCTGTGAGTGGAAAAAAAACTCAAAAGCAATGGCAGGAGCTACAATGGGGGGGGGGGGGGCATTTCTATAGTCTTCAGTGAGAGTTCAAATTGAACAGGAATATATTCTGTGCTCATGAAACTCAATACTTGCAATATCTAGAAAGCTTTAGCCCTTCATAACCCCATCTGTCCACCCCCAAAAATAGATGCAATCAGTGGGGTATCACCAGCTGGAACAATACTACATGTTTTTCAGTTGTAGGGATATTTGCATCTAAGGATGTAGACAAACATGTGCAAAACAATAGAAAAACAGCAGGCAAAAGTGTGGGAAAACTACCATCACAGTGCATGACTTATTGATAGCATTAAGTGTCAGAATTGCTCCTGGAATGCAGTAATTTCACATCTTACTTTTCTGGTGTCAATTTAATAATACCATAATTATTCATTTTAAACATTGCAGGAATGCAGGCACATACAGGCAAGTTTTTTGTTATGTGCAGTTTGAGAAAAAGCTTACATCATCAAACTAAATTCTACTTGGCTGAGATGTCCAGTAACACACCTCATTTCAAATATGGCTTTATCCCTATTCAACTCTTACCTGTTTAAATTTAAAACGCTGCTATCACCCATTCAGTTGTAGATAACAGTTAACCCAGCTATTCCCACAGTGTGGTTGCAGGACAGTAAGAGGCTTAACAAATAACCAGGCACTTTAATATTTGGGAGAGAGGAAGGTTGCACTGACTGCACCATAGACACATTCTAAATTATTCAGAACGGTCTGACTCAGTGTCTGCTTTCCCCGAGAAGTTCCAGTAAGTAACGGAGGAATACTTTCTCCGAGTATCACCTTTAGCACTGGGATGTAAAACAATAGCTGTTAAAGGATAAAGATGAGTAAAAAGACCATTGAGAAAAATTTAATTTTAGCATTTAAAAAAAAGCATAAAATAGGATATTATTCATGCTGAAAAGATGCATAATGGCACCTATAAAGATTTCACTGGCTTGTGGCCAGCAAAGCTATAGCTAAAAAAAAAAAACCCCAACACAAATCCAACCTTTCTGACCAGAGACAGGTGACTGTGGTGCAGTTGTTCTCTTTAACCTGTTGCCTTATAATTCAGTAAAATGTTGCAAATATTTAGTTTACAAATGTAGCTGCCAATTAAAATTTTATTATAAAAATAATGTACGATACAATGACTCGTGCAGTTGCTTGATGAACTTGATTTAGCACAGTTAGCACATACAACTCCTCCATGGGTCTGCTGCAAAAAACTAAGCACAGGTCTTACCAGTATGAAGTCAGTCTGGTAGGTGGACAGCATGAAGACTGATATGTTGTGGTCAGCCAGGGGGGCAATCACTGACTTGGCGATTTTGGTGACTCCGATTGGCTGGGAGCTGGAGGAGCTCCCACCCCCTGAAACCACATTGAGGGCCAACCATGTGGCGTCTGCAACACTGAGATGCTCAGACTCGGGCAGCTCTGGAAAACACCGGGGCAGGGGGTGGCATACAGTAGCTGTCAGAGGGTCAGGCCTGTTTGGGCAGATCTGACATTTCTATCCCACTAATTCAGCAATGAATGAAGCCATTTATTTCACTCTTGTTCCTGAGTTTGTAAGAAGAGCTCTTCACCATGCACTACTGATAATGTAGAACACTGGAGCCATTTACAACCTTGAAATCTAATAAGAACAAATGTGATTACAAGCTGGTATGTAAAGAGTTACCCCTTTAATACAATTTACTTTATGTAGAAACAAACTTATTTTTAAAGCTCTAGGGCTGAAAGGCGTGCACATTTCTTGGTTACTTTGCGATCTTAATTATGATACTGAAATAATGAGCTGGACAATAGGTCAGCTCACCTGGTAGTGCAGCTGTCAATCATTAATTACAAGCTATCATCCAAAACTGCACCTATTCATTTCAATGTCTGCTCACTACTTGACTAAGACTAAAGCATATCAAGATGTCATTTGACCTAAATACAACTACACTGATTAAAATAAGTAATCATGTTTATTTTGTTTCAGTTCAAATATGAAAGCTACACAACTGAATCACTTCCCAAGACAACCTACTGTACATGGAGTTACAACTCTTAACATGTAAGCCATGAGTTATACTGTATGTATAACAATTTGGCTTTTCATTTTATGCTAGGTTAAGACAAAAGTATAATTTCAAATACAAAAGCTGGAAACAAACATAGCCATGGTTAAAACAAGTGTGCAAGTCACCCACACTTTCCATCTGACATACATTAAGGAAAAAGCTAAAACAAAGCAAGAACACTGTACTGTAAACAAACTGCAGCAAAGGAAGACAGACAAACAAGCAAAATAAAACTTCCTATCTGTCCAGAGTACCTGAACCTTCCGGTTTCCATGGTGACCAGTGTGGGTCACCCTAGCAACCAGTCTGTAATGACATGGATTCACTCACTCAACCACAAACTCAAACCACTGACAGTCTGGCCTTTCTTAACCCATGCTGAGGACAGAAATCAGCAACAGGTTAGGACACTACCAAACTCTGCCAATTCCAGGGATGAGTACTCACAACACTGATATCTGGTGTTTTTTACCCAATATAATCGCAGTTGCACTTAAAACACTTGGTGTACAGGGGCGTCAAACTCTGTCCACTTAAGGGTGTTTGTGTGCCGATTTGTGCCCTGCCCAGTTTCATTCCTATAATTGATTTATTTAGTGTTATACTGAAACAAATTTAGTCTTGCATCTTTATATTTAACAAAAAATATAAAATATATAGTCTTGATGCAACTGCTTAAACGCTATTGTTTATTTTCTAAGTTAAGCTCTTACAACTATCACAAATTATTCAATTCTGAAATTTAGTCAAGAAAAAGATCGGGTACACCATATTTTGCTGGAATGAATCTTAGTGAGAGGACAATCTCAAACTCTGCGCAATGAGCATGGAAGATCTTTTGATAGAGATGGAAAACATGTAGCAAATAACTGTAAATGATTTTTTTTTTTTTTACTGGGCTGATTGACAAAGTGTGGGAATACAGGCTAAAAGTTACCAAAGAAAGATGACATTTTAAACAGCAAGCCTAATAATAAATTTGAAGCATTTTTCAGAAAATGACATTCTATTTTGAGTTATGAATGCCATCTGTTAGAGCAGTTATAGAGTTCAAGAAAATCATTGGCAGTGAGCAGAGGCCCAGTGAACAACGCTGCCAATGTCCAGTGATGCATTAAATATATGGCTGCAGCAGCAGAACAGAAGTTGTATACATAAGCAGCTCCTAGACAACCTGGACTACTGGCGTGTATCATTTAACCATTTTCTGCACTGACCTGTCCCAAATCAAAGTCCCGCTGGTTAATAAAACAAGCAGTTCACCCACTGCACATCCCATGAATGTCAGCTCTTCTTAGACCGATACACATTTGCACATAGAACTGTATTATTCAGAGCGAGTTGCAGACAAGACAAAATGATGCATCTCTGCAATTACATACACCGTAGCTGCCACAAGCTGGAAAAACTGCAAAACCATTAACTTCCTGAAAGGTGCATATTATGCCTGAGTGTAAGTGCAACATAGATAAAATGTTGTAGTACAAGTAGTTGCATTTCAAGTACATTGCTTCTAGAATTTGTGTTTGGAACCATTTTCATTGTAATTCATCTACAAAAAGTCCTTCTGAGGAATTAGCAGTTAAAAGAGAACCAGCATACATACCAGCTATTCACAGACTGACATTAAAGAGTTTGTTACATCGGTTTTGAACTCACCTTTAAAGCCTTCTTCATCAACAATAATGGTGTAATCCTCTGGAGTTTCCGTGAGACTGAAGAATTTACATCTGAAGAAGAGATGAACAGACTTAATGGAAGAAGCTGTGCGCACAGCTCTGCTGCAGCCTTACTCAACTGATGCCCTCGTTCAGAACTTCAGAGCTCTACAATTACAAGCACTAGCGTTTCTATATTACTGTGCAACCTCTATGAAAGCAGAGCAGATCTGACATTCAAATTATCTTAATCATCCAAGGGCTGTGGATAAAATTACTTTGGGAGGGAATAAGTCTGACACTTCAGTGCAAAACCATAATGGCATTTTTGGGTCACACAAGAACCATGCTCTCGTGTAAACTCAGCTGTGGAAGAAAAGTCAAAACCAGAAAGATATCTGAATCCCCTTCACTTCATCCAAACATACATAAATGAACATATTCAGGTTCACATATGTGACAGCTGCCGCTGACATTTTTTTCGTTACTCATAAAAAGTGAACAGGCCCAGAATGCTATGCAAGGGGAACCGTTATTTACAGCCCTGCACGTCCACCCACATAGCCCTTCCATTTCAGGGGTACCATGCAACTTGTTGACTGCAGAAGGCTGCAAGCCTTCTGGTACATTTCTCACAATGCTGTGCTCCATTTATATAATTGCACATGGGTGTATGCAATACATGCGATGGTCACAATTTCAGCTCACCACTTGTTTTTGCACCTGAAATTGGACCTTCTGACACACATCATTGTTAATGGCCACCACTAAAAAAATAGCTTGCAAGCTGTTGCTGAAACAATTTAACATCAATTGAAAGGAAAGCAGAAAAGGAACTGCGGTTTACCCTTTATGAACTGATACTTTTGCCTTTTATCAAGCAAAAATGGTTTCATTCAAGTTTAATACGTCAATTAGCTAGGTACAATTTGGCAGTCCATCATTGAGGATTTCCTTAGTTTCTGCCTGCTCCCATGCATACTTTCTAAGCTCATTTTTGTGCACAAGGTACCAAAGCGAAGTTGGGAAGGTAAAGACTTTCTGCCCCGAAGGTAAATGTAGCCTGGAACTCTCCGGAAACCCAAACTATACAAAGGAAAGCTTATGACCAGAATCAAGTTTTGGCTAAACAAAGGAGTTCAGTACAATGTCCTGCTGCACAAACAGAGGGGAATAATAATTTTATCAGTATGCAATAAAATGCTTCCATTCAAGTTATAAAACAACAATTTGCCTGTTAAGGTAGGATTGAAGAACTGCAGCAGATCTGATTTCAGAACATGACAAATTATTTTAGCCTCAGAAAGTCCCCTTTAACATGACCGCAGCAAAATTACTTGACTTTATAAGTTACTTTGGTAAAAAGAAAAGAATTTAATCCCAAACAACAACCTCTGCCTTTACATCTTGTTTGGGAATATGACCAAAGGGAAAGAAGGTGAACAGACACACAAATGTAAATGACAGCAAATATAAGTGCCCAGCCGCATTGTCACCATCTTGGTTTTATCCCTCTTCTTCAATATCTCATCGTTTTTGATGCTTCCACTGTGCCCTTTCTGAAAAGGTGTGACAACGTTGCTCCCCCCCATTGGTTTCCTCCAACAAGACTATGCAGCTGTGATGTCATATCCCAGAAAAATGGGGAGGGGGATCATTGCACCGTTAACTCTTTCACACTCTTTTTAAGGCCTAGCTGTTTCAAGGGCTTTGAATACACTTCACTCCTCCCTTACAACAGAAGTAATAGGCTCCTATAAACTTCACCCATTTCCACAGCCAGCATCCTTAGATGAAACATCTCAGACAATGAGTCAGCACAACTTGATAAAAGCCCTAAGCAAACTTCTATGTTAAAATGGAGTGCTAAGCCATTACCTAGCATGCATTAATAAAGCATTTCCCTATTATTCACATTCTATATACCAAGTGGAATAACCTTCAGAGACAGCTGTTATGTGAGGTGCTTCCAGGTTCATTTCCAGCCCGCGTAGAACTTAAAAGAAAGAAAGGAAAAAAAAAAAAAAACAGCCTTAACTTTTCACTTCTGAACTGGTTATGCAACTTTAGTGAAACTCTGGGGTCAGAATGTAAATGAAGGAAAAATAAACAACTTGCAGTCCATTGCAGATGCCAAATTAAATGACTTGATGTCAAAATCAACCGTAAAACTTGGGTTAGCGATTGTATGCCAAACCCGTTGCGCAATTTGTACAAAAGAGTCTAAATAGCTGTTAAAAAAAATGACCAGCTTGTTTCCAGCTTCAATGGATTCTAAAGACAAACACTATATTTCTACACTGGTTACGACCTGAGAAACCCAGCTTCTCTGCTTTGATTTCCGGCTGATCTGTACCAACAATATCAAGGCTGTTTCTCTACATAACAGATCAACATAATTCTCAGTGGGACAGAGATCTTTTATTATTTGCTACGTAACAGAAAGGCCGGTTTGGCTGCCAGAAACGCTTACACCCAGCTCACATCGTGCTGATGCCAGCATTCAACTTTTTTGACTGTTACATTTAAAGCTGCATTTACTCTTCTCTTCCAACACTAAACCTGCTAAACAGAACCGGAATACAAATGTGCCTAACAAAATCCAAGGCCGACAGCAACCGCCTGTAAACTAAACGCATGTATAATGTGCGTGCATGAAGGCACAGAGTGCATTGAGGATACGACTGTAACTGTTTTAAAGCCAGCAGCACTAAAAATGTGTTCGGCTTACACCGCTGTATTGATTGTAAGCAAACATGGCTCGCAAAGCAAAAAGCCCACAGAAGAGCAGCACCTGCTCAACAGGCCTACAAAACCAACTTGGCTTGACGGAAAGTGGCCATTTATCGGTGTGACAGACCCATTTCGCCGGACTCTCTGCGGCCATTACAGCACAACTCCATAAAAAGGCTTCACAAAAGAGTAATGCAAGTAGAGAATATACACCCCGCCTCAAAAATAAATATTTCAACCTACATTCACAACACTATTATATTGACCAGAGCCTTGGGTGAACATATAGTGGTAAGAAGAGGATACCGTAGATGTACTGACCTGGCTGTTTTAAGTTAAAGAATGCGAAGAAAAATCACACCAGACCACATCGAGTCTGAGGAGGTCAGCCCTGTCCGGGGTACAACTTATGACTCCTTAATTCACTTTCGTTCCCTTATTTCTCTCTTTTTTGACTCAGTTTCGGTTTGCACAAATGGGGGGGGGGGGGGGCAAACTGCAACGAAATGTATTATTTAAGCTCAAGGTTGAAAGTTGAAGGCCTAAAACTTGAAATGACACTTGTTTGGCTGTTCAGCTCAAGCACTTCTCCGACTGGGGTCTCCAAGCGGCGGCGCGCGGACGTTCTCGTTCGCCGCCAAAGCCCCCCCCCGCCCGTCGCGAGCGCAGCCTACACGGTGGCGCGCATTCGCGGCGTCGCCCGGAACGCGCATCGGACACGGACGCATCTGCTGCGCAAACGCAGGACGCCGGCTCGAGTTTGATTTAAACCCCCACCCCCCACGCCCTCCTCCCCGTTTTAACACGCACACAAGACGCAGAAAGCCGAGAAATAAGCACCTACGCGCACGAATTTGCGGGCGAGGATGTCACGCAAAACAGGTCACGCCGCCAAATGACACCGAACAGCGGAGGACGCCTCACTTTCTGACAGCTCAGCCGCGCGCAATTGCGACGCGGCGCACGCAAAAAAAAAGAAAAGAAAATAAAACCGAGAAACGCTATTAACTTAGCGGCAACTAATACAACATATTTAGCGAGTGCACGTTTCGAAACAAGCGCACGAACGCAAGCTGAGCGCAGGGACGTAGCGTTTACCTTCACCCACAGCGAAGTGTTAGCCGCCTCCCACCGTCCGCCGAGAGCTACTCACCGTGTTTTAGACGGCAAGAAGGCGAGTTTGATTAATCCGTGAGTGCAAATCTGAATGCCTTCCTTCGCTATGCTCGCCACTTTGAGGCTGTGCTCTAAAATGTGCAGCTCCATCTTTTACGCCTTCTCATTTGTGGGACGTCTAAAAATGCATATTTATTCTTCCTTTTAAAATAATAAATTAATAAATAGAAAAAGAGCTTTTTCACTTAATAATTAAATAAAAAAAAAAAAAAAAACGAAGCAGGCAGATGGCTGAAAATGGGGAAAGGGGAGGAAAAAGTTGTCCTGCGAGGAAGAGAGTGGGAGAGAGGAGAGCAGGGTGAAATAAAAGAAAGCACAATGAGGGTGGAAAGAGAAGGACCGCCAGGCCCCCTGTTTTCTCTCCGACAGGGATTGGAATAGTCCAGCAGCTGCTATATCGGTGAAACAAACAACTTGCCACTCAAACCAAGGGGAGGACCGGAGGAGGGCCACGGGAGGACGGGTCGACTTCCCGATGCATGCCGGGAGCTGTAGTTTACTTCCTCTTCTCTGCAGCGCAAATTGGAAAGTCGCAGTTTGGCTGCTGTTTTAAACTGCTCACAAGTATAACAAATACGAGAAATGAAGAGCAACGTGGTGAAATGTCTTCATGTGTTGGAAGTGACGATATATGTTGCGCATACCTCTTCAAAATCTCCCTCCTGTACTTTAAGGCAGGGCAGTGCTGCCACCTCACAGCACAGGTTCAAATGTGGCCTAGTCTGTATGCCGTTTGTGTGATCACTCCACGTCCGCATGAGTTTCGTCCCACATTGCAAAGATATGTATTTCAGATTTTCCGGTGACTTTAAATTGTTCTTAGTGTGCGTGGCTATCCAACAAAGGAGCAGTGTATGCTCCTAGCCCAATGCCCAGCAATTTCAGGGTGAGTTTTCACCTGGCATGACCTTGGTGAGGACAAACAGTTAAGGAGAGTGAGTGAGTGTGAAGGGAAATATCAAAATTACTAGTTAAAAATGCTGCTTTGTAAACACCTACATGAGATATATTTACTGTTACAGTAATGGACTAAGCAGTTTCAGTACAGAGAACACAGCAGTAGTAGTTCTAGAGACCAACTTTCCTCTTTTGTGTTAATTGTAGGCTTGTAAAGTGCTTTTAAATTAATGTAGAAGAAAAAGTCTTCCATGCTTGTGAGGAATGGTAGCAAACGAATACTAAACATACTGATGAACAAAGAGTAGAGAAGAATCAATCTTTCTATCACAGAAACAAAACAAGATATGACTGGTGGTTTTGTACTCTAAACTTCTAGTATTGACAACAAATGCATAAAGACCTTTGAGTTCATAGATTTTTCTTCATTTAGTTTTGCATAGACTTGGATCAATACTAAGTGTAGTCATCTGATTTTTAGGTAAATATTAAATGATACTGACATTCAAAATACTAGCCAAAGCTGCTGAGTAAACGGTTGAAATGCAGTATTTTTCAACACAATCTTTGTAAATGAGCATTCTCGGTTGTGTGCAATACAATCGTGTTCAGATAAACATAATGCATTCCCACACTTTCAGGAATGGCACATGCCTTAAGAAAGCATTATACATGAAAATGCAGTATAAAGGTTAACCAAGTGAGATGAGAACATAATCAATTCATCCATCACACTGGGGCAGCACAATATCAGAATATTGATGTCGTAAATTTCACAAGAGAGCAAGCTAAGCTTCTGCCCAGCAGCTTTTGTGAACTGGTCCCCCTTACTGCCCTCAGTCTGACATACTGGAGCAGACACCAATGTTGTGCAAACTCCAGTTTAAATATGCAAAATGGCACATGGCAACCATTTCTCCCTTCTGCCTCCTGTGTTAGTCATGGATTATTTTGAAATGACAGACAGCAGCTTAATTATTCACTTGTGATGACTGGTAACTAAGGCCCTAGCTGCAGGGAAATAAAAAAGACCCAACAGAGATAAGACTGACAGCTACACTGCAAGTGTTTTTAAACATACAAACATTGATGAATACCACAGTGAATCCAAAGTGATGGTGCCTTCGCAATGGACTATTCTATAAAGGATACGACCTTCCGGAGAAGAAAGCCTGCTCAGGCTGATGCACAAAGCATTTCACAGTATGGGCTAATATAGTAGCATGCATAAAACGAACGCATTTCATTTAGATGTTTTTTTCCAAAGCAATGTACAACTAAGAGTAAACAAAAGCTTATTTGACCAACAGACACATGATGTAGAGATATGATTCTCAACGCAGCCAATCCAATGCTTCTCTCACATTACACTAGTAGCAGTAAATAGAATTGATACGGAGTCCATTTTTTTCCCCAAAATACTGTTCCTGGTATTCGCTGGGTGATTTGGAGGCCCGTCTACTCTAGTACTATACTTATCACACTAAAAAGCGTTGGCAAATCTGGCCTATTTTTGGATTTCGCATCAGAGATTAAGTGTCGGAAAGCCCTTCAGCTTTTCATACTGACCTGTGAGCATGAAATGGCCTTTGCTATCACTTGTCTGTAATGGGCAGTTTAGTAGATTTCATAAACCAGAATGTTACTAAGCCTGTGCGCAAGACACCCTTTACCAGAAATTCTTTAGTTGCGTCTCACCCTTCGTATTAGATTTAATGGAATATATGTACCATAAAAGTAATAAGACAATTAAAATGAGGTCAGCTAAAACACAAATTTGTGTTCAGATCAGTTTTATTAAATAGCATATTAAGGCATTTTTAAAGCAGAAATTGTGCTGCTGCCATCCTTTATACAAGACGTTTTCCTCAGTAAATACCTTGTTTCACCTGAATAGTCCATTAATAAAGACCAAATATTTCATGTAATTCACCACAAGTCTCTTACAGACTGGAGCACAGATGAACAACTGCATTGGCATTAGATGCCAGCTCAATGGCATTCCCCGAGCATTTTGGTTGTGCTGTACCATATGAAGATTAAAGGACACCCAGCTAGAGGTTGAGCTGCTTGTTCAAAGTGTAGCAACACATTAGATCACCAACACGGTTAGGGCCGTAACGTTATTTCATGCTGAATTTTGACAATTACCATGAAAATATGAACTAGAGAACAGTCTAGCACATCACAATGGAACTACGTTTGTGTGTTTCAAAACATTACCTCATGGCAAGAGACACTTAATGACAATGCAAGACAAAAACTCTGAAACTAAAGAGATGCTGTCCAGTACTGGTTAACAGAAAGCCAGCTAACTGCACAAAGTGTTCAATAGGAAAGTGGTAGGGAAGTAAAGGTAATAGAAGTTATTGATCTCATGACCTACAAGCTGATGGCTAAATATTTTGCAATGAAAATACTTTTGCACTCTTGAAGTGAAAAGGTTTTATTCAGTGTTTTTGTTTGCTGAGAAAAAAAAATAATTTCCACAATTACTTTTATTAAAAGGCACTTGGTTTACACACTTACAGAAGTTTAAAACCTTTGAGAAGCACAACTCTTCAAAAAAAAAGTATAATTAATGCTGAATATTACCCCAACCCCCACTTGAACTGAAAGTTCAACTGAACGGATGTGGTTGGGGTAAACTTCCTCTGCATCTTTAGGCATCTTTATGATGTGGAGGTCTTTGGCAACTGTTAATTAAAGAAAAAAATTGGTACAAATTCTAGGGACATCTAAAAATTACCAAAATATACCTGCCCAAGTTACATTATTACATTTAACAAACAAATGACATTTGTGATGTTGCCCTTCTGACTCTGCAGAATCACTGGCACAGAAACCACATCAAGTCATAGGGGCAAGTAAATGTTGGATCACTGCGTAAGAAATTGCCAGTGGAACATGCTGGCTAACACCCTTTGAAAGTGATCCATAACTGTGCTGCACGCACTTACCGTAATGTGTACGTCCAAGATTTTGTAGCTATAGGCACACAATACAAAGACCCTGCAAAACATACACAAATTTAGTGCAAACCCCTTTGTTTTGGCCCAGATGTAAATAAAAACCCAATACATGTTTCCATCATGTTATACCAGCATACAGCTGATGTAACACAACTGGAAGTTGTTTACTTTGTGGTCATGTCCACAACAAACTAGGAACCTAACATCCTAGTAGTCTTGGTATATGACCACTTTTCAAAACAGTAGTGCCGTAGTTCCTATACTCGATGCTTACAGGTGCATTGCGAGGACTGGTCCAACTGAGTTCTTGGCCATCCTAAAGAATAAAAAGGGAAGGCATAACCAGGTTACAACACGAAAGGCTGGTTTAAAGTGTATGGAAGAGCCCTGATACTAGAGTACCCAGTGTACAGGTACATGTGTCACCAGGACAAGTTGACAGCAGTTGTCTTGGCAGAAATACCAGGGCTCCAGGCACCAGAGCACACGGAGCCCAACGATGCCAGATGCCAAGTTGCTTTTGCACTGTGTAATGAACAATCCAGCCTGAGTTCAGCTGGTTGCAGATACCATACAGTGCCATTATAGAAATAACAGAGCAAGTAACAGCCTGTTGCAATGCAGGCTACAAGCACACCTACTCTTTCTTCAAATGAAACATGCAGCAGTTTTGTGGGAGGGGGAGGAGGTGGCAATGGCTATTAACATGCAACTTTTCCAGTACTTGTCCAGCAGCACAAAAATTTTCCACATTAACTGCATTTCACGACATACCTGATGAGTCAGTTGGAGCCCATCCATTTTTTGCATGCATTTCTAGAAAACGAACAACATTTTATCAGTTTCACATCAAATGTTTATCTCAGCACAAATACCAGGACTCCGTGCAGAGAGAAGCACAAAGACCAACGATGCCAAATGCTGAGTTACTTTTGCACTGTGTAATGAACAACCCAGCTAGGGGATAAGCTGGCTGCAGATACCATACAGTGCAGTTTCACAAGCATGACAAGCTTACGTTACAGTTAATGGCCAAGACATTTCATTTTAACATTTACCACTATATTTGTCATACGGAAGAACATGTGAGCCAACTAGAATAAAACTGAAAGAAAAACTGAACTGAATTGCAGTCAATTCTACATTGTGAAAAAACTATCATGTGTTAAAATTTGAAATTAACACACATTTAACACAAAAATAAACTGCAACTTCAGACTTTTTGTGCAATCTATGTCTATGTTTAAAGACTTGTACATTGTCCCAACGAATTCCATTTTCCTTACCTTTTGTAAATGCGGACCTGAGTGCCCCCTACCGGTAATTCAGATAATAACCCTAAATAAAGAAGGAACTGTTAAACAGGAAACATAAAAAATAAGTACTTTTTAAATGTTCTGCACTTTTATCCCACAGGCCTAATTATAATAGTCCTGAAGGTAAAGCTAAGTGCAGGTTTTTCTGCGAGGCGTTTCCAACGACAAGTCTCCACTGTCCGGAGTCTGTCGGGATAAACCTCGCTATGGTGACAGCAATTTATTAGCAACAAGACAGCAGCAAACTGTCTTTGGATGTACTCACCATCAGCTATGCTCATCTGTGCAAGACCATGACAGCCACTAAGAGAACAAATACAATTAAACTCCGTGCATTCGCACAGTCACAGAAAAACCAGAAGTACACTAAGTTCAGAACGGCACAATTCACCAAGAGACTTCTGAGCAGTTGAACATTTTGCCAATCATCATATCAGAGCACAAATTCCAGAACAGCAGCACTAGAGAAATATAAATGTCATTTTGCAAACCTGTTGGTTCTTCTTCAAACTGGAAACTTCCCCCTAAAAAGAAAAGGTATTTCAATAAATAATTGGTACAAACCACACAAGGGGCAAAAAATGTCTTTTTTACATGAATCGATTGTCCAGCCTCAGTAGTAACACTGCTGTTGTGGGAGCACAGCAATGGGTTGCAAGAGGATGGCTTTATATGTGCACTTACACCAGCACGCTGCCCACTGTATTTGAAGCATGTGTTGGCGATGTGCAAAACAAAAGCAAAATGTGCAAGAAACACATCAGGAAAAATACATACCATCCACTCAGGTCACAGACTCTCTGACACCCCATCTGTGACTGGCCCTTATTGACACACATTTCCCTCAAATATTTTGGTTCTGGGAAGGAAATAAAGTACTTACGGAGCAGAAGACTCAAGAAAATACCTTTGCATGCAGTTCAGACATTTGAAACAAACTAGCTCTCCGAGTAGTTCATATAAAAAATGTGTTGCGTTACGTAAGGCAACACACTTCATTTCTCTTGTGTACTATAACGTTTTATATACAACAAATCGAAGATGCTTAAAAATGTTTCAGGCCTCATTGTCACCACTTCAACTATTTATAAAGCGGTGAAAGCAAAACCTGTGGGTCTTATAGCCACATGGGAAAATCTGGGAATGAACCACGAGGTAAGGTAATCCCAGGCGTTTTAGCGCCACATGGCACTGTAACAACAATGACCTACAAAACATAAATAAAACATCTTATGACACCTGAAATTCACATGATGTTTACTATTCTGCAAGAAGATGCCAGAACTATTCAGCTACCGTGTCACTGCGCAGCTAACAATGTGCTAAGCTAGCAAGCTAAGCTACACGCCTTGCTATGAACACGTGGCTATCGCGTCCTCAACATAATTTCATATTTAAATTTTTATATCAAATAAGAATAAGCAAAACTTAACAGTAACAAAAAATCTTTATTGATGTAATTTACCTCTATTTGTTTTTGTTAATTGACGCATTTTATGCATTTCCAAACTACCCATCCTCAACAGCACACCGCAAAATGGGACCTTCTTATCCCGGAGGTGAACATTTATACGTACAACAGAGGCACTGCTTTACGGCAGAGACGGAGCTATCCAATCATCGTTCGAGTTTTGCGCGCCGCTTTGTACTCAACTGAGGGGGAGAGGAAGGATCCAATCACGAACGCCGTAAAGTGGGGCTGCTTTACAGCAGAGAGGGAACCGTCCAATCATAGCCCGACTTCGCGCTAGCAGGGAAACGTGGTGCAAGTACGTACTGTATGGCTGAAAAGCACTGGCACAGAAACCGCATCAAATCAAATAAAAAGAATTTATTTGTCACATACATGGTTACAAAGTATACCATATAGTGAAATGTGCCCTGATTCAACATTCGTGGGGGCAAAAAATGTTGGATCACCGTGTAAGAAATTGCCAGTGGGATATGCTGGCTAACACCCTGTGAAAGTGATCCAAAAGTAGGTCCAAAAGTAGGCCGGAGTACAACTCTTACATGAATGTACCAATAGTTCATTGACCAACAGCTTATGCATTTTGTCACTGATACATGAAGTACCAACACTGAAAATCACAAGCAACAGGCTAGGTTACTGGAAGTTAACAAAAAACAAGAAAAATGTACAATAAATCAAACTATCAATCACTTTTAAAATCAAAATATTTTTTATAACATTATAGTTTTTTTGCTTCCTGTATTTAAAATCAATTCCCAAGGAGACTGAAGAGAGCAGGACTTCCATCCGCACCAGCTTCTGCTACAGAAAGCATCTTGACCTTCTGCGTCTCGGTCTGATATGTGAACTGCACGGACCGAGGAGCTCTGCAGTGGGCAGTGAAGACTACCTAGGACATCAACAGGATGCCACTTCCCACCTTCCAGACCACCTACATCAAGCGATACGTCAGGAAAGCTCACAACATCACTGTAGGCTTCCCTCCTGCCCTCTCCACCATTTGCTTTCACCATTGCAATCTGAGAGACACCACTGCAGCCTGAGGGCCAAAACCTGCAGTGTCTGTGAAGTGCAAGCTGGCTTTGGAAGCAACACTGTCTAAACAAGAATTAAAAATAAAAATATTACTGTGCTGTTACTTTTCACAGCATAATTTTGTGTGAATGGGGACAATTTTCGTACAACAACTTGAGTCCAGTATCTTCTCTGACTTTTTAATGGTATTTTTTAGGAGAGGTCCTTAGCTTTCATCATATCATTGAAGTAACCAGTGAGCTAGAAAAAGATATAGGAATGTTTTTTAACATTTAAGAGTTTGTCACTGTTGTTTTCACAGTTCATGCCTCCTATTATTCTTTACTGGAATACAGCTCTTATTTTTTATGCCTGAGTTACAAGCGTTTCTAATGATTGTACACAGCATGGCAGCTTTTTTGGGAATTGCATTCATCAAGCTTTGAAGATGGTTGAAAGCTAACACAACTATGGGCATTGTTTTAGGTCTATTTTTATTGCATAGATGGCGCTTGGTCATAACAAAGGGGTCTGCATACTTTACTGTGACAGTTTAGGGTAGGTTTACTGCCAGGCCTCACCATAAAATACTGCTAAAATGCCTCAGGGAGAAAGAATTAAGACAAACTCCAAATTTAAAAATGCTGTCTTGAATCAGGTTTAAATCAGGTTAAGGTAGTTATTAATGTTCATTATTTCACTCAGTACCGACCATCTACATTCTTTTGCATGGTTTAATTTATTTTAAGGATGAAACTTTGCAAATAAGAGACACAGTTACAGTAACATGTTTATACACTGCTGCAGTGGAAAAAGATTATTAGTTGATGTACAGTATTCCGAACCAAAAGGTGTAAAACTGTGGCTAGCGTACATTGTGGGATATTAACAGGTGTATTTGTACCCATGCGCCGCAACTTATATTCCACCTTTGAACTCAGCTGTTTTAAAAACACTCCACTGTGTCCATCAGTTGAAGGGGATTATGGTGAAACACAGTGATGTATGAGAGAGCAGCTAAGAGGTCAGTTTTTACTCATATATAGGTTCCAGTGATATCTTTTTCTTATTACAGCCAGTCCTCTATTAAAAAATAATGTTAAATTTGATGTATTGTTGTGAGATGGGTAACAACATATTTTGCGAGTGAGAGTCAAGTGCCACCACAGTAACCTCATAATTTAAGCAGGGTTTGTTGTTTGTCATGCTGGTCTTAATGTGTAACCAGCAGGAAATTCAGATTGTTTTTTTATATGGCACAAAAGTTGTGCAACAAACACTAATCCCACTTTTCCACTGAATACATTCATTTTTACACAAAGCAACAATAATGCAGTCTTCATACTGAGTCTTCTTTCTTTCTTTCTTTCTTTCTTTCTTTCTTTCTATTAACGGTTTTGTAAAAGTGGCAATGTGATTTTGTAAGTTATAATAGCAGAACTGTGTGCTTTAACTCACTTCTCAGTTTCAGTTTCTCGCAGACGCTTGGCTGATCATTGTTTTCTGCCTCTAGCAGTGCCGTGAAAGCACGCCTGCGGATTCTTTATTAATCTGGATGACTTGGAACAACCAGATTCAGTCTGTGTCTCCTATTTCTGTTATTTCTATTTGTTGCCATCATTATTTATTCATATTATAAAACAAAAGCGTAAAAGAATGGTATAGTCATCTCCTGGTGTCTGGGGCTCATTAGTCTTTCATTTGTTTTTGGATACATTTGGTTGACTTTGAACAACCAGATTTTCATTATTTCTCTGCGTGTTTTCATCATTAAATATTTATATTAGAAAACAAAAATAGGAAGGAATGGTGGAGTTATCTTTAATGTGTTTTTGCCTGTCTGTTGCCCCACTCTGCTCTACACAGTCAGACAACATTTACTGTTTTTTGGTGCACTTTGTGCAGAGCTCGATCCACATCCTGAAGTGGAGTGCGGTGAGGGCAGTAAGTTAATGTAAAGTAATGGAAAAACAAGACAGTGAAGGAATTTTGCACAATGATGACTACATCTGAACTGGAAACAGCATTTGTAGTCTGTTCATGTAATATGAATGAGAAAGGATACAGTTGTGGTCACAGAAATATGGTTGTCTAATGGGTGTTAATGTGTAAATTTTTATTTGAATGACCAAAATTCATTATTTCATAACCATTAGCATCAGTAGTGTATTTATATTGCAGTTTCTCAGAAGCTCTCTTCTGCAGTTCACATGCTCATAGTACAGAGCAGCTATTTCTAGATTTTTGTCTTCAGTGCTCCACTTGTTAGGCTCTTGCATGCCCCCAGGTACATGTGGTCTTCTGGGTAGCCTTTCATTTTCATCTTATTTTCTTTTGTGAAGAAGGCTTTTTAAAAATATGGGTCAACTGAGGCTGATAGCTGAAAACCAGCTGTATGCCTTTTATGTGAAACACAAGCTGTCACACACTACAAGAGACCATTGAATTTGTGCTACTGAAATGATTCTTATTTATTTATTTCTGCTTGGTGTTTGGCGTCATGAACCTCTCAGAAAACCTGAAGTAAAGCTGGTTTTGACAGGGATACTACACAGACCTAAGTTCTGCTTCTGCCCAAAACCTTGTTGCTGAAGGAGCCTGGTGAAGACTGCGCTCAGATTTTTAACTCGTTGTCCTTTTCACTTCTAATGCCCAAGTTTTGCATTATCATCTTTTGGAATTATAAGGTGTAATTGTTTTTTCTCCCTTAGCCATTGTTCTTTAACTGTCACCTTTATACATACTGCAGGGCAGTAACAAAGAAACTGGAAAGACCCAGGAATAAACAAAAATGCTGGAAAAAGGGTGAAAGAGTCCAAAATATGCAAATAAATGAATAGTAGTACTGGCAATAAGAGATTGGTACCACACAATGGAGGGGACTCATTATAGAGGGACGAATGACCTCAGGTCGCCATCCTGGGAGCAGTCCAATTGGACCAGTCTGCTGCTGAAGGTGCTCCTCTGTTTGTCCAGGGTGGTGTGCAGAAGGTCAGAGTCATTGTCCATGATGATGAGTTCCCTGAAGTCCTTCCCTGCACCACTATTCCCTGTCAGAGAGTCCAGGAGATTGGCTATAGCTGCATTAGGTGTTAGGATACAGAAATGTTATAGTGGTGAGCAAGACTCTCGTAGGACCTAACCGATAGATAAATCAAGGAGTTTGACTTTGGTTGACTAAATGTGACTTTGGATTTAAGAACAAACTGAATTACAGTAAGACTTCCAGGAACCAGTGTACAAGGTGTTGTATGATATGGTACAGGTTTGAGTGGAATTACTTTAATATGACGTCTAATAAATAGATCATGTTGAGTTACTGGTCTTACAGTAACAACTCTAGAACACTGGTGGCTCAGGGGGATGAGTTTGGCTATTAGGAGATGCCTAGCTTGGCAATTACTGCAAAAATTTCATTACCAGTCGAGGCAACGCTGTCAGGAAAAAGAAGATTAAAAGGGGGAAGTTGGAAGAGTGTGTTTTTATAGGTCATTAACTGACCTTGCTAAGCAGACCGTTGTGATTCTTTGATCAGGTTTGCCACTGACCTTTTCATATTTCTGGATGTGCGAAACCCATCTTGCCCGGGTGAGGCTCTTTACCTCTCAGTGGCAATGAAACAGCACCCAAATCCATGCTGGAAGTGGCAGCAAGGATCAGCCAGCTCCTGCCATGAAATGTAACAGGAGAGCCAATAACATCTTTCATTTCTTTATTAAAAACATTTATACTTTTGTGATGTACCTTATCATGTGACTATGATGTCCATTGTACAGTGGGGGATGTGGTGGTGCCTCACGGCTCCTGGGCTGCTCCCCTGATGTCGGGTTCAAGTCCAGCTTGAAGGGTGTGTATGGCGCTTACGTGTTCTCGTCTGTGTGTGTACCCTTGTAAAAGAAAAATATGCCAGAAGAAGGCAATGGCAAACCATTTCTGTTCCTTCTTGCTTTGAAAACCATGTCAATGGCTTCCCAGGACTTGATGGCACTTTCCAATTCCAACTGATGCACAAGTTCAACCTGGTATTGCTTATTAAATAGTAGACAAAAATGAATTGCACATGCATAGTACACACATAAACTACACTATAACTTGAGGGTGTGAAAACTGCAGCAGTGTACATACTATATCTATCGCCAAGGCAATAGCAAAGGTCATATGGGGACAGCGCCGTGGCCATTATCATTCTGCTCACCCCTCAATGGACTATCTGCAGAGATTAAGTCTGTTGTACTGCTGCTATGATGGCACAAATTAAATTGGAATTAATTGCTGTTAAACTGGGATCTCATTTGGAATGTGGTTTCAAAGCTCACAGAGTCTGAACGAGAAAGTAATTTGCTGAATTGAGAATTGCCATTAGTTGCTAATGGCAGATGCTGGAAATTTTGAGGATGAAATATTGAACAACGTTTCAGTCAAAAACCGTCAAAGACAGCCGATTTGGATTGGTCCCCAGGGGACCTAAGCCACTGGGAATGAGGACATTTCTTACTTTTAAAGAAGTGCTTATGTTTCCTAAAACCAAACAAGGTTAAAGAGCTATAAGCAATGCACGGTTTACTTAACAAAGGGTTTATGTGGTAATTTCCCCACCCCATAAATAAATAAACTGACATTATCAAGTCAGCCCAGCCCAGAATGTACTGTGGAGCGGTACTTTGTAGTTGTGAAGACCGGCACTGAAGATACAACCAGCAAGGAGATCTGACAAATTCTTACAAAGAAATCATAGTTTTTTTTTAATTCTGAAAGAAAATAGTTAAATATAATCTTATTGGATGGTGAAAATTATACCTGGAAATAATATGCAAGTATAAATAGTATAATTCAATTTAGTAATAACAAATAAACTACCAAAACAGTGCTGAATATGTGTGACATCTAAGGCTTTAGCACCCTTCTTTCTCCAAACCTTTTCCAGAACCCTGATCTGGAGTCTGTTGGGGTTACAGTCTTTTGCAGGGTAGATGCACACATGACAGACGATGTACTGTCACACACTTCATCTGAAACACACGTGTGTGAACTATGAGAGGAAACCGGAGCCCCTGGAATACACGAACCCCTGCCCAGGACCACTGTGCCACCGTATCACCCTGAATCTTCATTGCTGATGATGAATTGTCACCAAGAACTTGAAATTCACGTAAAACCTCAAAGAAAAAGTGAGACAGTTAGATAAGCAACTATTAAGCAACACTGTCTTTTGGGGAAATGCAAGATGAATTACACAGCACCGAAAATGAACACCACTGACATTAAACATGATCAAGGCTGGTTCTCTACTTTATTGAATGTGGGATTTCAATTTTATACAAACAAATAGTACACAATTGGCTAGAGTAAAAAACACACTTTGGATATCATACTCAAACATTTTCAAAAACAGACAGAAAATATAGAATTCCGGTTTCTGATAGAGAATTTTTGTTAAGTTCTTAGGTTACATAAACTTAGATAACATAGGTTGATAGTGAAAATTACAATTCGTGCTTTACTAAAATACATTTGAAATGCTTATTTCGATTCCTGTGGTTCATGAATTTGTTACAGTCCTTTTTGTCTGATGTACTGGTGTGATTTACTACATTTTTTTTTTTTTTTTTTAAATCTTGGTTTGGAGATTGCAGACACTCAAACCCTGATGCACATTCTCTGTATACATTCCTGGGATGTTTAAAGCAACACGGACTTGGGAAACTGCAGAAGTGATCTGACAGACCACAGTTTGAAGAGTCCAGACACAGCGACACCAAAGCGGTCACTGTAGTTCCCCCTCCTGACCAGTAGGGGGCAACAATCCCATTAGAGGGGAAGAAAATGGAGGAAACAAAGTAAAATAGCACAGAAAAAGTAAATTCTTACAGATTTTCTTTACTTTTTTAAGAAAAAAATAAACAGGGTTGAGCTAATTTTAACACTTGCTGCTAACATCCTGCAAGCTTCTACCAGAAACCGGGATCTGCCGTTTCCCTCCCATATGGTGTTTCCCTCGCACCCCTGCCAGTCACCATCACAATGTGCAACAACACACTGCCACGTGTCATTGAGTGGGAAATACTCAGCGATCAAAACACAATATTTGACAATAACATACGGTACTATTAGGAATATAACTGTGGCAAATGTATCATTTAGATATTAAAAGCTCATACAGATCTAGGGAACCTTTTAAAGTGAGCGGTGCAAAAACACACAGATACGAAAGAAAAGGCACAATAATTTCGGCCATTCGGTGCAAGAGTAAGGTGAAATACTGGTATACATTTTTGGAGAACCACTAGGATATGCCAACAGTTGCCTGAGTGTTAAAAATAAATAAAATAGACATTTTTTTTCCACATGCATTCACATGTCCGGTCAATACAGCAGCCTGACGGGCAATGCGATAGCGTTTAAAGGTACAAAAATGTTTGTCCATTAAGAAAGACTCGACGTTCTTGTAGCATCCATACAAGTTTTTTTTTTTTTTTTCCACAGAAAAAACAGCAGTATCAAACATTTAGCAAAGTCAGTTCATGACAAACCAAGAACATCTGCATGCATTTTTTCCCATAGTAAAGAAGTTGAATACAAAGGCAGACAGATTGCAAAAAATGTGACAAATGTGGCAGCGAGAGAGGCTGCCTGGGTGAGTGAGCCGGACTGACACATTCCCTGCGTTTTGTGGGCGCAGCCTGGGGTTCCTCTGGGCCATGAAGGTCGGCACACTCACCTGCCGCCATCCCTCAAATCAACCGGCCTTCCTGGTCAAATCCCTTTGTCACCCTCCCATGGTTGTATGAGCAAGGTAGAACCCAACGTGGATATTTTAGTAAAGTCCCCAATTTCTGGTAACTGTGGTATTGTCTTTATAACATTCTTTTAAAAACTAATAAGGAGAACCGGGGGGGTCTGCTCTGAATGCTACAGAGCTCAGTGCTGTTTCTTCTCTTTTGCTAGGAACTGAACTGTCAGCTTTTTTAAAAAATAAACACTTGTCTTTTTATAATAGAGTTAATTTTTTACATGAATTCCCCCAATTTCCTGTTGCGAGGGAACTGAATTGCAATTATTTCTTACGAAAAACACACTGGTCGCCTACAGTACGTCACCTAATTTCACTGAGAAATGAAGGCTACTTGTATGATAGTGCAGCAAATGTGTTCATGTTGTGAAAGCTGAAAATGCATTTCACATATTTGAGCTAATAGATGTTTACAGTTTGCTTGTAAAAGACAGCAGGTGGCGTAGTGGTTAGAGTCACCATCTTGCATTAGACTGAAAATCATCAACCTAATGAATTAATAATAGTTTCCGCTGTGATATTCTGCAAATTTACATTAATAAATTGTTGTATTTAGTTGACGCTGTCCGTGCGACTGAGAGGAAGTACAGTTTTTGTTGGTTTTGTTGCTCAAGTGAGAAAATGTTAACAAACTGCTGTAAGGAATACCTATCGCCATCCATTGTTGATATTAAAACTTGGAATTCTCACCACCACTGTTAAAATCCTGCTTATAGAATAGCAAGTAATCAGCAAGGCGATTTACAGATTAACTCACCAGATTTGGCCAGAAATGGCCAAATTTGCATCACTCAAGGACAAAATCTGATGAGGGTTTTTAGATGCCAAGTGTGGAGCTCTCTGTTCCAAAATATCCAAAACAAAGTTTTTTGATACAAGCCAACTAAAATACCCACTGTGAAGGTAAAATGACTATGTAATAGGCAAAATGCTGTTGTTCTGAATAACAAGCTTGTTGTATGAAAACAGGAATATATTTTCATAAATTCTTGTAGTGATTGAATGAAGCAGTTGTGGAAAATTGATGGATGGATGGATGTTGTATTGATCTTTCACCGTACGAGATCCCATTACGTTAGCTGAGCAGATATTTAGCCAGCGACAAATACAGTGTTCTTACTTAAATCATTCCTTATTTAGAACTTGGAGAGATTGGCTTGATCCACAGAAGTGTTTGCTTTCTATTTAACAGTACACTGCATGGCCAAAAGTGTCTGGACACCAGACCATTATACACATAAGTGCTTGAACATCCCATTCCAAACACATGGGCATTAAGATGGATTTGCTCACCCCTTTACTGCTATAACAGCCCCCATTCTTATGAGAAGGCTTTCCATCAGTTTTTGGAGTGTGGCTGTGGGAATTTGTGCCCATTCAGCCACAAGAACTTCGGTAAGGTCAGGCAACAATGTCGGGCAAGAAGACCTGGTTCACAGTCAGCATTCCATTTTACCCCAAAGGTGTTCAGTGGGGTTGAGGTCTGGGCTTTGTGCAGCCACTCAAGATCTTCCACACAAACCGGGGCAAACTGTGTTTATGGAGTTCACTTTGTGCACAGGAGGTGGTGGTGGTGGTGGTGGTGGGGGGGGGGGTACAGTCATGCTGGAGCAGGAAAGGAGCTTCTTCCCCAAACTGTGGTCACAAAGCTGGAAGCTGGAATGTCTAGAATGTGTTTTTGTATACTGCATGGGGAACCGGCTGAATCAGCTCAACTCAAGTCATTGGGGGGGGGGTCCACATACTTTTGGCCACACAGAGTATTTTTCTACACAACTTTTTGGTTAATGAGTGCTTTCACATACATAATGAATTCAGTGTTTTCACTTATTTTGCTTTAACCATAAGATATTGCTGATGGCAAATACAGCTTTTGATACAGCACTATTTAATGTTATATTGTAGTTTGCAGTGGGTGAAACACCAGCCTGTAAAATGACTACACTTGTTTTAGGAAGCAGTAACAATGCACTGCATCTTGACTAATACGTCACACAGCACTTGGGTGCACATCATTTTTCACTGAAAAACACGCACAATAATGTACATTCTTACAGAACGGCAATTTAAAAATGTGGACATTACTTTCAAACATTCTTCAAGTCAGTATGTGCATAAATCAAAAATAAATAAAATGTTGAACATTTTTAGGAAATTTCTGTCCATTTAACCTGTATTCATGGGTTGACAGAGCCTAAACAGAAATTTTGCCACAGAAAACCTCCTTGGCCTAATAAGAGAAAAAAAATTGTCCTCCCTCACGATTTGAATGTTTACTTTGGGATGAGACCATCAGTCTGTTACAGCAGTGTAGTACTTACAGCCATGCAGTCTGGCAAGTAGTTTTGACACAAATTTCCTCTAATATGAGACTCAAATTTTCTCTGAAGAAAAATCTTGAGAAATCTTTGACTGGAGACAGAAACAGAACTAATACGTAAAATCTGACTGACGCGAGCTTGCAAGTTGGACAGCGACACACAGTAGTTTAGTTTAACTAGAGGTCAGTATTTTATACCCTGGCCACTCTTGACTAATTCAGCTGAAAACAATGTGTAAAAATTGTGCTTGTTCCAGTGTTTTCTTTGGAATCACTGCACTCCCATTCAGTGAAAACTGTATCTGATGATACTGTACATTTCTTATAAGGTTAGGAAATGGGCTGTGTGTTAGGGAGAACATCACGGAAGCTCAGCTTCACTGAATACCATAGGGAAAACACGAAACATGAAATTGGGCAAATTTAGAGGCTGCTTACGAACCAGGAACATGTAGGAGCGAATCTGTCAGTCAAAGCAGGTTCTCACCCAGGGCAGACAGGAGGGACTGACCGTCCTCAGTCGCTGTACCCTGACCCTGGCAGTTCATTGGTCAGTGTGTGCCAGCGCTCGATTTTCTTATCCTTATTCTTCAGGCAGTCAAACCAGTGTTTCAGTCTCTCACCGTTGGCATTAATCCCCAGCGAAACTCCACCTTTGAGGGAAACAAAACAAAACAGGAGGTGAGCAGAAACCAAAAACAAATGCATTCTGCTTTTCTCAGCTAGGTGGATGTACTCAAATCTAGGACTTACCCTCTAAAGGGTAGGCTGGTGTTTTCCTTCCATTACTGAGCTAATGTGAAATTTTGATTGTAGGCGAGATTCAAGTACCGGATTAGATGAAATAGTTGTGGACTGCCTGTTGATTTTGAGCCGTTAAACCAAACCGCCCCAGAACGAGGAGAAGCAGAATGGTTTAAATTTGGCAAAGGTGTACGACACGGCTGCACACTTTCTCCATGACTGTTCACGCACAGCCACATCAGGAGTTAGGCATCCCAGTGGCTTTGATCCAACTGCATCATACAGACTGACTTTACTCTGAAGGTTCTTTAGCTCTACTTCAGGAGCTTTTTGTGCACGTTCCTCCCTGATCGGTTCATTTTCCAGCATTTATACTATTGCAGCAATTGTGTTGAACACCAGCGGACCATGAGCCTGGGTGCTCGGCGCAGTACTGTTCACCCTCCAAGAGCAGCAGCAACAACATCATCATGTATACTGGTGACACCATAGTGGTGGGCCACATCACCAACAACAATGACTTTAATCATGGTCAGCTCTGCAGCTAGTAGTGAAGACTGTCCAGTTCATCATCAGGACCCTACCATCCAGACTGCCTAAAACAAATGATGCATCAAGAGAGCACACAACATCGCCACGGACCCCTCTCGTTCTCTCCACCATCTGTTTTCACCACTGCCACCTGGAAAACGCTGTCATGGCTTGCAGGCCAGCATCATCAATTTCAAGGATTTTCCTGTAGGCTGCTGAACTCTGGACAGTAAAGGGACTGATCACAATCATCCACTGCATTGTTCCTATCTAAAATGACAATAAAGTGAATGCTGAACCTTGAGCATAGATAGGTTTCGTGGTAACATACAGAAGCACATTCTCAGACCTTTTTGTGCTTGGTAAATGTAGATGTTGTCAATGTTGTCATGGAAATGTGAACCAACACCTCCTCGTACTGCTGTTGCCCAGTGTGGGGTTTGCTGCTCTTTGTCTGACTGCTAACTGTTGGCCTTTTTGACAAGAGGAGTATTAGCACCAGTCTGTACAGTCTTTGGGTTTACAGCAGCGCACTACCCTGATCACTTTGGCAAGGTGGCAGCTATGCTGTGAGGAAGAGGTGCTGAAACAAAATCACATCTGTGTTTTTTTGAGTTTCTTCTTCAGCTCAGACCATGCGCTGCCTGAATGAAAGACAGCCACCAGGGTATGCTTTTCTTTTTGTTTGTATGCTCACTTCATTGTACTCCCCTGTATTGTACTGCAACAAATGGCATTGTGGTCAAGAGCACAAGTGAGTAACCTTAAGGTTGCTGGAAAAAGTGAGCAGGGCTAAAGGTTAAAGAGGTCAAAATTTAACCAGTAAAGGATAAAATAGCAAACTGCTTTGGATAAAGGAGACAGCGCAGATAGAGTGGATGGAAGCTTTGTGAGGTTGCGAAAGAACTATGAGTAGTTGAGTGTAGAAGCCTGGATAAAAATCAGCCACTGACAGCAACATACGGCAGGCTGGTGTAATCATTATGCAGGTGAAACGTTCGGTTTGTGAACTTGAATAAATTAATGGCGGCAAAGCGTGCTTAACACGCAATCTAAGAATTCCTAAAGGATAAAAAAGAGCTACACGTAGGCCTTACCTATGAAGTCGTTGGACTTTCCAATGTCATAGTCCCACACCGTCACTTCCAAGGTCTTCTTGCTGAGTTCAGCATACTTGATTTCATAGAAGAACTCCTGAAGGAGATCATTTATTTACATGTAAACTTATTTGTACTCTTTTATCTCTGTTTTCATCAGCATGCATGTACATATGTATGTTTGTATGCCTGATGCATACTGCATGCTACTGGAGCCAGTTGAATTTCATTTCATTCATTCATTCATTCATTCATTCAGTGCATAATAGGTTCTTCAAGCAGGCAAATAATACAGTTAAACTATCAACAGTACTGACGCTGAGTATGAGAGCTGAAAGACATAAGAAACACACAGCAGACATAGAGCAGAAGGACTATGAAACCTGTCAGAATTAGGAGGTAATTATACATTCATAAAAGCCAGGATTAATTTCACTTATATTATATTGCCATTGCTACAAGGGGATAAGTAAACACAGTCTAAAAGATGACCACAGGTTTTATAGTCACCATGGATTCTGAGTCATAGCTAACAGCCCGAGATCACAAACATTAGTTTCTACCTTCCCTCCTTTAGTGTGAGCATCTTGGATCACTGGATCGTTTAATTAAATATTCAAAAGTGCCTCCTCCACAGGGCTTGTACTCTCTAACTAGAAGACCAGCAGGTGATGTGGGAGAAAGCAAGGAAGAAATGTCAGTAACAATTTTCATTCGAATGCACAGTGTCGCCATCAGGGACAGGTGGGCTCCCCAAGGAACACCGCTCGACACTGAAGTCAGCAAACGGCTGATGGATCCCCCTGGTGTAACGGGGCAGGGAAAATGTTTTTAAAAGTATCTGTCACATCACGAACCTCCGTTGCTCCGTTTTCTACTCTCAGTCACGCAGGCCGTCACGAGCTTGATGGAGGTCTTCTATCTTAATTACTATTATTATTAACCTTTATTTAACCAATGCCTTCATCCAAGGTCATTTTCGGTGTCGGATAATCAACTTCACAAAGATTTGCCCATTTATACGGCAGGACGTTCTTACTACCGTACATCAATTCAGGGTATGTGCCTTGGTCGAGGACACTACAGCAGGATGGGATTTTGACCTGGAGGCCTAAGCACTATACTACTTGCTGCCTGTTTTATGGAATGGAGATTTATTAATGCATTACAGCAGAAGCTATTTTAAATAAACAATTGTGAAAACATCAGGTCTTAAAATATGTAACATCAAGTGCTTTATGAAGAAAAATTCATAGGACACTATGTCCTCCCTGCTACATTCAACCATTTTCTGAGTGCATCAACATTATTTTAGGTTTCATTCTTCACACTTTCAGCATGAAATTGTATCAAAGTGTGTGTGTGTGTGTGTGTGTGTGTGTGTGCATCTCAGCTTTAACAGCCTACTTCAGACAGCCTGTTAAGGAATAATGATGCAATGGTTGCAGCTGAAGCAAGCCTGCTTTTTCATTCCTAATAGATTCTGCAGTACAAAGAGGCGGTAGTGCTCATGATGTGTAATCCCAGTTTGTAGCAAAGGTCAGTGGACTTCACAAACATTAGTTAAGACATTTTCTTCATTGGCATTGTGCGAATATGTGATGTTTGACAGCAGATCTGCAGACCTGCCGTGCCTGAAGACTAAGTGGTTTTTATGCCTAGGTTCATGGATTATAATAAGGTCATCGCTCACGATATGAGAATTTTGGTTACAAGAACCTGAAGTTAATACCCCTGCTCCAGTTTACCAAACATTTTTTTGCATTCATAAAGACTGAATTTGGATTTTGTGTACCTTGCTTGAACTACATTGAATTCAATCTCAGTTACTCTTGTTTGCCAGTTACACATGTTATAATGTTCACAGTCCTGGACCCATTTGGGTTTCCTCAGTCAATGTCAACCTGCAAATTCATGAGCTGGAAGTGAACCCACACCCAGACACCTTGAAACTGCAGTGCTGCCATTTGTTATCTTATCTTATAACCATTGTCTGTTGAAACCACTATCAATTTAAATGGGGTCTGATGATATTTTAAGGGTGCACGAATGCAGAACACTTTTTAAGGTTCAAATTTCAGTTTCACGACTCACCTTCCAAAGAGCTTTTCAGGAACAAATTACATTTGCAAAGCAGAGTAAGACTGTACAGCGCTTTCAAACGTTTAATGTAACTGATAGAGAAGGAAAAGGAAGGTGCCAATGTCCTACCTCATTAAACTCTGGGTTCAGCGTCTTTTTCTTCACTGCAGTCTTGTGCTTTGACTTTTTGTTTTCATCAGGTTTCAGGTATCTGCAAACACAGGCACATATATGAGCTCATTGCTGCAACTTCATGCTCCTAAGCAAAAAGCTGAGATGCTGCGGTGCAGCAGGGTAAGCTGGGGCTTCACAGCTCCTGGGCTGCTTGCCTGATACAAAGTTCAAGCCCAGTTTAGGGGTGTGTGTAGAGTTTGTAGACTTTCCTCTGTGTTTGCATCCCTCTAAGGAAAAAACATGCTGGAAGAAGGCAATGGCAAACCACTTCTGCTCCTCTTTGCCTTGAAAACCATGTCAATGGTTATCCAGGAGTCAAATATCACTCAATAGCACTTCCATTCTAAACAGAAATCAGTAAAAATTTTGTCTTTGCCTGGTTGAAGATGTCACTTTAAATGTGCTTCATTCAGGAATAACAGATTACATAAGATAACAAGACATTTTAAGCAGTTATAAATAATTTATACATGACAACACGCAAGTCATGTAGTAAATGTCAAGTCTTCAAAAACGTGAGGCGAAGTATATGGTCCTCCTCTTAGAAACTGCACAAGCAGTACACGATGGGAGTAAGGTTTATGTTAAATCTGACAAGAACACCCGCCAAAATACTTCCATTTACTTCTGTTGTTTATGCCGAAATGGTAAATATTCCATATTTTTTTGCACCGCTTTCCAGCAGAGAGCAGTGCAGCACTGCATTCACGTCAATTTACTACAGGTTCCAGGGGCTTCTTTTTACCGGAAACATAATTGCAGCTGTATTAGATTTTTTACTGTGATGCCAGATCAAAGTAAATTTACCAAGCAACTCAAAACCTGTTTAGCTGCACCAACTTGCATTTTAAATTCATATCAGAACAAATCCAAAGTATTTACAGCAAGTGTCAGAGGGCAGTATAGCACACACAGCATAATTAATATTTGACTTTTGTTTAAAAACGTGAACTGGCATTCTGTATAAATTATGTGTAGAAATCATTGTTTTAGTGTCAACAAATGTTTTAGCTTTTGCTGGCATAAAAATTGGTATGAAAAGTAATTAGATGTAATGCTGAAAGTGACAGCACATCAGGTAGACACAATTATCAATGCCTTGCAGGGGCACTACTGCAGGATATATAGCCTGGAACGCAAATAGTAATTTCAAAAGATGACTAAGAGACTAAGACAGACACCGGAGAAGGTGATAAAAAGCAAGTATCTTTAACTTGTGATGTCTGCTACTACTGTATATTCTAATATTGGCCACCACGAGCCTGTTTCTAACTCTAAAAGGCTCGCTGACGGGTGGCTAGGAAATTGTGTTTGTAGACAATGACATGAAGAAACACATTTCCACATTTTCTGCTACGATCTGTCACAAGTGGAGGATTACCTTGCCACTTGTTATACGTCCTGCCTGGTAAGCATGGAAATGTAAATTCGGGAAACAGCTCAGTAACATATCGAACGCATGACCAAGACTCCTCCCCCCACACCTAACAGTGGCTGATCTCCCATAAAGAAGCAGTTTCCAGTCAGTATCTAAAACCATCTCACTTTTATCAGCTCTGGCTGGCAGTTGAGCCCATGGCTTTGTTTTCACGTTTCGTTTGCCTCTCTAAGCGTAGCTATGAGCCACCCCAGAAATCTGCTAACCTTAGGTAGAGAAGCAGCCCTGTGCTTTGAAACGAATTCGCAACCAGTTTATTAATTCGGAGACCCTATCTGTTTAAAAATGGACAAAGGCGTTTTCATACTCTTCCCATCCAAACGGTTTTATTTTACATAAGACAAGCAAATAATTTCACGGACGCTGCGCTGCCAGTATGTTGAACATAAATTCTGCAATAATGCAAGTTAAATTAGCTTATAACCAAAGGGGGCAATAACATGCAGCTGAATGTGACCATGTTGTTTTGCTTTGTTTACAAGAACTATTTTGCAAAGCCACTGTGAAGTATCTTTAAGAATTAAAAATCATGAGCAAGGGTCTTTAAAAATAAATGTGTAATATTGTTCATTTAAAACACAAGAGAACAGAGGATTAGTCCAGAAGGGATTTTTAATTCACAAGGATGGCCCGGTGGTACAATCGGTGGTGCCAGGATGGTTTGGGCATAGGTTTAAATCCAGCTCAGTCTGAGTGAAGTATGCTCATTCTCCTTTGTGTCTGAGTGGGTTTTGCCTAGATGCTCTGGTTTCCTCCTACAGTATAAACACATGCAGCTCAGGTTAAATTTCCCATACTGTATGTATGTGGCTACCCTGGAGTAGACTGGCATCCTGTCTAGAGTGTACCCCTCCAATTCCAGGACAGACTCTGAACTCCCGTGACCCTAACTAGGATGAGCGATTAATGAAAATGAGAATGTGAATGAGAAAGTGATCATTCTATTGTAAAGCATGAGCATGCGCTCCAACGCATAGAGAATTTTTGTACCAACTGCTTGACAGTTCTCAGGTCGACAGATTTACCCCTGTTTTTTTGCCCTGATGTTAGTTTTCCAGTCAGCTTCATATCAGATCAAGCATGCTTTCCATTAGCGCATAAATAAGATAACCCTACCAGCCATGGGCTAAAGTAATCATTAACCTGCACTATATAAATGCATTACCTTGCAGCAATATTTGCAGTACAGAGTCTGTTAATGAGGATGATAATGTTCACACCTTCAGTTCAGCCTGTCGAGGTCTACTTTGCTGATTTAATAAACAGTCTGAGAGACAGAAATTTGTTATTTCATAAACACCACTTACAGAATATAGCTTTGCAATATACCATTATCAACTGATTTTTATTTTATATATATTTTATATATATAATAATTGTTTTAGTGTTAACACCTATATTATATATATATGTGTATGTATATATATATATATATATATATATATATATATATATATATATATATATATATATATATGTGTATGTATATATAAAATATAGTTGTTAACACTAAAATAATTATTGTTATAGAAAACAATTGTTGTTATATATATATATATATATATATATATATATATATATATATATATATATATATATATACACACACACACACACACAGTATATACACACACAGTGGATATAAAAAGTCTACACACCCCTGCCAAAATGGCAGGCTTTGTGTGACAAAAAAAATGAAACCAAGATAAATTCTGTCAGAACGTATTCCACCTTTATTGCAAAATTGCAGTCTATACAAAGAAGTTGAAAACAAACCAGAAACTGTTCAGTGAAAAAAGGGGGAAAAAACATACAAACACCTGGCTGCATTAGTGTGCACACCCTTTAAAAATCAAGGATGTGGCTGTGTTCAGAATTAACCAATCACATTCAGTCTCCTCCTAAATAGTTAGTGTACACCGGACATCAATTAAAGTGACTCAGATAAAGTTTGGCTGATCCTGTAGGATTATTCTGATATCCTCTTGGTTGCATTATACTCCAAAAGCCATGGTCCGCAAAGAGCTTTCAAAACGTGAATGGGATCTCATTGTTGAAAAGTATCAATCAGGACAGGGGTACAAAAAAGTATCCAAAGCTTTAAACATCCCATGAAGCGCAGTGAAGACAGTCATCAACAAGTGGAGAAAATATGGCTCAAGAGTGACTCTACCAAGACCAGGATGTCCCTCCAAGATTGATGAGAAAACTGGTCAGGGAGGCCACCAAGAGGCCTACAGCAACATTAAAGGAGCTGCAGGATTTCCTGGCAAGTATTGGTTGTTCCCTACATGTGACAACAATCAGTCGTTTTTTTCATACTGTATGTCTAGGTTGTGGGGTAGGGTAGCAAAATGAAAGCCTTTACTCAAAGAAAAATATCCAAGCCCGGCTAAACTTTGCAAAAAGGTATACCCACTCTCTCACAACCATGTGGAAAAATGTATTATGGTCTGATGAAACCAAGGTTGAACTATTTGGCCATAATTCCAAAAGGTATGTTTGGTGCAAAAATAACAACACATTGCCAAAAGAACACCATATGCACAATGAAGCATGGTGGAGGCAGTATCATGCTTTGGGGCTGCTTTTTTCTTCTTTAGTCAAGGTGGACGGAATCACGAATAGCTCCAAGTATGAGTCTATTTTAGCACAAAACCTTCAACGATCTGCTAGGAAGCTGAAGATGAAGAGGAACTTCATCTTTCAGCATGACAATGACCCAAAGCATACATAAAAATCGACAAAGAAATGGCTTCGCCTAAGCAGGATCAATGTTCTGGAATGGCCCTGCCAGAGCCCAGACCTTAATCCAATGGAAAATCTGTGGGGTGACCTGAAGAGAGCTGTGCACAGGACATGCCCTTGCAATTTGACAGATCTGGAAAATTTTCGCAAGGAGGAGTGAGCAAAAATTGCCAAGTCCAGATGTGCCGAACTGATAGACTCTTACCCAAAAAGACCGAGTGCTGTAATAAAATCAAAAGGTGCTTCAAATAAGAATGTTTAGGGGGTGTGCACACTAATGCAACTAGGTTTTTGCATGTTTTTTTTTATTTTTTCACTGAACAGTTTCTGATTTGTTTTCACCTCCTTTGTATAGATTTTGCAATAAATGTTCTGAAAGGATTTATCTTGGTTTCATTTTTTTTTATCACACAAAACCTGCTATTTTGGCAAGGGTGTGTAGAGTTTTTATATCCACTGAGAGTGTGTGTGTTTATATATATATATCTCCAGTGACATCCTTTTTTCTATAGTGAGAGATGGATGTTTGCAATATTCATCTGATTATGTAGAAGTCACACAGCTTATCTTTGTATTCACACCAGACAGATGTGTCTGACTTCAGTTTTCCTGGGCCTGGAAAAGGGTGTAGGACATAAAACATTATTTTGCAGCATACAATCTTATCTGTGTTTTTTGTGTGTCTGTCTGTGGCAGGTGGCAAAATAGGAACAACCTATTTTAACCTTTTTTATTTTTCAGAAAATGCTGCAATATATGGCATATCATATATTCTGTGCATAAGAAGAGCACTTGCCACATGTGGACATGTCTTGTCAAAACATGTCAGTAGTACAAAGAGCTTCTCAGCCAGATAAACAGTCTGACATGTCTGCCATGCTCAGTGGTGTGACATGTCTGAGTGTCACTCAGGGATGCATACAAGTGAAAACCACGTTGGCCCATAAATAGATTCGATTCGACTGACGCAGTAAGCAGACTAGACAGGAAAAGACAGCCATGAAGTAAAGTGTAATACAGGTACAGGACAGATGCATGGCATGGAAAACATGCTTCTCTGTCACTTTGATACTTGTGTTTTTATTGTCAATTTCAAATTGTGAAGCTCACTTAAGTGGTTGACATCCTTTTCTGCCTGCTTTATCTCTTTGTTAATTCGCATGCCTGCAGAGATGCTCTGTGCAGATCAAAAGACTTAGTGCTAAACTATCCATTTCTTATTTGTCTTCCCAGTGAATCGTGAACTTTCAGAAAGTGTGACTCCAATCTCTGGAAAACCACCAGGAAAAATAATATTAACAGTTCCTGGTATGGACATGCTTTATGGCTGTGATTTTTATGAATTACTTTGTTTGCTATTTTAAACACCAAACGGTGGAGAGAATTTTCAAGTACATCTTTCCAGAAAGTCCAACAGGCGAACGGTTTTTCTAGCTAAGAACTTTGTTGCTGAATTTGCTTGACGTTTTAATGGCCATTTCTCAACTGAAGTTGTGTTACATCATCATTCTTCTTCTGCCGATTCTCTCTTTAGGGACTTCTATGGTCCCTAAAGGGGCAAACAGAACCCCCACAACAAGAAGATGGGGCTCAAGAGGAAAAAAAAGCACGGAGGGAACCTTTCCATCCACTGTTCTCCACTTTACAGGTAATGCAGATCTCACACCAACCAAACAATGCACAACACAGACATCCAGTGTGTTTATGGCATCTGTGTCAAAGTGTGTGAAATTGTAGAAAGGATAGAGTGACAAAAAAGGCTCCAACTCACGTTTTCACGTAAGGATCAGAGAAGCCGTTGGCATCCATGGCAGCCAAATGGGCGCAGCGTATGATGCCCACCAGCAGGCCACATTTCTGTGAGCTGTACTTGAGTGAGATTAGGATGCGGCCTCGCTCCTCCAGGGATTTGTCATCTGTCTTTTCGATCTGTAGAAATAGGACGAGAAACGTTAGCCAAGGAGTCGTCATTGCCCCTTGGCCCCCTGTTCCTTTTACACAAATTTACTGAGCCCGCTCTCCACCGCAGAAAAGGAGAAGAAAGAGGGGGAATCTATAAAAATACACTGCAGAATAAAAGTTCATTTCTATCAGATGGTTGAATTGAAAGTCTAATAAAGAGAAAGTCTAGGCTTTTTAATTTTGGTACTAAAAGGTAATTTGCCTTGGTTAATTCATCTCTGAAGCACAAGGCAACACTGAAAATGAAAAAAAAAAGATCTCTAAATTGTATACAAAAAAATCAAAAATTAAATTAAAACAATAAAAGATAACTAATCAGTTGGAACTGAACTCCAAAGCTTGTGCAGAAAATATACATAAACATAGTATACATATAAAAATACACTGCAGATATAACCTCACGCTGCTATAATTTCTTGTGGACTTGCATCAGTTATTTACAAAACTTCATTGTAAAAAAAATCGCATTAATTCTTTTGTCTCAGTCAATTTACATTTTTTACACCCTCACATGCAAAGCACAGCTTTTCTGGCATCCTGCGATGAATTTCAGAGTCACCCTGCCGCACTTCAGCCAGTGCTTTCCGGCTCCTGACGCAAGTTTAGTAAGCTGTTTTGGCCCTTAGCGCAGGGCACATCAGCGGTCCACACTGCCCTGCTTGGTGACAGATTCATTTACATCCCCATCGGCCTCCTGCACGCTTCGGAAAAAGGTTTCCGAGGCTCTCTGGGTCGAAATTATCAAGTGCCGAAGGACGAAAAACAACCGGGGGTAGCGCTGGAGAGGGTGAGCACATAAAAAGGGATGATAAAATAGGCTCGAGCACTGGCCTGACAGAGATGCTTTCAAGCCAGTTGACACCACCAGAAAAAAAGGAATAAATAAAAAGTATAAAATGGAAACATAAAAAAATAGCCTTGATGTGAAGGCCTGGACCTGCCTCACCAACCTTTTGCAAGGTGTCAGGAACTGCCATGCAGTTTACTGCTCAGCTGCATAGCAATCGAGGATGAGGGCTGACATTTAGCAGACCATTAACTGTGTTTATGAACGAGGGGGTTGCCCGTGTGTCCGACTAAAGCTCGGCACCCTTTTCATGCTGCATCTCTGCAAAGCCTCCCTTTGCCACCTGTCGACAGCCCAGCTCGTAGGCACCTTATGCTACTTGTGAGTCACGGAACCCGTGGCTACGGAAAACCTTCATGTGGAGACAAGAGGAGAAATAATACCAAAAAAAATTCTGGTTAAGCGTAATGCAGTCCATCTGAAAAATAACTGGCAACAAAAACCCTTGTTGAATGAATGGATGAATGAATGAAACTATATTAATCCCAGAGGGAAATTCTCTTTGTTGCAGCATCATACAATGTACACTTACTGTATGTACACCCAACACATATGTTCGTATTAAACACACAGTGCCAAATAACAGGAGCTTGGATTATAAAGGGGATCCCATTACCCATCTAATCCTGTCCTAACCCCCACAGCAATCCCACAGCACGCCTACAAATGTATATAATTACACATATACAGTGAAAAAACAGATATAAATAAATAAGCAGGTGAGAATGTAAATAAGTTACTCAAATTATTAGATCAACATGTTGGTAAATACACAAATTTGTACAATAAGAACATAGCAGTTCTTTGTTACAGTTAGGTGTAATGAAGTATGAATAAGATCATTTTGAGTCTTTCTGATACTGAGTGTAACATTTGGTAACTGTAATAGAAACAATGGTGGTAAACATACTCCCATACAACCACCACCACTGACACAGTAGAGGCTGTTTCTTCACTTGTGTTGTAGGCACTTTCCCTTTGCTTGAACCTTGGCTTTTATTAATCTGACTCTGAAGTGAATCTTGGCAATATTTTCTTCAGATTGTTAGCCCTCTCAGGCATAAAACTGACATTATTGTAGGTCTTCAGGCACCATCACACATTCTGTCAAAAGCTTTTCATCTTGCGATGTGGCTCCATTGAGACTTACTGTCACCGCAGAAGAAATGATGCATAATGCCCATCTAACAGAGAACAATTAAACCAACCCAATGCCATTAGGAAATTATTAAATATTAAAAAGTACTTTCAGCTTCAGCTTTTTACCCACATGATTGTATTGTCATTGCTAATTTAGCTCCGTATTTCAAAACCTCTTCCAGAATTATGTTCATGTATGCTGCTCAAATCTGGGAACTGATATCGAGATGTCAAAATACAGGCATCTCTTGTTCTGATTCTAATTTGTTCCTGAAAAGGTGTCTGATGGTGAATTTTTGGAAACAGGGAGTCTATACTCCTTTATTTCTAATGGGAAAAATAATAATGTGTTCCCAGCCCATCCCAAGACCTCCAATCAATTTTACCAGATTTGACCAAAACGACATGTATAACAATCCATCCAGAACTGCTCTACCAGCTCTTGCACTTTCTTAGAAGACATTTTCACTTACTAAGGTGGTGATGATGATGGTGATAATGCATAACACGTTTAAACAATGTGAGCACGGAACACAAACCTATTGGGAAAACAGTTGAGGCAGAACTGCAGCAGACTCTTGTTAATGTTTTTGGTAGCGTGTGCTTTGAAACTTTTTTAAATGTGGACTTGTTTTGGATTCAGGTAGGGAATTTTTGGGTGCAGATGTTTGCAATTCACGACAACGAATATATGGATGGTGACAGAAACATACATGACTTCACTGAGATGTTGCTGCAGTAGAGAGTCAGTGTAAGACAGACAGCTGTTTTCACTATAAAACTCCCTGCAGTCTGCTGATACCCTGAGGGTCTTTGAAAACCACAGTTTCTACCTTCTGATCTGTGAAGTCAGACATTAGCCCCATGGCACTCCACGTTCAGTGCTAGCAAAGCATACGTCTCACATTTCTTTGATTCTAGTTTGGCAATGTACGTTCGGCAGCATAAACAGTATGAATTGTGTAAATACACTATCTATTTTTCAATTTTGCTTTGAAAAGTTTATAATTTATTCTTGTCAATGCAACAATTTTTCACTGACCCCTCATATGACATTATGCATTTTTCTACTTTATGCTGTTGGCTTCGCTCTTTGGTATTTTCAAATTCTTTTGCCAAAGAGACAGCATCTTCCACAGAGCCCACCAGAAATCGATAACTAATATCACATGTTTTGGTAGAAAAAGGTTAAATATTTAACACTTGGGTTAGGGCTAGGGTTAGGCATACCCCACAGTCACAACAACCTCATCTAAAGAGTGGAGAGCTTATTAGACAGACACCTCTGACACTGCAGCTACACTGCGGCTTCACCTTCTAAGGTTACATGTTAAACAGCTGTAGCAGCCAAAGATTTGTGACACTGTCAATATTGAAGGTAGGAACAGTAGTGGCCTCTTGCTCTGTGGGAGTTTGTTCTGTGGGAATGTCCAATGATCCCGATCCACAGGTATTAAAACTCAAAGTTTCTATAATGCGCCATAACAAGGCAAGAACGTGACTTCTGTCAGTAAACCAGGAGAAGGTGAATGAGTGAAAGAGTCTTGGAGGGACACTGATGAGACTCTGAAGGAGAAAGAGATGTGCAACACATATATGTGGACTGTGGGAAGAAAACAAAGCACCTAGAGGAAACCCATGTTGACAGAGGGAGAAAACTGTGTAATCTTTTAAATGAAAATGTTCTCATAGAGCAAGCAAACCAGTTTTCCTCAGTAACAAAACAAAAGATTTTAACAGCAATATTACCTTGAAACTGGAATTCATGATATTCAAAAACAAGCCCTCATTTTCTGAATAACAGCAACTAATAACTAACCAGTAAACAAAAAAAACTTAGTCCTGATAAGTACTGTTCCCATACTGCACTTTGAGTCACAAAGAAATCCACCTATGAGTTGCACAAACACTTTCCAAACACTGTAGAAAGTGATTAAATACACTAAATAGCCAAAAGTATGTGGACACCTGAGCATCACACCCATATGTGGTTTTTCACCGTACAAGATCCCATTAGATTAGCTGAGCAGACATCTAGCTGCAAACAAATACAGTATTATTCCTTAAATCATTCCTTATTTAGAACTTGGAGAGACTGGCTTGAGCCGCAGAACTGTTTGCTTTCTATTTAACAGTACACTGCATGGCCAAAAGTGTCTGGAAACCAGACCATCACATGCGTACGTGCTTGAACATCCCATTCCAAACCCATGGGCATTAAGCTGGAGTTATTCCCTCCTTTGCTGCTATGACAGCCTCCACTCTTCTGGGAAGGCTTTCCACCAGATTTTGGAGTGCGGCCCATTCAGCCACAAGAACATTGATGAGGTCAGGTGACGATGTCGGGCAAGAACGCCCAGCTTACAGGCAGCATTCCAGTTCATCCCAAAAGTGTTCAGTGGGTTTGAGGTCAGGGTTCTATGCAGCCATTCAAGTGCTTCAACACCAACCTGGGCAAACTATGTTTTTTTGGAGCTCGCTTTGTGCATGGGGGAGCAGAAAGGGAGCTTCCTCCTCAAACTGTGGCTGCAAAGCCGGAAGCACACAATCGTCTAGAACGTGTTTGTATGCTGTGTGTGGCTGGAACAGCTCAGCTCATTCATTAGAAGGGGTGTCCATATATTTTGACCATACAGTGTATGTGACAAACTTAAATGTGCTAAAGAAAACTACTGTGTTAATCCTTCCCTGATATTACAGTATAAATGCAAAAACAAACTGTTCTGAACTGTGTAAAATGCCATATAATTCCATTATAGAAATTAATAACAAGCTAAAATATACATACAGAAAAAAGTATGAATTAATAGGTAAGTCTGTGCAAAAAAATGGTTTGTTAATATGTCTAAGATGTATTTTAACATGTGCCTGTGTTGTTTTCCGTAAAACCACTAGAGATGTGCATTTAAAAGCAGTTATGCAGAAGTACTCTTCTAGAAGGTATAAGCTCCTGGGCCTCCAATAACACACAGCCTCCTTAGAGTCGAGACCGCTCTTTGCCACTGCCTAGAATGAATTCTTCAAAGGGGAAAAAAGTATAAAACTGAAGAAACAGACAGATTAAAAACAAATCAAAACAGTTGTGGAGACAAGATCCCCAGACTGTGGTGTCACTCCCACTCCCGTAAAAACATCCCACCAAGAAGACTTACTGGCAGCTGTTTCTCCAGGCAGTTGTAGAAGTTTTTTGTCTGGTTGGGCTTGAGCTTCTTCAGGGGAATACGCGTTTCTCCAATAAACTCATTGTGGCGGAACTTGTCCTCATCACACACTGAAATCCTGGGAGAGCGGAAGATTTGAGGGAGCGAAGGAAAAAAGAGAAAAAATTGAGAGGTTGTACGATGAGGAATGAAAAGGCAGGAAAGAGGGAGGGGGTGGCAAATTGAAAATGGTCATATGGTGGACAGCTGGCTGTGGTTGCACTATGTTGACACTTTTGTTTTGTAGAAGGTTTTGCCTCGACAGTGTCAGTCCCACATTTCCCTGTTGTAATGATCTGAAAGCCCAACAAAGAGTGCCTGGCTAAAGGTAACGCAGAACCCAAAGCTGTCAAAAAATGGATGAAGAGTTGTCAAACTTGGGAGAATAAATTTTCAAGGCCAGGAGGAAAGATCCAGTGAAACAACCTTACAGGTCAGATTTTTTGAAGCCATGCATGGATTTCATTTAACTTCCTTATAAGACGATAATCTAAGTCAAAAGAAAATGCTTTTGAAAGGCTCACCAGGAAGATGAGGAGCACAATCACTCCAAATTCCCACATCAACACGGATTATAAACGTATTCAATTTGCTTTAATCTCTCTCGAGCGAAAAGCTGTTCTTATTTTGGTTATGGTTTGGCATAACGGTTGAGAAATCAATATGTAGCGAGAACAACCGGCACCCACTTTCAATTTTATCAACATACAATTATGTTTGGCTTGAAGAGGGCAACCTTAATTCAAACAGTACAGTGGAGTCATCAAGATGACCCACGGTGAGGCGGAGCACATTTTGCAATTTAATTTACAAGAAAAAAGAAAATTGATTTGCTGCTACAAAAGGGCTAAGACTTTTTCGCTTTATTTTTCTGTATGATAAGAAGGCTTTTGAAAACCTTGGCTCTGTAGTGAAACGGACACATAGCCACATGCCGGACACTGCTGAAGTGCTGTCCCTGTCTTTCCCCCGTTTTCTAGGAACAGCAGCCGGGCCTGCATATACAAACGTAATTCACCCATCTTCATTCTTCCATCTGATATGAAAACTGCGGCTGTCTGTGAGCCATAAGCAAAGACAGTGCAAAATGTGAAGCTCTTCAAAAGGCTCTCACTGTTAACATATAGCGCATATTTACCTTTATGTGTAGTACATACATCAGTATGTCAAACTGTACCATTAGATGCAGCAACAGAAGTCATGGATTTCCTTGACTGCACAAATAAGTTTGACAGATACATTATTAAAATATACCTCTGAGGAAAAGGACAGGATCTTTGCACAGATTCTTTCTGCATTTCACATACCACACTTTCAGGCTTATTACGCGTAAGTGGCGACAGCTTAAATCCACATTTCAATTTTTACTTCCAAGACAGTGGATCATTTTGTTTCGCAAGTAATATATTTCAGTTACGAGATCCAGGTATTGCTGTTTTATTCTTTCCAAACAATATCACACCCAATTTACATATTTTTGCATATAGTCAGTATTGGGTTCACTAGGGAATATGGTTAATAATTCATCACATCACCATGCCCCACTAACAATTCTGTTCCGAGTGTTTATTGAGCATTCAGATGACGTACGGCATACGAGCTGGCGTGCGTTCCGAGACCATATAAGTTTTGAACAGAATGGAATGAACCTGATGACCAAATTACTCTGAAAGCATCAAATGTTGAAAAAAAATTGATCTCGAAGAAACTTTTCTCAAGATTCTTTAATTTTACAGTGTTTGCTCAGTTATATACAAAATGAGAACACACTTCATGATTTTACCAATATATTAAAACGTATAACTAAAAAATATGCACAAAGATGCATTTATAGAATAGACTCGTACTAAAAACAAGTGCAAGAACAAGTAAACTTTCTCCTGTAATTGTAGTTTCTTCTCTAATCTGCATTCTCACAGTTATCGCAAAGGAGGAGTTGAGACAGCACTCTTCACATGAATACAATCAGGAATTTGCTGACGTTGGCTGGAGTTTATATAATTCCCTTCCTGAACTGACAACCAGTACTGAGCGCTCAGCTCAGTAGACACTTTTCTCTACACTGATACGCTGACAGCGTTTCAAAAAGAGCACAGCCTTGTGAAGAATGGAGAAAAAATAAATTAAATTTGCCTTAAGGATGCCTAAAATCTGGGCTGTGATAATGAAAAACCATGACAACAACAAATACAGCACAAATTTGCCGAAGTTTTGGGTGGAACACTCATGCTTCAACACGTGTAAGAAGTAAAAACCAGCATGGTCTCAGCTTTCTGATGTGTTGGACTGAAAATGAAATTTATGCTTTAGAAAGAGGCTAACATGGCCAAGATGGCCTCACACGTTCTTAGGGTGGGCCCACTCCTTCTAATCTATTCTCCCAACCAGTCCCCATTATGTTGCCATGTCATGAGGCTGACACTGGATGTAGACCGAAACATCATGATGCTTACGCGCATGCTTCAGCTGAGGTTCAGCGCCACCCCTCAATCTGCATGTGTGGGTGTATTGGTCTCATCTGTGGGCAGTGGCCCCTACCTCCTCATCTCTTATCAGGCTGCAGCCAGTCTTCTAAAATTACACGCACACACTGAACCTGAGTCCCCTCAGCTTCTTTGTGCCTGATGCAATTTATATGTATACCACCTTCATCTGAAGCTCTAAAATTCACAGCTGTATTCCCTCAAAATCAAATTCACTTGGCTCTCACTTCATGGCCAGCAGAATCTGTCACTCTTTTTCAGGTAGACATCAGGTTTACTGCAGCAGTTGTACAAAACACCATACTGTCACGGTGAATAGAAAAATATAAAGTTGGAAAGTATACATTCAAGCAATGCGCATATTAGTTTATGTTGCACTTCAAATGGTCATACATTATAAATAGACATTAGTATACCCATCATCTCTTTTTATTTTCAGTTTGCTAAGCATAATGGTGTAATAAATTCCTTTTCTATCAATACAGGTAGTTTTTTCTCATATTCAGAAGTCTTTTTAAAGACATCCATAAAGAAACTGCATTATTAATATTACTATTAATATTAAAATCTCAAAACTTTTTTGTTAGTGGCTCCAGAAAGACAAAATCTACTCCAATAAAATGGACCAATATGCTATATTTTACTACCCCTGCTATAATAGTGAATTAGAGAGAACTTACAACCTCTCTACATAAATCAGTGGTTAAATATAGAATTTCACACATTAAACTACCACAGCCTTCCTTCACATAACAAGCATAATTCCTTCCTCTTGATATGCTAATAAAGGGAACAGTTGTAAAAAGAACTCTTCGTGACCAGCAACATGAATGGGAAACCGATCATGAGTTCCTGAGCCACAAAGGGTTCACCTGTATGACTGTCAGCAGATAGTGCTGCTACTGTGCTCTGACAAGTGTGACTCTCACACATCATGCTGACACCAAGAGTGATACCCTTGATGTATTATTATTATTATTATTATTATTATTATTATTATTATTGCTGTTGTTACTGTTCTTTTTTAACACTCAGTGATTCTGGGATAGGTTCTGGACCACCACAACCCTGACAAGGCCAATTGGTTAATATTTCTGTTTGCTTTTTTGCCTTGTGTAGTGCTAGATGTCACCAGACAGTGCACTTCTGTAGATTCTGTGTTCTTATACGGGATTATCTGTTGTGAGATCTGGGAAACTCTTTATGGAAATTTTCAGGTACAAATTATGTTTGGCAACTCGAGTTTCTTTAAATGGAACCTTTGTTATATACGTGAAATCTGAGCATCATATTTTGTTCTGGTCAATTAGAATGATGGTGGTGTACACATCATGTTGACCACCTTAACTTTATTCCCTCAGAAACAGGGAGTATAGTAAGTGAGCAAAACAAAAACAGTGATAATATTAGATGATTATTAAATATTTGATTTTGCGTATTCCAGATGGGGTTCAGCATTATTAATGTTTTCAGTGTTTCCGTCTATTAACATACACGAGAGCTTCCGTCTGAGCAGGACAGCAGTGACGAACATTATTTTCATCTACTACGCTGTCCTCAACAACGTGTTGGGAATATTTCGAGGCGGCCGCTGAAGCCAAACAGGCAACCACAGCTGTGTTGAAGCCTCCCGCGTAAGCTAAAGAAGGCCAGGGGTTACCGTAGGACCATTTATTAAGTGCCACACAGACGTCTCATTTTTTCCCCCCCAATAACAATACGTGTGACACTTACTGGGCAAAAAAAATATATAAATAAAAAAAGAGGCTAAAATAAGATTATCTTTGCAAAACAATTAATATGCAAATGATCCATGAATAAATCAAGTAAATGAATCAGTGGAAGAGCTGAGGGGTCACCACAGGTTTGCAAATCCCTGGCAGGCCAAACTTGTCGAAATATAATTATATTGTGCTAAAAAATCACAAAAACTTGACTGGCTCTCACACTGGATGAGCAGGGAACACAGGATAGTCTCTCCACCCTACATGTAGCCCCGGCACTCAAAAAGCCTCATTTTAATTAGTCAGTGCAAATTAAATTGATCGAGGAGTGCATATGGGCAAATTGTCTTTAATAACAAAATATCACATGAAACTATAAATTACGCATTATAAAAGGTGCACTGGTCAGTGGTAATGGGCCTGAAGTACTCTTATGTCAGAAGGAAGGGCTTGAAAACACAACAATGCAGAGCATAGATGGAATTGACAAAATTAGAGCCTCATATCTTGAGAATTACATTCAAAACTGGCAAATTTTTCTTTATTTTTCTCCCATGCCCAAGGAAAACTGAGTTTGAAGTACAATGTTGATAGGCTTTAGCAATACATAAAAGCAAAAGCAATTACAGTAAAGATCCTTTGAAAAGTAGGCAGCGTAACTTAAAAGGATGTTTTTAAAGCCACAGAAGTGGCATGCTGGGAAAGTTTGCCATTTTTCCAGTTAACTTCCTACTCCTACTTTCAAGTGCTGGTTCTGTGCTTCCCAGCATAAAATTAATCTGTTATTGTAATGTTCTCTTGAAAGACTTATGGTGTGAAAGGCAACGAGTGAACATTTCATAATAAGAAAACTCAGAAATGACAGAGAGAGACATTTACTGTACGGAAGTACAGTGGAACATAAGGCGGGGGTTGGAAAAGTGAAAGGTGGAAGAGGTGCATCAATGCACAATTTAGTCTGTCCAAACTGTCTAAGCTAAATCTGTTTTCCCATTATTTTCTTTATCACTTGGAGGTATTCAACTTGAGAGAAAACTAAACATTTTATGCTTTTTGACTATTTCAAAACGAAAGCATGGTGGTTCAGTAGCTCTGCTGTCTCACGGTGTCTGGGTTGTTCAGGTGTGGGTTTGAATCCAGCTTAGTCTGTGTGGAGTTTCATGATCTCCCCAAGTCTACGTGGGTCTCCTTCATGTACTCTTTCCTTCTGCAGTCCAAAGACATACAGTATGTTTCACACTAATTGGTCACTGTACACCGTGTATGGTTTTGGCTACACTTGAATGAACTGGCACCCCATCGAGGGCATGGTCTCACAGTCTAGTGGTCTGTGATTTTGGGATAGGCTCTGGAATGCCCTGACCCTGACTAGGGCAAGCAGCTAAGGATAAGCTTGACTGAAGTTATTGGATCACTTCTGTTCAAATTAATTTAGTTCCAGACAAAGTGAGGACATTTTATTGTTAAAGGATGCAATGCCATGATGTGTCTGCCTAAAACACACACACACACACACACACACACACACACACACACACAAAATAAATAAATAATAAAACTTTGGACCACCTGATTGTTGAGATCATTTCACCCACACAAAGCAAAGCAGCAAAAAACAAGCTTCTCCTCAGTTGCTTCTCAGCAAGATCATGGTGCTGTACCGTACACTTGAGGACACTAATATGACTAAGCTAGAAATGAATGATGAGGCCGCTGAAGTCATCTCTGTTGGCAGTTATGATACGTTTGAGGACTGAATTATATTACCCAGTGCCCTGGACCCCCCAGTAAATCAACCGTGAGGCATCGAAGACTTACTTTCACAGGAACACCACATTACAGAGGCTCACAAAGCCACCAATGGTACATATTATCAAATTAGTCAGATACAGGAAATGACAAAGGCGTTTCATCAACCTGTAATGTAGGCAAGCTTGGGGCAGCACTCAGACTTTTAGTGTCACAAAACTTCACGCGGAGCAGTTGATGCCACCGGCGGATGCTGGGATTTTCGATTCTTATTAATCAAAAGTGAGTCACATAGCTTACAGTTTAAAGCACTTACTTGATCATATTATGCAGAAGTCTTTCACAGTCTTTAGGAACTGCAGACCTGGTAACCTTTTGACTCAGTTTACCCTCAGTACTACTCAGGGATCCAACTGTGATTTTGTACATGGAACCATCAGCGAATACAGACTGAATAAACAAGGATTCAAGGTTTTTTAGTACTGGAATGCAGAAGTGAGCAGGGACTGTACTGCAAGGAGAAGTTCTATTTCAGAACTGGTTCTCAGGGCCATGCCATTGATATACAAACAGGGCCAAATAAAATAGCCTCTACCCACTCCCAGGATTCCCTTGCAAGGTGTGGCAAAGACCATTTACATACCAGCCGACATCCATTTGCAAAACGTCTTGCTTTACCTTTTGGAGGTCAATATCTGTTACTCAAGCATTGATTTCCAGGATGTCTCTACAACCATTTCCCGCGGCAATCTCTAATCCAGCCCAGATCAGCAACGTGAACGGCTGCACTGCAGGGGGTTCACTGAGCTATTAAAACAATTTTTCTCTATCAGACACAAAGGGGGCTCCCATGACACCAATGTTTCCCTCCCCATTTTCACCTGCCACACTTCCAACTGAAAACTTTCATTCTTCCCATCTTATTTGGAGCTGTAGTAAACACAGCTGTTGCTTCAAAGCAGGGAACCAATTTCTGCAGTCGCTCTTCCTCAGCCTGCTGTTGGCAACAAGCAACAAGAGAGAAACTTTTGGTTTCCTAAATTAAGTTTGCAACAAAGGGCAGTCCTGCTATTACAGAGCATGCTTTGTTATGTCAACTGAAAATGATGTGGTCAACATTTTTATTTTAACTTAATTTTATTTACTCTTTTTTTAAATAAATCATTTATTTGCATAACTGATAAGAGCTGTTCTGAAGGCAAAGCAAACAATGGGTTTTCCGTTGCCATAGAAACAGACAGAGACAGCTGAAAGAGCCTCCTGGGTAAACGCCTTGTGAATCATCAGGTGGGTCCCTCCTTGATCAACACGCCGCTCACGCATGCACCCACACTGGCTGTGACTGTACAGGAGACCACTTCAAGCTGACATCTCCGCTGCCTTCACTTTGATTCGCCTACAAATTGTGTACGTAGGTTTTTGTCCCTTCCTAATGGGTGCCTTCAGTTTCAGGGTTTCTGTGCACACTCCCATTCAGCATTCAGACATTTATTGTGATACTCGAGATACATTTTCAAACAAAACCGCTGTGTGCTCTTATTTGAAGACCAGAACAAATTACTTATGCATATGAATAGAGAAGTTGTGGAAAACAGGCTGCCCTGTGTTAGATGAAATAAGCCTAAACATGAAAGCAGTTTCCTGTGGCACAAAATGTTCCTTACGCATCAAAATTTTAGCAAATTTAAATTCCAACATTTTATAATTAATTGCATAATTAATATGGAAGTGTCAACTAAACAATACATTACTATATAATAAACAGAGCAACTTGATCTTCACATGCTCACTTACGCACTTCCATGAACCACTGGTGAGGAGGGAACCCTAGGTGAGAAGGGACACACATCCGATGGGACATGAGTCCATCCTTAGTTTTTAATTCAACTCAAAATATTGCCATATGCATAGTTAAGGTTGCTGTACTGTAGGTCTTGCATATTCACAGAGTACAAAATTATACATTAAAATGATGCTTTGTCTTAAAGTTCATATAAGTTTCTACGGTAAGGCAGTGTCCCAGTAATTTGTGTATCGGGTAAAATAATGAAAAGACAAAAAGGTAAACAAATCCGTTACACAATGGAATAAAATCAGAGGTTGCATTTACTCAAACACATTTCTGGAAAAAAATGACCTTTTCACTGCGATGGACTGGTGTTCCATTCAGGTGTAGTTTGATAGCCTGGCGCCTAATGTTTCTGGGAGTCGCCAACCCTGACCAGTGGCTGCTGTTAACAGACATACAGATGGATAAACTTTTCAGAACAATTTTTTAAAGTTTAACTTCTACTGGTATTCAGTTGTAAACAAAAAAAATGTACTTTTACACCTGTACATTCCCATCACTTTCTTCTTCTAACTTTGGATTTTTTCCGCATTTAATGCTTTAAGTTTCTCTCCTTGAAACCAACGCTATTTTATATTACAAACCCGAAAGTAATATCTCCTACTGTCAGTTTTCCACTGGATATCACTGGCCATCCTTTATTTTGGATCGGTTTATCACTGAATTTTGTCCTACCTTCAAGGACATTATAGCTCAGTGAAGTTCACATGTGACAGCAGAGCAAAAAGTTTTAATAAGTCAATGTTAAAATATTCTGCCCCATATTGTGACAGTTGAATTTTCTAGGATTTTTACGAGTTTCTCTAAATTGTTTTTCACTTTGTTTTTGCCTAAATATCTTTCGACCAATTTATCTACCTATCTCCATCTTCTTAACTATTTATCTACCCACCCGCATCTTGCTCAGTTTAACTGCGTTGTCCTGTTTTGTCATGTTGTCTCTTCAATTTATTCATTCTCTCTCGAACATCTGCATACATGCAACAATGACTCGAACTTTTGAAACTTGAATGGACTACCTGGGTAAGTCACTCCTGTTTTATTAAATTAAACGTAAGGACCGAAATGGCTATTAGTATTTTACTAAAATGCAAATCATAAATGTTTGGAGAGAACTGTGAAAATAGAATAAAACTATGGAGCTCATTTACATACAGAGTTACTTATCAAAAGTGTTGCTATGTAGTGGTGCAGTGGATAGTGTGGCTATGTGAACCACAGTTTATTTGCTTGAGCTGCATGCAGATATGTCACTAGCAGTGGGGAAGAATGCTTTCCAGCAAGAATGCTCTTCCATTGTGCAAAACCACAGCAGGGACTGTGTCTCTCTGTCTTCTTCTCTCTCCTTTCTGGTTCACATAATAAACAGTGAGCTGGATGCTAACCAGCTAAGTCCCATTAGTAGGTACTGGTCTCATGATCTCCTTAAAGACAAAACAGTGTTCATGTAATGGGATGGCAAGCCTTGTTTACACTGGGGTACCTCAACAAAAAAATGGAGACCTTTGGCTTCACAGCATGCAAAAGAGGCTTCATCAACTCCTTAATGGCCGGCCTGTTTTTATGATTCAAAAGCACCAGTCATTGGCAGCACTTGAGTGTTACCCCCATCACAGATTCAGGGAGCAGCTCCTTCTCATTGCAGCTTTTTAATGAAAAATCACAAGCACAGAAAAGTCAGGCAATCGCAGTCCCAACAGGATTATCATTTTTTTTTGTTTTTCCTTTCATATGGAGTTCAGTATTGCTGGCACCACATCTTTGGATGTAGTACAGCTAATATTAAATGGTGCAGATATGTTTTGTAGTTTAAAATGCTACAGCACAACAGATTTGCCGTGACAGATGCTTAGGAACCACAAAGTCGACAGCTCAGCCTCTGTGAACACAGGAAGGCAAACGCAGACCCAGGGATCATTCAAATTAATCCCCTATGTGATCTGACACTCCCACCAGGACCTTACAGGGAATGACAATCACTGGTGTGCAGGGTATTTAACCCTTACTCTTGTTTCCACCAGTACTGGAGTAGTTTCAACCACTGAGACCACAAATGCATACTCGACAGACTTCTAAAAACTGCTTAGCACACTAAAGAGCAGTAACTTCTGCCTGATACCAAGAAGGTAATTATTCTATCAAGGAGCTAAACAAAGTAAATTAAAAAAACATTCTTTGTCCAGTTACGATGAGTAGTATAGTGTTGTAGCCAAAATGCCTGGTTCAGATACCATTAAAGGGTAAAAGGTTTAATGAAAGCTCAAAAGTTGGAAAGTGAAATTCTGATTTACAGTGCTAAGAATATGTATGTATTAAAAGTATTTGCAAGTTTCTCTTACACCAATGTGACTGATCAGTGGTGCAGTGAACACTTCTAGTCATCCCTGTAAAATGCAACTGGGTGAGCAGTAAAAGGAAGATGGATACAGTAGTTTATTTTGCTGGTGTGAGGGTTTATACTACTCTCATTTTCTTAGTTTTAAGGATTGCCTACCAATTTGCCTTGGCCATTTTTTACATACTGTACATAATTAAGTGTAAAGGGAAATGGCTGCCAATAGATTTTTTTTTTATTTGGCCAACTGATTCATAACTGGCTTAGTAATTCAGGTGTAGGTGGCTATAACAGCAGATATTCTTTTACTTTATACAGAAATCCCTTGATTTACAAAAGTAATCGATTCCCGAAAATGGTACATATACCGAAATTTCGTATCGTTAATTTTTAATGCAAAAAATAATAATGCGTTACCAGCCCATCTAGAAAGTCTAAATTAATTTTTTCAGATATTAAAATACTGTACAACACTGCATCACACGGGGATACATGCACTACACAGCACCGTGCAGCACCACACTGTGTAGCACACACACACCGCACTGTACCACACAGCACACACAGCACATTGTCCCTTCTGTTCACAGCAGGGAGAGCAGACCTGTCCAGAGATATCAGCAAAAGATGGAGAAGGAATGGAGACTCCATGTTCTGAAGCTGTTCATTCAATAATGAAATTTATGTAAAAAAATAAAGACTATTTAAAATAAGAAGGATATTGTCTGTAACGAACTGTTACTGTGCTCACCAAATGAAGAGAAGAACAATTGTTTAACTGTGGTCACTCACCACATTCGGTTATTTTAATTACGTTCATCTTCACTAACACACGTTCCCTATGTGTTTTTCTAGCTTTCTTACTATCTTTTCAACTTTTTTCACAAACTTTTTTTTACCATTTTTTGTCCCATTTTGCTGGAATACATCAAAACAAAGCGGACATTAGACAGAAAACTGTAAGGATATTAAAAAAGTTTTTTGCTTGCAAGTTACAGTTCTGCACAGTATGTGTAAATATATGCAAATTAGGAGAGAATGAGGCAGAACAAATAGGGAAGGGAGAAGCTGTTGCAGCTCTGTAACATAACCAAAACCAACAGGCAAAAGCTGATGGTACAGTAGCGCCAACTACAGTACTTATTGCACTTCTACTTCACTTCCACAGCATGCTGACTTTCAGCTGTTTTTTTTTAAACATGCTTCAGATAAATTCTGTTATGGAAATTTTTCATTTCAGAAATTGAAAACTGGGTATCAAAAGCGAAGAGAGGTTATACTGAATTTCAGTACAGTTTGTAAATGATGGGATGACTGTATGAGTAAAATATATTATGTGCAAACTGTAAGTGTGTTCTTACCATTTGAATAAAGTGTAACATTTGTTGTTTAATACGTCAGTTGTTGACAAATGATTAATTAATTTACCTGAGAGTTTTGCGGACCATATCTTCATCAGTAATACCGTAGTAAGTCAAGGTCTCGCTCCAGACAGGGTTGAGGGTGTTACGCAGGGTCTTGGTGCGAAGCTTGTTGGCCTGGAGGAGAAAGAAAAAAACATGGGTATAATTGAGAAGAACACAACTGCTTAAATAAATAATCTGTATGTCACATTACTGCACAACAGTAGCTCAAAAGGGCAGGGGACAACTATGGATCAAAGGTTGAGCTGGTCTGTGAAGGAACCTCCTTTGTTTTGTTGTACACAAACAATTTTGAAAATGGACTGAGCTTTCCTTTTGGCAAATAATTGTATTACTGTACCAAATTAGATCATACCTGATTAAATTGAGAGAAAAAACTGGACACGATATATCTGTCATGTTTGTATATCCCTGTACTGAGGAAACCTGTTTCATTCTATTTTTATGCATATATTAGTTATAATATGAATGCCACACTGTAACTGTGGAGAAAAAAGCAGCACATTAAAACATGCAAGGGTATAATATTAATCAAGGTGAGGGCATTTTAAAATTCAAAACATTTGTAAAACCACGTTTTGTGTTAACATTTTGTGGAATGTATTAGAAATGCTCATCATTGCATTATCTGTTAGCCTATTCTTAATCGATGTCACAAACAGACCATTTTTTGGCAAAACACACCTATATTAAAATATTTTTGGATTCCAGATTTTTCCAGATTAAAATTGCAGCAGGAAGTGAACCCACCTGGTGTGTCTTCTTGATGTAACTGCTCATGTACTGCAGCTCATTGCTCTATATATATACAGTATATATATATGACTTCAATTATAGATTTAAGAAAAGAATTCAAAATCCCTGAAATGAACTCACAATGTAAATGCATAAAGATTAGAATAAATCAGAGCTCCTGGGACAGAAGATGATGCCAGGAATAAGAAAACTGTACATATTTGAGATTTGAGTAAGAGTCAGTACACATATCTCAGTTACGAAGAGGTTGTTATTATTACAATTAGGCTAAAGAGTGTTATCTTTTTCCATCTCTTTCTTTGTCATCTATTTTTTTCCCCAGGCCCTTCATTGCTTGGTTTAGGATTTACATACCTTGCTGGCCCCAGGAAGCAGATGCACTTTGACATAGGGGTCCGACAGGCCATTGTGATCCATTGGTTTCAGCCCCTACAGGAGAAAGGCATAAAACATACAATTTACAGATACAGTTAGGTTTTTAGGGAACACAATTATGACAGAGGTGCTCACATTATCCTCATCTCAATTTCCTTAGCAAATTAACACATTTTCAGAGAGGCAGTCAGTTCAAAATTAACCTGTACAGAACTTTTAAACCTGCCGTTTTGAAAGCGTTCCCTTAAAGCCTTCCCCATTTGTCTACATTTGGTTTGGGGGTTTCTGTACGTCGGACACCAGTGTTTAGGGAAATTATGATCATGATTCACTCAAGGGAGCTGTTCCCCCTTGTTCTTGTATGCCATTTCCTATAATTTTAATTGTTGTTGAAACATAGCAGCTTAAAAATGACAGAATGAAATCCCTGCTTTGGGTCACTTGTTGAGAAAAGCATGATGTTGTTGTTATTGTTGTTGTTGTTGTTGTTGTTGTTGTTGAGAAAAGCATGATCCTATCAAAATACTTACATTCAGCCTCTGTGAGAAAGAAAAAAGTAACATTGTCAATGCTTTTTCAAATTTAATTTCCTTCTAAATAGTACCTACAGAAGAAAAAGTAACTATTGCTCTGAAGTATAGGTATAAAACAAGGCCTGGAGGCAGCTAATAAAAGACAAAAAAGGAAATGCAATAACTCCAGAAGGAGTAACTGCAGGAAATGTTTGTATATCTCAAACAAGAGGCCAAAGAGCCAAAAAAGTACAGCTGAGTGTTACAGTATTACAGTATGCAAGTTAAAAAAATAAGAATGGGTCACTAACAAGAGCAACAGTTGACATGTTTCAGACCAGGTGGACTAATATGCTGGGGTCTACACAAAAAAACATACAATATCCTTCACACACACACACACACACACACACACACATTCTCATCACTCCCTGGCCCAACACCTTAATTGCCTGCCCTGGTTTCCACTGACACAGCATATGCTTGACAACATGTTTTGCAAAAGAAAAAGATGTGCACCCAAGAAAAGTTAATGGTAATTAAACTGCTTTTACTGTGTCTGCTTGCTTGTTATTGGTACACCTGCCTACTTTATTTAGGGAAAAAGGCCAATAGGAATGAACCATAAAACAACCAGCAGGATGCTTGTTTACTCAGGGCAACAGTTCCAATAACCCTGATTTCCTCTGCCTAATGGAAAGATCGGTTTTTTATGTTTTTATGTCAGAGCAGACAAAGATCTATTTTTTGAGATATGTAAAGAACTTAACTGGATACTCAAGTGCTGACAATAATCATGTTTCAGGAATTGAAGATATCAGACTGGTTATGCGTTTGGATGGGTGCTTGGCTGTTGGGGCCTGGGGTCTGCTGGAGGGCTTGCACCTGCTGTTGAGCGAGGTTGTTGATGGGACCCCAATGAACAAGACAAAAGTGGAGGTGGGCTGGCAGTGGACTAACGAAAACAGCACCTGTGGGGCAGTAGTAGGGTGCACTTATGTACGTGTGCATGAGACTGATGGCAGGGTGTGGCCATAGGTTTGGTCTCATACTTCCCTCTCGCATTTAGTTTTTCACAAAACTTCAAATATCCCCTGCAGGAAATGTGATGAACAAAAGAGGAATTTAGTTGTCATCATGAGCAGAAGGATTATAGGTATGATACCTGGAACTTTTTATTGTCAGAGTCAATGTATTGCATTCGTGTTGAATAAAATCATAGCGGTTATAATCAATGAGGTTTATGCAATATGCATTGATTTACTATTCTTTCAACTGTATTAATCTTATTGGTGGCAAATTTACCACGAGATCACTCCACCCAGGAACAGAATCCGTATAAGAATGAATTTCACCAGTCGATTTTGATTTAACATAGAATTCTATAAGAAAGAAAAAAAAAACAATGATAACAACTGCATATGATTTCAACTAAAGTCAGGCTTTTGTGCTGCAGTGCAAAAGTGAATTAAAACTGATGTGTACGCAGCAATGTTTCTGTAATGGGAAGAACTATATTAATGGTTTATTTTTTCATTTTTGTGTTTCCTTGCTACTCATTGTTTGTTTCAATGTACCGCAAGTGTTCCCTTGGATCTGAGCACATCTTTATCCATCCATCCATCCATCCACCCACCCATCACCTTTAACTGCTTGTCATGGTCTTTTGGTCTTGGTTACATAGACATACAGTGCACACTTCTGGGAGTTTATTGTGGCTAATTAACCTAGTACACATGTCTTTGGAAGGGGAGAGGAAACCTGAGCACCCAGGGGAAACCAACACTGACATGGGGAAAACATTCAAACTCCACACAGATACTGTGAAGCAGCAGCACTACTTGGTGTGCTACTAAATAATACAAACACTGAAATCTTTATATGATGCTGAACGTTAAAATACATTCATTCACTACCAATTGCTGGTAAAATCCAGGGCTGCAGTGGTCTATTAGGTGTTACTGAGGTGTGAATTTCATGTGGGGTAAACAGTAGCATTGCAAAGTGGACAGTGACCACCAACACCCTGGTCTGGTTCTTTATTGTGCTTTCTTATTTACACTCTCCCATAAATCATGGGACTCAGAATGTGCAAGCATGTGCACAAGCCAATCTTTTCTGGGAAAAATACACCGTGATGTACAACAACCATGGTTCCTTGGTAAGAATGCATTGGAGCCAGATTTCTTGGTTACAAAATAGTAGACACATGAATGCAGTGCAAGTACCAGGTTTTAATGCTCCAGTGATACATGCTGAACTGCTTACAATATTTTTAAGTGCACAAAGTAAGATACATAATATAAAACCCAACATAAAAGGTCTGTACAACTATAAACTTTTAACTTTTGGCTTTCACTGTCTATCTTACACACCTTTCTCCTTCCTTGTTGTACTCAGGGCCTCCTTATAAATCACAAGCTCCAATCCTTGTAGATCATACCATTTTTAAAATTATCATCATGACTGCACCTGAACTCAAAACAGAACACTTGTAGATGTTCTGTAAAAGCAGTAAAAGCAATAAAACATATGCTGACCTCTTATGAGAAAACCTTCCATTTGTGTGTCTACAGTGGAGTTTGACTAGTGACACAGTGAGAAAAAAAATCATGGTTCTGAATAGAAGCTGAAATGCAGTGGTAAATTTATTTATTTTTTTCTATATATCAACAGTTGGCAGGATGCGAGGTAAAAATCTAAAAAATGAAACAAGCTGCAAGCTATGTTTTGAAGTCTTTTGAAAGAGAGTGATTATTTTCTCCAGTGGATGGGAACATGACTGTGAAATTATTAGACAAACCTGTAGAAACCCCTTGTGCATTTCCAAAGGTAAAAATTCAGATATATATGATACTGACATTTAGAACACAGACTGAGTACAGTTGGACTTGAGAAAGTTTTTAGTTCATGGTGACACAGAGGGCTTTGGCAAAACAGTGGTATTCAACCAAGTGGCTGTACTTCTATATTGAATATACACTGCCCGGCCAAAAAAAAAGGCACCACTTGGATTTAACTAAGCAAATAGGTAAGAGCCTTCCATTGGATAACTACTGGAGTGATTAACGTTCTGTGCCCAAAAAATGAGGTGAGCTGACTACCTGAATATACTGAATGACCAGGTTTTATCCATCAATTGATTTTTTTCTCCCAAGATGACAATGCCAGGATTCATCGGGTTGACTCAGATTGTGAAAGAATGCTTCAGGGAGCATGAGAGAGACATCATTTTTACACATGGATTGGCCACCACAGACTCCAGACCTTAACCCCATCGAGAATCTTTGGGACGTGCTGGAGAAGAGTTTAGACAGTGGTCCGAATCTCCCATCATCAATACAAGATGTTGACAAAAAATGAATGCAACCGCGGACAGAAATAAATGTTTTGACATTGCATAAGCTTATCGAAATGATGCCACGGTGAATGCATGCTGTAATCAAAGCTAAAGGCAGTCCAACAAAATATCAGAGTGTATGGTTTTTTTTCAGGGAGTGTATCTCTTTTTCTGTTGATGAAATGCATGTTTGTCTGACTTGTATGTTCCTTGTTAATTGCAGAAATGTAATGTAGATATCAACAACCCAGGCAGACCCATGAGATGGGAGGCAACAGCTGAGTTTTCAAACAGAAATATTGTGTGTGACAGACAAGGGTGTCTTAGCAGGGCAACTTTTAACTTTCATAGCTACACTCACAATATTACAACATTCATTACCACATCACAACAGTTTGTGGGTGCATGCAGAAACACAGAGTTAATTCATGGCATCCAAGCTGATTACCATTATTGAGCCTATGGTAAAAATTCAGTCACTATTTCTATAACTACGCTATCTGGCCAAAAGTATGTGGACCCTCCTTCTAATGACCAAGTTGAGCTACTTCAGCCCCACCCATAAAGCATACAATCACATTCTAGTTGACTTTGTGCTTCCAACTTTGAGGCCACAGTTTGGGGAAGAAGCTCCTTTCCTGCTCCAGCATGACTGTGCCCCTCCGTGCCCAAACCAAACTCCAGAAACACATGGTTTGCCCAGGTTGGTGTGGAAGAACCTGAATGGCTGCACAGAACCCTGACTTAAACCCCACTGAACACCTCCGAGGTGAACTGGAACCACCAGGCCTTCTCACCCAATATCGGAGCCTGACCTCACTGATGCTCTTGTGGCTGAATGGGCACGAATTCCCACAGCCACACTCCAAAATCTGGTGGAAAGCCTTCCCAGAAGAGTAGAGGCTGTTACAGTAGCAAAAGGGAGAACAATTCCACATCGTGCGCATCAATGCGCATCTGCTTCAATAAGCACATATGGGGTGATGTTCAGGAGTCCACATACTTTTGGCCATATAGTGCATGGCTATTTTTGCTGAAGTGCAGTACTTGCAGTTTGGTTCTACTACAAGATTTTGACTTTGTTGTTCTTGTTATTACAAACTGCCACTATGGGGTATTCCTGTTCTCATAATTGGCTTTATTGTACTTTATAGGAACTTCTGCAGAACTAGACATGAGTTGCTGTCATGCACCTGTATAAAATACAGATTTACAGGGGAAACACACATCAGTTTGTAAAATATTTCATTCTCAACACAGCAGGCAAGCTTCAGCATTTTCTAGTTGCAAAAGTAAAAACTTTACTACATTTGCCAAATAACAGTGTCTTCAGGCATAAGTTGCAAGGATGGCACCATGGTGACATAACATTTATATTGGCTCCCTAGTGGTTAATCTGAACTTTGGAAAGTCTATAATTATTTTCAATAGAGATATAAAAATGGAAATAATGTGCCATAGCACATTTAAAGGAAATATTTAAAGGAAATATTCACATTTTATGAGTTATATGTACCATATGTCAATATGTATTAGTATTAGTAAAATATTATGGTTTAGTTTCGCTTGCCATAATCAACTAGTGGAATACAGAGAATGAAAAGCTGTTGTATGTAAAGGATATGGCTGAAAATGTAGATAATATTTAATTTAGTGTCATTATTTACTGGAACCTGGGATGAAATAAATGAAAGTGACAAATGCCTTTTTTCAAAGCTGAATGACCACAAATTTAGCAAAAACAGTACCAGACTAGGTGAATGCAGGGCATTTCAATGCTTGGATTAGGTATAAAGAAAAGCAAAGTAAAAGACTGAGACTTTACACAGTGAATCTCCTGAATACTGCTATTACCATGCAATGAAACAACCAATGGTTCAAAAGGGGTGTCAAATAAGAGACATATGAGCCTGCCTTGTTCCCCTTGTGTTCAGGGAAGTGATTGGAGTTAATGGTATCTGAGACCTGAGGGTGTCAATCAGGTATCTCGAAGCGGTTTTAATCGATAGAAATTGATCAAACAGAGATCCCTGAGAGATTAGAAACTGTTGCTTATGTTTTTCTACCTTAGGTCTCCCATATGGTCTAGCGGTTAGGATTCCTGGTTTTCGCCTGGGTTCGACTCCCGGTATGGGAAGCTAAATTTTCCATTGTGGAAACCCGTCTGGTTCATTTTCCCGTTTCTGGTGCTCTTTGTTGTTGTAGGTTTAATCTGTAGTTGTAGGTCTGGTTGCTGTGTGCTGTTGGTTTTGAATTTACTAACCGTTTGTTCTGCTCTTTATTTATTTATTACTAATCTATTTATTATTATTTATTGTTCTCCTGTCCCGACTATACGTATTTATTTATGTCCATATTTGCACTGAGGATGCCTGGAAACGACACTTTTCACGGGGACAACACTGCTATGCTGTGTTGTTCGCCCATGACAAATAAACCTTTGAACCTTGAACCTATGTTCAAGACAAAAATTATAAGAACTTAAGCAGGTCCCTTAGGAACTGACAGTTTACAAAACAGCTGGGGACTCAGTGAAGGAATACACAAAGATAACTTTGCTAAATTAAACTCACATGTGAAAAGTAAAATGGCCTTTTTCAGAATGTCCACCAAACATGTACATATGCTGACCACTTTAAATCCTGTAAAAATGCCATTCAACATATTTTTTACCTGAAAGATTCTTCTTTACATTTTTCAGGTACCTGATGGCAGTAAAAGAGCTTAATGTATATAATTTTAAGCAACTCTCAGTTAAGTGGTGAGAACACATTGTTAAGTGCCATCATATCAGTGTTGACTGTTGTTCACCCCCTAGACAGAGAGCTTCTTTAAACTTCTGTCCACCACTGCTATTCTTAGAGTTGAATGGATGTTACTATTGATACTGTGATTGAATCCATCCATCTGCTTGCTGGTTCCCCTTCTTTTTCCTCCAGCCATGCCAAACATTACAATCTTTAAGAGAATCTGATCTTCCCATGGTAAAGATCATCTTCCCACAGCCTCAGGGTACAGACATTTTGGAAAATTTGTGTAGGTACTGTTGCTGAGGTTTTAATAAAATTTTTCGACACCGATTCAAACTGTACACGATTTCTTTAGCTTTTTAAAAAATTTTTCATGGCACAAAATACGGTCAGTGAAATAATGCTATTAATTGTCTATATATTCTATAAAATCAGAATTTGTTGAGTGAAATAGTTTAAAGTCCGATGGGTGCTTCGCTGGAGCATGAAAGTTGAATTAAAGATTAGAAAGGCTGCAGTAAGACCTCACTCTCTTGAATTCAATCCCTTAAAATATGAATGTGTGACTTAAGAGTTTTTATTATATGAATGAAATTATTAAACACACTTTAAGTTGTGACCAAATATGAGGTAGATTTTTTTGTTTTAGTACCAAGAACTGTTTACAGAGTAATGGTAGTTACATCTCTGACTTATGAAATTTCACCTCATAAGCCACTTTATAGGAGCGATACAGGTAGGGGGGGATAACTGTACTGAGTAATTCAGAGTAACACTGAATTCAGGTACAAATGCCTGCCAGGGGATGTGAAGAGAAAGTCCTGCATTCCCCGCTGTGTGAAACAACTAGACATCAGGTAAAACAATCCTGACTGCACCCCTGCTGCATGAAGTTAGTGTTTCACATGCATGATCGTGGTGCCAAGTCTGCAGAGCTGCAGGCTAACATCTGGGGAGGCAAACATTGTGGATAAATGTGAAATGGGATTTGGCTGTGCTTACTGGGAACAGTGGCCTTCTGAGACACAAGTGTGACATGTGGACAGATGGCTCTGGCTTTCCAAATGACAGGGTTTTACTGGACACAGAAACATCTGGGATGATGAATGTGACCCTGATTTGGTAAACGGCTACTGTTGATGGATTGATGGATGGATAAAAGTAAGTGCTACTGGATAAATCGCTTTAAAGTAAGCAATACTAAAAGCTCACCTGTATCTGTCTCACAGGGTTAGCCCAATTTCTGCAAAAAATTTAACTTTTGAAATAATAGTTGTTTTCACACTGAAACATTTTTCATTTCCCAGGTTGATGGTGTCTTGAACAATCCCAGGCCTTACAAAATTCTGTCTCAAGGATGTCAACTGTTAGTCAGTCTGGATGAGGGGACTGGTAAGATAGCAATAGAAATGGAGCTTGGAGGCATCTCAAATGTTAGACAAACAACATTTTTTTCCCCCATTTTCATTGCTCCCTTACTTGTTGCTTTCATTGCTGTTAGCTTTGCACTCTGCCACTGTTGGTTCTTTCTCTCAGCCATGGAGTTTTTATAGGATGTGCTGAAATCAGACTCCAAGGCCATTTGCTTGCCTGTGTGTGGGATGAGTGCTTTTGGTATTTCTGCAGTGTGCAGCACCTCCCTGGATGAACAGCAGTCATAATTAACAATTTTCCACTGCCGCACAATACAACTGGCAGGGGAAAGTGTGTCCAAGTGACTGAGGTTCTGTAAGGATTTGTGTCTTATTGCTTTGATATTATGGAAGTAGGAAAATTGCTCTATTACAGTGCCAATGAATAAAGCTGTGCTTGGACCCAAGGGACCACAGTACTCCCCTCCTCAAAGTACTTTAAAAATGATGATTCCGTTTGCAGATCCATTTCAATCAAAACCCAGTTTGATCTGCTGTCTCTTCCCTCTGCTTCTATCTGAGAACAAACATTATTGTGTCACGTTAAATCTACAGAACGAGGTTTAAATCCTTTAACTTGTTCAAATGGACAATCCCTTTGATGTTGTCTTATATGGACTTGTCCCTGAGACCCAAAATATGTGTGAATGTCAACATGTGTAATGGAACATTGGTCAGAAGCTCTTATGATGTGTATTTCAGCTGTGTCTAACTAGATGCAAGATACAGACTGAGGAGGACCTCAATATTTTATCTGGACAGTATAATTCCTTGGCTCTGATATATAGTGTTTATTTAGGCTGATGGAAGGCTTCAGCATCATTATGATACATGGGTCTCGGCCTGAACTTTTTCTGCATTGTATAATTGTATTGAGAGATCCAAAGTTAAAAACGCTGAATTCTTTACTATTTGATTTGATTTACTGCAGCATTTGTGCTCATGCATTTTCTGTGTTGTAATTGACACACAAAATGTGGTGGATGCTCAGTTAACATTTTAGAAGACAATCTCTCCTCTCCCAAATGTAGTTACAGCTAAAAGCAGTCTGAGAAATTGAAGCAGTTACTGGCAAATTTATTTTAATAGCAGTAATACAAAAAAAGGAAAAGAACATTTGAATAAATAGGTAATAAAAATGGGATCCCTACTTGCAATCACTTAAAACTGCCACAGTTTCAGCTGTTAGGAAATAATATTTCCTGGCAGGCATCTTCAGATAATATATCAGACTGACCATCTAATATTCTCACAGTGGCCAATGCCATTTCATCACAGGGGACTTATTTTGCAGACATAAAGAACTAAAACCCTTATAAGTTACAAGTTTTGTCTTTGCAAAATGAGGGAGTAGAGAATGCCTAGTGTGACTCAGGAATGTAAGGCCAACGCTTGCGGCAAAGCAGCAGCCTGTGACCTTTGACCCCTTCAGATAATGACTAATGTAGGAGCGGGCCATCCTGAAAGGCCGTGGAGAGACCGAAAGCTTTATTGCGCATCCAGTTCCCAGGTTTCGTGTGAATAGGCGCTTGATCATAATTATGGAGGAAGGGGGGATGGCCAGTGTGAGAGGCAGATGGGCTCCGTATGCCTGTGTATCCGTAAGCCAACTTCACACACCTACTCATTCATGCTAAGGACTCTATTTCCTCCGAGAGGCCTGTCTGCATGGCCCGTACTTCCTCCTGCCACTCGTTTTCTCTGTGTAATAATGAATTTGGAAAATTGAGGTAAATTCTTTCAGTCTCTGTAATGGCCCATCTCTCTTGTTACTTTTGGCAGCAAATGCAGAATGAGGAGAATAGAAAGGGGATGCATAGGGCTGGTTTACATCTCTCCCCATAAATAAGCAAAATTCAGTGCAACATGGATAAAATTTTTAATTTGTTTGAAGCCAATAAGAACAACATAACAAAATAAAAGATGTATTCGACCTATACAGTCATGTGCCAAGATACGAACATTTAAGTTACCAGAATCTTATTTTATGAGGTGTATCCATACTTGGGCTTATGAGGCATTTTTTCGCAATTTCAGGGCACAAATCTGAACTTTGTGCATCTCGTGACAGCCGAGTAGTGGGTCGTGAACATGAAACCAGAGCCGGCTTACAGTTATCTTCCCAAGTTCTCAACATCCATTCCCCCTTTTGCTAGTTACACTGGTCATAATCTTGGAAATCATGGCCCCCGTTTTAACTATTTGAACAATGTCCACGTGGCTAATGTGCATTTGTTTGCATGGTTTTCATGATGCAAGAGCCAAATGAAAATACAGCAGGTAGACAGCTGTACAGTATTATGAGGGGAACCTGCCTTATGTTGGGATATGATCTTAAACACTTAAGTAACTGTGTCCATTTAAATAGAATTGGGTGATATTTTAGCAAAATACACTTTCAGTTTTATGGTTTTGCAGGAATGAATCACCTGCATAAGACTCTGTTGCGTAAGACTCTGTTGCAGTACTTTGCAATGGTCGCCAGGTATGGACATACATCAGACTAAAGTGTAAATAAAATGCTTTTCTTTGAAAAAATATATTTCTACATTTCATCTGTGAATGTACTAGAAAAAAATAAATGCGCTTAGACTTCACATAAAAGGCAGCATTTCAGCTGTGCCGTCTAAGCTGAGTGGTGAAAGACGTGGGACACGGGACATATACGTGGGGCAGCGTATACCCGCAAATCTGGGTCCTCTGGCTTGTGTCAATTGTGTGAGGATTGACAGGAGGCACAGCACATTCCTTGTTCTCTAACATAAATTATGAAACCCTCAAACTGGCAGAATGTCAGAAAGGTCACTGTGTAGGAGTACAATATCCATTGCTAACTGTAGACATGGGATGATCTGAGGTGATCTCATCCTACCATTCTCTGCAGATAGAGGTGAAAAAGAGGGCATGAAGAGGAGCAGGTTAAGCCCACCAAGCTGTAGCTCACCCTACTTATCAGTGACAGTGGGAAGCACTGCAGCAATAATGCTGGTGGATGAAACAGAATGGAAACGGGAATGATGGACCTTTGGTCATCATGATAAATTATATTAAACAAATGCAGTATGTGCTACACTAACATTTCTATAGAGAGCACATATAGTTTGAACTTAGCAAAAAAGGCATTTTCTTTGTTCTTAGCTCAAGGCAGAATGTTACGTGTACAGTACTGGTCTATTTCATACGGCTCAAAGACTAAAACCTTAAAATGCAGCGGTTTTAAAGTGTATTTTTCCAACTACCTATGCACTTTTAGTTTAAAGAATGGACAATTCCAGTATAGAACAATGAACCAGTTATAGAAAATAAGATGAACAGCAGCTACTGCTTGCTAAAAAGTGCAAACAGTGGAAAAACAAAATTAATCTTCAGTTATAAAAGTGGGAGGAAACTTTAACAGAAGGATTCTTCACAGATACTAAATCTACAGTAACTCATTCTAATGAGTTACAATACTATGAATATGAAAATATATTCTTTTTAATTTCTATGATTTTTTTCACAATGCACTAAGGATATATTTATTAAAAATGGAGGCAATAATAGGATTAACATTTTAACATGTTTAACATTTTAAACATGACAAACACAAGCATAAGTGAACCGTTAAAGGCAGAAACTGTTGAAATACATATTACAGTGCCATACATCATAGTGTATACTGATATATACAAAGACTAGATCAAACACAAAAGGAGTCAAACAGGAGTGAGGGGAATAGAAAAAAACAGCAGGAAATTATAAAATACATCACGGGTTTTAGAAAGTAAAGGCTTTGGTACAGATGCTTTTAATGTTATGCATTATGTGTTTAGATGTGGAAAATAAAGTGGCTGAAAATGGAGGAATTTGCACTTGGTTAGAATTTTCTTAACATGTTACTTGTAAAACCTGGAAAGTTTTTACTGAAAGTGTTATGAGTGTTGCCATGGTATTTATTTTCACAACAAGCAGTAGATGAGGGGTGGGATTTATAGACAAGATTGGCAGAGGACTTTTCCGCCAGGGACAGGGGTCAATTTGGGCAGGACAACTTACCTTCTTGTACTTGGGGATGGGGAGCTGCTCACCACCATAATCGAATGAAACCATGCAGTGAGAAGGAGTGCATGCAATACAGTGGGGCCAGAGGGCGGCAAGAAGGAAGAAGAAACAGAAAAGAAAACATTGAGATCTGGAGCTGCAGAGTGAGCCACGAGGTAACAGAAATGGTGAGCGAGAGAAAGAAGGAAAGTGCAGTGATTCACTTCCCAGCCTCCTCTGGCCTCACACAACAGCCCACAACATGCCCTTTCACACTGACAGACAAGCACATGCTATGCACAATCTGAGTCCTGCCGAGTAAGATCACAAAACAGCAGCAACAGTGCTTAATCTGATAATATTTAGCACAAATAAGACAAGAAAACGGAGAATATAATTTCCATTTTTCAAATGACTTCTTAAAGCGAATTCAGGCAATTTGTATGTAGCATCTTTTAAAAAATTCTTGAGTCTTCTGAATGTGAGATATAAAGGTATGACCATGCTGTACAGGCATGAGGACTATCTATACGGTTTACTGTTATTTAACTGTAATACCATTTTTATGCTGGTGGTTCTCTGAAGGACTTTCACCTTAGAATGGGAATTCATGAATTTGGTGCCTTTGCTTCGGAATTCACCAAGAAAAACTCCAAATGGCTTTAAACTCAGAGTACCCATGCAACAGGTGTATTAAAAGAGCATTGGGGCCGGAGAGGTTTGAAGTTCTTGAAAGAACCATGCTATGGTGCCTCTGTTTACGCCCATTTACCCTGACAAATTTCGTTGTGGACCATTAGATACACGCTACTCCTTTGTGTTCAACTTGAGCATCGGCAGTGAAATGGGATTGGCAAGTGGTTTACGGCAGGAACGCGCTAACCTCACTACTTCATTCTGACGCTCACTTCCTAGGCATCAGTGAGCTGCGCCGATGACCAAATTCCACCTGCTAGTACCACCAAACCGCACAGCCAAGGGCTGATACTTGGTGGACAGAGGACGGCTGTCAAATGCTTGGTCAGGGGGCCATTTCCAATGTGTGGGTATGACTCCATTTGTGCTGTATTGTGAAAAAAGCAAATGGAGTAATTTTAGATGTCTGTGCTATTTTCCCTCTAACGTTTAATTGAATAACTGGGGCGAGGATCCTGGGAAGATCTGGGAGCTAATTGTGGTGGCATTATCTGTTAATGGGCTGGTTTACTTCAAGCCTGCTCATCATGACGCAGCTGGCTATTAGAGTGACTATTTCAAGCCAGGCTTCATTAGCCGCAAGCGCCTCTTCTCTCTGTCAGCAGTAGGAAGGCTCTCAGACAACACTGATGCTACCTGTCCTGCTGTCAGTTTAACATCACGCAGAGGAAACTAACGCCTATTTTTCTTTGGCTTCAAATGAAGTTCAGGCATGTATGAAGTAACTTTCAGCCGAGCTGTAAAATTTTCTCACCTGTTGTTCACAAGCGGTTATTTTACAGTCTGGTCCAGTATAAAAAGACGGTATGAAAGGATTTGTGTTTTTCAAATCTGTGTTGCTGGTGTCAAAAATGTGATATTTTAACGGAGGAGACTGTTAAAATCACGCCGACTGTGGAATCCATCCAAAAGTGTGCTACTGTATACAACATATTGCTACTGACATGTGTAATTCATAAGAAACAAGGTGCATTTTGGGGTAAATCATTAATGTTTAAGTGTTGTTCTGATTTTTCCCAATCAGTTCCCCCTTGCCAGGACTGGCAAGTAATAACAAAGAAATTATTCTTGACTTTTGCCTCCTAATTTGACACAAAGCACTATCACATTATTATTATTATCATCTTCTTTATTTCATGTAATGTTTCCTATGCGAAAAAAGCTACATTTATTGCACACACAAGGCCGTGTAGGGGCCAGGGTGGAATCGGTCCACCGAGAAAGACAGCTGACACAACCAATCAGAGCTGAGGGAATTTTTCTGGAGAAAAATAAAACTGGGTTTTGCTATGTGCAAATAAAGCATAAATCATATATGTGTATTGTAATTTTCAGAAATGTGTTTCTTTGCATTTAATAAGGAATAGTTTGATAACATTTTCGGGTTATTACTTAGCCATGGTTACTCACCACATTATTTTCCCATTCTTGCCACCTTTTTGCTCTTGGTGCACAATACATTAGCTAGCTAAACTGGTCTATGTAAAGATGAAATTATGGTCAAGCAGAGCTCTTAAAATAGCTATTTTAACAATGTAGGGACACAAGCTGAATAAACTATTCCATCGCAATACAAGCACAAGGAGCAGCGATCAAAATCACCAGCGGGAGAACACAGCTGCCTCCAGACACCCAACTCCTTCTGGCTCAGAAAAGCGCTAGCCTGCCTGCTGATTTATTGTCGCTGGACGACCACCTGCACAACTCAAACTGAAAGTTTCCTTATCAACAAAAAGAATGGGAAGTCCTCATGTATTTTGTAAACTGATATAAATTTGCTGTTATTTTTTAGACGTTGTACACCTTGTAGAATGACTGACTTTGGGGGGGAAGATATACTGTACTTTTGCACATATTTTCACGACAAAATTTGGGAACAGGTCCAGAACAGTGGTCCACCACATTCAGATTTCTGGTTACTCTTCATTTACCATCTTTCAGATTAGCACATTTGGGGAAAAAAAAATGTCTGATGATGATGCCATTATAGGGTCATTACCTGCAATGGATGTAATAAAAATAAAGTAATATGATGCTGTACATATTCAAGTATAATAGTAGGATGAAAAATGATTTAGAATTGGCAAAAGAGAACTCAACATTGTATAAATGATATAAAGAAAATGAAATGGAATGAATCTAAAACGAAAACAAGTATAAGGCTATTACTGCTAAGTAGCTTTGTCCGAGGTGACTTATACTGTTAGAAATTCAGCACAACCATGATTTACCCATTGATACAGCAGGGTACTCTTATTGTATCATCCAAGGACAAGTAACTTGATCAGTGTAGTGGGAGTATAAATTCAGATTGCAAACAAATGGCCGTTAATATTCATTCCTAAAACACATTTTCTGCAGGGGATACTGAACCACTTGTGCTTTTGATTATGTCAATAGGCTTGCTGCTTACAGTATGTTCAAGTTGTAAAGGAAAGATGTTGAAATTAACACTTGGGGAACTGTTAGGTCTAAATGGTGCACGATTTGGGAAACAAAATTTCAACACTAGATAGACAAATAATACTGTTCCCTGCATTTCCAGTTACCTATTTTTTACCATTCATTATTTCCATATAAAGAATGCTTCACCCTGTGTCTTGGCTGCTGCAACAACCAAAAAAAGACCATTTTACGTAGCAGGGCAAACGTAAGCTCTAATACTGCACTGTAGTGTAGAACACATGACACACTGTGATAAATTTAAACACGACTGCACACGCTTTTGAGAAATCACCAACAATAGTCTGTCGTATTTGATCCCCTTCTGAGTCATGCAGTCTTTCTGATCAGACTTCATCATTCAGTACCTTGGCCTACCTGCCTGCTGTCGTCAACAGAGAAGCCAAACTGTAATACAGCATAATAAAATATTAACCGCAGACAGCCTCAGAGCACAGCTTTTTCAATGATTTATGTCTAAGAGGATCTGTTTGGATTAGGTAGTGATGATATACTGCATTCATATTAAGCCAGGTGTATGACAGCCCAACTGTAGCACATGGAAACCATCAGACCCAATGTTAATACGAGCCCAGCAATGTGCTTTGCTGATAAACTTTCCCTCTTTCACGTCATTCTCCAGGAGTTTACTGTCATCATTTTGTGAAAATGTTACTCTACATATGGAGTAGGTATACATATGAACTGGAGACTCAGATCTCTGCTGTTATTCCAGCCAAGTCAACCACAATTTAGTGAGTTCTTAATATTTCATGTTTTGCCCTTTTATTAATTTTATGATAGATTTTATTTTTTTTCATTAATTTCATCTACCATACAATATTTTTGGCTAAGATACGCGAAATGCGACAGCACCGCCTCACAATGATTTCATTTGTTGAGACACCTAGAAGTCTTAAATGAAGGTATTCTTTTTTCTCAAACTCAAACCAGTTTAACACAATATTAAACGCATTAATGGATTATGGCAAAGAACTAGTTAGGATCAAATGACTGCGCATCTGGCATAATCTGCAATCTGCCCCATTGCTACCGAAATGAGCTCTCCTGTCAAAGTGGAATGTCCTTGTCGCATGTGTTGGCAACAACAATCAATGGCTGGCTTAGGTGGTGGCAAACTCAAGCGTCAGCTGCTGTGATTGATATCCTGCCTTAGCCGCCCACAGCAGAGTCAGGAGGAAGCGTGACGCGCATTGCAGTGCACACTTCCAAGCGAATGAATACAAAAGGTGGCTCGCGAAGCAGGCATTCCAAATTATTTTTGGGCTTGAAAATATGTGCTGAATTATCTGCAGAATCTTATTGTATAGAAAACAAACGATAACAAAGTGTAACTGCAATTTCCTGGAGAACTGTGTTCAGCCAGGATGGCACAAGTACAGCATGCTACAGAATCAACAAGGTTATGATATTACTTTTTCAGTAATTTTAGGATGTTTCTTCGGCCAGGAACTTTAATCTTGTTTAAAGGAATCTAAAATCACTGCTAAAAGTGTCTCTACAGACTACAAACAGACTAAAATACTGTAATTAAAGATGAATTTAAATGTAAAGATGGGTGACACAAAAAATGCATAATGGGATGCAGACGATCAAAATGTAAAAAAAAATCATTCACTACCACTCTTAAAAAGAATTAGTGGAATACTTTCATGTGCTCCATTTTAATGAGTTATGCAATTGCCAAACCTTGTACACTTTATACTAAACTAGCATCATCCTTCATGATATAAACCTACCATGTGTAGTGAAGCTGCGACTGACTAGAATAGTAGCAGAGCTGGCAACTTGGAGTGCAATGACAGGTCTGGAGGGAGCAAGCTCATGAAGTGCATGGCCACTTTTTATGGTGGAAGTACCACTGAGTCGAATATGACTTATGCTCGCATGGTTTCTGAGGCAAGGAACGGAACAGAAGTGCTTTTCCAGTGCCTTCTTCTGTGCGTATTTTAGGGGTGAAAACATGGGAGAACTAGCAAACTGCACACACCTTGAGCTGGATGTGAACCCTACACAATGCAGGTAGTCATCAACTTGACCTGCTGCACCACTGCATCCACCTCAAACTATCTTTCGTTCCTTTCAATCTGTCCTTCGTGGCACAATGAAGCAAATTACACTTTGATTCTACAGGTTAAATCTGGTGGAAGCATCAAATGCATCTCAGACTCAAATTGTACAACCAACATTTGCAAAAAGCATCTTTACAGGCTGATCCCCTCTGAAGCCCCAAACTTAACTTTTGTTGATAAAAAGTCAGCAAACATATTTTTCAGACAATTAAAAAAAATCACAAAGAACTTTCCATTCCCTTATTCCTCCACACATAAATGCATAAAGACACAAAAACTCACTGTTGCAACTAAAAACAACACCCTATTCTGCCATCTTCTCTGTGATGTAACTTCAGCCTCTGACCTCCAGTTCCTGGCGTTCACTTCACAAAATCCATGTTATCTCTCAGTCCAGGAATCGCGAATACTGCAGGCAACAGCATCAAAGGAATCTGGTTCATCCGCAGCTTTAATTACTGTTGTTCACCAGCTGCCGGAAACTACTGGAGCAATGAAGTCTGGTCACACTCTGCGACTTGTCACAGAGCAAGCTGCGTGTCTGCTGGGACGCATCGCTGTCCTGATCCAGCAAATGATTGTAAATGCAGAGAACGGCAAACGCCATCCTTGTGTGTCACACATCTCAATGTGCATGAAGTGCGGCGACGGTAGACAGCAAAACAGCAGCCACTCAAATAGCAATGGGGAAACCATGTCAGATGTCAGGGCAACCATGGAAGCAGAGGGTGGCAGGAGCATCTGTCTGCTTGGTATTCATAGCACCCCGGCCTCCCCCACCCAGCCTGTAGCCTTTCTGCTACCAAAGCCTCGCAATTTGTGAAAGGTACTCGATAAATCGGAGGAGTCAAATGCTGCTCTAATAGCTGATACCTATCACTTGGGCTGGCCTGCCACATGCCTCATGCTAAATCTGCAGATTTATTCCCACCACTCCCATAGCTGCCCTTGGATTCCAGAGATTCGCCTGAGCACTGACAGTCGACTGCGCTTGCTGCCAAAGACGTATATATACACTGCAAAGGCCCCCAGGTGCGAAGCACTGGTGTGATGTTGCAGGTTGACTGCTAGTCAAATGGAGCTATTGTTTGTGCTGATATGGGGTCTGTTTCATGTTGAATGAGTATGGTGCTGTGCGGCAGAAAGGCAGCCATACTCATCACCCTTTCCTTCTGATTCTCAACAATGTCCTCAAAGGGTACTTGCAGTAATTACACTATTTTTTACTTGCCATCCATTCCTAAATTAACAGCTTCTGCTTGTTAATGCCAGCACATCTGTTATGGGAAATGGAGTAAAAACGAAGTAGTGCTAGATCAGGGCCAGTGGAGAGGAGCAGTTAGACTTATGTTTCTTCACTTAGCTGACACTTCTCTAAAGTGGCATGAATTGTTAAGATACTTGCATTATTTATCTATTAATCTAGCAAGGTCATCTTAAGTAAAGCAAGTCAGGATAAATATCTGGCTAAAGGGTATTACAGCAGGGGGTGGGATCTGAATGTAGCTCATTTGAGTGTAAGGTGACTCTAACCACTACAAGACCTGTTTTCCCAGTTAGTGGTTGAAAAGGGGGCCGTGAGTCATGGAGTTAAAGAAAAGTGAATCGGTAGGGAAAGGCTGCCTTGGTCTTGCCATTGTTTTTGACTGTGCTCACAAAGGGAAGCAAATTCTTTCTATTGATTGCCAGGGTTGCAGTAGCTTTCCGGTCAAGCCCACAGGTGTTCCTTGGTGCTCTGCACAATCAAAAAATGCCGATAGACTTAGTCCTTCAGTTGATAATTTTGCTTGAATACACAAAGCAAGGGGGCAACTAGTGGAGAAGTGACTAAACTTGAAAATTAGGGTTTGAATGACCTCCTGCTGTAGTACCCTAGAGCAAGGTACTTGCCTTAAAAGTCACCAAATGAAAATGACCCAGCTGCTTAAATGCATGAATTAGTAAAAAAAATTATGTAGCTTAATAGTCTTGGAGTTGCTTTGGAGAAAAGCCTCAACTAACTGAATAAAAGTAGAAATAGCACATATTGTGTCCCCTTTGAATAAGTCCTGATGAATCACCAAACACCAGGGATATGCAATGGGCGGTACATGGAGACGCAGAAGTATCTGAAAAGAACTTGAAAGAAAGAAAAGTTTTGGCAAACTGTTTAAAAAAATTAATTCAGAACATAGCACATAAACAGGTTTTTGACCCTGAAATATCCCTACGTGTGCCCCAGGAAACAAATAATACAAACTTGAGACTTGATGTAGTACTGTGATCAGTAAGCCGGCAGTTAGTGTATTTTATACAGCTGACGGTCCCGTGGGAGGATCTATTTGAAGAGGCGCATGAGAGGAAGAAACTCAGGTATAGTGAGCCGGTGGCGGAGGTAGAGGGACGGGATTGGAGCACAAGAACGAGGCCAGTAGAAGTGGGGTGTTGCGGCTTTATAGCCCGGCAACAATGGCAGTGTTTCGTGAACTCGGGATCCGAGGACACAACTTGTGGCAGGCGGTGAGGAAGATGATGGAGGCTGCTGAGCAGGGAAGTCTTTGGCTATGGAGGAAGAGGACCAGCATGGATGAAAGTCGGGCGACGAAGCCATGAGCTGGTAGGATTTGGCTTAAACGGTAGCGGTTAGCAGTAAAAAGGCGGCAGTGTTTGTGTGGTTAATGCGAAAGGTAGATTTAATGGAGTGATAAAGAAGATAGGAAAGGAGTTTTTCTTCCTCGTGAGTAGCAGAATGGGCAGTGAGCGGATTTTATGTGTTGCGTTGTGTTGCTGGGTAGTACAGTGGTTCGCACGGTGGTAGAGGGGAGCAGTTCTGTGGTACCTGAGCTGTGGTTGAGCCTTCTGGAGGTGTTGTGGGCCTAACTCGAGCACTATGTATTTGATACAAATCAGCTGGGCAACTGGAGCAATTTAGGGTAAGTACCTTGCTCAAGGGTGCTACACCACAAGGGTAGTGGGATCTGAACCTGGATTCTTTCAGTACAAGGTGGCAGTTCAAACAAATATACTACTTGCTGCTAAATAACTCATAGCTGTTCATGAACACGTTTATCCTGGATGTACCGGACCTCGATTTTTATACATTTTGGATTTTTCCATTGCTAGCCTCAGGAAGGAAATGAAGTGTCCCCTAGTTCCTCTGTGGCAGTCATCCAATCTAGCGCTGTCAGTGAGAGCACGTGTTTGTCAGATCCGTTGTCCTTATAATTCAGCATACTGTATGTATTTTTCAGCTACAGTACCGACATTATTCAATTCTATGATGCACATATTACACAGTACATCTATAAAGCTCAATCTCTGTCTATAAATTTGTGTTGTATGCACCGCTTTTATTTTAAGCCACAGATTTTAAATTTGACATGCATGTGCTTTTCACCCAAAGGGTGGTTTTTGCATAGTCAAGTTCATTAAACACCAAAAAAGATACTTTGTATCTTTAAAATTTCTATTTGCCTGAAATAATGTTTTAGAAATGCAGACTTAGTTGTGCAACACAAAGAACACAGCTATGTCACATGTACAGTGTATACCACTCTTTACCTGGTAGCTTGGACAATAAACAGAAAAAGTTTGAGGGTTATGCAGTTTGGTGATATTGGTTGTACTGCCTGTATCTGTTTGTTATTAGTGTCTGCACATTGCTACAACGTGCGTTGCTTTCTGTGGGATTTGCTTGCTGAGTTGTCTGTTTGGGGGAGTACACATGGCATAGACATGTAAATCATGTAGCAAATGCAACCAGTTTAAGGTCCTCCTGCTCAAAAAAAAATAAGCAAGGGCTTCCAGTTGGAAAAGACAGTAGCCACCTGTTATGCGTGAGCATCTGAGCTGAATACGACATAAACATCAGACTGTTTTTTGTTTTCTATGCCAGAACAGAACAGCAAGAGAGTAGTGTGATGGGAAGGATGTAGAGAGGGGTGACAGGGGTGTTGTGGTAGAAGGACCCAAACTGGCAATAGGGAGCGGTGAATATACAAGGTACACATCTCCAAAGTGTGTGTGTGCCTCTGAGAAGATTGAACACACACTAATGTGTGTAGCACCATGAGTGTGTGTGTGTGTGTCTTTCTAACCCAAACAACACCACTGCTGTTTCTTGTAGCAGTTAAGTCATAAAAGTATTGCTGTAATAAACAGTGCAGTATACAGTGGCATAGTAAAAAATATTACCTCTAAATAATGTTTTCAATTTTCCAGGCTTTTGCCATATTTGGATACATCCTCCCCCATATTGTCTGTAAAACTGGGGATAGACTGCATGCAGGTATCCCACTGTGGTAAAAAGGATAATTAAAGAAGGCAGGCTGAAATGCACAACTGCTTAGTGTACTGGCACCAGATGGCACTTCTAAAACAAACCCCTGAATCAGCCCAACACAAATCTCCAGGACCAGTGAAGCCTCTCCAGTTTGCCAAACTGCCAGAGGACGATGAGCAACGTTTTCTGTGGTATGGCTTTTTCATGATTTTTGAGCTGTTCCTTCTGTACTTTAACAGTAATGGTCTCAATTACCGTTATATTCAGTTTATGACTTGTGAGTATTACGTACAAATTCCGAGGCTTTGGATGGAATATCCAGAAACTCAACCACCACCTACAAAGTGCTGGCCCTTGAGATGCAAGGTTTCAAGCTAACCTGGACAAAAAGCGGAGCTGACAGCAGCAGATGGTACCACAAGTTTGTGTCGGGTAAAATTCAGTTCACAGGAAAAAAAAGGTAACATGAGGAATACTTAACAGTGGGGCACAAGGTTATCGATATCTGTGCAGTGATCGGTGATGCATTACCTTGTATGAAATTAGCTCAGGTCATTTTATCCCTGCTTTAGACCAAGAACAGCATTTTAACTGCATTATTGGGAATAAGACAGCTGGTATAACTATTTAAAAATATTATAAATGAGGCATACAGTATAAGCACAACAAAAGCACATCTCCCAAATTTAAATAACAAAAGGAATATGTAAATTCAAAGACTGTAATATATACATGTATTTATATGATTAAGAAACAAAAAATTGATTTAACCAGTGGTGGATACTAGAGGCCTGTGGGTAAATTTCAACAGCATGCCTTCACATCCAGCATGGCTGCTGGTAATGATTTGTGTCAAACCATGACCATGAAAGGAACTTCATTTCCATGTTCATCTCCATTTATAATATGTTAACTTTGATTATAAATGCTTTTATGTTGCTTGCATGCACCATCTGCTTCCTGTATTTAAAGCATTTCATTTCAGGAAAGAGAGCAACCCTTCCTGCTTTTGATAGTCCATCATGCAGATACCAATGATCCTTAAACACAAACCATATTGAAAGAACCTGAGCTGCTTGGATTGTTGAAGCATTAGAACAAGTTTCTGAAATGACTCTGCAATATATTTACAGAAATTAAAAAAGAAGGTGTGGGCAGAGTGGAGCCATAGGAAAAGCGGATTAGCTCAAAACACCCAGACTCCATGCTAGGTCAATAGTAGTAGGTGAAGGTCAGTGACCTGAAAGAGTACATAACGCTTACATGACCCCCCCCCCCCCACCTTTTTTCTCACTTTCTTTGTGCTGATGATGGTAGCTTGACTGATGTTGAAACGTTTGGAAATAAACTACTCCGCCTTTGTTTGTTTGCATGGTCCCCTATAATTTCTGGTGGCGTTCTCTGTCTGAAAGAGCATCCACCAATAAGTGACACGGGAACCTGTCATTAAACTTCGGTGATCAGCATCCACCTGAGACAGAAGAGAAGCAAAACCAACCCTGTGATGGCTCTCACTGATGGCAGCATTGCGCTTTTGGGAAAACCTCCAGGTCCCTTTGTAGCTCAATCTATACTTTAACAGCTTGTATAATGAGATGGGAGGACACATGGATCACAAGGGTTTGGCTGCAGTGCACTCACATTCCTCACAGCTCCAACACACACACAAACACACAAGAATGCTCACAACATACCGCGCCACCTGGGAATGGAAAACAGCTAACATTACTTTTTATAATAATGCATTACTAACTTCAAACATTTGAAATCACTCTGGGGCCTCGAGTTTTTGAAGGTGAAGATTAGAATGAAAAAGAACTTTTTTCATTTTAAAAACAGACATTAAGGTAGTGGAAATGGCTATTAATCATTGAAAGCTCTGTGACATAAATGAGAACTTACTCTGCCTGGCAGGTTGACTATGTTTGAAGCATTAATTGCTCCTAAGACTACACAGATATTCTGCTCCTGCCCCTACACACATCTACTGTGAAGCATCCACTGCAGCTACTAACTGATTTCACCACTATGAATGTCTACTGCGAACAATTAACAGTTCTTACTTTCAACTGTTGTTGCTCCAAAGAGCAACTACTGTGAAGCTCCTACACCAAAGTGCTACTGCTACAAACACTTAAAGCTCATACCTTGGCTTTGTTGATGGTGCAGTGCAGAGCATTGTTCTCCTGGTCATACAGCAGACTGAAATCCAGGGTCCCCAGTGTAGCTATGAAAGAAAAAGGACCAAAAAAAAAAAAATCAGATTTATAAGACATTTTTCAAAAACAGCATGCATGGAACAAGTTCTTATCTTCCAGCATTTCTGTATCAGGTAGCAAAGGTCAACTGAGAAAAAATGCTCCACAATAAATCAAACATGCAAACCGCGAAACAAAAAAATGTTTCCTCACCAAACAAATTAAAGGTAAGAAGAGATACTGATAGACTGATAAGGTCCTGGCAAAAGTCTTTACTCCTGCTTTAGCCAGACTTACCTCGCTGTGTAGAACTGAAGTACAATTTCTGAAGTTTTTCCTTTCTTCAGCTAATGTTTTTGACTGATATAACTTATGATTTCAGATATGTAGCTTTAGTACAATTTATCAATCTAAATAGCAGGGCAACTTCAATTTCTAATAAAGTCTTGATCAAAAGTTCTATGGCAAGAGTGGGATTTGAACCGTGGGCCTTCAGACTATAAGGCAAAAACCCCAAGCTCCACACTAGCTGCTGTCCATCATCATTAATGTTTAGTTCAAATTCCAGTGCATCAAATTATACAGTTCCAGTAAGGTTTTAGCTTAATTCAGTAAACAAAACTTACTGCCAGCCTGATAAATGGTATGCAGCAGTCTTATAATCTACTCTATACAGTACTGTGTAAAAGTTTTAGGCAGGTGTGAAAAAAATGCTGTAAACTAAGAATGCTTTCACAAATAGCAGTGTTTTTATTTTGATCAATTAATGCAAAGTGAATGAACAGAAATCTAAAGCAAATCAATATTTGGTCTGACCACGCTTTGCCTTCAAAACAGCATCGGCTCTTCCAGGTGCACTTGCACACAGTTTTTGAAGGAACTCAGCAGGTAGGTTGATCCAAACATCTTGGAGAACTAATCACAGATCACAGATCTTCTGTGGATGTAGGTTGCCTCAAATCCTGTCTCGTCATGTAATTCCAGAAACACTCGATGTTAAGATCCAGGACTCCTTGTTCTTCATGACACTGGCTGTATGTCTGGGTTGTTGTCCTGCTGCAGAATAAATTTGGGGCCAATCAGACGTCTCCCTGATGGTATTGTATGATGGATAAGTATCTGCTTGTATTTCTCAGGATTGAGGACACCATTAATCCTGACCAAACCCGCAACTATTTGCAGAAATGCAGCCCCAAACTTGCACGGAACCTCCACCATGCTTCACTGTTGCCTGTAGACACTCATTGTACCGCTCTCCAGGCCTTGGCAAAAAAACTACCTTCTGCTACAGCCAAATATTTCACATTGACTCATCAGTCCAGAGCACCTGCTGCCATTTTTCTGCACCCCAGTTCTTATGCATAGTTGAGTTGGCCTTGTTTCCACGTCAGAGGTATGGCTCTTTGGCTGCAATTCTTCCATGAAGACCTCTTCTGGCCAGACTTCTCCAGACGGTAGATGAGTGTACCTGAGTCCCACAGGTTTCTGCTAGTTCTGAGCTGATGGCTCTGCTGGACATCTTCCGATTTCAAAGGGAAGTAAGCATGAGGCGTCTTTCATCAGCAGCACTAAGTTTCCTTGGCTGACAACTACATCTACCGTCCTCAACGTTGCCCGTTTCTTTGTGCTTCTTCAAAAGAGCTTGAACAGCACATTTTGAAACCCCAGTCTGCTTTGAAATCTTTGCCTAGGACAGACCTTGCTGATGTAGTAGAACTACCTTGTGTCCTGTTGCTGTGCTCAGTCTTGCCATGGTGTATGACCGGTGCCATGAAACTGTCTTCCACAACCTCACCTTGACAGCAGAATTTTGCTGTTCCTCACCCAGTTTTAAGCCTCCTACACAGCTGTTTCTGTTTCAGTCAATGACTGTGTTTCAACCTACAGTACATATGAAAATGATGATCATTAGTACCTATTTGGTGAAGTTATGGGAAAGAGTAGTGGAAGCTAGGTTAAGAAGGGAGGTGACGATTAGTGAGCAGCAGTATGGCTTCATGCCAAGAAGGAGTACTACAGATGCGATGTTTGCTCTGAGGGTGTTGATGGAGAAGTACCGAGAAGGTAAGAAGGAGTTGCATTGTGTCTTCGTGGACTTAGAGAAAGCATATGACAGGGTACCTAGAGAGGAGCTGTGGTATTGTATGAGGAAGTCGGGGGTGCCAGAAAAGTATGTAAGAGTGGTACAGGATATGTACAAGGACAGTGTGACAGTGGTGAGGTCTGCAGTAGGAGTGACAGATGCTTTGAAGGTGGGGGTAGGATTACATCAAGGATCAGCTTTGAGTCCATTCTTGTTTGCAATGTTAATGGACAGGTTGACAGATGAGATCAGACAGGAGTCACCGTGGACTATGATGTTTGCAGATGACATTGTGATCTGTAGTGAGAGTAGGGAGCAGGTTGAGGAGACCCTGGAGAGGTGGAGATATGCTCTAGAGAGAAGAGGAATGAAGGTCAGTAGGACTAAGACAGAATACATGTGCATAAATGAGAGGGAGGACAGAGGAATGGTGAGGATGCAGGGAATAGAGTTGGTGAAAGTAAATGAATTTAAATACTTGGGATCAACAGTTCAGCATAATGGGGAGTGTGGAAGAGAGGTGAAGAAGAGAGTGCAGGCAGGGTGGAGTGGGTGGAGAAGAGTGCCAGGAGTGATTTGCGACAGAAGGGTACCAGCAAGAGTGAAAGGGAAGGTCTATAAGATGGTAGTGAGACCAGCTATGCTTTATGGGTTGGAGACGGTGGCACTGACCAAAAGACAGGAGGCAGAGCTGGAGGTGGCAGAGTTAAAAATGTTAAGATTTGCATTGGGTGTGATGAGGATGGACAGGATTAGGAATGAGTATATTAGAGGGGCAGCACAGATTAGACGGTTTGGAGACAAAGTCAGAGAGGCGAGATTGCGTTGGTTTGGACATGTGCGGAGGAGAGATTCTGGATATATTGGGAGAAGGATGCTAGGGATGGAGCTGCCAGGCAAGAGGAAGAGAGGAAGGCCTAAGAGGAGATTTATGGATGTGGTGAAGGAGGACATGCAAGTGGTGGGGGTGACAGAGAGAAATGCAGAGGACAGGAGGAAGTGGAAGCTTTTGATCCGCTGTGGCGACCCCTAACGGGAGCGGCCGAAAGAAGAAGAAGATTAGTACCTATTTGTTATAATTAGTTAATCATACACCTGACTATAATCCTACAAAACCCCGGATTTTGTGCAAGTGTACCTATAAGAATTGATGCTGGTTTGAAGGCACAGGGTAGTCACACCAAATATTGATTTGATTTAGATTTTTCTTCTGTTAACTCACTTTGCATTTTGTAAATTGATAAAAATAAACAATTACAATTTATATTTGTGAAAGAATTCTTACTTTACAGCATTTTTTCACACCTGCCTAAAACTTTTGTACAGTACTTATACCTACGTATAGGGCACAGCATGTGGTGTAGTGGTTAGAGCTTCTGTCCAGCATACAAAAGGACCTGACCGTATATATGTGTAAATCATTTTAATTTGCTTAACAGTAAGATGTGTCAGAAAAAAGCATCAGCTGAATAAATAAAAGTACACATAAATGTGTCCACAACTATATCTCATTTACAATTCCAGCTAAAACAATATGGGTTCCAGTGTACTGGCTGCATTTACCAGTAAAATGGCAATGAGATGGTCTGAGAATATAAAGCATGGGTTAAACCAGCTCTGTCTTTAGCCACTAAAATGGGAGATGACTCTATTCTTTAATGGTATAAAATGCCATAAATGACAATTAGCAAAGCTTAAAAAGTCCTCAGCACTATCTGAGTTGAATCAAATCCATCAGCCAGAGTTAAGGTGTTACTTTGATCATCTAAAAGGAAAGAATTTCTGGATTTTCTTAAGATGACAATCATGAAGAGAAATGAAATTGGAATGGTAATCAAAGACAGTGAACATAATTCAGAGCTAAGGGCAAATAAAGATTTTCTCAGTATGGAACTGTCAACTCAACCGCCAAAATCTCAAAAGATCTTCCACGTGGGCCACTCTTGTCTCTATGTCTGACCTTCCATTCTTTGATTTTTTTTTGGATCCTTATAACCAGCAGATTCCTGTTTGGCAAACAAACTCTAGTTGGCTTACAGTCAGTGTGAATGGTACTAATAGTAAACTGCTTTCAACTGTTGGTTTCTATCTTTAAGTGTGCATTATGTTGCTGATCGTCCACAAAGAAAACCTTTGCATGTGAACAAACAACAAAGGAACATTTTTTAGGAAAATGAAAAATTACTGGAAATGAACATATTTGTGGGAAATCTCACAAAGGAAATCAGTATATCAGTACTCATCCAGAGAAGCTGTAAATGAAAGCATGCAACTGTACCTTCTATTCAGTTTATTACCTCTGACAGTTTTTTTTTTACATCATGAAGCAACTAACAACTCTTTTGTTCTTTTAATGCAAGACCAGTAAATGCCTCAATGCAAAAAAAAAAAAAAATTCAAGGTTTCTAATGTGAGAGAAATTCTTGCAGTTAAGCTCTTAATGCATGTTTCTGTTATGTTAAAGGTATTAACCAATAATGTAGTGAATGTTTTATGACCATGTTATTCAGTATATTGTGCTTACTGCTATAAAGCATTGGGACTTCTGCCTTGCTAGAATGTTAGGTATTTAAGAAGGTTCCCTGGAAAAACAAAAGAGGGTACTTAAGGAAGGGAAACGTAAACTACAGATAAGGCAAAGGTAAAAGGGTCAAGGGAATGGTCAATTTAGACCCAGGCCAGACCCTGGTGGCATGTAAAGGAGTAATAAAACCAAAACTCCCTCAACTGAGGCACCTAAATCAGGAATTACTTCACCACACTTAGGATGGGATAATGATTCCCTACAACAACGTTTAAAGTCACACTGACAAAGAGCAGAAGTGGAAAACAGTTGAGAGGGGTGTATACCTTGCGAGCTGTTGTATAAATGATCCCTGTATCCTTTGTTTGCGGAGACTCTCTTTCCGAAGGGGCTCTCCCGCACCGGTGTGTATTTTTATAGAAAATAAAGTGTAACTCTCTCTACACCCAAACTGTTACTTTATTTTTTCTTCCACACTAATCAAGACTAACATAGCTTCATGGTACACCTACTTTCACATTTCATTTAGTGAACATTACCTTCTGATATTTTCCCTTATGACTTTCTCTCCTATGTTTGCTTTTAGTGGAGAGAATATTTTCCTTTCCTGTGGAGTGTAAAGACAAAACCGTTTCTTGTAATGCAAAAGGACACTGAACATTGAGTGTTATTAAATTGCATCCTTGTGTACCACTTTTCTAGATTATTTCCAACATACAGTATGCTTTTGACAGCAGCAATATTTGGTAGAAAGCAAAGAGGTTGGACTCTAGTTGACCATCTCCAATGATATGGTTCAAACACACTTAATTTCAAATAAATATTGCACTTTTAAATACAACACAAGGGTCAATATCTGAAGCCATCATTCATTTTTTTAAATCAAGAAAACACAGGATTGAAGTCCTGCAAATATTTGCATGATCCCTCAAAAAGTTATGGGACTTATGCTGAAAGGACACTTTGGACTGTAGCTTTAACTCAGTTAAGAGCAGAATGGTGAAAGACTCAAAACATGAAACCCTTTTTGGGTTTGACAAAAGAAGCAGCCTGCGTTATGAATTAACTGCAACTGTGAGAACACTTGCAGGGTAATGGCTGACCAGCACTCCCACTGGTGCCTCAGGGGTTAATGGTGCTATCAGCAGGACAAATTACTTCTCCAGCTCCTGGTTCGCTCATGCTGAGTGGAGAAATAAAGACCTTTGGAACCATCTACAGAGCTATTCAAGGGCCCTAATCAAGTGTTCATAGCACCGCTGTAAAAGGATCTCCTGGATTCTGCTTTCCTTGACAAGCATAAGAGACACAGAGAGCAAAATCCCAACTGAAGATGCTAAGCTGATCTTAAAATTACACCCAGTAGGCCATACTCTAGGATTTGGACTATAAAAGATAAACAAAACAGGTAAAGAACAAATGTTCTGACAAACATTAAAAGGGCAAATGTTCAAATGATCTAATCCATTGCTTTTAGATGTAACACCGGTAATGTTTTGGAAAAAAAAAAATATCTGAGAAGCTCAATTGGAAGTGGTTTACGTGTGTATTTTGCTGATGCTTTTGTACAAAAGCAACATACAATGACAAGTTACTTACAGTAGAACCATTTATGCCAAGGTCAGAACCCAATCATAGATTCAAGGGAGCACAGGAGATTCATTACAGGAGAAGCCAATTTGTGACGGCAAAGAGAAACAGTCCAAAATCTAGAGTAACAATCAGCAAATAATTTTTTAAAACTGGCATAAAAAGGTCAAGAGGAACAGGATTTAAAAAAAAAAAAACCCCAGAGAAACGATCAGCAAACAATCCAATTCAGCAGGCAAGAGCAAGTCAGGAGAAACAGGGTCTAAACCAGCAAAACAACTACTATCACAGAACAAGCACAAAGAAACAGTCACAATCTGACAGGGAACAAGCCCAAACACACGACTTAAATACTCAAAGCAATAAACCACCAAGACAGGCTATTGGGGTAGCACAAGAGACAATAATGAAGGCAGGTGGGGAAGGCGGGGCAAGGAGCACACAGAAGTAAACAGGAACAGAGGCCCTTGCAGTACACAAAATGGCCAGCAGGGCAGCCAAAAAGTCCCCGTGCAGCCCAGAGTCCTGACAATTTACGCAGCAGGCTCATTTTTACTGGAACAGTTTAGGCTAAGACCCATGATCAGAGGTACTAAAACAGAAATTTTAGGGGAAGGAAGTACAGTAGTGTCCCCATATCCATGGGTAATACGCTCCAAGGCCTACAGCGGTTACGTGAAACCACAGATAATATCGAATGCTATATATTAATGCGAACAGCGAGAATGCTAGCAGCAGAATGGAGGCAAGTGCTGCAGGTAAACATGGTATGGGGATGAGTCAAGTGCTGCGTGCGTTTGGGCTGCTGGATTTCACCCTGTTAGGGCCCGTCCTCGCTTGGCACATGTTTTGAAACTTACGACCGTTTATTTCTTTAATTTCCCAATTTTTTTTCCCGGGCTGCAGTAAACCGTGTATGACTGAAACCACGGATATTGAATCAGCGGATATGGGGGCATGACTGTAGTCCTAACCACTATGCCACCCGCCTTCATTAAATCATGCCTTTGGACTGTAAGAGAAAACCAGAAAACGCCACATGAAACACTGAGAGAATACACAGACTGTTCCAACATGTTTATATGGCACAGTGGCACAGCGGGTAATGCTGGCACCACACAGCTCTTGGGTTGAATTCAAATTTGTCTGTTTGGCATTTGCATATTCCACTCAGGCTTGTGTGGGTGTTCTAATGCATGGAAGGCAATGGTAAACCACTTTTATACTCCCCCTTACATTAAAAACCATGCTAACGGTCAACTTCTACTCGATGGAACCTATCTTTTCATGATGTTTTATTGTATCACACTCCCTGTGAAATTAATTAATATATCCAATTTAAACATTATAAATAATTTACCCTCCTTGTAAAATCAAGACAAACACTCCTCCAGTTACTTGGAGGACCTCATGAATAAACAAGGTGGTCTGGTCCCATACCATAGTTGCACTGCATAAGAAAGGACAGAGCAGGCTGTACTTAGATGGCTGAGGTCCTTTAAAGTCTGCAGCAAACATCCTCCACACATTCTACCAGACTGTAGTTACGAGTGTGATCTTTTATACTGTGGTTTTGGGCGGGATCATTACTTCTGGTAAAAGACACACACTAATAAAATCACTAAGAAATAGGGTTTTGCAATGGGTCAGGGCCATGATTCGGTGGAGGCCACGGCAGAGGTCAGGAAGAGAAAGAAGCTACAGTCTGTGGTGGACAATAGCTTACGGCTCCTAAATGAAGTGACCACCATGAGCTCTTATAGCCACTGGGTTATTCAAGAAGTGCTTCTGGGTGTCCTTCTTACTGCAGAGTTAGTAGGGTCTGGGTGTCCTTCAATCATCTGTCTGCATAAGGCAACAGAAGAACCTGTCTTCTGGTATCACCATTATTTACTGCTTACTGTATTTATTTTGACTTTTGTTTTTGTTATTTATTTACTGTTATGGGTCTTACAGTATGCTCCTATAATATTTCCACCTTTGGTAAATAAAAGCAAAATGGGCTGTGAAAAAAGTCTTTATTGTTTATGCTCTTGATCTTTCAATCAAGACCAATAAAAACAAAAAAAAAAAACAAATATTTTTCCTCTAATTTTGGCACACAGTTACTGGCACCCCTAGAAATCCGTATGAGCAAAATCTAACTGAAGTACTGTAAATTCCCAATCATATTTTACATTTGAAAAGGTTGTTGAGCTGCACAAATTAAGAAATCACTATGAGAAAATAGCTGAACAGTTGAAAATTTGGGCAATAATAAGTTGAAAGCACCTGGAGATGTTAGGGATCAGCATAGAAGAAGACATATGTCTATATTGACCCCATGCACAGTGAGAGGATGGTTCAAGTCTCCAAAGTATCTTCAAAGATCACAACTAGAGAACTGCAGAGTTAGTAGGGTCTTGGGGTTAGAAAGTCTCCAAAACTACAATCAGACACCACCTACATAACCACACATTTTTTAGGTAGATTGCCAGAAAAAAGCCTCTGCTGTCATCAAACAACAAACTCAAGTGCCTACAGTTACTGGAACTTTCAGTGGAACCAAGTTATATGGTCAGATGACACAAAAACAAAGCTTTTTAGCAACAAATGCCAGAGACAGGTTTGGAATACAGTAAATGACAGGCATGTACAAAAGTGCCTCATTCCCACTGTGATGTATGGTGGTAGATTTTTTGTGCCAAAGAAGCCGAACAACTTGTTAGGATAATGGTGTCATTGGCCATCAAGTATCAGCAGATATTAAATCAAAACCTGACTGCCTCTGCCAGACAGCTTAAACTGGGCTATGGCTGGATCTTCTAGCAAGACAATGATCCAAAACACAGAACAAAATCAAGACAGAAATGGCAGTGACCAGAAAATTATTGTTTTGCCATGAGGGTCCCAGTCCCCTGACCTACACTCCACTGAAAACCTGTAGGATGAGCTAAAAAGGAGTTCCACAAGCATGGACCTTGAAAACTGAAGGCTCTAGAGAGATTCTGTATGGAATGGTCTCAGACCCTTTGCAATGTGTTCTCCAACCTCACTAAGCATTACAGAGACTTGAGACTCAGAGCTGTTATCTCGGCAAAGGGGGGCTGAACAAAGAATTAAATGAAGGGGTGCCAGAAATTGTGGCATACGTATTTGAAATACTTTCACAATAAGAATTTATTTTTTATTTCAATTATTTGACTTCAATTAAAAGTTAGATTTTTGTTGATATTTTGATTTAAAGATCGAGAGGATAAACAATAAAGACATTTGTTCACAGCCCATTTTTACCAATTTCAATATTATTGCAGGGCACTGAATGTGTTCTCTGTGTCAAGCTGCATAAAGTCCTATGCTGTCCTAGAGTTGTGTATTACCTTAAGCTTTTTTCTTTAAGTAAAACATGCATTGTTTATTCTTCTATCACCCATTTTATATATTCTGTATCAGAGTACATGCATAACCCCAACTTTGCCTGATGCCTCAGAGGTTCTCACATATTTAATGTAACACCCTAACCTCTACTAAACAAAGAGACTCAAAAGGATTTTCTGGACTGGTACTGATGTCAATTATATCAATTAAGTTAAATTAATATCTAAGTATTCTTGGTAGGGGTGGACTCATACTGCAGCTGAATGTAAAATACCTTAAAGCTGCTGCATTGCAGTCCTTCAAGAGCTTGCTCTTCATTTTGCTTAGCTTTGAACAATAAACAAAAAATTGCTGAAGCATGTCACCTTCCAAACTTCAAGAAAGCACGAGAGTGTGGGTAAAAAGCCTGAACACTGCACAAAAATAATCATCATGCAACTGGGAGAACAGCCACACTCATATCAATGTGTTTATATGATCAATAACCAAGCAGCCATGCATTATGGTGAGATGAAATTGCATTGTGAATGGTCAGAAGAGAAGCTGGTTTCCAAAGCATATTCTGCATTTCAGCCTTATAGTTTGAATCATGGTTTAGATTTGCTGAACATATTGACACTGTGTTGGTGGAAAGCACAGTACTGCCAGACCCACAGTGTGTAAAGAAAGTGGCCAGATTGGGGGAGGGCTTTCACTAAGAGGACTTTTGAGGAACTCAAGTGAAATGTGGATGATGATGGGATGAGACAGCTGATAAAAAGCATGAGGGGAATAAAGTGGTGGAAAAGAAAACCTTTAAAATGAGGGCAAAGGAAAGGATTGCTAAAGAACAGCTCTGGTAACCTTTATCAAACCTCTTTGCTTTGAAAGCTCTTGAGGGACTGGACAGAACATTAGGGCATTAATTTCTGTGTGGGGGAAGCATTCAGAGCAGCAAGAGTTCAGAGGGAATGATAAGGGTCATCCCCTAGTTTTGATGTTATCACAAGTTGAGGTCAAAATCTGACTTGTGGCTTTGTGAGACAGAGGTGGGGACATCCCTTAATTGGACTTCTATGAGACATCAGCACTGTGACCTTCTGGCTGTGTGTCACCCCACCCAATGGACATCTCATCGGCCTCATTAAGATCACAGCCATAGAGCTCCCTTCTTGAGGAGGAGGGTGACACTGGTGAGCCCTGAAGTGGATACCTGAGCTCAAGCCTGAATAGCTCAGGTGGCTCCATTAAAGTGCTTGTGCACGCAACAAGGCCCCTAGTGCCCCTTCTGCACGCCTCATAACACAGAACACAACGCCTATATATTGACAATGGAGTCCATTTTTCATTTCACAGCTCACACAAACAACTTGTGTTTTAAGACAGTAAAAAAAAAGTTAGATTAATTTAGATTAAGGCAACTACAGAATACGTGCATATTAATTAATAAAAATTTTGTAACAACATCGGCATAATGTGTAATATGATGTTTAAAAAAGCATCCTCCTCAGCCTTGCTACTCAGGGTAGAGAACAGACAGCTGCAAATACAGAGGAAATAAATAATGTGAAATAAATAATGCAGCTATACAACAGATAAAAATTGTACACTTTGCAAAACAGATGAAAATTGTTGCATATGGCAAATCAGATGCTAAATAATAAAAACCAGGATACATACTGGAATGGGAGCAAAACAGCTCACGACATGGCATTTGTTATTGGATAATAAAAGCAGATTTCCTAATAATTTTTTGGGGTGTAAAGTGCAGCCTGTCTGGGACAAAGAAACGCATGTATAGGAAACAATTGGCTTGATGAAATTGCACCGAAAATCACTGCAAGGCAAAACACACAGAGCCAAATTGTGATGAATGAACGGGAGGGGGCTGAGGGAAGGGCAGACATAAGCTATGGAGCTGCTTGCTGTTTGAAGGAGGTCTCTCAGGGGAGCAGTCTTCTTAAGCGAAATGGTAGGAACTCATCTGCTACGATGAAAACCTCTCTTCTTAGGGATAGAAACGAGTTGGGCTGAAGGCCACATGCGGGGGGGGGGGGGTTGTAACAGCAACAGGTGAGCTGAAATAACAAAACCACAGAAGGGGAATCTGCAGCAAGAATTATTAATGGACTCAGAACAAATTTGAGAACCATCTTTCTGTATGGAAACTGACAAATTTCAACTTCTTACACTGCCAGTTTTTTCCACTCTTCTTTACTGTGTTCATCTGATGAAAAAAATTGTACTTAGAGCAGAAAATGTAGACAAAATGTCTTGTTGCACTGTAACAAGTATGCATTTTTGTAGCAAGAGAAACTCCAAAGGTCTGCAGTAAAGCTGAACAAAGGCAATGGCAAATCATAATATCAAGCTGCTCTTGGATTTATCTAACATCTCATCCTGCCACTTTCTTTTTCATCACTCGTGTCCAATCTCCAAGGACAGTAAACCTGTACAGTATAAGCAAACAAGAGAACTTGTTAAAGGCACTTCCATTATCTTGTTCTTTTCATCTCAGCTGACACAGCGATCCATAAAACAGATCATAAAAATTACCCGTATCTTATTATTTATGCCTTATCTGCAGTCTCTACCTTAATCTCTATCCAGTACATACACATTTGTTCTATGGCAAGAGGTGTCAGCTAAGTTTTTCCCATTCTCTGCCTTTAGATTTTGCCCCAAATCAGCAAAAAGAAGCCCGTACTCACAACTGCTAGCGCTCATGTGCTCAGAAACCATGCCTTTGTGAAAGAAATTTAGTTAAAAGTACTGCCACCAAAAAAAAAAAAAAAACACTTTTTGTATAGAAATGGAAAAGGAGGGGACATGTTTAGAGGATTGAAGCAAAAGTGTGGCACCAGCAGGACTGCAATCAGTCAAACATAAGCAATTGCGTTGCACCGCCAAACCTCCTGTCCTGCAGAGTAACCTTGGCAGCTGGACTTGTTTTGTGACTCAGGCGCTTTTCAACGGTTTTGACATAACCGGCTTTGGGGATCTCTGGGTCCAGACAGCCAGCAGCCGGGTCTGGGCTGGAAAGGCTCCCCGGTATGCTGCAATTACGGACACAGTCAGCAAGATGCTCCTTCATCGCCTGACTCACACTGGGAATACGCTGCGGCAGGTATGTTTTTGTTGCACCTCTCATCGCCATGTCACCAGGCATTTTAACCGTACCTGGAATCCTGATGAGGCGTGAGGAATGAGGCGTTATGAAGTTCCATCTTTGTCAAACAGTGCAAAAAACTGACCAGGACATTATCTAATATGGAATATAACACAGGCAGCTTAACAAAGAAAAGCAATAAAAGAAATATTGAAGCCCTGCCCAGCTGGTGAAATTGAGATGCCACTTTATGCAAAGGAATCATACAACATGAACACAGGGGCATGTCAATATAATATACCGTAATAACACGTAGCAATAACATTATAAACACATTATATTCCCCAAGGCTTGCTGGTTATTTTATCTTCACGAGCACATGGGGGGAATAAAACAACAGTAATTTACTGACTTCGCTGGCTCAATGGGAAGAAAGTCACCACCCTACTTTACTCTTGAATGAAAACAGGAGAACCAGAGGATGCAAGGAAGAGACGTGAGGCATACTGAATGCTTACTGACACCAGCATGCCAGATTCCGCCTGGAATATGGACAATGCAGTAATGTCACAGAATTTAAAGATTCCCTTCCCCATCTGGACAACTCAACAGCCCCATTCATAGATCACTGAGCATTTGAGTCTTTCCAGTGTTCCTTTAAAGAGATGGCTGCCTTAGCGCAGATAAACGTGGCACAAGAAAGTGAGGTTTTGATGAAGGGATATAGAAATATCTGATCGTTTATACTAACAACATTTTTCTGGCAAATGTTGGCCAGCTGGAACCAATGCAGAAAGGTCAAAAAAAAAAAAAAAAAAATCAGAGTCCGACTAGCAGCCTCAACCCTCCTCGTCATCTGTTGTCTGGATGATACCCAGCAATGATCAGAAAACAGCAGAGGTGTGTGAAATTGTCAGGCAGGAAGAAAAGAGAAATATCCCATCATTGTGCATCTGGTTGAAACCCAGATTTTACACAATGAAGAATAATGGGGAGTTCAGTGAAATGGGCCAATATCGAGGAGGCCTTGTGGACTCCAAATAGATGGGCTGCCAAATGTCCAAAGTACAGAGCATGCTAAGGCCCACACTCATGTCATTTGTCATCTTGAGCGGGAATGCTATTATTACCTCCATGAAAAAAGGCAAAGGGGTAAGACTTGAGACCACATCCTGTGAGGGGAATTTGAAAATCAGATTCAAATGAACAGATCCATACTTTAAAAAAGGTCAAAATGTGGGAGATCTGGAGAACATAACTGCATGAGAATACTCATTCATTGAATATTAAGTGACGAACATATTTGTGAATGTACAGATGGTCCTCGATTTACAATGGTCTGGCTTATGATTTTTCGACTTTACGATGGTGCGATAGCAATGCGCATTCAGTACAAATCGCACTTCATATTTTGAATTTTGAATTTTTCCTGGGCAAGCAGTATGCAGTACAATAGTTATTAGAGTTTATAACTCCTCCCCTTTTTGTAGGGAGGGCACCTATGCATCTGATTTCCTCTTTAACTTTCCCTTGACTTTTCCCCCCCTGTACTTACTTATATAATTTTTTTTCTGTACTTATATAATTTAATAAAATTTTATTTATTCACTATCTCTTTCTTGTATCGTGGCACTGAGCATGTTGTTGACATAAGAATTTCCCTAGGGCTTAATAAAGTTTTATCTTATGAGAATGTCTTACAATATTCTCTCATGATGCTGGACAGCGGCAGTGATCCTCATCTATCAGTCTGCCACGGAGTCGCTAGTGTGTACAGCCGATACTGTGTAGTGTTCTGTGTTGCCAGTGTTTTTTTGGATACCCCTCATCTACGTTGTGTTTTGTGTATCCATCATGTCTACGAAACTCCCATCTGTTTCTGTGTCTTTTGAAAGTGCATGAAAGTGGGAGGCACATAATGATTTTTACGGTAGGCTAAGCTAGACTATGATCTTCGCTAGATGTCATGATATGGGTGGATGGAAGCAATCACGAGACACCACAGTAATAAGTTTAACTTCCGTTGAACTCTTGACTGAGTGCTGTTTCTGACAAAGAGTGTTACTGTTACCTGGGAGCTAGTGCTAAAAATTAGCAATTGGGAGCAAACAAAAACAGAAGATGCCACAATTCAAAATAAACAAAATACAAGGTATCAGCAAGATAGTGGTTGCAGGAGAGTTCAGGAAAGTGACAGTAAGTTAGGTGTATAGGTATGCGGCGCCTAATGACGTGTCGGTCAACAACGGACCGCACATACGATGGTGGTTTGTAGCCTAGGCTGTACCATATACAAGTCAAAACAGATGTATCGAGGCGCATGTACACTCTATGATATTTGTACAACTTAGCCCCATCGTAAGTCAGGGAGCAACTGTATTCACTGTGCGGTTTCTGCAATATCGCTACATCTGAACATCCAAGTTGAGTGTCTTTCATCTGTGCTCTGACTTCTGGTGTGTTCAGAGTTATATTGTTCAGATTCAGAGGATCAGGTTATAGAGCACAGCTATGTAAAACCTGGAACAGAGGGCCTGGTTTGAGCCAAAGCCAGTTGGGTTGGGGAGAGGACCCATAATCCCCTGCCATCAGTACATGCAACTAACAGAGTTTCATTCCATTCAGCAGCATCCATTCATTTTTGTTGTACGTGTTGGCTTGGGATTGTTGTACACATGTGCACTTTGTGGCCCTGAAAGGACAACTGGCTTCTCATACATAACCTGCTAAAATAGAAGGGGAAGGAGCTAATGTCCTGAGCTCCTTGATGTAGGTGAAGGAGCAGGAGGAGAAGGACAAAGAGGCAGTACACCACTTCTGTAGTAGAATTAGTCCGACAGTGATCTTGTGGTACAGGCACAAAAGGACCAGTGGTGCATTTTGGTTCAGAATAAATAAAATTAAAGAGGTATGCGGAAAACTGCACCGCTTGCTTCCTGATTCCTCTATGGAACAAGTTAACACTACATGGGTCAGCCTACGATTTTAAGTGGAACAAGAAAGAGAAATAGTCAAAGAGTCAAAAGAGAGTTTATTTGTTATGTACATGGTTGTATACCATGTAGTGAAATGTGCTCTGATCCAGGATAGACTGTGCATGAAAATTTACAATGAAAAATAAAACAAACAACCAACCGAACACCAAGAAGAAAAGAAACAAACAGCAAATAGATAAATAAGTAAAAATAAATAATAAATAAATAGGTAAAATGGTAAAGAAACCTTAAGGTACACTCGAAGGACAGTGACAGTGAGGGGAGTGGTCACAGAATATTGAAGACCCTGGTCTGTGAGGATTGTGATAGCATGTCTGGGTTCAGAAGTCTTATGGTCTGTGGATAGAAGCTCCCCCCGAGCCTCTCCGTTCTGGCCATAATGCTTCTGAAGCGTTTGCCTGATTTCAGCAAGATGAATAGATGGTTGCTGGGATGAGACAGGTCTGCAAATGTACAGACAAACTGGATGATCTACTGTCTGGACTTCATAAAGGTGCTAATATGATTTTTAGTTTAAACTGTGGTTATTCAGTGTTAATTTGTGTTCATCATTATATCACTAAAAACTATTCTAACATTAAATCTTTGACTGAACAAGCATATTGGGGCTCTTTCCCTTTATTCTATAGTATTTTCCACAAAATCAAATGTACATTAATGGGCTGATGCTTTTCATATTAAGATACTTACAATGATTTACTTATTTATACAGTTAGGTAATATTTACTGTATCAGTTCAGGATAAGTACTTTGCTCAAGGCTACTACAGCAGGAGATTTGATTGAAACCTGGGTCCTTGGAGTCCTTTGAGAAACTCCTCATGATTCCACACAATGCCAACACAAAAAACAAATTATGAGCTGTCCAGATAAGATGTTGTCTGAGTGATGCTTCTAGAAACCCTGTCATCGGAAGATATTAACTCTGGGAAATGCAAAAAAAATAAACACCAGAAAAGACTGCACTCAACCCATGGTTGGCAGGCTCTAGATAAAGGGACTGGTACAAAGACCTTGCTAATGTCTGCTGTTTTCATGCTACTAGACACCCTTACACCACCATCTAAGAGTTCAACATCACAAGGTACTTGGCTTGGATGTTCAGATCAATCAGTCTTCCGTCCAAAAAGAAGTGTGAGCACCCAGGTTGTTTACCAATGTCAGAGTAAAACATACAGTACCTAATAACATAAGTGCTGACTTTCAGGGAGGTGTAGGTGGTTCTGGAAGCCAAAAGCTCCTGCCTGTGCTGCGGAGCTCAAAAAGTTGAACTGTGATCAATACACCAGTTCACAGAAGAATAAAAGTAAAAAATTCTGGTCAAGAATTTTCCCTTTTAATTGAGTATATAAGGAAGAATTAGAACTAGCAAGAATGCTACTTTCATTCACTTTCTAACCACAAATACTAGGTTCTGAACATTACTTCTAAATTAGAATGAACAGAAAATGCCCTCCCTTTCACTTCCCTGTTCAAATGTTATTTCTTATCTCCATGAAGTAAAACCATGTTGAAGCTAAACATATAATGCCTTCCATCTTCCCCAACTATTTACTTCTGCAGCATCCATTTCGTCACAAACAGGTGGATTCCAATAATCTGTGTCCCAAGATCAGAATTACGTCATTAGTTTCTGCTTTTGCTCTGACCAATCTCATAGGTATAAATTTGTAAAAAGAAACTTTCTTTGATGGTCATCTGAAGGTCTTATTTCCAGACACCATTCAAGCATAAGAATAAGAAGTTAACCCAAAAGCCTCCTTTAGAAGACTGAGACTTTGCCTTTAATTGATTGAAAGGCAATGACTAGAATTTCCATGTCTGAGATGAAATCTGTATTTTCGTATGCTTGACATTAAGCCATTTCTAAAAAAAAAAAAAAAAAACAAAACATTCTTTGAAGATAAAAGTGGCATTTTAAATGCTATCTGGAATGGAGGCAATGTTTGAAGACACCATTTTCACAGATACTAGCAGAATGTTGTAAATTCCTTAGGCACATTACCAGTCTAGCCAAGTTAGTAACATAAAACATGAATCTTCAATTCAATGGGACCTTTCGACTCAACAACGAGCAACAAGCCAGCTGCTTTTATAGTCTCTTGTTGATGGGCTGCCAATGCTTGCAGCTAACTGTCATTAAGCTCCATAGGGGCTAAGCAGGGGTGGGCATTGAGGAGCTGTAAAACAGATCAAATTCCACACCAACTACTATGGTGATATCTAATCACCAATCAAATATTGATAACTTAAAAACTCTCATTATATACATAACATGTGCTCATGTCAAAAGAATGTGATATTGAGTAGAATTCAGACAATTTAAAAAGTGAAAGCAGATTTAAGGATCATATACAAGGAAAACACTGAGCCTCTTGAGCTCTGGTGGGAACTATACGGAATAACTGATTTAACCAGCCTTGTCTTGATGCCAGTTATAAATGTCCCAAATGGAAGAAGGGATATGGGACTGTCTTATGTCTGACAACAACAGACCTTAGAATGCATACTAAAAAGTCTCATTCCAGCATTCTTTAATCTTTGAAGAACATATGTCTCTCAAGGTCATCTGAACAGATGCTTTGGATACTTACACTGCAGAAAAACCTGATGTTACAGAACTATAGAAATCTTCTGAATACAACTCGTTCCATGAAGACTTTCTGACCTTGTTAAATTTATGAACTTTTCTTGGAGAAACTTGTACTTTGCATTGCCTGTGATGATTATACTGCAGTTTGACTCTATACAAACTGCAAGAACAGATTATTTTAGAGCTGTAGGAGTCAGTCAGCAGGTGTAAATCACTCAGGAAGCTTATCTTTGAGAAATGTGTGCAGTGGTTGGCTTCCCTCTGAAAAAAAAATTTACTTTCTTCTGCCCTAATGTTCAAGACTGTCACATTTGGCCTTGAGAAATGCCAGCCACAAACTATTCTCCTTGCTCCCATCCGGAAGACGCTTTAGAAGCGTTCGGACAAGGACGAAACGGTTCCGGAACAGTTTTTTCCCCCACACCGTAAGACTGCTAAACCACTGACCCCTCCCTGGGCAGTGGAAGAGTCGATCGGGGTCTGTCTGTCTATCTGTATGCCTGTCCCATCCATTGTGGAAACCTGTCTGGTTCACCCGTCTCTGGTGCTTTTTGTTGTTGTAGGTGTAGTCTGTAGTTGTAGATCTGGTTGCTGTGTGCTGTTGGTTTGGCTGCTGTGTCTTCTCCCCCCCCGCCAATCCCTGATGTATATCCATTTCCCCACATACCTATCCCTATTTACTAACCGTTTGTTCTGCTCTTTATTTATTACTACTCTATTTATTATTATTTATTGTTCTCCTGTCCCGACTATACGTATTTATGTCCATATTTGCACTGAGGATGCCTGGAAACAAAACTTTTCATGGGGACAACACTGCTATGCTGTGTTGTTCACCCATGAGAAATAAACCTTTGAATCTTTGAATCTTGAATCTTAGATGCTATGTAGCCACAGCTAATGCTTTTCATTTGTAGCAGACATATTGTCCAGAGGAAGTATTATCCATTTGCTTTAATTAAGACAATCTATTCTTTTTGTGACCACTACTGATATTATTATGACTTTATAAAGTTAGACCCTTACCTGTTATTTCAGGAAGAGGGGAGCCAACGCCATCAGGCTTGTTTCTGAGCTCTCTTACTTTTGTCATAATGACATTTGCTATTGATATCAACAGATGTTTAGATGTTACAACATTTTGTGTTGTACTACTACAAAAATGATGCCTGAGAGGTGTGGAGCCAGAAAATTATGCTGTTGTCAAAATATATGGCCATGCAATCATACCTTATTTATCCAAACCCATACAACCTCAAACTTTATCACTTGCAATATACTATACTGAAACCATTGAATTTTAAATATGAAGCAATTAGCAATACACACACACACACACACACACACACACACACATATTTTTTTTCTCACAAATCCATATGGGTTCAGGTGGGCCATCAAGAAATATTTAAACAACGGTTTAAAGTGACAATAAGCTAAATGTGTGAAATGACTGCAATTTTTTCCCAAGCATATGGAGTCTACATGTGGGAGTGAATAGCACAGGACTGAGATGCTACAGTAAGTCATTATTAAGGGCCTACACATACACAGTTTATACAGGTTGCTTATATAGTACAAATGGATAGTAATTATGTTCAAGGTTGCCATAAAAACATGCCATATTCTGCGGAATTGTCAACTAGTAGAAGAAAGAGCAATGCTTTGCAAAGTCTTGTTCCCTCCAAAGGAGCAGTGAAGTACCAGGTTATAAATCCAGTCTTTAAGTAACAGTGTGAAGCACCTATACTGATTAAATGTTCAACATGCATATTCATTATTTTGCAATATTTAGCACTGGAATGTCATGCCACTGAAAATCATTAGTGTGACATGAATCTGAACAGCTTTGTTGTACACAATATACCCTCCTGCTGTTCTCGCTCTTGTGCCACCATGATGTTGCTCCTGTTCTAGCCACCAGTCCATTCCAGCCCATCTTTAGGGGCTCCTGCCTGGATGTCCTTATGTCCTTTCATTCCAGTCAATAGATGTAACCCTTCTAGGTCCTCTTCCCCTCCCATTCTAACTCATGTATACGTACTGGATGCTGGATTTTGGATGAGATACTTTATGAATTGCAAGGAGTTTTTGGATCTTGATGTCAGCACCTTCTATTTTGTCTCTTGGCCAATTACCACAGCAGTTAGGTACTGTATCTAATGACTGGCAGGGCATATGTGTTGATAGCTCTGACCTTGTTCTTTCCATTCAATTTGCTCTTTAGGACCTGTCTTTCTCTGTGGAGGTACTTGGATTTTGCTGCCTTTCCAGTTTCTGCCTCTAGCTTCAGTGTAATTAAGGATCCTCAGGTATTTGTAGCTGTCCTTTACATTTGTTATGTGACCTTGTGGTAGTTCCATTCCCTCTGCTCCATCACTTGCTCTCTTTTTACTCTGTCTTATTGCGCTTCTCTAATTTGAACAATGTCCCAAAATTGTCACGGTAGATCTTGGTCAAGTGGATCAAAAAGTTTAAGTACTGCCACAGAGACTGATGTCATCCATGTACAGGAAGTCGCTGAGAGTAGCACCACTTTTGAACCTGTATCTACTATAATTTTATTGATGATCTGGCTGAGGCCCACTGAGTTTGGAGCATCTTAATGACTGCTTAGAGTGTCATTCAGGCATTCTTTATCATCCTACGCGTTCAAGTAGTCATTATGTGGCACTGAATCCTATACTTTCTTCTAATCAGTCCAGGCAATACTCAAGAGTCTGTCTGTCTGAGCTTGGTGGACAGGTCTGTCTACGAGTAACTGGTAATTTGAGCCTCTGACACTGATCTTGCTAATGTGAATGAGACCCAAGCCATCATGACTCCCTTTGGTCATGTCACTCACATATTTTGGAGGTAGGCAGGTGTAAGGTACGGAATGCTCAGTTTCACACATGCTAGGCACTGGTGATTTTTTATTTTTCTGGCCCCCTCACAACATGGTGTCTCCTAATGTGGCAATTTCATGAAATGAATTAACTCTGCCACATGAGGAATGGATTTCAGTGTACAACCACACCCCCAGTCAGGACACACTGGCAAAACTCCTCACTACACCAGCCTGTAAAGTTAGTTTGGGTATGATGTGTTACAGCTCACATTGTACTCACAAATTCTTGTGTACATACCTATGATTTATTTTTTAAAATAGTTTTTCAGACTTCAAAAGGGCCTGATTTTCCCAAGTGTTAACGGACTTGGCCTCTTTTGGTCTGCTGTGTTTTATTGTTGAGCCTGTGCAGGATTATTGACAGAGTTTTTATGTACCAGGGCAATGCAGTTACACCTGATACAAGCATTAAACTTGGCATTCTCCATACGTTTGCCACAAAAAAATATAACACATACTTGTCAGACATAGAAATAATACATTTACTTTTTAAACAACAGTTGATATACATATATTAAAACACCCATGACAAAATATTAAAACACCCAGAACAGACTGATTTCTCTAAAGCAACACTTTAAAGGCATAAAAACTGAATATAAATACATCTGAAATCTTGTGTTATGTTATATCTTTTTCTATATTAATGTAACAGACAGAAAATTCAGTCTTTCCTGCATGCCTATGTTCATATGAAAAATGACGCAATGTAAAAAAAAAAAACAAAAAAAAAACAAGCATAAACATATCTGCCTCACAGATGCTGCATGAAAGGTAGAAAAAAAGCAGCTGTCAATGCTGGAATGTGGTCACAACTGAAAAATAAAAAAATCCAACACTATTTATTGCCACAAGGAAGGTAGGGCTCAGAGGCAAGCTCCTAGTGTGACCTGTGCATGTTTGAGTGGATAAGGTTGCTTGAGATAATATATACTGAGTCACTTTTCAAGTTTTACCCTGCCAGAGTGCTCTGCATTAGGTAATACAGAAATTATTCATAGGCTGCCAAGACTATACCTTTTAACCTCACAGATGTCATATGCATGGCTTCATTGTAGCTATAAAAGCTTACATTAAGTGCAGCTCAAATAATGCTGGAATTTGGATCTGACTAAATTTCTATAAATGGGGCTTTTCAATTTAATTTACAGTAATCCAAAGCCTTGTTCAGATCTATAACAAGTAGCTGTCCTGCTCATCCCCAATTTTAGGACTCTTGATGTGAAGCATGTCAAACAGCACCGAGTAGGGTGGATAGAATTCCCAGTTTTAATGTATAATACATTATAGAGTTGTATAATCATAGGAAGATTATGTAAGTATAAGAAATGGAGTGTTGTGTTTTTACAGCACATTTGGATAGGTACATATTTTTGTGATGTGGTACAGGGGATAAATGTCTATATGCCTTCTATAAATAGTTGGGTAGAAGGTCCGCAATATGCTTGCTGTGTATTTTGTTTGCAATGGACCTGATTGCTTGGTGCCAGCTGCAGTGAAACACCGTCTTGCTTTGACCGTATGGCGTTTCTCTTGTGTGATATATGGAGCAGCTGGCATCCACAGGAAATGCAGTGCGTGTCTCCACAAGATTACACCACTGTGACTTTGTCCGTGCATAAACAGCCCTTAAGCTGTAGTCTCCTTAACCCCTCAGAAAAGATCCAATTACGTAAGAGAAAATAAAATGTTCGAACAGTTCTATGACTACACAAGGCTGAAATATTTTGTATGAAGACCTGTTATCAGTAAACCAAAGTTAATTAAGCTTTAGCAGTTTAGATTTTTTTTTTGCAATACATTCAACTTAGCACGCTTTGCTGATTTCAGCATGGCCCCTTTATTATACAACATGACTTTAAATCAGCATGAAGAAGAAGAGATTCAAATGACCATTCAGAGCCAACAGTGTTAATAAATTGTTAAAAAAAACATGCCTTTTTAGGCTGTTTGCTATTGTATGCTGACAAATTGCCTATTTCACTCAATGAGTTTTAAACCCATCCTATTCTGCTTGTAACAGAGGGATTTTATCCTTTACACCAAGCCAAAGAGTGATTATTGTGATTATTGTTATTAATAATAGTGATTATTATAAGATTAGCATTGTTCATAATCACCTGAATAATAGGTCAACATATTATTCCTTTAAGTACAAAATAAACTCATCTACGTGCAGTGCATTACGGAACATGAGCGAGGCAAACAGGAAAACACATTTTGTTGCATTTATTCAAAAACTGACCAGATTACAAGTGCATTTTCCCAGCAGGGCGTTGGGAGGGATCAGCAAGCATGTCCGGGCTAAATCCCACTCTGGCAAATGAGAAGGCCCCCAGGGGAGCTAAGGTGGGGGGCCTGCCCTAGTGCACTTCTGCTGTATGGAACAGAGAACTGTGGGTGGAATTAAGGGTAGCACGCACTAGTGCATGAAGTAAAAATGCATGACCAGTGACAAGAATCTCTTTTATTGTACTTGTTACAGGACTTGAGATGCCATACTGGCAGCTCCGACAAAACTCTGTGAATCCCCATGTGTTCTGACTCCCTCGTCGGAATCTCCAACATGCCTGTGACTGATGCAGAAGGCAAGATGATCACTGATACAGCACAGCCACTGGTGGTGCAGCATCTTTCAAATTACATTCGGGCCTCCCTACCTTCATGACATCATATCACAACTATTATAGAGATTAGCCTTGTTTAATCCCACAATCTGGGGGAGGGGGGATTAAAGCGGTCAGGGAGAATCTCTGCTGGTAGCCAAGCACTGGATGGAATTGGACAGAAAAGATGTTGCCTATGGGAGCTATGGCTGTATGGTCAGAAATAGCACAGATGGACAATTTGGGGCTTTTTAACAGAACCAATGATTTAACTCCGATGGACAACTGATGGGAACAGCCAGTGAGATGCAGCCTTGTGTGGTGATTATCCTATTTGTTTCTAACATACATTTTAAACATTTTTACAACAAAAGATAGTGAATTAATATTAAAACAGAAGTAAGAAAACATAACCTATGACACATAGTGTTCCCAAACGTTTAAAGTCAGATGTATATGTGAATAACATATTTAGCCTCAGAGCAGTCTAAAACTCAATTTCAGAAATTCCGTTCTATTTGATTTTATTAACCCAGAGGAATATTATTAATTCCGTAAAACCTTGCTTCTTGTAGAAGGGAAATCCCACTCTGGATTTAGTACTAATGCAAGGATTTATGTCCAATATAAAGTGACGTCAATCGACCTAGCATTTCAGGATGACATATTAGGAGTGCATACATGCTCAAACCTTGCTGATGTCAGGCAAATGCCAACATGTTCATTTTCCTTCGTGATCGGTGTCTTTGGCTTTTTGAATGTGAAGGGTGATCAAAAGAGCCTTGGCTATTCATCTGACTGTAATCAATGGAATAGCAACAGCAAAACATCTGTCACTGGAGATGAAGTTTAATCATTTATAAACATATTTGCTCTTTCTGCATGAACAAGACAAAACCTAGCCTGAAAAAACTGCATCTGGTATTGTATTGGACCTTAGAAAATTCTAGGGCAAAGGCAATGTCAAGTGGAAAGGCAACAAGAGCAGCATGCTTAATAAACCACCGGGAATTTTAGAACCATAGAATTTTGGTTACCTGCTCTTCACAACAAGATTCTGTTGCAGTGCAATATGGCTAGATCAAAAGAGGTTTCAGAGGACCTCAGAAGCAGAGGCATTGAAACTTGTAGGAAACTCTAAAGAACTACACTTCCACATAGTTTAAAGTCTGGCTTGCAGTTTACAAATTCAGCACTGTTGCTGGGGTCCTACAAAGGTCATTGCAAAGACCGGGTCAGGCAAATACAAAGCACCCTAGAGTGACCATTACAGATATTATTTCATAGTTGATAAGATATGATGAGTGTACCATAGGGAAAACACTGAAAAAGAGTGGTGTTTATAGGAGGAATCCAAAAAAAACGTTTCCGTCTATTTCAAGTTTACTAAGAACCACCTGGATGTTCCATACTGCAGCTGAAAAAATATTCTGAGGACAGATGACATAAAAGTTAAATTTTTTTCAGTGGATACAGCATTATGTCTGAAAATAATGCATATCAATACCAAAATTCCATCCTAAGTGTGAAGCATGGTGGAAGGAGTATAATAATGTGGGGCTACTTTGCTGTCTGGGCCTTGCAATCATTGGGGAACCAGTGAATTTCATGTTGTTTCAAGAAATTCTACAGAAGAATGCCAGAAGATCTGTGTGTAATCTAAAAGAAGTTGGGTAATGCAAAGTGACAATGGTCAACAGCCCAAAATCAACAACAGAGTGCCTCAAACAGAAGAAATTTCATATTTCAGTACGAGCAAGACAGAGCACAAATCTCAATATCACTGAAATGCTGTGGTGTGATCTGAAATAGGCCATTCGAGCAAAACATCCCAAAAACATGTGAACAGAAACAGTTCCACATATAGGAACAGGGCATAGAGAAAAGACCTTGATTTTTTAAATCATTTGTTCAACAGAAATATGAAAATGTAAAACATTTTGTATGTTGTATGTAAAATAAATTACAATTTTGATTAAGATCAATCCAATTTTTGACATATTTATAAAGAATCCAGATAATTTGAAAGGGTTCATAAAATTTTTCTTGCAGTTATTCATTTATGCAACAGTGGTAGCATAAATATCACAATTCAGAACAGTGTCTAATTAACAATCCTAGAGATCAGTTTATCTTTATCAGAAAGTTCAGGGGTGTTGTCAAGAGCCGGCCAGGCAGGACCCGCCCACCTGTAACAGCTACACCGGATCAACCCCTCAGCACAGAGACAAAAGGCACGGGGCCGGACAGCTCTGGCACAGGATCTCGACCGTAGCTACCCATGCTCACAGAGTGTTATCCCAGCGATTCCTGGTATTACTCAATAAACGTCTTTGTCCTCGTGAACCCTAGCCCCTTGTGTCGTGTCCGGACTTGGGTCCCTTACCCTGTACCCCATCGGATCCTTGACAGAAGATCCCGTCACAACATGGACCCAGCGGACATGGAAGAACTGTGTACGGTTGTCACGGTGCAAGAGTTGCTTCTCAACGCGCATGAACAGACCCTCGACCGTCTAACCAAGTGCATGAATGTGGCGCTCTGAATCCTGCAGTCCCGGACGCCAGTGATGGAAAAACCGCCGCAAACCCACATCTCAGCGTGTTGCTGACCCGCGCTTAGCCACACCCCTCAGGTACGACGGCTCACCAGAGATGAAAAGGCTTCCTTCTCCAATGTGAACTAGTCTTTGCTAGTCAGCCCCAGGTCTATGGCTTGGATTACAGCCGTATGACCTACATCATCGCTCTCCGTATGGGGCCTGCCCTCGAGTGGGCGACGGCAGTCTGGGACAGCCCCGAAATGGTGATGAAGTCCCACGCCCAATTTAAAACACAGTTTCAGGCCGTGTTCCACCATCCCAAGTCGGGACAACCCATGAGCGATTGACTGTTGCATCTCTGACAAGGCACACGCACGGTGGCGGAGTACGCACTGGAGTTCCGCATCCTGGCAGCAGGACGTGGGTGGAACGAAGCGGCCCTCTCGTCCGCCTTCCACAACGGGCTGAATGGCCGCCCACAAGCGGAGATCGCTTATCGGGGAGAGGATTAGCCATTGGACAAACTCGTCCACACCGCCATCATGATTGACAACCTCTTCTGGGAACGAACTGTCGGATTACAATACCTGGCTGGCGAGACCCCCACTGCCTTCTCAGAAGAGCCACCGAAGCCGAAGCAGTTTGGACAAGGTCATCTCTTTCTGGCAGAGTGACAGCGCAGATTCAGGGAGGACCTCTGCCTGCGCTGTGAACAAGCGAGCTGCGTTTGCTCGGCTTGCCTGTCTCGAATCATGACCGGAAGGTTGGTCGGCTTGGTGGTGAGTAGCCCCCTTAAGTGCGTCACACAACTGCTCCTGCCGGTGCGTTTGTATTGGGGAGAACACGTGATCGATGCCCGAGCATTTGTTGATTCGGGAGCTGCGGGAAATTTTACGGACATCTTGTGGGCGAAATTCGCCGGGGTGCCGACACAGCCTTGTGCAGTGCCGCTCCGCATCAGTTTCCTAGACGGGCAGCCACTGGGCACAGGGTTTGTAGAAGCCACCACTCACTGTGTGGGTGTACAGGTGGGCCTGGTTCATAAAGAACAGCTCTCTTTCTATTTGATTACTTCTAAACAGAGCCCTATTATACTTGGTTACCCCTGGTGAGTGGCACATGACCCCCTTTTTTCCTGGAGCACTGGAGAACCGGTGGCATGGGGGTCCCAGTGTCAATCTCATTGTATGTGCCTTCCAGTCCAGGCCACTTCAGTGGAAAGTCCATTCACCAATAAGCCTGCACACATACCCCCAGAGTACCAGGACCAAGTGGAGGTGTTCGCAAAAGTAAGGCGGCCACATTACCTCCTCACCAGGACTGGGACTGTGCCAGTGACCTCCTGCCTGGGTGCCCCCCCCCACCTTGGGGACGTATTTATCCCCTGTCCCTCACAGAGTACAAAGCCATATATGGAAACGTATATCACAGAGGCCTTGGCAGCGAGCATCATACGTCCATCTACGTCACTCGTAGCTGCGGGGTTCTTCTTCGTAGAAAATAAGGATGGTGTCCCCAGTCTAAGGTACCGAGGAAACTACCGGTGGGGGAGTTGGAGCTGTTACCCATCCCTAATCAACCATGATCCCACATCTCCCTGGACTTTCTCACAGATTTACCGGCATCAGGGGGTAACACCACCATTCTAGCGGTGATCAATAGGTTCTCTAAGGCCTGTCGCCTTATCCCTCTGAAAGGTCTTCCCACCGTCCTGGAGACAGCCGAATTGGTCTTCACCCATGTGTTTTGGCTTTTCGGACTACCAGAGGAGGTCGTGTCAGACTGGGGACCCCAGTTCACATCTGCAGTCTGGAAGACCTTCTGGGGAAGACTAGGGAGGTCCAAGTAAATCTGACCTCTGGATATCACCCCTAGGCCAATGGACAGGTGGAACGTTTAAGCCAGGAGATCGGTCGTTACCTCCGGAGCTATTGCGGTCAACACCAGACAGACTGGAGTTGCTTCCTGCCCTGGGCTGAGTACGCTCAAACATCCCTGTTGCATTCTTCAACTAACCTCACCCCCTTCCGGTGCATCTTAGTTTACCAACCACCACTGTTTCCCTGGGACCCGAACCCCAGTAACATCCCCGCCGTAGACGACTGGTACCGGAGGAGCGGACAGGTCTGGCAGTTTGCACATGTTCACCTTCAGAGGGCTGTACGCTCACAGAAATGCTACGCTGACAGGAGGCAACGTCGGGTGTCATATCAGGTGGGACAGAGGGTGTGGCTGTCCACCAGAGATCTCAAGCTCTGGCTGCCATCAAGAAAGCTCAGTCCCTGATACATTGGTCCCTTTCAGGCTCTTAAACGAGTGTCACCAGTATCTTACTGTCTCCAACTACCTCCTCACTATCAAATTTGCCCAACCTTCCACGTCTCTCTTCTGAAACCATATCATACCTCCCAGCTCCAACACAACCAAGTGCGGCCGTTACCACCACCCCCGATTGTCGTGGATGGCTCCCCTGCTTATAATGTGCGTTCGCTCTTGGACTGCAGGTACCGAAGGGGTCGCTTGTTCTACCTGGTCGACTGGGAAGGTTACAGACTAGAGGAGCAATCCTGGGTGCCCGTGTGTGATGTATTGGACCTGTCCCTGATCTCTGAGTTTCAGAGGTTGCACCCTGATTGTCCAGCTCCGCATCCCAGGAGCCGCCCTTCAGGTGTGCGGGTGTCCGGAGCCACCCGTAGAGGAGGGGGTACTGTCAGGAGCTGGCCAGGCAGGACCCGCCTACCTGTAGCCGCTGCACCGGATCAATTCCTCAGCACAGAGACAAAAGGCATGCGGCCGGACAGCTACGGCACAGAATCTCGACCGTAGCTACCCATGCTCACAGAGTGTTATCCCAGCAATTCCTGGTATTACTCACTAAACGGCTTTGTCCTCGTGAACCCTAGCCCCTTGTGTTGTGTCCGGACTTGGGTCCCTTGCCCTGTACCCCATCGGATCCTTGACAGGTGTACAGCACAAAATATGTTACCACCAACTTTATTCCTTGGAGTAGAATCTTAAGGAAAGGTCCAGTATCCCGTTTGCACAGCTCAAGACTTGTCACTATTTAAAAATGTCTGGAGTCTACCATGTGTACACATTTTGGATGACTTTAGTGTTATGTTTAGCATAGCAGCTTTAATCTGATATTATTTTTACTCAGCTTCCAGATTTTTATCTATATATTTCTTAAAAGAAATTATAAACTTTTATTTATCAGAAGCAAGGAAGGCAATGTTTAAATGTTTAAAATATTATATATTTTTAACTTCCTAAACTCCTGCATCTTTTTCCTAATTATGGTAAAAAAAAAAAAACTATCAAAGGCAACAGCTGCCATTACTTTTGCAAAGAAATGCAAACAGTTATTGGGCAACCATGATTTGTCAAGCCAGAATTTACAGTATTTCCGTACTTATATTAATGTTCAATATTTTGTATATTTCAATATACTTTATATCAAACCCTCCCACTACTGTAATGGAACTAAAGTAAAACTGTACAATGACATGAAATTTAAACAAACTGGAGGGGTAAAAATCCTAAGCACTAAAAATAGTGACTCAAGCAAAGAAATTGTGTTAATAAAAAATAGCATATTTTACATTTATTGGTTTGTCTATTTTGTTTGTCTGTTTCTTCACTTTTCTACTCGACTGGGAATAGGCAAGACACCCAACCATCACTGGTGACCTTTGCAAGTGGCACATGACTGGTTGAAGAACCAGAAAGGCGGGGTTCCCCTTGAAATAAAAGCACTTCTTATATGAAACTGGAGAGGATTACACCGTGCTTGAAAAGGCTTTGCCTTTGCCCTTTCATGCTACACTTTTGCTTTCATGCTAACATGTTTTTGCTCTTTCTTGTTATACTACTTGTCCTTTCAGTTGCTTCACAAACAACTTGGTACAGTTTATGTTACACCCCACCATTCCCCTAGACCACCTTAGGGTCATAGCACTTGTAGCATGGCAGTTCTACTTAGATTTTTGGATCCATGCACTATTCGTTTTCTAACCTCTCCATCTTCCTACAGCAGACCTGCTGCTTTCTTTTAGATGTATCTTTGTATGAATAGCCTACATATATAGAATAGCAATTTCACAACTTTTTTAGCGCTTACGGAAAATAAATGCTTCTCACACTTAAAAAAGATCAATAGTTGGCCGTACTTTAGAGAACACAGTATAAAAATATGAAGACTCCATATGTTGCTTGAGCACGACTCAAAACTGCATCCCACTCCAGGTGGTGATCTCAGAATATCATCAGACCCTGTCCTTGTGAAAAATAACACATTCCTACCTTTACTGCCTCATAGGATGACCCTAACTGACGTATTTGTCTGTGGGATGCAAACAGTATCTTGGATTACAATCTGTTACTTTCCTTTTTCAAATCCATGTATGTGTGTTGCTACTTTTAAAAAAATACTCAAAAAAGAGTGATAACACTTTCTTTGGCTAAACATTCAATTCCATGCTACTAGAAAATAACTGGAGAGACATCCATGGTATCTCTTAAGTTCGTCCAGCCCCACTTTCACTAAAGCCAGCTACTCCAATGAACTACAAAGAAAGGTACCTGTACAGAGAGGCTACCCTCTGTTTTGAGGTATTTTTCTAGATAGCTTGACTTTGGATATAAGTTTTTCTTTTTTCTTTACAATTTTATCATGTACAAAGAATGTTATTGTGTGTATATTAGTTCTAGTCTTTGATATTGTATTAGTGGCATCCCAATTTCTCTCAAATTTTTTGTGACTTTATAAACACTTCTGCTTCACACAAAGTTAACACTAAAGTCACCTTGATAAAAAGCATTGGCTTAATAATAAACAAAAAAAAACACGATATTAAGAATAATACTGTCTTTTTCTAAAAATTTAAATAGAGATCATGGGGATCATGGGTTAGGAAGCCCAGACTCACTTGCTGCCAGCTCATAGTTCACAGCAAGTGTTTTCTGTTGGGAAAAAGCCTGTCCGCTTCCTCTTCATATGCACATATGTGCTGTATGAGGTTCCAGCTTTAACAAACCCAGTCTTGGCCAAGGAAGACAAGCTATAATAAAAAAAAAACTATTTGTCAGAGTGGTTGGGACATCGGGAAAGGCCTTTACTGAAAACCTCAGGAGAGAGCCCCAATTAATAAACTTGTGAAAAGCAGCAGACCGCATCAGATCTATTCTGATTTCCCTACGCGGGGGAACCCAGTAGGTGATGCACTTTTCCATTTAAATTAAAATCTAGGTTGAGCAAAACGGAGCAGAAAATGCTACCTGGGCTGTTTTTTTTTCTAACCATGAACATTTGTCAATATTCTAATGACAAACTGGAACCACACAGCATGGCTTCATAGTGGGGAGGTCGCTTTTTAATGGGAGTATGATTTTCTTGCTTTCTTGTCTCCTGTGGCCAAGTCGTCTTAATTCCAGCTGGCGTTCGGTGGAAAGACAGAACCTGCCATTGCGGAGACACTGTCATCATGATCTTAACACCAAGTCATTTTGTTTCCAAAAAAATATGCATCATTTGAAAAGGTTGCCTCAAAAAGGAGTTTGAATTGCGTTATTCTGAGTTACAGCTTCAGATACTTTAAATACAGTCCATTAATGGAAATGTGCAAATTATAATAACATTAAAAATTAAGAAAGAATAACATATACAATAAGAAAAAAAAAAACATATACAAAGTTTCATTAGTCCCGTTTGCCTTTAACATTCTTAGGTTTCCACCAAAGAAAAAAATGTAGGGTTTGAGTCACCGAATTTTGGCACCTTCACAAAAATATGTTGTTTTATGATGAACACAGCTGATTGAAGTAATTTAAAAGTTAAAGACTTCAAATAGCATTTACACATAAAGGAAAGTTGACATATGATAAAAACTGAGTTTTGTTTTGGCATGGCAAAACTGTCATGCAATGTACAGGCTGTTTTCTTGGCTGGCTTGTGCTTATAGGCTAACTTTAGAGCAGATAAAGAGCAGGGACTTGGTGTGCAGCTGTAAGCCCCAAGGTAATACAGTTGAAGGCCGTCAAAAGAGCTTAGCAATTTGAAGACTGGCATTTAAATCCTGTCTTCATTCAGATGTTTCTGTGTTCTGACCTTGTGATCCATCTCACACCCATGTGTAGGTACCCCTTCTTCTTTCTTCTTTTACATGATTCACATCATTTTAAAGGAATCACACTGTAGATCATGAGGTTGTTTGACATGGCTTCCTTTCTTTCCCTCAGTCTCACAACTGGTGGTCTCTAGGGCCCCATACACTTCTCCATTTACACTGCTTCTCTTGGTTCTGTCATTACCTCTCACAGATTCTCCTGTCCTGTTGACTTTTCTCGCAACCATCATGAATGTATCTTCTAACATAGCATTGTGATCCTCAGTCTCATAGCAGGTCAATCTAACTGTGTGAGGACTTTCTATCCAACTACAAAATTTGGGAGATTCATCTGGCTCCACAAGTCGGTCAGTTTCCTTGCATGGTGGTAGCAGGCTGTACAGCTAAACCTTCTTTCCTGATTGACAGTCTTCAGCAAAGGGTCTGGCATGGGGTCTTCTTCCAGTAGATTGTGCCATGTATAACTCCAGGTGAGTTAACCATGCAGCATTTTTATGACATGCCTGAACCACCTCAACTGGTTCTTGTCAATCCAGAAGAGCAGCAAGGCTCTTCCAGATCACCAAACTCCTCAATCTGTCATGAGAGTGAGCCCAGACATCTTTGGAGAAGCCTTATTACAGATGCTTGTGCCTGCGATTTCATTTTTTCAGTCATTAGCCAAAGCTCATGACTAGAGGTGTAGATAGGGATGTCAACTGAACAGTTGAAAAGTGTATTACCCCTGTACCTGTAACACTTACCTCATTTTGCCAGTCCAGAGATACCATACTTCTATGCAACATGAGCCACACTCAAATCACTGTCTAGTACTTTTACATCTCCTGACAGATATTACAAATTTGACTCCAGGGTCTAGAGCATGACTGGAGGTGAGACCAACTATAACTAGCTGGGACTTTTTCACCTTCAGCAATGGCTGAGGCTCCTTTTTCACAAGAGTGATGGCATTTCATTACTAGGATCTAGTCCTTCTAGGATCATTCATGCTTTTTATTTGACTGGCATTGCACGGAAACACAACCATTTACCTTACAGCCTACGAGCCCACACAAAGGTTTCAAACTGTTATTTTGGGATGGGCCTGACAAGGTTATGTGGATCGCTCAGTCACCAGATGTTTGCCGGTAAAAATCACCCCCTTAGGCCTGCCTCCATGGGTCACCATAGCCCTAATCTAGATGGCACCCAAATTAGTTTGTATGTGTACTCTTGGAGGTCTTTTCTGAACATTCTTCACCTAGACCCTTTCCTCAAATCTGTGCACTACTGGGAAAACAAGGCTACAGATGACATAGCTCTCTGGTTCACTAGAACGCACAAGCACCATCTACCAATATCTCATAACAGAATCTACAGAGCTCCTAGTACAGGCTATGGTGATATCCTGCCTAGACTATTGCATCACTCTTCTATGTGGTCTTATGACCTCTGCCATCAAACAGGTGATCCAGAATGCTTGCCAAATCCAGATACCTACAAGATCAAATTTTTCCAGCAAAGGGACTACACTCCTTCACCTTTGGCTGCCTGGCGGTCCCACTGCAAATACAATCGAAACTGAAATAAAGTTCTTTGTTTTGTTTCTGATATGAGCTCTCTCTGTCCTTCAGAACCACTGACTCCTTTACAAAATTCAAGAAGGGTCTTGAAATGCATTTTTTCTGGACCCAACTATCTCCTGATTACAACTCTATAAATTTGCTTTACTTGGTCTGTCAACAATACTGTTGTACAGTATTTCTTAACAGACTCGATTCTATAGGCAGCTACATGTGTAATGTGTGCCAGCAAAAACGGTAGCACTGAGCAAGCAAATCATACTTTGTCAATTCCACTTTGCATCTAAAGCGCTTCATCTATTTTGGAATGCACTTTGGTTGACTTTGACTTGCACATCACTAAAAAATAAAGAAATTGTATTCTCCGTTAGCAGAACAATACAGGCATAATCACTGATGCTGCTGAGTCTTCACAAAGTTTCTGTTGACTCGGGATAACCAGCCAATAGTTTGCAACTTTGTATGCATGCACTTTAGTAAATTAATTTGGGGGAGTAAAATCCCAAATTTCATGTAAATGAACATGGTTTGGATGGCACAGCAGTTTGATGGATAGTGCTGTCGCATGAGGACATGTCTTGCACCTTGGCTTATGTATACGAGCGAATGTGTGTGTGGTCCTGTGATTAGCAGGTGTCCTATATAAGGTTTACCGTGTTTCACATCCTATGCTTCCAGGATAGTCTCTGGACCTTTGCAACTCTGTGTTGCTATAGATCATAATGAATTACTACCTAAGTCTGTTGAATGACACAAAAATTTACTCCCTAGTTTTCATGACAAGCTGGAAATGGCAGTTTGTTTCTTTTTCCTCTCAGGAACTTACATTACTTTTAATAATTGCATAATAATAAATACTGTAGAACAAAGCTGCCAAAAATTGGTATCACCTAATTTAAAATCCAACTTGCCACATGTGGTGACAAATTATTATTTTGCTGATTGAAGATTTACAATTTACATTTCTAAATATTAATGTTGCAATGCAGGTTTTATGCCAAGAATTACTTAAACTTCTCTGAAATTACCTGTTTAAATAACACTGGTAGCATTTTTTAAAACTTATTCTGTAGGCTGAATCAAAATATGCTTTGCCCGCTCAGTCAGTCTCAGCAGAATTAGTACGTTTTGAGCAATTTAAGATTATTCTGCTCATGCAACACTGCCTGTGGTTTGAACATATTAAAAATAGCATTTTCACTGTGGTAGCTGCATGTGCATAATTTCAAATCATGGCAAGTAATGCACTGCACATCCTGAGGATAATTTTGTTCCAATTTACATGTATTATCTTGATACAAATTTGGATTTAATAGTAAAGTGATCAAGTTCTCTTCTTTCTCTTTGTTTTGGCTTATTTACAGCATACTGTATGTACTCAGCGCTGCAAATAGTTAGCCTCAGCCATTTAAACAATGAACTGAAAACCACAAGAGAAACCATTTCCCCTAAAGGTCAGGGCCTTGCCTAATCCTGCCTGGTGCATCAGTCTATGTGGCTCCCTGCTCCACCATTATATGTTTATAAGTAAGATTCCTTGCCCTGTCATGAATTTTTTTGTACATGCTTGTATGTTGGTGTACAGTATATGTATGTGTGCATGTATGTTGTGTTGTCTTAAAGTACACTGACAGCCATTTAAAATCGAAGCCAAGAGCATACTTGGCCAATAAATCTGATTCTACTTCCGATTCTGACAAGTAACAAAGGGACATCAAGTAACGTTGAGAGTGCCAACATAAGACAGAAGATACCATAAATATAAAACATTTTAAATTTAAAGGGCTGAGAGACTTATAAAATGAATAACAGAGCTGATTATGAATGTGCCATTTTTAATTAAAATGGAAATGGTTTATTTTGTGATTATGAAAATATAATAACCCTGATTTATCTAATGGGTCTCAACCCTATCAACTCAATCCATTGACTATGGATTACACCGTCTAAATGAGGATCCATTAATTATCCTTATAGTCTTGGCATGATACATGACATAGTCGCTTCCAGTCTTACGCATACAACTGTTTTCAGTCAGAAAAGAGAAACAGTAAAGGTTTTCCAAAAAGCCTTTGCTTAATTTCTCTAACAATTCATCTTAATGCTAGTTAATCCTAGAAGCCACATAGAAAGTAAGAATATATTTGTATTATGAGTTACGTAGAGATCCATGATCGGTGGTAAACAAATAAGATCAGTAGTAAATAAAATAAGACAGACAAACTGTGAACAGAAACTTTCATCAGATGTAACAGTCACAAGAAAATGTTCATGGAATCCTAAGATAAGAGCTCTTTAAACACCAGACCATAATAAACGATGCAGTAGTGCCCCAGTTCCCTCCAGTGTGATGGCAACTGGTTGAAATCATACAAAGAAGTGAGTTTATTAGGTGGTGGGGGTGGTTCATCATAGTGGACATACTTTTCCAGGACCAGCTCTGCAGCCAACCAATAAAACCAGTGTAGCACTGGCGTATTTGTACTGTGCAACACATTACAATAAATTGTTTTCTGCCCATCACTAATGGTCCGCTTTGTATTCACCTGGATCCGCTGCCCATGGGGAATAACAATTATCGGTGCACACATGTCATGGACTGCTGCACTAAACAGCACCAATTTGCCACACAAACACATCCCCTGACAATCAGCCCTACCACCAGGTGATCTCATGTAGTAGCTGATCTGAAAATGGCAACATGACCACAAAAAAGCCCACCGGCAGAAGCCGTGCGGTCACAACTCGGCTTTCCCCCCCCCATTCGACACAGCATTATTACAGTGCAACTTTACATAAACCACATAATACAAGTTTAACCGCGGACACGAACCGCAAGGTCTGTGAAATAACAAAACGTATATTTGAAGTCCGTCACAAAACACCAGTGACAGTCGGCGAGTCCTTCGCAGCACCAACTGCGTGGAGGATTAAAAGACACGCAGAGACATTCTAGGACAGCTCATGACTCGATGGGGGCTGTGCTTCCCAGATTAACCCTGATTGTGGATGTGCTTCAGACAAAATCGCCCGCATCACACAGGTGGCAGGTAATTACCTGCAGGGGAGTATTAATCCCCAGCTCAGAGCCCACAGTCTGCTGTGTGCTTGGCAAAATAACTACAAGCAACGCAGAAATTCCAGCTGTCGCACCTGAATGACTGATTTGTCCGTCTGGCTTCAGCAAGCGAAGAAGATCTGATGGTGCGTACCGAACAGAAGAGGACAACTTACAACTGAAATGCAATTACCGCATGTCTGCGAGGCTTCAGTGGTGATCTACTTTGTGCAACTGGTCTCAGGATGCTCTGCACATTATGTTAGACAGGAATATAACACATGAGACTTTCAGCTGTGGGCATTTTGCAAATGCAAAAACAAGGGCGGGGAAGTCTGGTGTTAATCTGCTACCGCATTTTAAAGGAGCGTCAACTAATTGCGGTTTATCAGCAAAGGCGGTCAGCGAAAAGATTGTGTGATGATACAACGCTGCTCAGATCAGAACGGACACAAAGGCAGTGCTTAACAGACGCACCCCCACATATGACAGAAGACCTTGGATGCTGGATTTTGTAACAAGAATTCTGCTTACATTTATCTATTTAGCTGACACTTTTCGCCAAGGCAGTTTACAGTGCTAAGCTGTTTACAGCGATTTACCCATTTATTCAGCTGGGTAATTTTTTTACAGAAACAACTCAGGTTAAGTACCTCACTCAAGAGTACCACAGAAGGAGTTGAGATTCAAACGCAGGTCTGATGGCTCTAAATGCTACACCACCTGTTGCTCCTGTTAGATATACCGTACAGCTCTCTGTTGGAGTATCACAACCGTGTGTGAGTGAGCCAAGGTCCTGTTGCATTTGTGAAAGATTAAGCTGCACAAAGGTAGGACTGTCATAAATGTGTAAAAAATACACAATTGCATGGAATTACAACATTGTGGAAGGCAGTAAGGAGGATAACCCCATGACATCAGTATTCCAGCACTGATTCTGGGGAAAGTGGCAGAATTTGAGACACAAATTGTCCACGTGTTTGAGAGTTGGTTGTTGACACGCCTGCACTACTGAAGAGTGTGTAGAAGTAAGGGTCACTTACTGGAGTCGTCTGAATCATATCCCTCTACATCTGGCTCCTCGTCCTTCCGGTTGGGTGGCAGTGCGGTGGCGCCAAAGGCACGATCCATGTCCTCTTCATCGCGGGGTTGATCAGAGGAAGGCCCCTCAGACTGCTGGCTGGCAGAGGAGTGCAGGGAGCCAGCCCGGCTGAGGGCAGGGGGAGCTGTGTAGGGGAGACCCCGCGGATAGCGGGGGAAGTAGTCAGATATCTGCTTAATGGGCTGAATGGGCCCAGGACAGACATCGATGGCCATGTGCTCCTGGATGCTGATGGTTGTCTTCTCGCCTTTGCGGAGTGTCATGCATGCAGCCCTATTGCAACACTCCAGCCAGACCCACCGAGGGAAACAAAAAAAAAAGTTTGAAAAAAGAAAACACTCAAAAAGGTGGAAGAGAAAGAACTTTTCTGGCTCTTCCGCTACTACTTTCCTAAAATTGTATATGAGAATAAGGAAGCCCCTTGACAGAGACTGCGTGTGTCTCCCCCCCCCGCAAGCGTACAACAACGCGCTACATGGAGATACGCGCGATTGTGCTGCTCTGCACTGCGACCATGCTGCCTGCCTTGCTGTGCTGGCTGCTCTGAGAGCTCTGCTCCAGACCCTGCCGGCTAGTCTGTGTTTGTGTGTGTGTGTATGAGTGAAGAGAGAGACTGAGAGAGAGAGAGAGAGAGAGAGAGAGAGAGAGAGACACTGGGATTAGGAGGAGGGGCCAGCCAGCATCACTGCTTAGCAACCGGGCGGTAAACAGGAACCACCGGCATGGGCAGGTAATCGTGCTATTAGTCTCCTCCATCTGTCCACGGGGAAGATGGGCTGTCTCCATGAGCACACGGCGCCGCGCTGCTTCCTCACAGTCCCACCTAGCCTGAACCCCCCTGCAATCACAGCTGCTGCCAAAGCAAAACACCAGCAACAAGTGTCTCCCAAACAACAATAAAACACATTAAAGACAAGACTCAGGGAGTTGGCTGGACCTAATGAGCTGAGTAATGGCAGTCCCTGTGAGTAGATTATTTCCAGAAAATATAAGGTAAGCTTACTGTCAACACAAAAACAAATTTACTCAGAGCCTCCATTGTTTTTAACTGACTATGCTCTATTTACACAGCAGCAAAACCATTTGTAAGCAAGAGTGCAAAACATTTGGGGCATGTCGAAATTAAATATTATTTAATATGGTTTAAATTGTGGTACTGACAAACTACAGGTTTTATCATTGTGAAATGTCACTCCAATGCGTGGGACCTTGTTAATAAGGACGGACCCCTTTTCGCCTTGAAAGTGCTGCTAGTGGTTGTGTTGGGTTTAACTGCATATGCCAAGACATTCATAAAAGAAGAAAATTATGTTCTGATGCATAAGGGCCAGTTAAACAAATATTTAAAGGAAGATTAAAAAAAATATATATATTTTAATTTAAAAACCTTCTATTCAAATGTGCATCCTTTTCAATACAATTTAGCACACTAGCTGATGTATAAATCAACAGTTATATGCAAAGGTTAGTAGTTTTCATAATGAAACCAGATTAATGAACCACATGAGCACCTTTAAATTGTGAAAAAACAAGCCTATCTAAAAGGAATAAAAAAAAAAAACAACAAAAAGTATTGTTCCAGAGTAGTTTGAATAACTAATAACGCAGAAAATAGCCAATAAATCAATAAACAACAAACAACCAAACTGGAAAATTGATTTAAGAAAGGACAATCAAAGCAGGAACAGAAATACCTTTTTTTGTCGGACACAAAAGTCTAGCATTGAACATCTGACCGCATTTTACTTTATAGATTACTTGTATGGTGCAAAGAGCTGTCATGTTGGTAGCAGAAAAGCAAATATGTCAATATGCCTCCGAAAAGCGCTGTGAGTTTCTCCATTAAGATTAAGTCTCTGCACTGAGCAGCCATTTGACAACTTCTTTTAAACCTGGCGCTCGATCAGCAAAGCACCACTCCTACACTAAGTGTTATGAAACCTGCTAATCTGGGCAGCTCGCAGGATGACGTGCTTGCGGGAGACTGAAACTTAGAAATGACACACATTATATGTCCACATTATATTAGCAAAATAAAGCTGAGAATTTTGACCAAAGTGTCATATAAAATGTGCAGCAAGCAGATACTTTCATGAGCAACACGGCACTGGAACGACAAGGTTGCAGGCCAGGTGATGAACATGAGTGTTTGAATATAAGCTTTGACTGAAGGCTCGCGCAAACGTAGCAGGTAAACACAAGTGACAACTGAGTCACCCATTGCTAAACAAAATCCTTTCTCACACTGATTTAGTTTGGCACAGAGGTCAATGCAAATCTGCCCAACTGGCTCACTCTGCCCATCCTGTACCTCCATCATCAGGTTTGGAAATATTTAGTCAGCAGAAACAGACAGGGAAACACAATCATTTCCCCTGCCCCCACTGAATCAATACATACATGAGCAATGCTGTGCTCAAGTTCTTTCGAGATGGGCATAATTCCTTTCCAGAACAAATAGAAACATTTTTCTTCTCCCCACCCCTAATCTCATTTGAACATCAAATTTATATTTGCACCTATATTACTAATATGAAATATCATTTGGGTTCAGATTTGTCCAACGTGTATTTTGTGATACTTGATAAAGGCACCGTATTTTGGAAGCACGAGCTCTGAGCAGGGCCAGCATTTTCTTTGACCAAAGTCAAGAGCACTTTGAAAAAGTGTGACAAAACGGAAAAACTGGCTTATTTTCATAATTTGCTATGGAGCAGTTGGCAAGTTTTTGGTTGTGACATCAACAAACGTGCGACTACTGTCCTAACTCATGACTGCAAAACCTTCTGGCTAAACGGATGGACCACTGCTTGACCAAACTACTATAATCAAGTTTTGGTATATAATGCAGTTAGACAGCTTGTTTCTAGTCAGCCAGAGGCCACGGTGTTGTGGAATGAAACCTAACGGCTGACTGTGAAAACACCAGTGGAGAGCACTCATGAACCTTAATGGAATGCCTTGAATAGAGCATTTCCCAAAAAAGAGCCTGTAGGTTCTTGACCTCTGGCTCCAAATGCAAACGAAGGGCTCTTCATTATCCATCAAGTAGTGCATCTGCACACACAAGAACAAGCTGCACAAACAGCAGTCTCACACTTCTATCTCCAAAGAGGTGGAAACAGACAGTGGATGACACTTGAAAGCCGGCATAATTTCCATCCCTTCGTCCGTATCATCCATTTCACCGAGGGTATTTAATCTGCTCTTAGAAATGTCAGGTTTGAGATGGAAAAATATTCCATGAAATTTAAAGACAGAACATCAAGAATTGGGGAAATTACAAACTAACAAAAGCTTCAAGTAAAACACACGCAGCTTTTACTACTTTTTATATGGCTACCATTATTTTTTGAGTCAAGCACAAATTGTAAATAAAACTACCCTATTTACTGACAGATACAAATTCGTAATAACAAGGGACCCATTTATTTTTTGCTCCTGTGTGGGTGCACCAATTTTTCCTTCAGAGAAACCTGAAAAAAGGACACTTTTCTCGAGTCAAGAATTTGATGAGGTGCAAGATGCAATTTACAATGGCTGCAAGGGAATGGAAAGACAAATGCAAAAGAATGTCAGCAAATCATTACATAATTAAATCAATATTCTTCAAGAGGACCAATATGCCCCAAAACTATATGTAAAGGAATACTGATGTCACCAGTAAATAATGTTGTAAGATAAAACTGAAGTGGCGTTTCAATGTTGTACTTAACTGCACTCTCAAAAACGTTTTTAAAAAACCCCTGGGTGCAGTAATAACAGATTTTAATAAAAAGTATTAAATAAATGTAAAAAGTGTTATTTGCTTTTTTCTTTTTTAATATTTTTTTAATTACATCTGTAAACAAGGTTGCACAGTGGTTAGCTGGTGCCTTACAATTCCTGTTCTATGGGTTTTGACTTGGTTTCCAATTTAGTTCTGTCTGTGAGGAGTTTGCATGTTCTTCTCGTGTTTATGTGAAATTCCTCCAAGAACTTTGGTTTCCTTTTACAGTCCAAAGACATGTGTTTCAAGTCAGCCAGTGACTTTAAAGTGCCCACAGTGTGCATGTACTGTATGTATGTGTGACTACCCTGCTATGGACCAGGACCCACCTAGGTGGACTGCCCTGTCCCATCAGGAGTGTATCCTTGCCTTATGCCCTGTACTTTTGCAATAGATTCCAGACTACCTGCAGGGATTTATACATTAAAATGAGGGTGCTAAACAGGTTTCTGGCTATAATGAGGAGACAGTGGAGAGATCGGAGAAGAGAACAGGTATGAAGAGGAGTGCTGCGCACTAGATAAGCAGCAGTATTTTCAATGAGCTGGAAAGGGCAAATGCAGGAAGACCTGTCAGAAGGGCACTGCAATAATCCAGCCTGGAGAGAAGAAGAACCTGGACAAGGACCTAGATATCTTAGTCAGTGAGGATGTAGTGGGTTGGGCAGACGTATAGGAGTAATCAATGGATCTGGACCAGCAAAACACTGTGATTATCATTGTTAAGTGAATCATAGTTGTGTTTGTAAATAGAAGACAGATTCACTCACTATTTAGCTGACCCCTTCGTCCAAGGTGACGTGCAGGGAGAGGTTAATATCACAATATCACAAATAAGAATTGGCCGACGACAAACAGATCTCTAAATCCCTTTGGAGAAAGCTTAAGCTTAATAAATAAATGTAAATATATAAAAACATTGAAATATTTAGGCATGTGTTACAATGAACTCAGTTTTGTAGCTCGACAAGCATTTAATGTTTAAGATGAATTAGATATTTACACCAAGTTTGCAAAAGCAACACTATAAGCTATTCATAAAAAAAAAAAAAAAAAACTGAATTACATTACATAAAGCACTATTGTTTATGTTGTTTGTTCACACAATTCATGGCCTTCTTTATTCAAAGCAACGTGTACAACAAACACATCCACTATGTTTGGCAAAACTAATGGAAAAGACTCTTACTGAAAAAAGAGTAGCAATGTTCCCAATGAAAGATGATTCTACCTGTTGTATACAATTTGAAGCAAAACTTTTTACAAGATCATTTTACTAGATCTCACTTTTCACAAACCACTGCTGTTCAGTTTAACAGTAAATTTCATTTCTCTTATTCTGCTTTAAACATGTTCACGAAATCAAATCTGCAAGAAGAAGGGTTGGTAACACTGGCAACCTGGCAGTGAAGAAACTGCATCCAACAAAGCCTTACATTCTGCTCTCAGTGGGGGTGTGAAGAACAAGTGTAGGATGCGGACGTAGGGTGAGCATTCCAAGTTAGCGTTGTGGTACTCGTATGGGACTCGTATGGGGGGGGGGGGGGGCTAGATTGAAAATGTGGAAAACTGCTTTGATGAGCCTCCATGTACCAAAATGACAGGAGAGGTAACCTGACATTTCTTAGTGAACGGATTGGTCTTGCTGGACCTGGGATTGCTTCACCATGAGTCCATGCAGGCAAGAGACTGAAGAGAAACAGAAGGCAGGTGGTCAGAGGTGAGAAAGCGTGGGATTGTAGAGGAAGAGGGCCTTAGGTAATGCAGCCTGGCCAGGAGAGGGAGGCACTTACGGATGGAGATGACATGAAACAGGTGGCTGAGTGACGACAGTCAGTATGTGTGTGTTTGAAAAAACACGTCGCTGAATCACTTACCAGTGACACATACAAAGGCAAAGATACATGAGTAAAACGTCAGATTTTTTTAAGCATCACTTTTAATGGTATCATTCTAACTAAAAAAACAATACTTTGTCTTAAAGTTTTTGAAAAAAAATCTAGATTTTTTTTTTCTCACTTTCGCCATGTTCAAGATGGCACCTTGTCTGATGCCAAAATGTCTGCAGACAAACCATTTAGCCTTACATATGCCTAATTCTCAAACTTTTCCTTTGTCTCATCATACAGTTTTATTTCTCCCCTTGTTATAAAGCACACGACTGGGAAGTGAAGTAATAACTTTACTTATATTTGCCTGCAAAACCACAAAAAATCAAATTCCGAGAAGACAAGAGCTGGACGCTAGTGGTTGTGTGCTACAACAAATCTGTGTCTTCTGTTACCACAGTGTTGCTGAAGCTGCTGGTCCATGACTTTCTGTTGATGCTAGTGATTATTTGGCCTGGGAGGCCTGCGTATGACAGCAGCTGTTGAGACACTTGTCAAAAATGGCAAAAATTCTTGCTTTAAAGTGAATGAGACCCTGAACGGACACACTGAAAGGCATATTCCTCTGTATGAAGCATGTCAGAGGTGTGCACTATATTAGGATGTAACGCACACTATACTGCACTTCACCGTACAGCTAGACGAGGCCCATGAAATCTGAAGCGACAAATACTGGGTGCAGATTTCAAAATTCATCCATTTTAAATTTAGAGGACATGTGTAGAGGACAAGAGAGATTCAGCGCTCAGAATGTAAGTGGGAAATTAATGTTTGAGTTTCTGCATTTAATCAGCAGAATTTGCTTCCTCTTTTTGGTTCAAAAGCTGCTATGCAGTCCTTTATTTCATTTTCTCTCATAAATAACAAATATATTTGAAACTGATTTGTTTACTGCAGAAAAAAATATGGTTCTTTGGAGAAGTATTTCCTCCTTTTCCCAGTATTCTTTAATTTTGCAGCTTTTATATTAGATTTGATCAGCGTTCTGCTAGTTCTAGTAAAATATGCATAGGGGTCTGAGAAAGAAAACTGACACCAATATTGTTTTTATGACGTCTCCTTGGCATGTGGCATAATGAAATGTGCAGTAATAAGTGTGAAAAAATAGGCCCTTCAAACTAAATTAAGTGGTTGTACAATCTTTACTTATAATAGCTGCAACTAAACTAGCAGCTGTTGACCAGGGTCTCACATCACTGTGGAAGAAATCCTTTGCTCAGCAGCTTTCCTGGATTTGTGAGCATGATCATCACTTTTCAGGCCTTGCCACATCATCTCACACAAACATCTCAGTTCAGTTTGGAGACTAGGCTTTTCACAACTTTAATTTTGGTTTTTTTGTCAGCCAATCTAATTTTGACTGGCTTGTATGTTTGGGATCATTGTCTGACTGCATAAATGCAACTTCACTTCAGCTTCAATGTACAGGCTGATGACCTGATATTGTCTGTTAAAATTTTCAGATAAAAAGAGGAATTCATAGTGATTTCAATGATAGTAAGGAACCTAGGTGGTGTGGCAGTAAAACATTCCCAGATCATCACACTACACCGTTATGCTTGAAGTTCTTACTTTGAAATTCAGTATTGAGTTTAAGCCTGGTGTTCCAGTTCACCTCAAAGGTGTTTGGTGGGGTTGAGGTCAGGGCTCTGTGCAAGGCACTCAAGTTCTTCCAAACCAACGTGAGCAATCCATGTGTTTATAGAGCTCGCTTTGTGCAAGGGGGGGACAGTCATACTGGAGTAGGAAAGGAGTTTCATGATATGCTTTACACAAAATAATACCAGGCTCCATGATCAAACAAAGTACTAAAAAAAAGATAAGGTAAGGTCAGAACAATTTGATTCAACAGCTTGCCAGGTGGCAAGATTTTATTAGATTTACAGTTCAAACCTTTAAGTACCAGGTCACTTGTCATGGTTTTTTTTACAACTGACTGTAAAACATTTAAAATGGAAATGAGGCAAGGGTGGGTTTGTGGAGGAAACAAGGGACAAACGATGAAACACGACAGGAAGCACTGCAAACCGCCCTGGCTGTATTTTGCAAAGCTTTCCCTTAATATCAGTGTGCTCAGTAACAACAGTAGAAGGGGGCTGGTGGAGAGGTTTCTGACAGAGAAGGGTTTTGACAGAAGGCAAGGAGTGGCAGGGCGTCTAAACTGCCAACTGTGCATTACATGAAGGCATGCGAATTTGCAAACATGCTGGTGGGTTGGGAAGTGGGCGCAGTCAATAATGGAGAGTGTATTTCACAAAGGGTCCGCGCAGGTCGCAACATCACGGTGCTTGCCTCGCTCACAGGGAGTAATTTAATGTTGCAGGATTAGAAAGGTGAACGAACAAAGACACGGCCTCTCGAGGCCATGATGAAACAGCACAAAGGGTGCGATGGAAAATACAGCTGTGTCACCAGCGGCACTTGTTCCTGCTGAAGAGCCACTACCAGGGGCCACCTCACAATGGCAGATGAGCAGAACATGCATGGCCTTGATTACCAACACCAGCAGTGTTTTCACAGCCAGCAAACAGAGTTGTTTATCAAAGGCAAACCGTTCCCTCAATTTAAAGCTGCATGATTTTAACAAGTAATCAAATATATTTTTTAAACAACAAAATGGCTAACATTGTTTATCATTGTACAGTGGCATCAACCTAGATGCTCATCTGAAGGTCATTCTGAGCCAATATCTACTTGTCGCAATTCAGGTGTCGACCTCTTGTATAGTGGTTCGTGTCTCCAGAAACACTAAATGTAAGCTAGCAGCATTCAATACCATTTATATATACTGAATACTGTGCTTCCACACCACTTGCTTGTGTTCACAAATGTTGGTAGCCAACATAAAACAAGGGGGGGAGCAACTTGAGGGCTGTAGGACTGTTCTGAGGCACAACGAAACATGTGTAAGGCTGCTGCTTCATAGGGGGACTGTCTGGGCTGCAAGGAATAGACATGGCTGCATAAGCAAGTTTGGGGATGATGTTGTGACCGTTATAGCTGTCACTAGTCAACCCAACTGGAAGTCCTAGGTGAATTCTGAAATCCATTCCAAAGGCTGCATTTAAATCTGACCATGGAGCTGCCCCTGAAAGCAGCCAATCTCAATAGCAGCATCAGAAGTGTCAAAGCAGTTTACACTCAGTAGATCCAGGAGAAGTTTGTAGACAATGACCCGATGAAGATGCAGGAGGGCATCACCAATTGCGTACAAGAGAAAGAACAACAATGTTCATGAAGGGAACGTGTCCCTGCCCAACAAGCTGAATGCCATACCGCTTGGTTTAAAGCCCTCAACATGTGTGCGAGACTTCATAAGAAACTTATGTATCTACTCAACTATTTATCTTCGTTGTCTTATCTATTCATTTACCCATCTACCAACTACCTCATGTTCCTTTACTGTCTTGCTGTCCATTTAGTGTACTGTGCACCACGGCGCATTCTGTCTTGCATTTCTGCATAAGAATGACAATAAGGAGAACCTTGAACCCTGTACTGAACTGTCAGTGTTCTCAGTTACCAGGGTTCCTTCTCCATCACATAACAAGCAACCCTTTTTATTAATTATTAATTTCTACCTAAGAATTCAAATTATGTTTTAAATCAATGAAAGGTAACTTCATAACCACCAAAACTGATTTCAGGTATTTGCATTGCTAAGGAAGTGTGGTTTTTTCTGCCCTGATTTGTTATTAGGCTAATATAAACTTTGAGGAGAGGGAGATATTACAAATGTAAATGTGCTTGGTTTTTCCTTCATTTTTTGGCAAAATACAAGCACCTGGCATGAACAGAGGTCTGTGAGGGCCTGTGGGTTCCCACCTGATTCCACATTCTCTTAAGCTGCACAGCCAGTCAAGTATCTGCACTTTGCCACTTGGTGTAGAAGACTGGCTTGCTCCAGTCCAAAAAGCAAGACGACTTACTGCTATCCTGTTTTACTTGTTATACGAAGTGGACAGATATAAACTACACAGTGAGCAGAGAGTCAAAGGTACTGAGCCTATTTCAGGATCTTCTTCTGCAAAAGCACAGTTCTTCTTCTTATATACTACAGCCATCTTAAAAAAGAAAGAAAGGAGTTGGCATAATAGTTTGAAATGACTCCACAGTCTAATATCAAGACAATTTTTAACAACGCTATATATAAATAAGCAGAGCTCTTAAGTATGTGTTGTTTATGTCAAGAGTCCAGAGAGATTTCTAACCAGATTGAGCATTAATAGCTCAAATTTCAGAAGTCAAGACAAAGGAATGGAAAAGAGCTTTATTATATTCATCTTTTCACCATTTAAAATTTATATGACTCTGCCAACACTGCAACCCTGCAATAGACACACAGTTACTGACAATGAAAACACGAATGAGTAAATATGTGAATGAGAGGATTAATTAATTCATTAATTGTGACATGAAATTATATTTAAAATATTTGTGGTTTTACCAGGTAGTGAAGAATATGCTTTTGTTTTGGTATCCGGTGAATGTTCTTCCAATTCAACGATACACAGCCTAACACTAACCCGCTGGCACCTGAAGCTGCACACCACCTGTTACTGCAGCTGAACGTAACCTTGTCACAGAAAAGAACAAAACCTTTGGACAGCTGCTAGTCTGGCATGCAGTGGTCTTTTGTCCCCTGCTAAAATGTGCTACCTCTTGCATTACTGTAACAAGCTTTACAGAAAAGAACATTAATAAGTCATGCAAAGAGCTGGGGGCACACAGAAGTTTCTGAAAAGAAGATGCATGACTGTATTGCCATCAGTCAACACTCAGGAAATATAAGGCATTCAACAGCTTACTATTGTGTGTATTACTGTGACACACACAGCTACTGATTTGGCACGTGTGGGTCAAACTGTCTAGTCAGACTACAATGTGAAAGACAACTCCCTTTAACCAATTCACTTCCAATGTTTCGCTAAAATACCTAATCGGTATGGAAATTACTGAACTTTTAAGCACTTTACAAAGTGGAAACTATTTAACTATCTTTAAACAGCCTGGTTTGCTAATATACTTATTGGTTCAGTTTAAAAAAATAAGGCACCGTTTATACTGGGTTTTATATACAGCAATGGGGGCAATTTGATAATATTTACATGTAAAATAGTGAGAGTCCAAACGTGTTACTGAAAGCAGTACACATAACAATGTGCCGTCAACAATGAACCGCATATACAAACGTGGTCCCATAATATTATATGCAGTACAAAATACTTGATAATAATAAACAACTTTGTTACTGGTTTATGTATTTACTATACTGTACTTTTTAATTGTTATTTCAGAGTGTACCCTTTCTATTTATTAAAAAAAGTTTACTGTAAAACAAAAATCTTATGTTTACTGCATCTGCTTTAACTGTATAGGTTTGTAGCCTAGGAGGAATAGGCTATATCATATACAACAACAACAACAACAACAACAACAACAACAATAATAATAATAATAAAAATAAAAGTCAAAATGGATGTGATGCGGCTCATGTACACACTACGATGTTTGCGCAACGACAAAATTTCCTAATGGAGCATTTCCCGGAACGTATCCCTGTCATCAAGTGGCGCATACCTGTATACTGCCAGGTTAAGAATGTGTATTAGGGTTACTGCAGCTCATGCAAAGTGCGAGAAGAGCGCTTCAGTTCTGGAGACATTCATAAATAAATATGCATTCCCCAGGATTCTCAAGAGAACCTACTATGTAAGTAGGAAAATATGCAAGAATCAGTAAGGAAATTCAGACTCATTAAGTGACTGAGCTGAAATTAACTAAACATTATAATGTGCACATTTTAAACTTATGCAAAGTTGTGGGTGTTAGACATTAAGCTTCCAATAATTGCAGGAAATGGCAAACATGAATTTATGGAGAATAAGTCTGACTATGGTAGAACACACAGATTTTGTGGTTTGGGTTACTGGTCAGGAAGGGGGTGGGTACAGAGGAGGAGAAGGAACAATGCAGCAATGCACTCTGGGAACTGTCCAGAGTGCTGAAACATTCACAACGTCGTGTAAAGTTAATGTACACTATTTAATTGATTTAAATGCTACATAAAACATCCATGGATGATATGCTAGTAGGATTCTGCCTGCCAGCCCAAAATACCTTTAATTTTTGACCTGAAATATTTTAAATATGCATGCTTACTGTAGGCAAGTGATGCATGATAATTACTGTATTAAACACACACATTAAGAGATGGTGAAGTGGTCCTTTTTGACTCAATAGTAATTAATATAAACAAAAGCAGGAAGAGATTTAATTTCTGATGTGAAAATAATTATCAGAAGAAAACAAACATTATCTCCTGCAGTTGTCACAATTCAAAGGTTATGTCTGTACTTTGCACATCAGGGACATACTGGCCCTTCACGACGGCAGTTGGCCGAACCCCTGTTCTCAGCCACAACATTAAGGGACCTTAAAGACATCTGGTGTTCTGAGATTCAGCAAAGCCAGACAGGATATTTACCTTTAATATCTTTGACTCTGGGCTCCTTACAGCAGCACCAAAGCTGAAAAAAATTCAAGCAGGTTTGTTGACGAGGACGGTGATACAGCCTCATACAAGAATATAGCCTTTCCACTTGGTGAGACTGCAATTCTGGCCAGCCAGCCACTTTAAGCTGCTATCTACACCTCTGCCTTCCAGGTTCTATTGTAAGAGGCCAGATTCTTACTGTTCATTCTTTTAGTGTGCCACACTGCATCAGTTTCTAAGGTGTTTATAACAGTGACATCAGTTATGGGACAAGTATGGGTTAGAGAACTGCACATCAGGTGTTTGGCTATAAAGTGTTCAACCAACTGCTCTTGCGTGAAATAAAGGCTGTAATTAAAGTGCGTGACACTGCATGATTTCCATGTCTTCCCATGTGTTCTTAGTTTGTTCTTTGTCAGCAGCCATCTAACTTGGTTTATGTCTGCTGCAGTGACTCTGCAGGGTAGGTGACACAGTATTTAGCTTTTATTGTCTTGGCTTCTCCATGACTTAAAGCACACTCTGGAGTTTAAGAATGCAAGAGATCTGTAAATAACCGAATGAATTAAAACAAGGAAACAGCACTTTAAACATACTTAAATAAACCTCTAACACAAGCAGAACCCACCTGTACTTGGATGCACAGTGAAAGTAAAGGTTTTATGGCAGGAATCATGCATAGAGACTGGAAGCCTGTTAAGGTCAGTTCAACAAGCGCAAAACAGAGCACAGCTACCACTTTGTGTGGACATCATTGGGGTCCTCATACAAAACCCCCAATCTGTCCAAAATATTCAGCCTGGCAACCACAGAATCAGTAGTTCTATTCCATTTTCTGTTTGGATATTTGAAGAAAGAACAGGGCCTGGGTCCTGCATAAAATAGCCATCCGAAAAAACAAACAAGGCAATAAAAGTAAATCAAATGCATCACTTTAAACAAATAATAAATGCCAGTTTTTCCTCCACCTTACATATTTTAAGTCTTAACCCATGTGGAACATTTCTAATACTGCAGAAACACTACCGGACACATTCCCTGAAACATTCAAAGATAGCTTTCTTGCAATTTAAAAGAAATTTCTTCCATGCCACATTATCATGTAGTGTTTGTTTTTGCTGGATACACAAATTTGCTCTCATGTACACCTGCTGTATAAGGAAGTGTGACAATAAACGGTCCTTGACACCGCTGAAGCATTGTGTTCAGTTCCCCATGTTTATGCACAACAGCGTTCCATTAGCTTTACAGAGTCAAGAAACAGCTGCACACTTGGGAGCTTGCTTCCTGCTGGCAAACTCAGCCTCACACCCTGGATCCACTTCTCAGCAGCTCCAAAGCACCAGAGCGAAGGCAGCCATAACTATTTGGAAACACTGCATATTCTTTGTTGCGAAGCAAAATCCAACTGCAATCTCTTAATAACTCTGTCACAAAATGTGCAACTGAATTACCAAAGTGTTCCAGATTCATACACAGAGTTTACGAAGGCCAAAAAAATTATCGAAGAGTTAAATCAACTCTAATTTTATGTTCTTTTGCTCATCTCTCAATAAGCAGTCTTTTACAGGTCTTACAAAATGTAGATGCACTACAGATACATAGATAGATAGATAGATAGATAGATAGAGAAAACTCACTTGGGAAGAACAAATTCTCAACCAAATAACATGCTAAAAAACAGTATTACTTTGAACAAGATATCATGACAATTTGTTTAAGCCTCCGCCTCCTTTTAGAAGTGACAGAAAAGGGAACACTGAAGTACCTGGATTTTTTTTTTTTTTACTTCACACTGAAAAGATGTTGAGATATCTTGAAATATGAGAAATGGTTCTGGAATACTGCTGCACTCTACATATTGTATTGGTGCAAATCAAACAAATGCAACCTGCAAAAGAACTGTACAGGTATAAAATAATTGTCAATTTTACTGATTCTTGTTTCACCCCAAAATATGTTTCTTAATATTATTTGTCTCCATAATATTATATGCATGGTCCTATGTGTATGGACATTTGGTAACACACAGTGTGTGAGGTTCTTAGGTTCCACTGCTGCTCACATGCATGAAATGGGTCAGGAGACTGTCATCACTATACATGACACTGATACAGTGCTTACCAGCCAGGTTTGCACTCCTCAGATAGGGAGATATTGCAGTACATAGGCTGATGAATATTATTTTCTCTTTGGGTGCAAAGCTATTAGTCTGACTGTGAATGCACTACAGATTTTGCCTGTTGTTCAGTCAGAATGAGACATAAGGAGGGTCAGGAGTCAGAATGTGAAACAAAAGACTGAATACAGACAATGTCTGATTCATTTTCACAAACCATTTATGGATTAAAAACATTTTTGTCAGTCAGTAATATTTACATAGTATTTATCTTATCCCTGATGCTTCTTATATGCTTCTGAAATTCAGAAATCACCTGAAAAACACTGATTCCACCAAAAAATGTGGAAATTAGGAAACCACTTTTATTTTTTAGGGAAGCTCTAAGAACATAAAAAAAGATATTGGTTCACAAACATAATAGCCTAAAGCATGCTTGAACCATAAACTTGACTTTCTGCTCATTTGGAGTCAATGCATTTGAATTCATTTGGGCTATTATTCATATTTTCCTTGTATGTACAAATAACTATGTCCAAATATTTCTCAATATCTGTTCAAACCCCAACACTGTTTAAATAGATGTCGATTAAATTCTATGAGAAGCAGTAACTATACTGAAGCCAGTTTAATGTGTACTATCTATCATTAGCAATTATATAATCACTAAAGCTGTCACTCAAGAATTCATCAGCATCATTTTTTATGGTGTAATTAACAATTAGAATAAACAGTTTTGCCATATTTTATTCAAAGCACTACAGCCAAGTTACAGAGTCTTCCTGGGTCTTCTTGAAATTATGTCGCAATCTCTAGTACCATGGAAACTAATAGAATGGTGCAACAGGTCGACAAAAACTTTGACAAAAATCTATCCACTGTTTAGATGTAGGGGGTTAACAAATTAGGAAGGTGCAGGAGGTGCTGTGTTGTTTAGAACCTCCTAAAGTGAGTCACGGTTCAGATTGTGTGTCTCCTTTCTAACATACATATAAACATGAAAATAGATTCTAGCTCTTACCTCTGCAAGCCTTTGAGAAACCAAAAAAGAAAGCAAAAAAAGATATTTTTTAGAAAAACTAAAATATCTTCCATATGCAAGAGCAATGCATTGTTATATGGCAAGGAATTAGCAATCCAGCATTAAGATGTGCAGCAGACCAGTGTCCCAAAATTAAAAACCCTAACGTAAAACGAATCTCTTCTACTCGTAAACCAACCAGTCTGGACTGACCTTGCATTCTCACTATATTCACACTTAGATCAGTCCCAACTACTTCATTTCTCGCAATTTGTGTGCTACCTTTAACAGAATTTTTTGGTCTAAACGGTTGTAAATGTCCCTATGACTGCACATTTCGGCATTATAACATCAACTTTATATATTTCTCATTCTGCCATTGTGTTTCTTTTGTTATTAATCAAGAATTTTGTTTTTTTGTTGTTAGTATGTCTTGGTATTTTTTTATATTTGCAAAACATGAAGGAGAAAAAACAGTGCAACTTACATAATTTTATATGATTTGTATGAGAAGGTGCCGATACACATCCTATACACAAGTTAGATATTTCCGGTATCAGAGGAATAAAAATAAGGCAACTAAGTCTTGCCTGTGCACATAAGTTTTTAAAAAGGTCCTAACTGGATGCTGTAGAATTGCATTTCTAGGCAATTTATCACTTACTGTATGTTTAAAGGTACCACGAGAAAACTTCAGCCTTGCCTTTTCCACAACTTACACCTTCAGGTGATAAAAGGACAACTTTAATGATGAAACCTCCTGTTAGTTAAACAGCTAGAAACAAAGTACAGCTACGTTAGTTTTTGGGAGCATCTATCCATCTGTTTCCCAGTCCCTGGTTGCCAACTGCCCCTTGACTGACTTCACTCCAGGTAGCTGCTGCAGGTGAAATGTTGCTACTTTAATCTCAGTGGCCCATGTACGTCTCAAGTTCACGTGGGTGCACCAAGATGAATGCATGTGTCTTTAATAGAGCTTTGGTCTGAGTCACTACCTCTGTATGCTACAGTGCTCATAGTCCCAGTTCAGTGCGTGTCCAGCTGTGAAGACAGAGGCGAGAGGCTGGTCTCTCCCACCAGCCCCCTTTCTTTGTAGCCCAAGGAGTTGCCATGGAAACCCTGACTTGATGAGAAGGTGTCTAGGATGGTGACCCATCATAGCTGCCACAAGGGCTTGAACATAAAACATCTCTCCTGATTGCTGTTGTTCTTTCACCCACTTGCTGTTGTCTAATCTTGTGCTCTTTAATAAACTGCTCAAAGAAACTTTTCACTATTCCACAGTTTTTATATATTTTAGCACCACAAATTTCTAATTTCTTGGAGAATATTTGCTACAGATCCCAACTGCACAATGGAACTTCCCGCATGCCTGAAAGCAATGAAATGCATTGAACAAATGATTTTCAGCATTGCTTTATAATTCATAGAAAATCGAAATATACTGATTAATCCAATATCTACAAATGAAAAGCAAAGCTATTTTAAAAGCATAATTTTGGTTCTTTTTTAAGGTCGACTTTAAAATTCTCTATTTCAGAGCATTAAGGCTGACTTAATTCTGCACATTAGAAATAACTTTCAATACGGATAACTACTGATATCTTTGGATTTTAATTTTACCTATGTGAATTCAGTAGACAAAAGTAGAGGATTTCTAAGCCAAGTAATTGCATGAGGATGGAAGATGCTTGCAGAACATCTGCTTCAACGGAAGGGTATTTAAAATGTACATGGATTCAAGACAGTTTTACTCTATATGGAATACAAAATACAATTACAGAATATTAAAAAAAATATAAATTTACTTGTACAGATAAAAATAAAATAGCAAAATTCAAGATTTTACTCATATCTACATAAAACTAATTTACGTGTTTATAAGTTATTCTGTTTATTATCTTGCATAGAACTGATACAATCCTGATATAAGTTCAGTTAAATAAAAATGCATTGTATCAGCGCTTTAGTATATATGCAATTAATTTGGGATTAGGAATTAAAGGGAATAGAGCCATTTTGAGGGGAACGTGGACCAGATGTTTTGTTGTACATAAATGCTGCATAGATCAAAGCTGCAACATCTTCACAGTTCTTAATGGAAAATAATATAGCAAAACCCATCATTTAATACCAGTGATTTCATCCACAGTAAAATTCCCATTTAGGGGCTGTAAATATGTTTTTGTGTGTTTTGGGGGGGAAAAAAACAAGGCAGTTTCTATTACATTGGCATAGATAACGTCTTTGGTTATACATGACTTGACTATCTAATGATTAATTCAGTCTCTGGAATGGTCTAATATATATGATAATTGTAGGCTGTGATCTGTCTACAGGAAAGCAAATGTCAAGGTAGCAGATTTAAATGAAGACTTCCTCTGCAAACCTACTAATGAGATATGAAGATGGAGAAGAGAAAATGCATGAAAGGGCTAAATGCAGCAACACAGAACTTAAGACATATAAACCAAAATGGAGAACAAACTTGAACAGACTTTGTCTTCATTTTACAGCTTAGATACATGTGTGATAATATCATGTACTTGATCATGGATTCTGTTCCTGTTCTAGACTCCCAAAGGAGTGACGCACACTATAGCTTTTAGGTTGTCACGTTACGTCATTTTAATGTGTTTCAGTAATTGCCTATAAATTATGACAATATTTAGAGTTTGTACTCCTGTGGGATTTACGTGTAACAGTCCTGGGACAAGTTCTTTCTAAATTAGTAATGCACGTTTTTGACCTTTGCAAAAATATGAAGACACATGCAAACACAAAAGCAAAGCAACCTTTCGGGAACCTGTGCAAGTACATTCAAAATAAGCAAACATTTACAGTGAAAAAGAGTTGAGCAGAGATACTCTTTTTTAAACTAAAATCCAATGGAAGAGTTTACACAGGATCTTCAGGAGAAAATGGAAAGCAGAGACTAGGACTTTGGAGTAATGCTGCACTCAGGTTTAGATAAACATAAAAAGGTTCAACAGTGCAAAGACAGGATCTAATTCTGTTAAGACATTTACAGCTGCAAACAAAATCCATGTAACAATACGCACTGATGGCAAAATGGTATGGTTCCAAAAGTAAAACATGTACAATTAGGAGATGCCCCCTGTGTACTGGTACAGAAAGACACACTGGGGAGCATCGTGCCTTTGAGACCCTTTCCTTAAAGTGCTTCAAAATCAGGCATAATCTCAGTGGGCTGCCCAGAACTGCATCATTAAAACTATTTTAAAATAAAAGATCTTTTAAACCTGCTGAACAGTAGTAAAAATAAGTACATGAAAAGGGAGATGGAAAAACTGACTGATATTCAAGAATGCAGGAATGACACATAAATCATAAATATGTTTTTATTGACAGTACTGCTGGGCTTCTTTCCGTCCATTTAAGGCCAGCCCTGCACTAAACACTGAACTGGTTCTTATGTTCTAATCAGTAAAAAGCAAAGTGAATAATGAGCCCTGGAGCTGGTAATATATACAGTACAGATGGTCCCCGACTTACAATGGGATTACATTCCGATAAATTCATCGTAAGTAAAAAAAATATTGTAAGTCAAAAATGCATTGTCACTTGACGGGGTTGCGTTCTGAGAAATGTGCCGTTAGGTGATTTTGTTGTTGCGCGAACATCATCAACTGTACATGCGCCACATTATGTCCGTTTTGACTTGTATATGGTACAGCCTATTGCTCCTAAGCTACAAACACCGTCGCATATACGGTCCATCGTTGACTGACCTTTACACCTAACCTACTGTCACGCCTGTGGTTGCTTCAGCAATGGAACGTAAGCGGTCTCTCCACCCCCATCTTCAGACTGATTGATTCATTGGCGTAGGAACCAATCGTGGGTGGGATTTAGTTCCTATCTGGACCATGTCAGTGCTCAGTCCACCTTGTGAACACTCCTACAGCCACTGTCTTGCTAAGACCTTGTATTTTGTTTATTTTGAATTGCGGCATGTTCCATTTTTGTTTATTGCCAATCGCTAATGTTTAGCACTAGTTCCTGGCTAATGGTAACGCTCTTTGTCGGAAACAACACTCAGTAAAGAGTTTAGCAGAACTTAAACTTATTACCGTGGTGTCTCATGATTGCATCCGCCAACCCATGCCATGACACTTACGAACATCATAGTTTAGCCTTTCCACTTTCATGCCGCTTTCAGAAGACAGACACAGATGCATACCCAGCAACTTACATTTGAAATATCATGCACAGGTTGTATACACTAGTGACCCTGTGACAGTCTGGGAGATGCAGTTCATCGTAAAATACTATCATAAGATAACTGATCCCTAGGGAAATTCTTATGTTAACAACATGCTCAGTGTCAGAACAAATGAGAAAGAGATAAGTCAATAAATAATTAAATTATATTATATAAGTAAAAGAAAAAGAAAAAAATTATAAGTCAGGGAAGAGTTGAAGTGGAAATCAGATGCATAGGTGCCCTCCCCACAGAAAGGGGAGGAGTTATGAAGTTATGAAGTAACTATTGTACTGCATATCGCTTGCCTGGGAAAAATTCAAAATTCAAAATTTGAAGCACAGAATAATACTGAATGCAAATCGTAAATCGAGGATCATCTTTACAGGCATGCCTTGATTTGGTGTATAAATGGGTGAATGGTTGTGATAAGTTTAGTGTATTGCATCTGGCACTGTAATTCACCTTGTGTGAAAGTATCACTAACAAACACTAAGAAGTAATGATTGTATGAGGTGATTTAAATAAAAAAAAAAGGCATCTCTTGTACTGCATGCTTGGTAAAAGCAATAGTAGCTGAGTAGAGAGGGTTGAAACTGGATTTTGGCAGGTAAGGACTGTCACTGGTGATGAGAGGTGAGTACATCATTTTGACCCTGAAAGCAAGAGACAAAGCTTGGAGTGGAAAAATTACTAACCTTTTTTTTTTTTTTACAATATGAAGGGGCCTATTTTGGAATATTATTGCAAAAACGGTCAAAGTGCAAACAGGGAAACTTACTCAGGTTTACTGAAAGGCAAGCCGAAACCTGCCATGTGCAACAAAGGAGGACTGCTGCCAAAAACTGTTCTCTTTCACCATTACAATGTGTGTCCCCGCACAATGGCTATAACATTGAATAGAGTCTAAAATCTACACTCTGCCAAACTTGCCTTATGGTCCCAACCTTGCATGACAGACGCAATCTAAAATGTGCGCTCTGTTACATTTGGCCTTACGGTTCCGACCTCGCACCACAGACACAGTCTAAAATCTACACTCTGCTACACTTGCCTTAAGGTCCAGAACTCGCAGCAGGCAATTTTCATGTCTTCGGTCTACTTATTAAAGAGACATTACCGGGTTGCCACTTTGAAACTGATAAAGAGGTGAAAGAAGCGGTGCATATGTGGATTCGGAAACAATATAAAACCTTCCTCTCTGATAGAATCCAAAAACATCTGGCCTGCTACAAAAAGTATGTAGAACTGCAGTGAGAATATACTGAAAAATGATACGGCTGTTCTATACATTCCAGTTTGTTTGTGGTCAGTAAATTGAAATTGCCTTCACTTTTCTGAAATTCTCTAGTATGCTGCATTGGCTAAAAGCATCTCCTAAATGCATGCATTATATTCAGACTGCTGTAGTACTTGTAAGAAGGCTGCAGAAACCAAATTACTTCAATAAAATAACCAAGTCTATAATGTATATGGTTAAAAGCCTGGGATCAATAATAACTAGGAAATTAAACAGCATAACAGCAATGATTAATGACACTGATACTTATTCACTACAATAAATGCAAAATACAGTTTCTGCATTAGTGAAAATTCACTCAAATAATTTTTCCAAAAGAAATTCAATGAGAGGAATAAAACCTTCCAAGAGTATCAATGTCTCACATCTGAAGGCTTCTAAAAAGTACTCACTTGCATGTCAAACCAGGTACAAACTCCCACTGTCAGCACGTAGCAGACACCTCGAGGTGCCAAACAATATCAGACCATAAGGTAATTACATGGAGGTGGGCAAAAGAATTTAAATGGTTTAGAAGCAAGAAGATGAAGACATTGGTGGCTGAGTGGAGCAAACTCTGTCAACTTAACACAGGCAGAGAGCACTGTGTATGAACCATAAAAACCTTGAGGGAAGATTTCACTGGAGTTTGTCCTTAAGTTAATCTTTAGGGAAGGATTGCCAAAAAAAAAGCTACTCTTATAAAAGGACATTATATCCTGGGGGCACAGACAATTTCAACCCTGAGGAGTACTTTAGTTAGCACAAATGGAAGCAAGCTGGGGCCCAGTCTGAAAAGGGAAATGAAACGTTCACAATACATTTTTCCATTAGTGCATAAGCAGCATCGTGGAGGAGTGCCATTTAAACTCATTCCAATCAATACAATGTAAAAATCAAACAATTACATGTAAATATTCAAATTGGCAAGATGGGCTGCATGGATTCGTCTCCCTCATATTCTTTTGTATCTGTTCTTATTTTGCATAACATTGCCACCTAGCAACTGAAACTTACTGTAATTACTACATAAAATGAAAATGTTCTTAAGTGCAATTCCTTCTAGAGCCATAAAACTTCCACATTCATTTCTTTTATGTGGAAAAAACTACAAAAAATGAAGTAATGTACGGACAAGTTTGTCTTCAAGCACCAACTGTTTCAGCAGAAAACAAAACAGGTTATTTTCTGATCCCATACCTTGTTACCTTGGTACAGTACTTCACCCACTAAAAGCAGCAAGAAAAACTTGTGATTAGTGATATGATTAATAATATTAACGTTATGAGCCTGCATTTGTTTGGTGCAACTTTAATGGAACATCTCATGAGGAGGAAGGGGCAGTATAACACTCAGATATGATATGACATGAAAAACTAAGCAATGCATAATTCAGTGTAACAAACCCGGGTACATCACCAAGAATTTTACAAGGTTAAGACAAAAAAATTTGGTTTTTTGTACATTTTTTAACTTGATACAAGATGAATGAATAAAAATTATAAGAAAACTTTCCACATTTAAAGGTGACACTGGGCAGAGTGGTGCATGATGGGCTTTTTAGAGGGGTACCTATGCATTGGTCATTACGCCACCCTCCTCATCCTCTAGATTGTGAAAATACAGTACAGAAATAGTATAGATTACTAAAACCTGTCCAACTGAAGACTACAAAATACAGTGCATTTAATGGAGTGCAGTTATGCCTTTCACAGCATCAGAACAGGTGCAGTGAGGTGAAACAGCCATCACTCAATAAAACAGCGCATACCCAGCAACTTACATTTGAAATATCATGCACAGTGACTGCCAAGAAAACCAGAAGCAGAAATCTACAGTCAACCCAACAGTCTGAAGAGCAACTTCCGTAACATATCACTCTCATCAATTTGAGTGGCATTTTGCCCCAGCTTGGCAGCCTTTCTCATCATTTTTGCCCGCCACTTGGTAGATATTGATTTATGTGCCGGGAAAACAATGGCGACCAAGCGGCGCCTCAGTCTGGTGCGCCTCGGTGACTCATTTGTACGAGTTGGCCTTCCAGGGAATCGCGCCACATGCCAGCGGGAGAGACGGCGGTCCCTGCTGTGTAGGCGGGGACACTGGTTTCGCACCACCCAGCTGGTCGCAGACACCCCATGCTCTTCTTCCACGGAAATGGTATGCCGAACACCTTGCCAACACAAAGCGGAGGACGGGACAAAGCAGAAAAATTGTAAACAACTGTGATTGTGCAACGCCAACTGTTTATTTTCAGTGTTGCCTTCGTACTACCAACTGTCAGGAACCGAATTAATAAACCAGTCAAAAATACTAATTAATTAATCTCATGTTACTGTCCTCGTATTTTATTTAACTTTCGGATCATGTTTCTCCTTTCACGAGTTAAAAGCCTCATATGGAGAGATAGACATAAAAACAAGTGGAAAAAAGTGTAAACCATAGCAGTCTTTGTTTACCCACTCCGTGTGTTGATGAGGGTGAAATGGGCAAGGTAGCAGTGAGAAGGATGGGAAAACGGTGCACCTGTCAACTGTTGCTGACTCATTAGCCATTATTAGAACACTACCTGGGGCCGCGGGTATAAAATATTGCTAACACGACTCAACCTGTGATTTAAAGATTGCAAGCTGGAGTAGGAGGGTGTTAGAGATAATCTCACCTGCTGCAGTATTCCATATTCGCATCCAACAAAGGAAGTGGAAACACCACTTTCCTGCACAAAACGGTGTTCTTTTGTTATGTGCTCACCACACAGTCCCGAGAGGTGATCACCACACACAAACCTAGCCCTGTTTCCATGACAGCTTGACTTTTAGCCTCACAAATCTTAGCAACCCACACACATGGCCATCACCTCTACTCAACACCATTTTAGGATGGCTGCTGCATTCCCCAGCATTCTCAGTCCAGTCCAGGACCCCTTCTCATCCTTTGGGGTAACAAAACACACAAGTATAATAGCTGCAGTGTGTCTGGTGTGTGGGACTTAAACCTCTATTTGTTTATTTTGATTTCTGGCAGTTTTTCTATCAGAAATGAAACTGGTCCAGGCACATCATAGTACCTGACCATCTATACTCTTACACAACGGAAAAGCAAGACTACTTATTAATGACTTTCTAGACCATTCCACCAATCTCCATTTCCCTCCTGCAACAATTACAACTATTAAACCTTAGTACGCTCATTAAAACAAAATTCTCATCAATATCTAGGTCATAACCTTATTTTAATTTTGCTGCAGAAACACATGATGGCAAATACTGTGTATATTTATAAAAGGGACCAAAATACCAGTCAAATAACAGTGAACTCGGATGAAAAAGCACTCCTAGCTGAAGTAGCTCATACGGTATCTCAGTCACAGATCATTCTGTGAAACACCTCCAATCTATATACTATAAATATAATCAGCACTTCAGATGGTTGAGGTGTGCAAATCAGGGAAAGTAGCCTCTGTCATCATTTGGCACTTACTCTTTGGGAAACACAGAGATGGGGTCTACAAGTAACCTGAGTACATGAGATTGCTCTAAGGGCTTAATAAGGTAATAAAATCCTTACAAGGTCATTTAGTGAAGCATCAGCTAAGGAGAGGATGTTTTTATGCCTTCTCTGTTTATATGTATTTCATCTTATGCTTCTAGGTCTGTAATGTTTTCTTTATAATCCCTAATGTGTTCCATGTTTTCAATAAAAATATAACATGATAAAAATAACTGACATATTGCATGAATAAGTGGTACTGGCAGCTATATGAAGCACAATATTAAATTAAAAAGCCTTTCCATGCTCCCAGCAATTTAACTTCCTCAAATTGTCTTCTGTTACATTCTCTCATACAGTAGGTTAATGCTTTTAAACTGACAATATCTGTACTTTGAGATGTTTGTGAATGGTTACCAGAAAGAATGAACAAGGCCAATAAATGTAACAACCTTAACTGGAAAACCATGTTCCTCTCTTTGACTTGGTGTAGTTAGTGGTCTCAATATGTTTTTATTCATCTGTTTGCCAGGAATGCCCTCTATATGCTAGTGGCCAGTGTTACATCCACTGGTGTGTCCATTTATTTTCACACCACTGGCTGAGAATAGATCGGTCACCCATCCATCATCATTTACCCTGCATGGAGTGGTTGGAAAATCAGAGAAGTGGGATTCTCCTAGTAGATAAAAGCCCTTCTTCGCTGAAAAAAGAGGGGACTCTCCTGCATTGAGAAACTTTGAAGATTATTTTTTGCAGTCAGTGTAGAGCACTTAAGCTGTCACTTCTGGGTTTCTTTTGTACATTGTACTTTTTGTATTCCACCATCAAATTATAGACAATGTGGAAAGTAAAAGGAATTTCCAGACTTATGGTGAATGTGAGACAACGACCTTTATCCTCATAACAGCCTTGTCCCTGTTCTGTTCCTGTGAGATAATGTCCTTAGGGGTCACAATATGCTGTGACAGCCCTGTGAACTTACAGGAGCTTCAAGGACCTGATTATTGTTTTATCTTTCTGGTACCTGTATGGTTTAGAGCAGACCTGGTGTCTTCTTTTTCTCATTTTGTTTTGCATTCTTACGTGAGCCTTTCCGAAATGTTCTGAGCTTGCTATGTGCTTTTTTCTCTCTTTTTTTTTTTTTTTTTTAAAGAATGCAGCTACATCTTATGATGTGGTTTGTGAAATTTTTATGGTATATAGTCAAAATTAAGAGGGGGCACTTGGTGACGCCTTGATGTGTTCCCCATATGTGTGTCTCATAACCTTGATTCCTTAATAAAGCCTAACTTTCTGCGTGGCAGATGTTTCTTTATTATCAGTAACTTCTGTTTGTTACACACTACTTGTTGTCCTGTCAGTTCATTCACAAATAACCCAAAAAAAGTGCAGCTTATGTTACACTTGACCGTACCCCTGGACAGTCTTTGGGTCGTAACACTAGTCACATTGTGAGTTGTATGGTGTTGTGAAGGCCAACTCCCTCAGAATGGACTGATACAGTTTTGAGGGATTTGGTGTGGGTTAGAACTCCAAATGCACTGCCTGAAACATGCAGCTCAGATCTTAACCATCTTTTACTGGCTGAGCTTCCCTCTATCATTCATTCATAATCATTAATTGCTGAATCCTGGTCAGAGATGTGACGATCTGGAGCCTATCTAGTAAAATGAACCATTCATTATTATAACTGCATTATGGCAGTTGTGGTGGTCCAAACCCAATCCTGTAATCATTCGGCACCAGGCTATGAAAATACACCCTGGATGGGTTGCCAGTCCATCACAGGGTGGCTACACACAGTCACACACCAAAGAACATGCTACAGGGAATTTACGGTGACCAATTAACCTGAAACACATCTTTGGACTATGGGAGGAGACTGGAGCACAGTGCCAACCTAGTAAAATTATTCAGCATAAAATGTGTACCTGAAAAGTAATATGGAATTAATTATCAGTAAAAATGCAAACTAATGGAAAAAGTGGCCCGAGGTACTATTATTTTTGAGCACTGCTGGTGAAAGAAAGACTATTTAAAAAAAATAAAAAAGCTATGTAGTCTTTTGACATATGACAGAATTCTTCCTAAACTGATATCATACCATTAAACAGGTAGTGTTACACTTTTTACTGACAGCATATAGAACTATGTAGTTTATATGGTCAGTAAAAGGGTTACTGTATAAGTCAGTAGAATAAAACTGAAGACATGCAAACCAACACAACTGGACTGTACCCTGCTACTTGTAAAACTCAGCTATCACAGAGTCATCCAACCTGCAGTAAGACTGTATATAAAGGATTGTAATACTGCCCATATTGATCAGAAGAGTGGTTCTGTTTATGTGTTCAGCAAGATAAAGGCAAAGGTGAATTGCTGAGCTTGCAGCCCTGCCTTCTCACAACTCTGCAAGAATAACATTTCACTGTCATGCAGGAGATTCTACAGATTCCTTTAAACAGGCAGTACAACAGATGAAGCCATTGTTGAAAAAAGGGCAAAAAACATATCTTGGTTTAAAAAAAAAAAAAAAAAAAAAGCTTAATTAAAAAGAAGAAAGAGGAAAAATACACCTTTATAATGTCATATATGAAATCACTTTTTTAAAAAATAATCTGTCTTCTGTCTTTACAGCATCTTTAGTTAGGCCCTTTAAAATGTGTTTCAGAACAATCTAGACAAGATTGGAATTGGAATCAGAATCCGATTTATTTGGCCAAGTAGGCATACACATACAGGGAATTTGTCTTTGGTTCCCAGTGGCTCATAGAGTACAGTAGACAGACACAACATATATGCATACATATACACACATATAAACAAACATACATACAACAAATGCAAAGATACACTGACGGAGATGTCGAAGAATAAGTGTAAACAATGGACTATTAGTTGTGGGCAAAGCTCTCGGGTGAGCCAAGAATTTTTATAAGATGTCAACTTCATGGAAACACAATATGCTGCAAGTGCCCAGACTAACAAGTTTCTTAATCTATAAACACTGGTGCTGGCATGGCTTGACCAAAACAGTTGTATGGGTATTCTGCTAGCAAGTGGGATTAGAAACGATCACATTCTACTAAAGCTGGAAGAAACCCAGGGAGCAGTAGTCTAAGACAAGTTTTGGGAGTTTATTTTTTCTGGTAATGTAGTGTATGGACATAATCCAAATTAAATAAAGTCAAAAAAAATAAATGCAGGTCAGCACACCATGGGTTCAGCATAGGAAAGTCTGAAAGGTGCACACAAACGTTTAAATAAAACAATGTGGTAATAAGCAGCCCAGTTCATTTCATACAATGCTTATGTAAGTTATGACTTTCTGGACATGAAATAAAACTACTAACCACTAGCACATCTGCATATTTCACTGCCATGCAAAGAAATTGTTACCTTTAATCTTTTAGACAACTCAATCGTTGTAACAGTATCAAAATTTAAGTTACAAACCCTAACCTCAAAAAAAAAAAAAAAAAAAAAAAAAAAAAAAACAATAAAAAGAACTACCTTTGGAAAAGACACTTGCACACTTGTACTCTGGGTGTTAATTAACAGTTTTTGTACTGTTACAGACACCTATGACTTAAAAGAGTTCTTGTTCCACTGCAAGGAGGCAGGAGTGAGACCATAAATCACTAGAACGCTTATGTTCATCTTCTGCGAACTTAACAGTATCCCAGCTTCCACTGATGGGGCAGGCAAAATGCACCTACCCTTTGGACAACCAAAAAAAATAAATAAATAAAAAATTAATGGCAAACCTTGATGAGGCAATAAAGTCTGTGTGAATGACTCATTGTGAATCATCCCACTAACCCTGGCACTTTGGCCCCTACTGCTTTCAGGATTTCACAGACCTGCTCCCCCATCTGGTGTGACACTCTAGGTCAGGCTACCACAATGACCCCCTGAGGCTCTGCAGTAGCACCACAAAGCCATGTAGCCACTCTGTTTGGAAACATAACATCCTGAATGACATACAAATATACTTTCCTGTACAAAATAAACACATATGCAGTGGCCAATTATTCTTGCCCCAGCGTGCAATCATTTTTGAAACTTTCAATACAATGAATAAATTCATGAGCTTGTACAGTTGTGTAAAATGAATGCACCAGAAAGACTGTATGGAATCTATACACCATATGTTTATTGCAAAAAGCAAGTTTGAAAGGAAGTGCAACATAATGTTGCCTCTCTAATGAGCATCTCCAACCCCATTCAAGGAGTGATGATAAAATTGCTCACAAGCTCAAATGCTACACAATCTCTAGGGAAACCTTTAATCATTCATGTAAATCAAATCCTTACCGAGTGTTAAAACTCATGTGGGCACACTTCAGAGAAACAACAGAATCCAGAGCAAATCCCTAAAGCTTGCTGGCTCCGTCACTCAACAGATGACAAGCTGGAGTGTGTCTACGGAAAGCATGCCTGAGTTGAGGATGCCCATGGGGAATAAGTCAGGTTGCTGTTAGGGGTCTGCTCCTCATTTAAATACAGAAGGGCCATACAAACTGGCTCCATGTCACACATAAGTTTTACTGCATCTATGGCATTTGTCCTTACGCTGATGGTCATTCCACTTCTTTCTGCCAAACACAGGGACGGGCAGGTCACCGGTGATACTGTACGTCACTTTCTCCATCCATATCCATGATGACATACATGTCTTAAAACATCAAACTGGTTAAATGTAGCATGATTCCTCCTAAGTTAGCACCAAATTCAGCCAAAATTTCTTTTCAATTTTAGATGCAGAGCCAAGAGAGCAAATTATATGTTGGGATGGCTGCATAGCTTCCAAAGTCTCAAAACGTCTTTTCATTTATTAATACAAGCACACTAACCAAACAACTCCCTGTGAATCCTAATTCTGTAAAATAACAATGCAGTTACTGTGCAGAATTTTCTTTGGAATCAAAAGTTATGTGCTGAGAACAGGACTAATGGATGAGGCAGACCTTTGGGTTGGATTTTGTCTGACTTAACAGTAACAGCACAAGTGTGATGCATAAGAAACTCTCCATTAGTTACATTTGTAAATTCATTAGAGCTCAGCATGAGTTGACTTAGTCACTGTACTGTACATTGTAATGGGCCCCAGTGATGGAAAAAGAAAAAGGCTACAAGTGTGTTAAAAAAGAATAAAGAAAAAATTGGCTCATGAACATAAATACAAATTATGCCATGTCTTTAATCATCTCCCCTGTTGACTATGGTTTGTCTAAGAGCTCTCAAAAAGAAAACACTAATTGGAACAGCCAAATTAGAAAATCAGAAATTATCATATGGGTTATTAGATTTTTTCCTTCTGTTACATAAAAACACTTTTATTCAGACTATATTTCTGCTGCACTACTCTGAGTGTACAGTAACTCATCATCGAAACTGTACAGATTTTACAACTGTAGACATCATGCCGTGATCTTAAGAAATTCGGGAACAGATGAGAAACAAAGTAATTGACATCTATCAGTCTGGAAAAGGTTAGAAAGCCATTTCTAAAGCTTTGGGACTCCAGCGAACCACGGTGAGAGCCATTGTCCACAAATGGAGAAAACATGGAACAGTGGTGAACCTTCCCAGGAGTGATCGACCTACAAAAATTACCCCAAGAGCGCAGCGACGACTCATCCAAGAGGTCACAAAAGAACCCAGAAGAACATCTAAAGAACTGCAGGCCTCACTTGTTTCGGTTAAGGTCAATGTTCATGACTCAACCATAAGAAAGAGACTGGGCAAAAATGGCATGCATGGCAGTGTTCCAAGGCGAAAACCACTGCTGACCAAAAAGAACATAAAGGCTCATCTCACTTTTGCCAAAAAAACATCTTGATGATCCCCAAGACTTTTGGGAACATATTCTGTGGACTGACGAAACAAAAGTTGAACTTTTTGGAAGGTGTGCGTCCCGTTACATCTGGCGTAAAAGTCACACAGCATTTCAGAAAAAGAACTTCATACCAACAGTCAAACATGGTGGTGGTAGTGTGATGGTCTGGGGCTGCTTTGCTGCTTCAGGACCTGGACAACTTGCTGTGATTGATGGAACCATGAATTCTGCTCTCTACCAAAAAATCCTGAAGGAGAATGTCTGGCCATCAGTTTGTGACCTCAAGCTGAAGCGCACTTGGGTACTGCAGCAGGACAATGATCCAAAACAAGTCCACCTCTGAATGGCTTAAAAAACAAAATGAAGGTTTTGGAGTGGCCTAGTCAAAGTCCGGACTTGAATCCAACTGAGATGCTGTGGCATGACCTTAAAAAGGTGGTTCATGCTCGGAAACCCTCCAATGTGGCTGAATTAAAACAATTCTGCAAAGAAGAGTGGGCCACAATTCCTCCACAGCGATGTGAAAGACTCGTTTCCAGTTATCGCAAACGCTTGATCGCAGTTGTTGCTGCTAAGGGTGGCACAACCAGTTATTAGGTTTAGGGGGCAATTACTTTGTCACACAGGGCCATGTAGGTTTGGATAGTTTTTTTCCTTAATAAATAAAATCATCACTTAAAAACTGCATTTTGTGTTTACCTGGGTTATCTTTGTCTAATATTTAAATTTGTTTGATGGTCTGAAACATTTAAGTGTGACAAACATGCAACAACATAAGAAATCAGGAGAGGGCAAATACTTTTTCACAGCACTGTAGTTGACAAGCCTCTCTGCTTAAATGACTAAGTTTATTTGCTGTTGAAAATGCACCTCAGAAATGTTATCATAATGGTGCAAGAACTGACTCAAATTCAGTAAGTGTTGAGATTCAATTTCCTTGTCTTTCCTACATTTTGGAAGTCCTTTAGAAATTGACTCAGGCTGAAAACAGCTATGGAGAATAATCTTTTTTCTAACAGCTGACAGTCCGATGCATATTCACAAAACTATGAGAAAGCAGGTTTAAACAAATACAGCAGGTAGTCTCTTTTTTATTTTACAGCAATAATATTAAACTACTATATAGTCTTCCTATATATTGTGTAGGGTAATACTGTCAAATAATACAGGATACTGCTAAAATGTGAATTTCTGAGAACTCAGAGAGGTAGAAGATGACAGACAGACCTGGCGTGCTCAAGTCCATGAGGTCATGAAGGGTCAGACACAACAGAGCAATGATAGTCTTACCCCACTATCTTGCCCATTATCATCATCTTCTTCTTTTGGCCGCTCCCGTTAGGGGTCGCCACAGCGGATCAAAAGCTTCCACTTCCTCCTGTCCTCTGCATCTCACCCCCACCACCTGCATGTCCTCCTTCACCACATCCATAAATCTCCTCTTAGGCCTTCCTCTCTTCCTCTTGCCTGGCAGCTCCATCCCTAGCATCCTTCTCCCAATATATCCAAAATCTCTCCTCTGCACATGTCCAAACCAACGCAATCTCGCCTCTCTGACTTTGTCTCCAAACCGTCCAACCTGTGCTGACCCTCTAATATACTTATTTCTAATCCTGTCCATCCTCGTCACACCCAATGCAAATCTTAACATTTTTAACTCTGCCACCTCCAGCTCTGCCTCCTGTCTTTTGGTCAGTGCCACCGTCTCCAACCCATAAAGCATAGCTGGTCTCACTACCATCTTATAGACCTTCCCTTTCACTCTTGCTGGTACCCTTCTGTCGCAAATCACTCCTGGCACTCTTCTCCACCCACTCCACCCTGCCTGCACTCTCTTCTTCACCTCTCTTCCACACTCCCCATTATGCTGAACTGTTGATCCCAAGTATTTAAATTCGTTTACTTTCACCAACTCTATTCCCTGCATCCTCACCATTCCTCTGTCCTCCCTCTCATTTATGCACATGTATTCTGTCTTAGTCCTGCTGATCTTCATTCCTCTTCTCTCTAGAGCATATCTCCACCTCTCCAGGGTCTCCTCAACCTGCTCCCTACTCTCACTACAGATCACAATGTCATCTGCAAACATCATAGTCCACGGTGACTCCTGTCTGATCTCATCTGTCAACCTGTCCATTACCATTGCAAACAAGAAAGGACTCAAAGCTGATCCTTGATGTAATCCTACCCCCACCCTGAAAGCATCCGTCACTCCTACTGCAGACCTCACCACTGTCACACTGTCCTTGTACATATCCTGTACCACTCTTACATACTTTTCTGGCACCCCCGACTTCCTCATACAATACCACAGCTCCTCTCTAGGTACCCTGTCATATGCTTTCTCTAAGTCCACGAAGACACAATGCAACTCCTTCTTACCTTCTCGGTACTTCTCCATCAACACCCTCAGAGCAAACAACGCATCTGTAGTACTCCTTCTTGGCATGAAGCCATACTGCTGCTCACTAATTGTCACCTCCCTTCTTAACCTAGCTTCCACTACTCTTTCCCATAACTTCATGCTATGGCTGATCAGTTTTATCCCTCTGTAGTTACTATAGCTCTGCACATCACCTTTATTCTTAAAAATAGGTACCAGTACACTTCTTCTCCACTCCTCAGGCATCGTCTCACTTTCCAAGATTCCATTAAACAATCTGGTTAAAAACTCCACTGCCATCTCTCCTAAACACTTCCATGCTTCCACAGGTATGTTATCTGGGCCAACAGCCTTTCCATTCTTCATCCTCTTCATAGCTGTCCTAACTTCCTCCTTGCTAATCCATTGCACTCCCCTATTCATAGTCCCTACATCATCCAGTCTTCTCTCTCTCTTGTTCTCTTCATTCATCAACCCCTCAAAGTACTCTTTCCATCTGGTCAACACACTCTCCTCGCTTGTGAGTACGTTTCCATTGCTATCCTTTATCACCCTAACCTGCTGCACATCTTTCCCAGCTCGGTCCCTCTGCCTAGCTAATCGGTACAGGTCCTTTTCTCCCTCCTTAGTGTCCAACCTCTCATACGGTTCACCACAGGCCTTTTCTTTAGCCTTTGCCACCTCTCTCTTCACCCTACGCCTCATCTCCTTGTACTCCTGTCTACATTCTTCATCTCTCTGTCTATCCCACTTCTTCTTCGCCAGCCTCTTCCTCTGTATACTCTCCTGTACTTCTTCATTCCACCACCAGGTTTCCTTGTCCTCCTTCCTCTGTCCCGATGCCACACCAAGCACCTTTCTAGCTGTCTCCCTTACCACTTCTGCTGTAGATGTCCAGCTCACTGGTAACTTTTCACTGCCACCCAGTGCCTGTCTTTATTCCTCCCTGAACTCCACCTTATAGTTTTCCTTTTCCAAGTTCCACCATTTGATCCTTGGTTCTGCCCTCACTCTCCTTCTCTTTTTGATCTCCAATGTCACCCTACACACCACCATCCTATGCTGCCTAACTACGCTTTCCCCTGCCACCACTTTACAGTCTACAGTCTCCTTCAGTCTGGCCCTCCTGCACAAGATATAGAGGGTATCTTGCCCGTTATCTAGTCAACCTTATATGTTGCCACATACTGTGGTAACGGATTTCCCACCATGCTATTTCCCCCCAAAAAATGCCAACTTCACCTCTATTACTGCCCATTAAGCTGCACACACAATTCGCCCCATTATGCCATCACTCACAGCTGAAGATTATGTAGTATCAGAAAGCTCATCTCTGACTGCTTAACCCTGCCATGTGCACTTGATATGATGTGGACCACTGACAGGTTAGCAAACTTCTCACCTCCCTTAGCACAACAACTGTGATGCCATGCTAACACTGTGATGTAGGCCAGCATCTTTTGCTACACCCATCACCACCCGCTGCATCTGCTTATGTCTCATTCAGTCACATCTTATTTCTTATCCATTAGCAATAAGATGTCAGGAAAACATTGTCTGAGTCCTAAAGAGGAGAGAAAGAAATCTGTATGTCTGTATCTTTCTACAGCAATAACTCTTCAAAAACACAGGCAGAAATCATACAAGTGTTTAGTGAGCACTTTAGTAACCCTGTTAGCTGACAGACTGATGGATTCTGGTCCAGTGTATTATACGATATATAGTAATACTGTATATAGATGCGCATAAATACATATATTATACATCTCAGTCACTCCATACTGACATACCCCTCTTAAGTTGCCACCCTTGTTTCTTGCTGAAAATTTATGTTGGACTGTATATACACATTTCACTAGCCATTCAGAATTCACATAGCAATGCACCTGCACTGCAAAACAGTGAATTTGTAATTACAACATTTTACACAAAAAACAAGATAGCACATTTTGTTTGCCAGGATCAAATGTCTAAACTTCTTAAACTAAAACAGAATTTTCAATGTGATTAAGTTAGTGACAATGAAAGAAACAGGGTGTTTAAAGCAGAAGAACCTCTCTGACAGTCACAATCTCTTATATTAGTGACTCTCTATACAGAATATTTAAAATCTGGCTTGTTAAAATAAAAGGAAATCAGATTGTCAGAATTTAAATAAATTACTGAAGTTAAATTATGGTAAACCTTAAAGTCTTATTTTTCCTTGCTTCATTGGAACAGCAACCTCTATGACTAACCGATATCACCACCTGCCTGTTCAAAGATGTGATAACAACATTTGAGATTGCACTGTAAAAATAAGATCTATATATAGAAGATGAAAGACAGATAAATGATAGTAATTACAAAATACCTTACGAGTGTATTTCATATTCTTGTTTCCATATACTGGCATCAAAGGTAAGTGGAGTCAAATCCAGTACTAAAGTATAAAAAAGTTCCTTAAAAAATACTAAAGAAAAAGTACTCTTTGAAAGAGTTAATTGAATAAAAAGTATTGCATCTGAAAAACTAGGCCACCAAGTATGAGGGTATGGCACAGTATTTTTGCTCTTCATAGGATGATGCTCTTCTGAACGGAAACTGATGATGTTACTCCTGGGATCTTATGTTCCATCTTAGGGGTCACAGCCCCAAGTGCTCCTGTCATCAGTGAGACTGCCTAGGTTTTCACCTTCCACTTTCTCTCCAGTATCTCTCTCAATCCCTGGTATTTCTTCTTTCTTTCATTTCTTACATTTTCACCACTGCTGTTTTTCTTCCTTATCTATTTCCACGATATCCGTTTGGTTAGCCACTATCTGTTCATCTGTCTGGATCTTAAGTCCCACAGGATTGCAGCTCTTGATTAAAAAAATGACATGTATTGACACAAATTATGAATATAGTGGTCCAAGTCCTTGCTAGTATCACTGAAAACATCAAAATCAATTTCTTGAGTGTCACTGTTTAACATTTCAACGATTACTGCATGACTGCTGTTTTCAGTTGCAAACCAAGTAAATATACAACTCCTACTCAGCAGTATAGCATTTTTGCCATTTTTTCATGCTGTTTTAGCCATATTGAAACTCTTTTGAAATTAACTAACTACTCACCTAGGTGACACACAGATTTTCAATAATATACACCAGCTACTAGAGTAGCCTGCAAGGTGAGGAAAAAACCTTGCCTGACAGTCAGGAAGCTACAGTAAGTATCTGAGAACAAGGGTACTACAGCAGAAGTCTTCTTCTTCTTTCGGCCGCTCCCGTTAGGGGTCGCCACAGCGGATCAAAAGCTTCCACTTCCTCCTGTCCTCTGCATCTCTCTCCGTCACCCCCACCACCTGCATGTCCTCCTTCACCACATCCATAAATCTCCTCTTAGGCCTTCCTCTCTTCCTCTTGCCTGGCAGCTCCATCCCTAGCATCCTTCTCCCGATATGTCCAGGATCTCTCCTCTGCACATGTCCAAACCAACGCAATCTCGCCTCTCTGACTTTGTCTCCAAACCGTCCAACCTGTGCTGACCCTCTAATATACTCATTTCTAATCCTGTCCATCCTCGTCACACCCAATGCAAACCTTAACATCTTTAACTCTGCCACCTCCAGCTCTGCCTCCTGTCTTTTGGTCAGTGCCACCGTCTCCAACCCATAAAGCATAGCTGGTCTCACTACCGTCTTGTAGACCTTCCCTTTCACTCTTGCTGGTACCCTTCTGTCGCAGATCACTCCTGACACTCTTCTCCACCCACTCCACCCTGCCTGCACTCTCTTCTTCACCTCTCTTCCACACTCCCCATTACTCTGGACTGTTGATCCTAAGTATTTAAATTCCCCCACCTTCGTCAACTCTACTCCCTGCATCCTCACCACTCGTCTGTCCTCTCTCTCATTTATGCACATGTATTCTGTCTTAGTCCTACTGATCTTCATTCCTCTTCTCTCTAGAGCATATCTCCACCTCTCCAGGGTCTCCTCAACCTGCTCCCTACTCTCACTACAGATCACAATGTCATCCGCAAACATCATAGTCCACGGTGCCTCCTGTCTGATCTCATCTGTCAACCTGTCCATTACCATTGCAAACAAGAAAGGACTCAAAGCTGATCCTTGATGTAATCCTACCCCCACCTTCAAAGCATCTGTCACTCCTACTGCAGACCTCACCACTGTCACACTGTCCTTGTACATATCCTGTACCACTCTTGCATACTTTTCTGGCACCCCCGACTTCCTCATACAATACCACAGCTCCTCTCTAGGTACCCTGTCATATGCTTTCTCTAAGTCCACGAAGACACAATGCAACTCCTTCTTACCTTCTCGGTACTTCTCCATCAACACCCTCAGAGCAAACAACGCATCTGTAGTACTACAGCAGAAGTAACATTTTAAATTTGCAGCTCTAACCAGATTACTTTATCTTAGTTGTCATTTAACTGACACCTTTGTTCAAAGATTTGGAACAGTTTAGCAATTTATATGGCATGGTAATGATAAAAGAGCAGTTCAGGGTAATTTTTACTCAATTTTGCGTCTTTATAATTCCTCATTGTGCCAGTAAATGCCCTGGTCACCAGGGTTAGATATTTTTAGAAGTCTTTAATGTGGCACCCTGCATACAGAAGGGTAAAGTATTTTAGTAACAGCAACAAAAGTTCATGTTAACTCATTCATTTTGGAATTATTTTTTAAATGAATTGTAGCATTGGCTAGGGTTTCAGCAGTATCAATAAAGCACCTTGCTGTATTCAAGCAAAGCAAAACTATGCTGCAGTATGCAAACTGAGGACGCCCCGTTGTGTTTATAATGCAAGTATTTCTAACATTTTATATCTCATTGCTCCACATGCTGTTACCTCAGTGGAGGCCTGCCAGGAGTCAATGACCAACATCCCGCTGAGGTTCAGCTGTGTGGATTTGCTTGCCTGAAGTAGCTCTCCTAGAGCAAGGCTACGTGTTTTGATTCCCCTCTGAAGACTGCTGGGAATTTAGTTCTCTCTTACCCTGCGGGCAGAATCTCTCAGAGGAGATGTGGGACTTGGGGGCACGAAAATGACAAGCAACCACCCTCAGCTTTATGGACCTTTGCTCTCCTGTGTGCCGTTCCAGTCTCTGCCAGCTTCTCATATGCATATCGACAGGCTCAATTTCTATAATTAGTCAAAATACAAGCAATTACACATATTGTGCCAGTAGTCTCCTGAAAGCCCAACTTCCCACCTCTTGTTTACACGTAGAAGTCAGGAAAATGATTACCTGGCCTGGGGGTGATGGATAAGAACAGAGGCGAATCAGGAGCAGGCAAACCCATCTTTACTAAGGTGTACCAACAATAATATTAAAGTCCCTCTCCAATTCTACCCATGTGGAGTCACCTTGAATGAATGAATTATTAAATTGAGTGAATTATTAAAACATAGCACTACTACGCACAATATAGTAAAGTATTGGATTAGTGTACATATTTGTCAAATTAAAGTGTGTTTAAAAAAAATTAATATACTGTACATTTTGACACACAAGGCTGTGAAATAGTATTTGCCTCCTTCATGATTTCCCCTATTACGACATATTTATCATTGCGAATTGTTTCAGATCTTTACCAAAATATTAAGTGAACACATAAAATTTTCAAGTTATTGCTTAAATTATTTAAAACACTTTTTACATCATTAAATGTAAGTAAAGACCTAATGTCTGCAGGATCAATATTTACTATGGTCATAAAAACTAGAAACATTAACATTTCTATGTTGTGGTAAGGGTACTACAATAAATATTAAAGCTTGACTCCCTCATTAAGCTGTACTCCAAACATTTAATAATAATAACTTGATTTCATAATGATCTGTATCTTAACATGAAGTATAATGAATATTGTATATGCACAATGTACCTGGAAATTAACACAATGCAGAAAGTCAAGGACAAGCGATGACCTTTTTAATATGAAAATATGAAAACAAAGGTAAAAGTTATTAGCACTTTATCTGGGTATACAGGCACCCCCTGGTTTACGAACATAACTGATTCCTGAAAACAATTCATATACTGAGCGTTCATACTGTATATTGAAACCCAATTTCCCATTGTAAAGTACTTTGCTGTACTGTGAGATTGTTTCCATCTATGCTCAACTATGCAGGTGCAGTATACTGGACTGTGCAGGGAGCTCTAGGCAGAAGCTGGTAAGAGACTAGTTCTGGTTGCAAAGGTGCCACTTCCAACATAACATCAGACTCAGTGACTAATGGCAGGTCAGACAGACTAGAAATCCTCTGGTGACAATCATTACAGATTAAACAAAAGGCATTAGGAGAGTATAAATGTTCACACATTTCCCATTTGATTATTTAAAATAAAAATGTCCTCATTGCTTTGTGTTGACTAGAATGGGCTAGAATATAAGGAGTACTCAAATAAAGGCCATCAAGAAAGATTAAAAAAAGATTACTTCGCTTTTCGCTAAGTCTAGCATTTACAATACTGTACAGCAGTGACATTTTCTTTACGTACGTCATATCCATATAGAAAAAATTACTGTTTCACTGATAACCCAATTATTATCATACATGGTTTAAATACATTGAAAATAATATAATATATAGCACCAATAATAATAATATCAATAATACAGTAGAACTTTGATTATCTAAACTAATTGAGACCAAGGTTGGTTTGGTTAATCAAACAGTTTGAATAATCAAACATACATGACAATACCTAGTTTATATAAAATAAAGTGTAATTAACTTTTGATTAAAATGTAAACTTTTTTGCATAACAGAGGTACAGAAATACATTTGTCTTCAATTCTGTTTTGCAGAAATCATAACTAAACAGCATTTTCTAATTTCTCACCATGAGCTTTTTTCTAAAGTCATCTTTACTGTCTAACATTGAAGAAAATGTCTGCTCTTTATGTCAGATATGGTTATTTCACCAACATTAAAAATCTTAGCAACAGATACACCAATTCTGTCTTTTCCAGTCTATTATCTTGTCTTCGATCGACAGCACGTGGTGGTTTCTTTTTGCTGTGAACGCAGTTATTAACACAATAATGCAGCAGTACTGAAATTAAAAAGCAAAATGACAGTGTTTCCCTTTGAAACAACCATTAACCTAAACTGGTCATTCAATGAAACAGTAACAAAATGCAGGCAAAAACCTCACAGCGAAGTGGCTCCTTCAAACTGAGTGAAAGTTAACTCCCCCCCAACATGCTCAGATCAATGAAAAAAGATAATGAAGCATCAGTGTCATAGGAGACTGTCCTGAGTTCATATACAAGTAGTAGCTGAAGCCAACATTTAGTTTTTAACACCTACAATGACAAATTAAAACTATTTCTTTGCTATACTGCATATATCAATGAAACAGAAACAAATGCATTAAGTGGAAGGAGCAATACTTCAGCACACCAACCACTGAACTAGAAGTAGATACTGTTATTTTCTTTTCTTTTTTTGGAGGGGGGTGGTTCAGATAATTGACATTCTGATAACCAACGTTCTATAATAATAATAATAATAATAATACAGTATAAGGAATGACATCTTATTCGTTTCCTGAGTTTAAATTTTAATTCTGGTCAGGGTGCATACCATTGTCAGGTTCATAACTCAGAAACCAAAACATGCATATTGAGGGAGGACAATAATTTTGTTAGGAGGTAACTTTGAAGATTCGTATACCAAGGTACAGCTGTACATGTTTTCTAGTTACTTAAAAAATATCAGATCTAATTATTAAAATGCTTCATTTTATGCTTGACCAGGGCAGGACAACATATTGAAGCTGGAAGGGACATTTCACAACAGTAAAACCATTTTTCAAATGTTTTCAAATACAAAGAGCAAGGTTTTCTGAATGGTGCCATTTTATGTTCGCTATTTTGTTTAGATGTACAATCTGGCAGTCAGAACAAGTGATATGCTGACAATGCTCTGACAAAATATTTTCTCTATGTAAGGCAATGTTTAGGCAACACTGCTGAAGTATTCTTTGGCTAATGCATACCTGTGAATGTCATTAAGCATACTAATAGAAAGCAAGCAGGAAGGTTATGAATTCTAAATGAAGATATCACTGGCAACGAAAGATCAGGAATTATGTGTCACTCTCAGCAAATGTGACAATCACAGTAAGTAAATGCAATCTTATTGCACAGGATTCCTACTGCCTTTGTCTTACTACTGCCCAGCTGTTGCCATGGCGATGGAGCTCTGCTTCCACAGACAGCAAGGAGACCTTTACAGCAAAACCAGTGCAAAATGAAAAGATTACTTTTATCAGCACCTCTGTCAAACTTATTTAATCTAATCAGAGTCTATGCAGGGGGAACCCTGGGTGCACCAACTGTTTTCAAAATTTACATCTGGCAACAGACCTGCATGCTAAATGTATTCTGGGAGTGCAAAATTATCTCTGCTTTGATACACTAAAAAGGAAAAAACATTTTAGAGTGAAACAAATGCATGCATTTGGTAGGTGTAATAAAAATGTACTGTCAGTGTACATAAATTGCCAGCTGAGTTATTTTCATTTGCATTTCACCCCCAGCTCTTTGAGCTACTTCATTATGGTTCATTACGCTTACAGTATATCAACTGACAATTCCACCATTCTTCATGCTACCTGCAATGCATGTGCTCTGGTCTCACAGTTTCATCATGAAACTTGACATAGTTGTGGCTTTGATAAGTGTGACTGCATCCCTTTGTGTTATGTCTTACTGAAATCTCTATCTCTGATCCCCTTTCCACTCAAGCATACCAAACCTATTTGCACTCCTAAACATCCCAAAAATAATCTTTCTGAACACAAAAACAGAACTGGGAACTTAAGTCTCTTGTGCACTGAAATAGTTTATATTTATTATTTTAAAACTCTTTCTTGTACTTTATTTTAATGGCCACTTCTTAAAATATATATTTCCTGCCATCTGTGTCACTTTATCTATTCCACGTTTTCCTGTACTGAACTATTTGATGAAAAAGTGGATTTACCTGGATAGTTAAGTTTTTTTGAATGGTGATAATAGGACTAGAAAAACCAAGAGTACCTGGTTATACACAATACATATGAAAAAGTTAAGTGTTTTGTCAGGGTCTCAGTGTAGTTCCTCCATCCCAGCTCCGCATTGTCTTAAAAGGTGACCAACAACCTGAGTCGAGATAGTTTTTTTTAAGGCTACAGCGTGGACAGTTTAATTCAGTTACAGTGTGGACAGAATAGTTTACTATAACCCGTGTCAATATACTGCACTTACACTGGAAGAAAATTTCAAAGGGACATACCGGGGAGGAAGTAAATTGGCTTCACAAGTACAGTTGAAGTATAACAGGATTCACTGTTCACCAAAAGTCCCCAAAATGACACTATATTCTGTAGTTCAGGCAGTATAACTGTAGTGTCTCCCACTCCTATGTACCACAGTTCAGGTATTTTTCTGTCTGCATTTTAGCAGGCAAATAAGGACAAAATGTATACACTTTCAGCTTGTTGCAGCATATTTTGAACACAGATCATTTGTGAGCAAACTGCTGTAGTGTCAACCATCAGAAAACAGTAGCAGTGCTCATTGTCTTTGTTCTGGCTTGCGATGCTGTAACTGCTGCCAGATTTTTAGCTGCATAAGGTTGAGCAAAAGACATCCTAAATGTGGAAATTGGTCTGGCAGCAGCAAAATTACAGTAAAAAAACCAAATAATACATTAAATTGCCAGGACATGGAGAAATGTTATAGTTGCAAGGGTAAACAAAAAATGAAAACCACCTGTACAGTGAACACATACAGAGTTAAGCAAAACCGGAGATGTCAAGTGCAGGAAGGAGAATGCTAGTAGATCGAAGACTGTAAACAAGTCAACTGATTAAGTAGTTTTAAAATGTATCTGTTGAATTCTTGTGCAGGAATGTTAGTGATTGAGCCTATCGGGTTGTAGTTTCCTGGTTGAGATCCCACTCCTGTCAAGATACTGTTGACCAAGATACTTAACCTAAATTGATAGAATAAGAATTCCTTGTTATACACATGGGTAAATCACTGTAAAACTGTATTATCAAACACTATAAATGAACTTGGACAAATGTATTAACCAAATAAAGGACACTGACCATGCTGCTGCTTTTACAAATTTCACATCATCTGAATTAAGCACAGCAGCTAATGTTCAATCCTTGCTCAGTCTGCTGTTTGTTTGGATGTTCTCCCTAAATGAGTTTCTTCTCATGTCTGATTCCCTTCCAGAGTTCAAAGATGTGCTTCAGGTGTCACCGATCCTATGTATATATTGCACTGTTGCATTTTATAGATGAGTGAACAATAGGTGCTGAGTTTAGTGCAGTGTATCTAACACTGTCACCTTCAACAAAGGTCTCAGCTACAGTAAGTACCAAAGTAATCACTGTACATCGCTTCAGAGAAAAACATCTGCTAAATGAATATTATTGGATAGTATTATTAAACTCTAAAGAATAATCAAATATTATGGTTATACAATGTATAACTGGTTTAGTTTCTATATCTGTACACAAAGCTACAACAGATTTCACAAGCATGTTGTTAATCTTTGCACTTAAAGAAAAAAGTGAGAGCATGTTGGGTGTAGGCAGGGGAGAAAGTAACATGACTGACTTATTCACATATTTATGTAAACCTTTCTCTCAACTTATTCTATAATTAACAGAGCTGACTGTTGAACCTTTTCTCCAGGATGATCTTATTGCAGGTCATGCTCTTTGTTTACAAGCACTTTGCTTTGATTTGCCAAAAACAAAATGTTTCACAGTTGAAAAAAAGGTGATCTCTGAAATACACCCATAAAAGTTCTATGCATTTAACATCACGGAGAGTTTCATTTCCTATTCACACATAAACTTTACTACGCATTTTTTTCCATTTACAAGAATTTTTGCATGCAACCCTAC